>CM053034.1:71839501-72583457 GCA_028564925.1 Lithobates sylvaticus | reverse complement strand
TGTTGCCCAGTAAATGAGTTTCTTGTATGATCATTATGTGAGGATGTCAGGCCTGTAAGAATTTCAGCACCAGGGTTTTTTTGTATTTTTAATTCAATCCCCTTACATTCCAGGAGATGATTCTAACATTCAAAGACATGGATGCAATTCCAAAAACTGCCACAAGATGGAGGCCTAGAATCAAAGGTGAGGTCTAGAGTCACACAGAGCTATACATCATGCTGAAGAATAACAGTAACCCACCCGCATACATCACATTGCAGTGTTACTGGTTTCTGAGTGTCACCAGGCCCACCAACAGTGCAGGACTGAGGGTGACACCACAAACTGGCAACTGCTCAAAAGGTGGAACCAGTGCAAAGAAAATGAAAATAAGAAAAAACATGAAAACAAAATAAAATCTTAAACAGTCCCATCGATATTCTAAAAGTCCCTGTTTCACCGGCTTGAAACCGAAAAGAAAAAAAAAAAAGGGAAAAAACACTAGCCAGCAGACTTGATCCCCAAAACTGAAGAACATTTGCAATGGTGTATTGAAAAGTCACTCCATACCTCCCTGGGGAGGGAACTACAGTGTCTAAAGGGGGTGATCCGTTAAGTCTGGCACACTCTGCCTTTGTGAACTCTCAGTTTTGTAGAGAGAGCTCCCAGCTCCATGGAAACTTCAGAAATGGAGCACTAAGCAGCTACAGGAGCTACAACACCCTGCATGTTTTGTGCATAAAATATCAAGATGTGCGAGATACACTACCCTTGGCAGCGGCACACAGCTATGGAGCAGTCAGGGAAGTGCAACAGGGAATAGGATTGCATGTAGAGTAAATTTACCAGCCAGGGTACGATCGGCCTATACATCACAGGATTGCGGTAAAACAGCCAAAAACTGCCAAACGTGAGAGAAGGGTAAAAGAACCAAAAATTATGAATTACGTTAATCCAGGGTATCCAGCCAATCCAAGACATCAGAGGGAACCTCAAAGAATTTCACAGATCCCCGGTGTTCCACGCGGAGCTTGGTGGGGTATAGCATACTATATGTGAGCCCCTTTTCCTGCAGCCTTTTCCGGACCTCCACGAACATGCGATGGTGCCTATGTAACTCCGGAGAAAAGTCTGGAAAAAATGCAAGGTTGTATTTTCGAACTGAAGCTGTGGTTTCTTTCTGGCTTCAGCAAGGATGAGGTCTCTATCCCGATAGTTAAAGCATATTAGGAATGGTCTCAGGCCCGTCGGGGACCCTATGAGCACGCTCCAAAATATATGCTGAGGAGACTTGCTGCAAAATGAGGATGTCCTTAAAGAAACTTTCAGCAAAGCTGGTAGGATGGACACCCTCTGTGCCCTCAGGGAGGCCTACCACCCGACTGCGGCACAGTCTATTTTCGGCGTCTTCAGACCGCACCATCAAGGTCTTAACCATACGCTGGAGCTCAGCAACATTCTGGGAGATGGTAGCCGCAGTATCTTCTATATCAGAGATAAGATTCTCAGCGGAAGCAACACAGCCCCTAAATTTGTCCATGTCTTGCCTGATAAGGCCACACTCCATGGCCAGTGTGTCTATCCTCTCCATCACTAGGGTTTTACTCTTCTCAATGGCCTCCAGGATGGCCGCGGTGGAGCCACTTGCCGCTGGTTGCTCTTTACCTAAGGGCTTCTGAGGGTCTCCTCCGATCTGCTCCATGTCTCTCAGAAGCGGCAGGGCCGTCTGTATGGCCGCGGCCTGCTCCGCTCTGGAAGGCTGGAAGACACTAGAGCCAGGGAAGAAAGACACACAAAAACTGTCATGGAATATGCAATATAAAAGTATACATCACCAGGCACAGCATCCCCCACAACCATGCCTGGATACAGAAGATGCTGCTGCACAGGCCCAGGGTGTTTTTGGCCACCTGCTAATGACTAAGCTCTTAGGCTGTACTATCGCTTTGCTTGCCAATGGTCAGGCTTAAGCTCTTCATGGCACCTCATCCATCGCCCTTCTCCACCCTGCTAATAGCTGGGGACTGCTGGAGACTCCACATGGCACCGCATCCATCGCTCTTCTCCACCCCGCTAATAACTTGGGACTACTGGAAACTCCACACGTCTTCTGGGGCACAGCTTGCCGAACAACTAGGCCTCAATCGTGGACACTTTGTCCAAGGTAAGACTTAAACCATTCTGGTCCTTAGGAGGAGGACAAAAAAGGAACGCGGCATCTAGCTCTGAGCAAAAATGTATGGGGGTGGGGTCCTATAGGAGTGGAGAGGAGGCGGGGTTAACCCATACGTATTCTGCCATGGAGTCTGTCAGGAAACGTGTGTAGTACCCTGGAGTTAGGCAGGGTTGCTCTTCAAAAATGTACTTGCCAGGAATAGTCATCATGGCTAATTGTTAGAGATCAATTGATTTCTCCCTAAGTTTGGCCTTGTTGCACTTTTCTCTTCTACCACTAGGTGGCCGGGTACCTGATTGTACTAGAAACAAAAAGGGCATTGCAAGGTCAGATTATGGGTATATGGGGTATCTCAGCCAATAGGCAGGGGTTTTCTTAAATCCCTTGGCCTGCTGGGAGAACCTATATATTCGGGTGGAGTCAGGTTATTGGTGTTCTGTGCCACCTGGGCGGCTGTCTGGGTGGACATGTGTTGTACTGCCCGGGCTGCTAGGCCAGAGATTGGGCCTATCTCGGCACATCTGGCTGCTAGGCTGTCTGAGGGATATCCAGAGGCAAGAGAGAGCAGCGCAGGGTTGGGACTGCGGCTTGCAGTTCCACCAAAACTGCCGGTTCTGCCGGCCATAGAACCTGTCGTGGTCGGAGGTAGAGGGGAATTTTTCGCCACTAAGGAACCAACCACCTTATTACCAGGGATCACAGTGAGTAACTGAAGCAAGTACCGGAGCAGCATTCTCACCAACCGGGGACGGTGAAGAATCGGCAAACTTCAGTGGGTATCAAGCCAGGGACCCAGCCAGCGGAGGTGACGCTTGCAGAGCAGCCTTGTGTGTCAAGCCAGGGACCGAGCAGGCCAGTGGTGTGAAGCTTGAGAGGTATCTTGAGTGCCAAGCTAGGGACCCAGCAGAGAGGTGGGGGTGACACTTGAGGAAGATACCACCGTGAAGATTGGAGGAGCTCAAGGGATTCAGTGGCAGCGAATCATCTAGTCTAGTGAAAGACTGGGAGCTCAGTGGGCTGAAGAACTACAAGCAGTGATTGTAGTGGAAGTAAAGAACTGTTACGCTTTGTATTAGGAACTGTTAAAGACTGTTGCCATAGGAGACAACATTCCTACACATGCAGATGTGGCGTCTTGCTGGATGCCTTTCCCTGCATGGCTGTCCTCCTGTTGAAGTCTCAGAGTCTGCCAATTGAGCTTGCAACTACCTAAGGGTGTCCTGGCGCCCTAACCCTCTCTCCCCCAAAAAAGAGAAATAAACTCTCATTTGCATTCAAGGAGTGTCTGGTGCCCAATAACTTTAACTACCTTGCACCCACCATGCCTCACAACCCACCATATACAGAGGGATGTCAGCTGTCTTTGGCCCTGGAAGTTCTCATCAGACTGAAGGAGGCCTGGGACCTTGCTACATTTGGCGCCAAACGTGGGGATAAGGTGTTATCTTTACAGCAGTCGCCCTTAATAACAGGCCTCAGCTTCATCGCAATTTCATCTGGCTCCGTGGGAAGGTGGCAAGTAACATCTATTCTTGTCATAGACTGTGTTGTTGTGTGTACTACAAATGTTGGGAAGAACCAACAAGTCTCATTGCTCAGAGGAGAGGATCAGCCTGGTCTTTTGACACTTCCTGCCAGCGCTTTGAGGGTTAATGCAGATTCCAAAATAGACTCGCACTTGGTTGGTATCTCAAGTCGGGCTCCTTTCTCAACAGTAGGACAGCTACTGTTGAGAAAGGAGCTCGACTTGAGATACCAACCAAGTGCGCATGCTCACGAAACGCGTCCATTACGATGACATCCCCCTGAGCCAGCCACATCCTGCGATCCAAGCCTCGTTTTGAGGCCGCCTTCCAGAGCCGGCTTTCACTATCACACGGAAGTGCCTACTTGATCTGCCTGGACAGATGGACTAAACATTACGCTGGGGATATGTTCTATCTGAGTGACATATACCATGCCTGTCTATTTCTTCAGAAATGTGAGTGCATATATTGATGCGGAATAATAAATTCTTGTCTTAAACTACTGCACCCAGAGGCGCCTTTCTATTTGTTTTTGCTTAAGCCAGGGTCATACACAGAGAGCAGGCATGGTAGGCAGAGTCCTTAAAACAAGCTGAGGTCAAAGTACAGGAGAGAAATCAGGGCAGGTCAGGGCCAGTCCGGGTCATAACAGGAAATGCTTGGAAACAGGATACAGATGCAGGAACACAGGGAAGCTGAATGACAATCCAGCAATTTAGCATGAACATGAGCAGCCTTTTATAGGCCAGCAGATTGATTCCTTAATTCACGGTATGCGTGTTCCACCGCGCATGCGCTCGCGCCGCCCATCCGTTCCGTTGCGCACCCACATGCAAACCTTGTCTCCTACTTTGAAAGCCGGATTGCTCCTTTTTCCTCTGTCATGGTATTTCTTGTAGTTATCCTGGGCCTTTTGCATAGCTTCCCAGATTTGTTGGTAGTTAGTCTGGATGAAGTTTATTTGATCCTGCACTGCAGGGACTGATGCTTCGGGTATAAAATCGAGAAGGAAGGAAGAATGGAAACCGTAATTGGCCCAAAAAGGAGATTGGTTAATGGCAGTATGTATGGAATTATTGTAAGCGAACTCTGCACATGGGAGAAGAGAAGGCCAGTTCTCTTCAGAGCAGGTGCAAAAACACCGTAGGTATTATTCCAAGGTTTGATTTGTCCTTTCTGTCTATCCATTGCTTTGAGGATGGTATGCTGAGGAAAGGCAGACTTCAATTTCCAAGGACTTGCAGAGGTCTCTCCAGAACCTGGAAGTAAATTGTACTCCTCTATTGGATACAATGTTATCTGGTACCACGTGGAGCCTGACAATTTCTTTGATGAATATATTTGCTGTGTCAACAGCAGAGGGAGTGCCAACAATGGGTAGGAAATGTGCCATGTTTGAAAGGAGGTCTACCATGACCAGAATGGTAGTGAACCCCTCAGAAGGGGGCAAGTCTACGATGAAATCCATTGAGATTTTTCTCCAGGGCTGTTTTGGAATGGGTAAGGGTCTTAATAAGCCCCAGGATTTGGTATTGGACCCCTTTTTATGTTGGTAAGTAATACATGAATTGACATAATTCTTACAGTCGTGTTTCCAACCTGGTCACCAAAAAGAGCGTTGTATAGGTTCAGGGGTCTTTTGCACTCCAAAATGTCATGCAAATTTGTGATCGTGAAAGGTCCTTAGGACTTGAAGTCTTACTTGCTGAGGAATAAAAAACCTTATTCTGAAACCACAGTAGCCCATCCTGCTTCTTCAAGGAAGACACCTCTGGTTCCGTACACTGGCTAAAAAAGAGGTAAAATAATACTGCACTAATAAAAAATAATAATAAAGGTGAAAGCAGCAGCAAATAACCATCAAATATCGCTAAGGAAATCAAACATAAAAATAAAAAATGCTGCGCTAAAGGGTCCCTATATTATGAACCCTCCAAATGGAATGTGATGACACAGCACTATATCAAAGCGCTAAAAACAGTCATGACCGGCCTTTAGGGTTTGCTTGTTTGGCAATTATTAATCATAGCACTGTTTGTGATATATTAGTTTTTTCACTAAATTCAAGCACAAGTGCAGACCTGTTTTCAGCGCTTTGATATAGTCCGTACATTGGCTGAACGCTTGTCTAATAGCAGTCTTTAGGTCAGGTTGAATAAGTAAAACATTTTGTGCAGACAGGATGGTACCAGGTTCAGTTGTCTTGGGGGCATCTGGGAACATTCAAGAGAGCACATCCACTTTTCCATTCTTGGAACCTGGTCAGTATGAGATATGGAAGTTGAACCTGGAGAAAAATAATGCCCATCAAGTTTGTCGGGGTCTTAAACGTTTTGCTGTTCTGAGGTACTCCAGGTTCTTATGATCAGTGAATATCATAATGGGATGGGCAGCTCCCTCCAGCAACTACCTCCACTCTTCTAGAGCAAATTTGATGGCTACTAGCTCTCGATCACCCACATCGTAATTCCTCTCTGGTGGACTCAACTTCCGAGAGGCAAAGGCTACAGGGTGGAGAAGAGCCTTAGGTCCTTGTCTTTGGGACAAGATTGCTCCCGTGGCTGTCTCTGAAGCATCCACTTCCAACACATAGGGTAGGGCCGGGTCTGGGTGCTGCAGTATTTGAGCGGAAATAAACAGGTTCTTGAGTTTATCGAAGGCTATTTGTGCCTCTTGGGGCCACTGGAGCCAATCTTGCCAGCGGGTCAACCGGGTAATCGGTGAAATGATTGATGAGAACCCCTTCACAAATCTCTGATAGAAATTGGCGAAGCCCACAAATCGCTGGACTCCTTTCTTATCTAGAGGGGCTGGCCATTTCAAAATTGCTTTTACTTTGTGTGGGTCCATTGCAATTCCTTCAGTGGAAATATGAGTCCTAGAAACTGGATAATTGTTTTTTTAAAGTCGCATTTCTCTGCGTTAACGTAAAGTCCATGCTCTCTGAGAATAGTAGGTACCTTCTATACATGGGTCTGATGGAGTTGTCAAGGAATTCCTTGAAGATATCGTTTACTAGGTGTTGGAGGGTGGCAGGAGTGTTGCATAATCAAAACGGCATAACCAGGTACTCAAAATGCCCAAACCTGGATCTGAATGTTGTCTTCCACTCATCCCCCGCACAGATCCCAACAAGATTATAGGTACCTTGTAAAGCTAATTTGGTAAAGATCTGGGCGGTTCGAAATCTCTGAAGTAATTCAAGGATGAGGGGAAGCGGGTAGCGATTTTTAATGGTAATCTTGTTGAATTCTCTATAGTCCACACAAGGTCTTAACGTGCCATCTTTTTTTTAAACAAAGAATATACCTGCTCCAGCCAGAGAAGAGGAAGGGCGGATGAAACACTTTTCGAGATTCTTGTTGATGTAAGACTGTAGGGCTTCCAGCTCAATTTCAGATAGTGGAAATATACAGCCGAAGGGAATTTCAGAGCCAGGCAACAATTTGATGGGCCAGTCATAAGGCTGATGAGGGGGTAGTCTATCGGCTTTCTTTTTATCAAAAATGTCCATAAATTTGTGGTAAGCTGGGGGAACATTCTGAAGGTTATCATGTATAGGCTGAACAATCAGGCAGGTGGCAGAGTTACTGGGGATTGGAACAAACCAATGCTGTAAGCAGTAGGTAGTGGACTGATGGGGAACATGGGTAAGCATATGATATGAAAGCACATAAACTCTAAGTGGCCAGAGTCTGTACTGTTGAGGTTGGGCCTGGTTTCTTGTGTAACTGGTCCCGAGCAAGGTAAGGAACAGTCAACCAAGTGTATCTGAAGGCTTTGCTTCTTGTCCTGAAGAGGAATGCGGAATCTTTGGGCCAGGAACAAGTCCAGGCAGCAACTGCATGCCACTGAATACATGATGGCCAGAAGCGGGATCTCCTCTTCCGCCACCTAGGGAGGGGAGACAGGGAGGACAAAGTGAGACAGAGAAGGACCAGCGACTTGAAAGTTCACGGAATGCTGTTGGTGCGACTTACTGGGTGTCACAGTGCAATTGCGCAAGAAGTGGCCAGCTCCTCCGCAGTATAGGCACAGATTGGCTTGTTGCCGGCGTTGCTTTTCATCAGATGTAAGTGGGGACCGGACCAGACCAGACCTAGTTGCATGGGTTCACCCTCAGACGCAGCAGTAGAGGGAGCCAGTAAGGAAGAATGGGCTGGTGGGATCTTGGGTAACATCCAGGTAGGCCAGGAGGTCTGAAAAAGTTTGGACCGCCGTTCCCGTAGGCGTCTATCCAGTTTTATGGTGAGCTGGATTAGGTTTTCTAGAGTAGCAGGAGTTTCAACTCGTGCCAACTCGTCTTTAACCACTTCCTACCCGCCCACTGTCATATGACGGCAGGAAGAAGCATCTGTTGTTCTGAGCCACCGTTGTATGACGGAATTTCCTTTGCGGCCACTAGGGGGCGCGCACGCCCTCCGCGTCGCTGGGGACCCGATGCACGTGCCCGGCGGCCGCAATGTCTGCCGGGAACCCGCGATTGCCCAGTAACTCATCAGGACGTGGATCTGTGTGTGTAAACACACAGATCCACGTACTGTCAGAGGAGAGGAGACCGATGGTGTGTCCCTTGTACATAGGGACACTGATCGGTCACCTCCCCCAGTCAGTCCCCTCCCCCCACAGTTAGGATCACTCCCATAGGGAACATATTAACCCCTTGATCACCCCCTAGTGTTAACCCCTTCCCTGCCAGTCACATTTATACAGTAATCAATGCATTTTTATAGCAGGGATCGCTGTATAAATGTAAATGGTCCTAAAAATGTGTCAGAAGTTTCCGATATGTCCGCCGCAATATCGCAGTCATGACAAAAATTGCAGATGGCCGACATTACTAGTAAAAAAAAATAAAAAATAATAATAAAAATGCTATAAATCTATCCCTTATTTTGTAGACGCTATAACTTTTGCGCAGACCAATCAATATCCGCTTATTGCGTTTTTTTTTTTTTACCAAAAATATGTAGAAGAATACATATCAGCCTAAACTGAGGAAAAAATTTGTTTTAAAAAAAATTGGATATTTATTATAGCAAAAAGTAAAAAAAATTGTGTTTATAGCGCAAGAAATAAAAACCGCAGAGGTGATCAAATACCACCAAAAGAAAGCTCTATTTGTGGGGAAAAAATTATAAAAATTTTATTTGGGTACAGTGTTGCATGTCCGCGCAATTGTCATTCAAAATGTGACAGCGCTGAAAGCTGAAAAATGGCTTGGGCAAGAAGGGGGTGTTCGTGCCTGGTAGGCAAGTGGTTAAGAGTCTCAGAAAGACCCTGGCAGTATTGATATTTAAGGGCGGCCTTGTTCCACCCGGTATCAGCAGACCATTTTTGAAAACTCAACAGTGTAGTCTTCTACCATACGTTTTCCTTGAGACAGAGTGTGCAGAACAGTTTCAGCGGTTCCTGTGCGTTGTGGATCATCATAGAGTTGCGCCATTGATTCGAAGAAGGTATCCACAAAGTTCAGTATGGGACTATTTTGTTCCAGAAGGTTATGGACCCATGCTTGGGGTTCTTCTGACAGCAAGGAAATGATGAACCCCACCTTTACAGTTTCTGTAGAGAGGGTCCTGGGCTGGAGGGCTAGATATAGTAGACAAGCATTCTTGAATGCCCTAAACTTCTTTCGGTCACCCAGAAATCATTCCGGTGTAAGAACTCTTGGTTCAGGGGGTGCCATTATTACTGAAGGAGTTGTACTGGCCCGATCCTCTCAAGAGGAGGCTGATGCCCCACTGGAAAATGATGGACCTAAGTCTGCAAGAACAGGAGACACTGTCAGGTGCTGGAGACAGCCTTCGAGTTGAAAGTAACACTCTTGTAACCTCTGTACTGCCTGCGTGAGAGCTGTGACCTGTTGGCACAGGGCTTTTGAGTGGGGAACCAGCTCTGTCAGCCTCTGACTGGATTGTACTGTCACGTACCTTTCCGAGGCCAAGATGCTAAGAGTGGCTCCCCTTGCAGCTAAGCGCACTACACCCCTGGAGGTGGTAAAGAGGGTATAGGGTACAAAGAAGCACTAGTCACCAGTAGTGTTTGCAAAACTTGAGTGATGATCACTGGGAAACCAGGAGAAGCAGGAATAAGGAGATAAGTCCTGAGAGGGTTGTAACTCTGTGCAGTGTTTAGTGCTTATGACAAGTTTAGCAAGAAGCCCGGCTGAGGCTCTAACCCGGATGATCAGGTTGGTAACTGCTGCAGGAGAGTCCGTGGAGAAAGCCAGAACTAAGCACAGGTAATCAGGCAGGTAAGGTAGAAGCAAGTCCGTAATACTAGCTGGGGTCATGCACAGGTAATCAGACTGGAGAAGAGCAGATGAAGCAAAGGGAAAGTCCTTAATACATGCCAGGGTCATACACGGAGAGCAGGCAGGGTACGCAGAGTCCTTAAAGCAAGCTGAGGTCAAAGTACAGGAGAGAGATCAGGGAAGGTCAGGGCCAAGGGCCAATCCGGATCACAACAGGAAACGCTTGGAAACAGGATATAGATGCAGGAACACAGGGAAGCTGAAAGACAATCCAGCAATTTAGCATGAACATGAGCAGCCTTTTATAGGCCAGCAGAGGGATTCCTTAATTCACTCCATGCGCGCTACACTGCGCCGCCCCGGCGTGCACCCGCATGCGCCAGAGCGAAACTCTACTGCGCATGCGCTTGGGAAAATGCTGATAACAGCAATTGAGGTTTCTGGCATTTCTCTGACAGTCGGCTGAATATGACGTATGGGAAATCGCCAGTTTCTTCAGCCTCTGGATCCACGATTACTGACACGGGTTTTCAGATGGTGCCGAAGGGTGAGATTGCCTTGTATTGCCTTATATCTCTCAAAGCTCTGCGGTTATGGGGATCGTTTGTCGGCAGTGTTCCGGGTTTGCCGTTTTTGCGCCCTTGGAGCCGGTGCTGTAGATGTGGAGAACTGCTACTGATAGCTGGCAGACCGCCACTGCTGTCAGAGGTGATGAGGGCGAATTGGGCCTGCGGATATGCCACTGTGCTGACTCTGGCAGTCCTATTCCTGCCTGGGCAGATTCCTCCCCAGAAGAGCCAGATGTGTCTGGTGACCTCGCAGAGACCGGAGTGGAAGTGTCAGTTCCCGCTGCCATTGTCTCCTCCGAGACACCCACAGTGACTGCTAGTCCAGAACAGGTAGTGCCAGCAACCCGTCTCCCTCAACAGGGATTTCAAGTATCTGCATCGAATACCACTTCGGGTGTCACTGCTATGGAGGATTGTGGCCCTATGGTCATTACCCACCTGGCCCAGTATGTTCGCTTATCGCGTGCTAAGATAAGATAAGAGAGGCCAATGATCATGTGTTCCTCCCCGGTGGCGCCTGAAGCCAGTAAGTAAAGAAGGAATGGAGAATGTATGAGACGAATAAAGTGATTGTTATGTAAAGTAGCTGTCATGCATCAGTCTCGAAAATCTCTACATCATATTGTTTACTTCCCAACCTTGAGGGAAGAAGTATTTCTACCGTAGGCAGAACCGCTGAAACAGCACCATCTTAAGAATCTCATGAGTAAGTTGTTACAGTTGAGTACAGCAGAGAACCGGGGATTAAAGACCCCACTATTACCTGTTCTTACATATATTTGTCAGATTGATGCAAATGTCAACTCTACAAAAGGGACCTCAAGCGTTTTGTCACGACAGTGGAGAGTCCGTAATTCTACCCGACCCCGGGTACTACTGGTAACATTATTGAAATGGTATCACTATTACCTTGGATTACAAATATGTGTTGTGCGATGTCAAGGATGCTATGCCATCCACTTCACACTCACATTTAAATTATTAGTGGAGAACATTCCAGAGAGCTGTACTGCCCGGACTATGCTGGACTGAATGCTGCCGGCAGATACATGGAGTGCCCATGTAGCCATAATTGCTAAAAAGTTGAAGTTGTTGGGGTGTTCCACCATGAAGGGAGACATGTGATCTTCAGCAGGTTGTTGCTTCCCAAGTTTTGATGAGAATCTTGGCTGTCCCTGGCTGTCGTACGGACAGGCTGAGGATACCCTTGCAAGGGGACCTATGTCTTGGAGTGTGGACCCTTTCACCAAGGCCTGGCTGCTTGTTGCCTGAAATGCAGCTGTGCCGCTTTGCCCCCGGAGTTGTCCCAAAAGATGGGATACTGCTGGGAAATATAGTCCACCTAGAGTGAAATTGATGGGCTGTGACATGTCATGGACACTGGGTGTTTAGTCAGTTAGATTAGGCTGTAATAGAGGGGTAAATGCCCACCATACATGTGAATAATGGACTAAACCGTACAGCTGAACTGTTTCTAGTGTGGTCACTAGGTGCGTAAGCAGTGGCGGCCCGTCCATAGGGGGCGCCTGGATGCCCCCCTCCTCCTGTGAAACCCCCAAAAAAAATTAAAAATGTTTTTTTTTAAAACTGCCCCTTTAGGAAAAAAAAAATTCCAAAAAAATGTCCTTTAACTAAGTGCACTGTGTCCGGGCACCAGACGCAGTGCACTACGGGAAGCGCCACAATGCAATCACGAGATTGCAGATGTGGCGCTTCATTTTGCTTTTAACCCGTCTTTTGGCGCAATGCAAAGCGCTGATTAGCTTCCGCCCGTAGAATCACTACAGGCGGGAGCATTGTTGTTTAAATTAGAGGTTACTTTCGTGGGCTAAACGAAAACCGGAAGTGACGTCGGCAGCTCCTTTCTTTGCATGGAGAGGAGCTGTAAGGTAGGAGAGCGCGCCAGGCAGCCCTGATATTCAGTTCACTAACTCAGCGAACAGGAGATCTGTGCACAGTCACTCGTCAGCATCATACTACTGAGCGTCCCTGTCACAGCCATTCAGTCACAGAACATGCAGCTGACACAGCCGATTTCTCCAGGAAACCTGACACTAGGCTAATCTGCCATCAGCTTCACTGTTCTAGCTGCCCCTTTCCCTGATCCCATCCCCACCACCATCCATCTGTCCCTGATCCATCCCACCCACCATCCCTCTGTCCCTGATCCATCCCTCTGTCCCTGAACCATCCCACCATCCCTCTCTCCCTGATCCATCCCACCCACCATCCCTCTGTCCCTGATCTATCCCACCATTCCTCCATCCCTGATCCATCCCACCCACCATCCCTCTGTCCCTGATCCATTCCACCATCCCTCTGTCCCTGATCCATCCCATCCACCCATCCCTCTGTCCCTGATCCATCCCACACACCATCCCTCTGTCCCTGATCCATCCCACCCACCCATCCCTCTGTCCCTGATCCATTCCACTATCCCTCTGTCCCTGATCCATCCCACACACCATCCCTCTGTCCCTGATCCATCCCACCCACCCCTCTGTCCCTGATCCATCCCACCATTCCTCTGTCCCTGATCCAGCCCACCCATCCCTCTGTCCCTGATCCATCCCACCCACCCACTATTCCTCTGTCCCTGATCCAGCCCACCCATCCCTGATCCATCCCACCCACCCACTATCCCTCTGTCCCTGATCCATCCCACCATCCCTCTGTCCCTGATCCACCCCACCACCCATCCCTCTGTCCCTGATCCAACCCACCATTCCTCTGTCCCTGATCCATCCCACCCACCCATCCCTCTGTCCCTGCTCCATCCCTCTGTCCCTGATCCCATCCCACCACCCATCCCTGATCCCATCCACCCACCATCCCTCTGTCCCTGATCCAGTCCCACCCACCATCCCTCTGTCCCTGATCCCACTTCCCCACCATCATCCCTCTGTCCCTGATCCCACTCCCCACCCTACCCCCATCCCTCTGTTCCTGATCACCACCATCCCTCTAATCCCACCAACAAAGGCAAACATGTAAGATATTGCATTATTACAGTCCCTAAATGTGATGACTGTATTCGTTTTATTTTATTAGGCTTTCTTGTACTTCATTGTCTGCGGTGACCTCTGCCTATTGCTGTTTCCTGAGCACCTTTTTTGTGTTTCCTGTTTTTTTCCCTGGTGAATGAGGAATGTGGCTGGGCTGTCAGACAGATTGATGTGTCATTAGAACCTGGTGTATAATGTAGAGCCTGGTATATGATGTACAGAGCCCTGTGTATAATGTAGAGCCTGGTATATTATGTACAGAGCCCTGTGTATAATGTAGAGCCTGGTATATGATGTACAGAGCCCTGTGTATAATGTAGAGCCTGGTATATGATGTACAGGGCCCTGTGTATAATGTAGAGCCTGGTATATGATGTACAGAGCCCTGTGTATAATGTAGAGTCTGGTATATGATGTACAGGGCCCTGTGTATAATGTAGAGCCTGGTATATGATGTACAGAGCCCTGTGTATAATGTAGAGCCTGGTATATGATGTACATAGCCCTGTGTATAATGTACAGACTTGCATATGACGTACAGAGCCCTGTCTATAATGTAGAGCCTGGTATATGAAGTATAGAGCCCTGTGTATAATGTAGAGCCTGGTATATGATTTACAGAGCCCGGTGTATAATGTACAGCCTGGTATATGATGTACTACAGGGGACAGAGTTGGTGGATTCTATAAGGGGTGGGGTTTATAAGTGGGAGTGGTCAAATGGGTGGGCGGGGTCTAGCCCCCCCCCCCATCTTAAAACTTTACCAGCCGCCACTGTGCGTAAGCAGTGCTGACCTGAGTGAACTTTATTCATATTATGTGCTAAGTGTAAGTTTGCTAAAGGAGAGGAGGTGGCATTCTCCCTTGAGAATGGGGCCTGCTCTCCCTAATATAAATAATGCAAATATTTCATAGGGTGTATTTACACTGACATGCTGTTTTTGGCGGAGGACAATTGAAACCTGTTTAATCACATATGTATATACTGCACCTTGTTACAATAGGATAGGATGCATTTGCATTGCTGTTGATTCTCTCTTTTAGGTGTTGCTGTGTCAGTGCGTCTTCCTTGGCTAAGGAGAGACAGGGATCTAACCTGCTGTCAACACTAACCCATTTCTATCTTATCACAGTAAAATATATATATATATATATATATTAGATAGATAGTGAGGACATAAGGTTGCTGCTTAGGCCTGCCATTAAAATTGTACATAGATATTTTTGATACTTTATTGCCCTATATGATCCATCATAATTTCTTACATGTATGTTTGATACCTATGTTTATTTCATGTGGTATGCCACATTTATATATCTATATATTGTTAACCCTTACCTGTTTCCCTACCCGTCCCAGTTTTTGCCAGGACACTCATTCTCAGGTTTGAGAGCTTAAAATTATTTTTATGCAAACACTGAGACGTTGTTTTGTGGGCAGGGGGAGGATGTAGCACCCTGGAGTTTAGGCAGGGTTGCTTTTTAAAAAATGTACTCGCCAGGAATAGTCATCTTGGCTAATTGTTAGAGATCAATTGATTTCTTCCTAAGTTTGGCTTTGTTGCACTTTTCTCTACTACCACTAGGTTGTCGGGTACCTGGTGGTACTAGGTTCGAGAAGGGAATTGCAAGGTCAGATTATGGGTGTATGGGTTATCTCAGCCAATGGGCAGGGTTTTTTTTTTTTTTTTTAATCCCTTGGGATAACTTATATATTCGGGTGGAGTCAGGTGAT
The DNA here is from genome assembly GCA_028564925.1 of Lithobates sylvaticus. Taxonomy (NCBI): domain Eukaryota; kingdom Metazoa; phylum Chordata; class Amphibia; order Anura; family Ranidae; genus Lithobates; species Lithobates sylvaticus. The sequence continues at coordinate 72,568,209 of CM053034.1, read as the reverse complement.
TCGCATTCTGTGCCACCTGAACGTCAGTCTGGGTGGACGTGTGTTGTACTGCCCAGGCTGCTAGGCCAGAGGTTGGGCCTATCCCGGGCACATCTGGCTGCTAGGCTATCTGAAGGCATTTCCCGAAGCAAGAGAGAGCAGCACAGGGTTGGGACTGCGGCTTACAGTTGTCGTGGATAAACCCACTATACTCTTTTTAACTATTAAGCGCCCTTTTGGTATAATGCATGCTTAAATAACCCATGTCTCCCCTTTTCTCCAGTAAACAGCCATAATCACCATCTCAGCTCCATCATTCCTCCATCTGCCTCACAGGGCAGAGGCTTTCGACTTTTAATTCACACACAAACAGGCTGTGACCTAACAGGATGTGACTTTATACAACAACCAATGAGCAATGACTAGGGGAGTCCTATGGGCGTGTCTGGGCGGGGGCAGCCTGTATGACCTCCAGGCCCCTGTCTCTGTAAGCTATTCTTAGCATGATCACAGGAAGCCTGAGATCATGAACATCTCTGCCGACCACAACGATTCAGACCCCCATACTACTGCCCCCATACTACTGCCTGTGGACGAGAGATTATCTGCAGGTCTATGCTCATGGCACAACAAATATGTTGATCAGGCATACAGGGGTGACACGAGCACACATCCGCTAAACCGATAATGTCTTTGCAGAGCAAATACACCTGCATCGCACAGAGGCCCTTCGCTGGCGGACATGTCCCCACTCCGCAAACACTTCTCTACATCCCCAAGGTGCTTTCCACTACCTAACGGATCTCAACCAGCATCAGTCTGCCCCGGTCAGCTCTTTAGAGCGGGCTGCGGGAGTACTAACACTGGGAGACACTTATAACAATACATTTTCATAAAATTCCCACAACACAGTTCAACCAAAAGTGACAGTTCTGCAGGCCGGAGAACCTGTCGTGGTCAGAGGAAGAGGGGAAGCTGTCGCCAGTAAGCGACCAACCACCTTATTACCAGGGACCACAGTGAGTAACTGAAGCAAGTACCGAAGCAGCAGTCTCACCAACTGGGGACGATGAAGAATCCGGAAACTTCAGTGGCTATCAAGCCAGGGACCCAGCCAGCAGAGGTGATGCTTGCAGAGCAGCCTTGTGTCAAGCCAGGGACCGAGCAGGCCAGTGGTGTGAAGCTTGAGAGGTATCTTGAGTGCCAAGTGACGGACCGAGCGGAGGGAACCTCAAAGAATTTCACAGAACCCCGTTGTTCCACGCGGAGCTTGCTGGGGTATAGCATAATATACGTAAGCCCCTTTTTTCCGCAGCCTATTCCGGACCTCCACGAACATGCGATGTTGCCTCTGTAACTCCAGAGAAAAGGCTGGAAAGAAATGCAAGGTTGTATTTTCGAACCGCTGTGGTTTTCTTCTGGCTTCAGCAAGGATGAGGTCTCTATCCCGATAGTTTAAAGCGTATTAGGAACGGACTCAGGCCCGTCGGGACCCTATGAGCACGCTCCACAATATATGCTGAGGAGACTTGCTGCAAATTGAGGATGTCCTTAACCACTTCCCGCCCGGTCAATAGTAAATTGACGTCCGGGAAGTGGCTTCGTTATCCTGACTGGGCGTCATATGACGTCCTTCAGGATAACAGCCGCCGCGCGCCCGTGGGGGCGCGCATCGCGGCGATCGGTGGAGCGGTGTGTCAGTCTGACACACCGCTACACTGATCTCGGTAAAGAGCCTCCGGCGGAGGCTCTTTACCACGTGATCAGCCGTGTCCAATCACGGCTGATCACGATGTACACAGGAAGAGCCGTTGATCGGCTTTTCCTCACTCGCGTCTGACAGACGCGAGTAGAGGGGAGCCGATCGGCGGCTCTCCTGACAGGGGGGGTATGCGCTGATTGTTTATCAGCGCAGCCCCCCCTCAGATGCCCACACTAGACCACTAGGGAAGCCCCCAGGACCACCAGGGAAGCCCCCAGGACCACCAGGGAAGCCCCCAGCATGTGGATGGCCAGGTACATCCCCCATGGCCATCCACATGTTAAAAAAAAATCAAAAATATGCCAATCAGTGCCCACAGATGGGCACTGATTGGCACATCATATTAATAAAAAAAAAAGTAAAAAAAAAAAAGGATTCCCAGCAATGCCACCCATAAGTGTTATCAGTGCCACTCATCAGCGTCCATCAGTGCCACCTATCAGTGCCCATCCGTGCCCACCCATGCCCACCTATCAGTGCCCATCCATGCCACCTATCAGTGCCCATGCATGCCACCTATCAGTGCCCATCCATGCCACCTATCAGTGCCACCTATATGTGTGCATCAGTGCCACCCATAAGTACCCGTCAGTGCCGCCTATGAGTGCCCATCAGTGCCACCTGAGTGCCCATCAGTGCCGCATACCAGTGCCACCTATCAATGCCCATCAGTGCCCCTATCAGTGCCCATCATCAGTGCCACCTATCAGTGCCCATCATCAGTGCCCCCTAATCGGTGCCCCCTAATTGGTGCCCATCAGTGCCGCCTTATCAGTGCCCATTAGTGCCGCCTTATCAGTGCCCGTCATTGAAGAAGAAAACGCACTTATTTACAAAAAAAATTAACAGTGACAAAGAAAAACTTGTTTTTTTGCAAAATTTTCGGTCTTTTTTTGTTTGTTGCGCAAAAAATAAAAATCGCAGAGGTGATCAAATACCACCAAAAGAAAGCTCTATTTGTTGGAACAAAATGATAAAAAATTTGTTTGGGTACAGTGTAGCATGACCGCGCAATTGTCATTCAAATTGCGACATCGCTGAAAGCTGAAAATTGGCTTGGGCGGGAAGGTGTCTAAGTGTCTGGTATTGAAGTGGTTAAAGAAACTTTCAACAAAGCTGGTAGGATGGACACCCTCTGCGCCCTCAGGGAGGCCTACCACCCACATTTTTGCGGCGCAGTCTATTTTTGGCATCTTCAGACCGCACCATCAAGGTCTTAACCATACGCTGGAGTTCAGCAACATTCTGGGAGATGGTAGCCGCAGTATCTTCTATAACAGAGATACAATTCTCAGCGGAAGCAACACGGCCCCTAAACTTGTCCATGTCTTGCCTGATAAGGCCACACTCCGTAGCCAGTGTGTCTATCCTCTCCATCACTAGGGTTTTACTCTTCGCAACGGCCGCGGTAGAGGCACTTGCCACTGGTTGCTCTGTACCTGAGGGCTTCTGAGGGTCTCCTCTGATCTGCTCCATGTCTCTCAGAAGCTGCAGGGCCGTCTGTATGGCCAAGGCCTGCTCCGCTCTGAAAGACACTAGGAGCCAGGGAAGAAAGACACAAAAACTGCCATGGAATATGCAATATAAAAGTATACATCACCAGGCACAGCATCCCCCACAACCATGCCTGAATACAGAAGATGCTGCTGCACAGGCCCAGGGTGTTTTTGGCCACCTGCTAATGACTAAGCTCTTAGGCTGTACTATCGCTTTGCCTGCCAATGGTCAGGCTTAAGCTCTTCATGGCACCGCATCCATCGCCCTTCTCCACCCTGCTAATAGCTTGGGACTACTGGACACTCTACACGTCTTCTGGGGCACAGCTTGCTGAACAACCAGGCCTCAATCGTGGACACTTTGTCCAAGGTAAGACAACCATTCTGGTCCTTAAGAGGACCAAAATAGGACCACGGTCTCTAGCTCTGAGCAAAAATGTATGGGAGTGGGGTCCTATAGGAGTGGAGAGGAGGCGGGGGTTAACCCATACGTATTCTGCCATGGAGTCTAAGTAAACGTGTGTAGCACCCTGGAGTTTGGCAGGGTTGCTCCTCAAAAATGTACTTGGCAGGAATAGTCATCTTGGCTAATTGTTAGAGATCAATTGATTTCTCCCTAAGTTTGGCCTTGTTGCACTTTTCTCTTCTACCACTAGGTGGCCGGGTACCTGATGGTACTAGAAACAAAGGGCATTGCAAGGTCAGATTATGGGTATATGGGGTATCTTAGCCAATAGGCAGGGTTTTCTTGAATCCCTTGGCCTGCTGGGAGAACCTATATATTTGGGTGGAGTCAGGTTATTGGTGTTCTGTGCCACCTGGGCGGCTGTCTGGGTGGACATGTGTTGTACCGACCGGGCTGCTAGGCCAGAGATTGGGCCTATCTCGACACATCTGGCTGCTAGGCTGTCTGAGGGCGTATCCAGAAGCAAGAGAGCAGCACAGGGTTGGGACTGTGGCTTGCAGTTCAACCAAAACTGACAGTTCTGCCGGCCATAGAACCTGTCGTGGTCGGAGGTAGAGGGGAAGTTGTCGCCACCAAGGAACCAACCACCTTATTACCAGGGACCACAGTGAGTAATTGAAGCAAGTACCGGAGCAGCATTCTCACCAACTGGGGACGGTGAAGAATCGGGAAACTTCAGTGGGTATGAAGCCAGGGACCCAGCCAGCAGAGGTGATGCTTGCAGAGCAGCCTTGTGTGTCAAGCCAGGGACCGAGCAGGCCAGTGGTGTGAAGCTTGAGAGGTATCTTGAGTGCCAAGTGAAGGACCCAGCAGAGAGGCGGGGTGACACTTGAGCAAGATACCACCATGAAGATTGGAGAAGCTCAAGGGATTCAGTGGCAGTCATCCCACCAATGGGAAGGGAGGGGATGGTATATCTATGTGAATGGCAGACTACTTAGCCAACCCCATGAATAAGTCCCTATATGAGAAACATGTCAGGCGTGGTTAAGCGGCATTCACCTGCAGTGATCACTAGCTTTTTTTTTTTGCCAAACAGGGAGATGGTGGAATACAGAGGCAGCTGAGATACCGGTTGACGGGAGAGGGTGAGTCTAAGACTGCGTTGTCACACACACACCTCGGGTCTGCCGTGACCAATCGCCATTTATATGCTTTAAAGTGGAATTGTAGTGTTTTAAAATATTGGAGTGGAATCTGCTGTGGTGGACTGAGATTCATTTCTGCTGATTTTTATCGTTTTAAATGTGAGTGAATTGATTGAAGCTTGTGATGTGTGCTTTTAAATAAATTTACTGAATTACACTATTGGAGCACTCTTTCATTTTACATGTGGTTTACCATGATTACACTGAGTGGATAATACTGGAGAATCACCGATCGATTGTTTGAGATCGTTTAAGCGCGTTCACCTGACACGAAAGTGTGGGCAATAATTTTTGGTGAGTGAGTTTCCTATGGGAGTGGTCACATTTGAGCACAACGGTGTGGTGGAAGTTAAGACGAGCGATTGAAAATTATTTTGAGAAGACACATTGCTTTGTCAAAAGGAGCGTCACTTTGATTTAATTGTTATACCTTCAAAAAATTATTCTGGCTGGAACACTATGGCACTTTTTAAAACATAATTTTTTTTGAAGTCACTATTGAAAATATTATTATTGAAATATTTTATACATGTATTTTTCATTATGGTCACTTTATTTTGATTCACTCATAACGTGGGAGTGTACACTTATTATATTTTATGACTGTTATTTTTTTATTTTTTGTAGTATTAGGTTAGATTTTATTTAGTTGGTTTGAGCGCTACCTTTCAGGCTTCAGTCCAGTCAGGACTACAGTTTGATTCCCCCTTACAATCATCTAGTCTAGCGAGATACTGGGAGCTCAGTGGGCTAAAGAACTACAAGGAGTGATTGTAGTAGTTGTAGTAAAGAACGGTTACGCTTTGTTTTAGAAACTGTTGCCATGGGAGACAGCATTCCTAAACATGCAGATGTGGCATCTTGCTGGATGCCTTTCCCTGCATGGCTGTCCGGTTGAAGTCTGAGTATGTCATTTGAGCCTGCAACTACCTAAGGGTGTCCTGGCGCCCTATCCCTCTCTTCCCCCCAAAAAAAAAAAGTTTGAGAAATACTCTTTTGCATTTAAGAAGGGCCAGGCACCCAAAAACTAACTACCTTGCACCCACCATGCCTCACAACCCACCATATACAGAAGGATGTCAGCTGTCTTTGGCCCAGTCCTCAGACTGAAGGAGGCCTGGGACCTTACTACACGTGGTTTGTCAAATTTTTTTTACTTAGTTACTTAGCAAAAAATAAAAAACCCAGTGGTGATTATATACGCCACCAAAATAAATTTCTTGTGTGAACAAAATGCAAAAATGTAGTCTGGGTACAATGTTGCATGACGGCACCATTGTCAAAGTGTAAGGGGTCCATATAGTCAACTTGGGGTTCAGTTATTCACTTTACGGTCATTACAGAGGCCAAGGGGGCACTCTTTACACCTAGTGGAAAAGATTAAATCTCCAAATACGGAAAGGTTTCCTCACAGTAAGAGCTGTAAAAAAAATGTGTAATAGACTCCCTCCAGAGGTGGTTCTGGCCAGCTCAGTAGATTGCTTTAACCACTTCAGCCCTGGAAGGATTTACCCCCTTTCTGACCAGAGCACTTTTTGCGATATGGCACTGCGTCACTTTAACTGACAATTGCGCGGTTGTGCAATGTTGCACCAAACAAAATTGACATCCTTTTCCCACCACAAACAGAGCTTTCTTTTGGTGGTATTTGATAGACAAGCGACAATTTTGAGAAAAAAAAAGCGCAATTTTTTTACTTTTTGCCATTATAAAATATCCCCCAAGAATATATAAGAAAAACAAATTTCCTTTCTCAGTTTAGGCCGATATGTATTCTACATATTTTTTGGTTTGTGCGAAAGTTATAACGTCTACAAAATAGGGGATAGATTTATGGCATTTTTTTTTATTAATAATGGCAGAAATCTGATTTTTATCGTGACTGCGACATTATAGCAGACACTTGACACTATTTTGCGACCATTGTCATTAATACAGCGATCAGTGCTTAAAAAAAAAAAAAAAAAAAAAAAAAGCACCGATTACTGTGTAAATGACACTGACAGGGAAGGGGTTAAACACTAGAGGGCGATCAAGGGGAAGTGTGTCCTAGGGAGTGATTCTAACTGTGGGGGCTACCACTGACATGACAGCGATCACTGCTCCCGATGACAGGGAGCAGTAGATCTGTCATGTCGCTAGGCAGAACAGGGAAATACCTTGTTTACATAGGCATCTTCCCGTTCTGCCACTCCGTGACAGGATCACGGGCCCCCGGCGGACAGAGTCCACAGGAACGGAATATGCGGCACCCACAATTTAAAGGGGACGTACCTGTACGCCCATTTGACCAGCTGTGCCATTGTGCCGACGTACATAGTCGTGGGCCGATAGGCATGTGGGTAAGAAAGGCCTGGATTCTTTCCTAAATGTACATAATATAACTGAGTACTGACATTTAGAGGTAAAGTTGAGCCAGGGAAAATCCGATTGCCTCTTTTCCCTGCTGTAGCAAATTGGATCATGCTTTGCCGGGGTTTTTCACATTCCTCTGGATCAGCTGTGGGTATAGGATTGTGTATATGGGATTGTATATATTTTTTTTGGATTTGTATGGTTGAAATAGATGGACTTGTGTCTTTTCTTCAACCTGACTCTAAAAGCTAAAAGCTGAAATCTGGCCTGGTCAGGAAGGGGGTAAAAGTGCTCTATATTAAAGTGGTTAAAATCCAGGAATCTGGGTCCAGACTTTGCCCTGTCATGGTTGGCATTACATAGAAATAGACCACAGCTTGGGCCGGTATAGCACCCTGCAGTTAACTACACATTGCACTTTGTGCCATTGCGAGTGCCTAACAGGATCCAGAGCCAAAAAACAAACATTAGAGGCTGGTCCCACACAGTGGGGGTCTGGTTTTGGATCCCAAAGTAGCTCTAGGAGTACAGATCCATAAATTGCTAGATAGTCCAAGGCAATAAGCAGTCAAATCTTGACACCTTTTTTTTGTCAAAAACAGTTTGACCGCCTCCCATCCACCATATAGGACGTTGCCGGTGTCACCACTCTTGCGCACCCACTGTGTCCCTAGGACACGGCACGACCCCAATCTCAGTAAAGAGCCGATGACATGGCTGTGTCCAATCACATGTGAACACAGAAGTGACATTTATTAACACAGGTTAATCCCCTAAAGACACAAAAAAAAAAAAAATTGAGTCTTCTGGAGTGGATTGGGTTATACGAGTGCACACTAGGCAGCCCCCAGTAAGTTTTTGCATATTTCAAATCACATAAAGGTAGCCTGCGTATAATGTCTTGGCACCTGTATTGTAGGGGGCCTTCCGGTGGCCAGGTTTGTTAATGTTACAGATTCTCATTTTATTGTTTGTGCCAATCTGTACAGTTCCTTTGCTCATTGGTGTGATGGTTCTGTACCAATAGAATCTCTAAAGAGACATACAGTATTGATAGAACTGCCAAAAGTAGCTTTTTTCACCCAATTCATGTAACATTGTTGTCGATTTACTAAAACTGGAGCGCACAATCTGCTGAATCTAAAAAAACAAATAAAAAAAAAAAAGGAAGCCGACTGGTTTCTATGCAAAGTTTTATTGAAAAAGCGGAAGTTAGAAGCCGACTACCAAGGCACAGCTGCACCAGGTTTTGAACGCTTCAGTTTTAGTAAAAATCAACCCCATAATGTTTTCCAGCATTTAGGTTTTAATACCAAAAAGGTCAATTTATACATTTGATACTGCTTTTACATATCGCCCAATTTTGGTCTGATCTCGGGACTGGTTTACTAAATCACTAACTTTCCATGAATATTCTTGATTGTCGTGATCTCTAGCAATAAAGAGGTCATCACCATCATATTGTACACACTTGTCTTCGTAAAACAATTGGTCTTCTGAAATAAAAAGGCGTTCGACAAAAAATACCTTGACTGGACCTTTTCCAGTGACCATCTGTGTAGGGAAGCAAATTGCTGGATCAGGAGAGTTTCTGGCCAGCAGTATATGCACGAGCAATCAAGATCTTGAATAAAACAACATACAAAATGAGGGGAAAGTCACACCATGCCTGACATACCACTTCTGAAGCATTTAAAACAATAAAAAAATAAATAAAAAGAATCCAAGACTGGTATAGTTTTTAGAGTTTTATTACAGATCCAATAGATAACCAGGTGTTTTTTTTAATCAGGTAGAGAGAACTGCGAGCATTTCTGGATTCCAGCATACCCGCTTTTATCTCAAATCCTTTAAATAAATTACAAAGTAAAACCACCCATTTCCATGTTGCAGTAACAGATGTTGCAGTCCCATTTGACCTTTTTTTTAAAATAATTTTTATTTAAGACATTTTATACAGAGTAGCATTTATCCCAGGGTATAACATTGCCAGGTGCAGCGAAAAAGAATTATACAGATATTCGCCTAGATTACATTCTGCGATATACTGGCATATTGATTCACATAAAAAAGTTGTCTTGATATTTTTTCTCAGTTTAAAGTTTAAAAAGGAAAAAAAAAAAAAAAAATGGTACAAATAACCCGTTGACCAGAGTCACCTGTCAGCTACAAATGGATGGGTACAAGGAAAATGAGTCGATAAAGGTTGGAAAGACCAATCGAAAAAGATGGTGAAACAAGTTTTATTTTAGGACATCCACTTTCAGATTTTGGCAGTGTTCTGTCCACACAAATTTTGTGAAGGCTTGTAGATAAATAGAAAGTGGCAAAAATATGTTTACTGCGCACAGAAGATGAATCTTGTGTCCTGCCAGTTCCTTCTGCAAATTCTGGACATCGACACTTATTTTATAAGTGTGTTCCTAAAAGAATAATAAAAAATTACCACAAAGATGTTTCCGTTTAAGCAGATATTTTAATGCTGAACTACAGACAAAAGGCTAAATGCACAGGTAAATACACACATACAATACATATATAGCAGCTGCTCTATTTGCGTAAAAGAATAAGTTCACCCTTCGTAACATGTTACCAACGGACCACACCCCCCCCCCCCCCCCCCCCAGCTATCAGGGATCATTTCTCTCCCCCCCAGCTAGCTTTCACAATAAAAAAAAATAAAAAACGTGGCTGAGTGGGGCTCCGCCCAACCCAATTCATTCAAACCACAAGGGTCGGCAGCCTTTGCGGCTGTCGGATTGTAGTTTTAAATGATCTACCATTGCACTGTGGTAGTCCATTCTCTCTTCCCGACAGATTGTATTGGCCGTACGGGAACACAGATACAGTGACAGATCTGCAGTAGACCTGCATGCTGATGGTGCAATGCTTTAGAGGCTCCAGAAAAAAAAAATGCAAAAAAAAAATGTGCATTTATTATTTTTTGTTAAAAAGGTAAACTTATGCTTTAAGGATTTTTGTATCTGTTCACCTAGTTCTGAGCTACACACAGCTATGAAACAGCACAGTCCTGCCTGGTAGGGAAGGGGACCAGATTTTCATCTGCTGCAGTTTCACTTACGGGTCTCCTCCCTACCCTGTGACTTGACAATGAAAGGAGAGACGGTATATTGAGGAGCTAATCTCTCAGCTGCCCGTGCACTCTAACATACCCCTTGCACTGCAGCCCAGCATTTTCCCTAGGTCCACATACACTCACCTTACATGTGCTCCCTGGCAGCTACTTGATCCTCTACAACTGCACCAAAATTGGCTGTATTGGCAATGGGACAGTAGAGATGTCACTTCCTTGGTCATGTGACAGTGCTCAGGTCTAGCAATTGGATGCTAGGTGTACACAGGGACCCAGTGATGTCCTCACACGAGCAGATTTTTCAAATCGGCTTCGGTTGCAGGCACCAGCAGGTTTCCTACTGCGCACACATGAGCAGCGCTGCACTTTAAAAGTGTGTCCCAGAAGGCTGCCAAGGGGGGGCTAAACTTCCGCACAGATGGTCCAGGCAATCAGACCAGAAGAAGTTAGAGGCAGGTACATGGCAAAACCAGGTACCTGCTACCTACTCCCCCACCCAGAAAGTACAAAATATGGCAGGGCAGAGGATGCAAAAAAGTGAAACTTCCCCATTTGTGTGAATTTCCGCTTTAATGTAAAAATAGATGAAGATTTAAAGCAGAGTCATATCAATAACTCAATATCTACAGTGGAAGGACTAACCCTTTTAAAATGTAGATAAAAAAAATAAATTCTAAGCTGAATAATATCTGAATGTTGTGCTTATGTAGCAAGTGTGCAAGCAGAAGAGTACTGGGAACCACTAGAGAATGTATGGCGCCACAGAAAAGGGGCCATTTGTGATAGAGGATCTACATCTCACAGTTAATATTGTATGTATTAGATAGTCCATCATAGATCAAAGTTTTCATATAAGCAACAAATGTGCTGGGTATAAACAAGGTTGTGTTCACATTTAGTCTTTTACTCACGCGGTCATACTCTTGCCACTCCCACTAAGGACAATGTAAGGGGTCTTCTGAGCCTTCTGCTTTTCCTGAAGGAGTGCCACTGTACCAAGAGGAGTATCACTGGAGCTCATTTTCTTTAGAAGCTGGTAAGAAAAAAATAAAAATAAAAATGAAACCTCACATTTAGACTCTGCACAAACATGTCAGCAACTGCATATATTTCTTAAATAGTTTATACCAGTGACCCACAAAGCTCCTTCCACTAAATTAACAAACCTGGATATCAAAACCAGGCTACAAATTATATTTCTATATCAAAGTTATTTCTAGTTCTTCCTCAATAAAGCACCTGAACCAAAAGAATCTGGGCTTAGAAAATCCTGCACCTAAAACATTTATTACTGCACCAAGACTTACTGCTTCCTCATCCAATTTTTTCATGCGCCTCTCGGTCTTCATTTTTCCTGAACCTTTGCCATGGAACCGATGAGAAAGCTGTCTAAAAGCCTGTGGGAAAAAAAAAAAAACTGAAATTGTAAAATGTGTCTGTTTGAAGACAAGAAGAAAACGTGGGGGGTGAAGCTTACCTCCTTTGGACAAAGCTTCCTTCCAGTTTCATCCACATACTCGATCTTCACATCTGGCCTGTAGCCGTCCTTTTCCTTGAATTCTTGTGTAAACCCTCTGTACTCTTCTCTCCTGCTATATTTGTCATCTATTGCCCTATTTAACAAGTGATTGCTAAATGTTATTATTTTTAAAATAATTCTAATGAACAGTCAACTTCATTAAATAACTTCTGTTCTAGATGCTGGATGTCCTTTCCCATGTTAAGCCCCCCCCACAAGAAAAGTTAATTCACCTCAAAAAACAGCAAAAAAAAAAGGTGGCCAACTGAAAAGACCTACCCCGAACTAAGACCTAGCGTTATTTTCCAGGAGGGCTACAATACAAGCCCTACCCCGAGAATAAGCCCTAGTTTAAAAATGCTTGTGAAATCCTATAACCCCACTCTATTATAGTAATATATAATGTAAAATGTGTGCGTTTCTGTAATATAAATGCAGGGAAGAGAGCTCCCGCAGGTTACAGAAGCACAGAATGGCGCTATAACGAAGGTATTTGGCACAATTACAGAAACACACATTGTACATTATATACTACTATAATAAAGTGGATTATAGGATTTTACAAGCATTTTAACTCAGTTAACACTGGGGATTCCTGTCAGGCAGGGGGAGAGAAGACAGCACATTACATGGTAATACCTACCCCGAAAATAAGCCCTACTGTGTCATTGTTACCAAAATTAATACAAGACCCGGGCTTATTTTCGGGGAAACAGTAGTGCAATGTCATTTCTGACCCACTAAAACAAGGGGAAACTACATTTACTTAATAATTTCCTTGCAATTCCTATTGTCTATCAGGCAGGCCTGTGACAGGAATCTCCATACTAATGACAAAGTGACACCAGGGCCCCTGGCCTGCATATTTTTTTCTGGGACCCCTAGGGATTCAGAAAGCAGCAAGTTCAGAGCATTTCAGGATGTCAGAAACGGCAGTTTATGAATTTCTTACGACAGGTTTCTTTTAAAACTGGTCCTCGTAACTCTCATTTGCGATTAGATCTTTTAAAAGCAAGAAATTACAACTTTTAATGTAAGGCCAAGTTCACATGGTGGGGGATGTCAGAGGGTCAGTAAAAAAACAGATGGCTGATCTGAGTTTGAGACATACAGATGCTTGGGTCAGTGTGGCAGCTTTAACACAGCAAAACTTGTCCATTGAAAAACTGGTGTGTTGAAAGTGGCATCACCTCCTGACCCCTGTAAACTGTCTCTAAACTGAGTCTGACAGTGATCCATAGCAGATTGCTTTTAAGAGGTGCAGTAGAGCCTGCCTCCCATATCAATGACACCCAACTAAGCCTGAAGGGCATACAATGAAACAAAGAATATTTTGATTTAGTCACCCCTCCGACAATTTTTTTTTTTAATTTTATTTGATTAACATAGGAGGCAATCGGGCCAAAATATGTATAAATTAAGTTCCACTTTAACCACTTGACGGTTATACCGGGATGAAACGAGTTGTGGACAACGCTTGCTCCACCTTGTGCCATTATATAGGGTCACTGTTAAAAGGGGTGTACTATCTTTCTGATGCTAAACCTGGTTATAAACCATCATTTGCTAAATTATAAAATAGTGTGCAAAATATACGATAAAAAAAAAAAAAAAGTATTTTCTTGAAATAAAAGTGCTGTTGTGCTCCATTTCCAATTATAATCCGTGCTTCCACCTTTTGAACTGTAAACACTCTGCGCTCAGATAGGATGGACTCCCTTACCATATAGCAAGAAGAATCTAGTGGGCTTGTAGGTCTATTTATGGGGACCTATCCTACTGCGATGTCCTTAGATGGCCTCCAATGATGGCTCCGGGATCATAGTGTGCAGGTGCGCGGTATATGGAGAGAAGTCCTTGCAAACGATTTTTTGGGTGTACACAGTTATAAAAACTCGCAACCGTCAGTTGCCTAAACAAAATACTGAAAACAAAAGCTAGGGGTCACAATGACAATGACTGCTTTTAACAACGTCTCACACAGATGACTAAATGCCTAGAGTGGAACGCAAGCCACACTCACAGAAGCAGTTTTGTCATTGTCACGCCTAGCTTTGTTTTTAGCATTTTATTTAGGAAACTGACGGTTGCGAGTTTTTATGAATGCAACTGTCTACACCCAATAAATCGTTTTAAGGATTTAAACCATGAGGAGTTTTTCCTCTCCATATACCACGCACCTGCACACAGCCATCATTGGAGGCCCTCTTCACCAGGGGGAGCCATCCAAGGACAGCAGTGGGATAGGTCCCCATAAATAGACCTACAAGCCCATTAGACTCTTGCTATATGGCAAGGGAGTCCATATCCGAGTGTGGAGTGTTTACAGTTTTTCACGAGGTGGAAGCACGGATTTTAAATTGGAAAACGGAGCACTTTATTTCAAGAAAACACTTTTTTTGCACATTTGTCACTTTAGATAAAATAACCGACTATTTTTGCACATTCATTTTTCATTGCATACTTGGCACACGATTATATAATTCACAAATAAAGGTTTAGCATCACAAAAAAATAAAAACAACATTAGTACACAACTTTCAGCAGTGACACTAAATAAATAGAACAAGGTGGAGCAAGCGCTGTCCACAATTCGTTTCATTCTATCTGGTCCATTTGAGGGGACAGCATTGACAGCAACGGCTCAACACACACTGTCAGTCACCAAGGAGTAGAGGTCCAATATTTTTCATAATACCGGAATCTCCCCGTTCTTCAGCTCCGTGAAACGATCATGGGTATCCCCCCCCTTGGCGATAGATCGCGGGTCCCGCGATCTGACTCACGGAGCTCCCGGCAGGGTCGCTGGCGCGCACGTGACCACACGGCGGCAAATTCAAAGGGACGTACCTGTACGCCCATTTGCTCAGACATGCCATTCTGCCGACGTATATGTACATGCGGCGTTCGGCAAGTGGTCAAAGTGTAAGTTCACCTTTACAGAAAACAGGTAAGGTGCAGTGTCCCCACCCCTCCCACCCAGTCACGCTAATCTGGAGTCCAGCAATCGTTCATTCTGACAGCTCGTATTGCTGCTTGTCAAGCGATTTGAAATCCCTGCAGATTTCGCACCTCTTCACCCATGGTGACAGGATGGGCTACGCGGGTTCTGATTGGTCAGCTCCGCCCACACCCATGTGATGGCACCGACCAATAAGAATGCTCCTAAACGTACCTCCTAACATGGTACGTTTTGAAGATTAAGCCGAGGGGGATTTCTAAGTCCCAGACTGGTGAGGCGGCGACCCAGTGCGGGGAATAGCCGCGCTCCAGGTCAGCGCAACCAGGGGTGATGGGGTTCTGTGTACGTTCACCTTACCAGATTTTTCTGTAAAAATGTGAACTTACCCTTTAACAAAGCATGAGAACTTGACAAGTAGATGAAATAATTGGTTGGAAATTCCTTTCTTTGCAATGTACTGACTTCTACTAGCATTTACAGAAAGCTTCATTAAAAATGAAACCTCTGGTTTCTACATATATTGAATGCGTCCATTTCTTAAGCAAGAAGACCTTTAAGGTCACAATATTACATACATTTTGTCCTCTATACAATATACAGCTGATGGAAGGGGTTTATTGGTGGCTTTGATACGTGCCACTTTATGTACCGTTGTCTCCAGCAGACCTGTGAGAAAAATGGCAAAGTTAGTAAATTCAGTACATTTGCTTATCGCAAACACATATACACATACGAGATAGAGATACACACACAAACACAAAAGGTAAATGAAGTAGTATTTAACAAGTCATCATTTTTCTAGGTAAATATATATTTCTAAAAAAGGTGCCATCAACAAATTTTCACCGTGTCAGTAACAACCCATACATACAAAAAACGAATAAGTTCAGAAATTAAGTCATGTGTAATAAAATGGAATGACACAGGGGAAAAAAAGTATTGAACATGCTAACAAATGTAATACTTGTACAAAATAGTTTGTTGGAAATGACAGCTTCAAGACACCTCCTGTATGGAGAAACTAGTCGCATGCATTGCTCAGGTGGGCTTTTGGCCCAATCTTCCACAGTCTTCAAATCTTGAAGGTTCTGTGGGCCTCTATGAACTCAGATATTTAGTTCTTTTCACAGTTTTTCTACTGGATTCAAGTCAGGTGATTGTCTGGGACATTCTAACAGCTTTATTTTCTTTTTGAAACCAATTGTCAGAAAACTTGCGAGTAGCACTTGCAACGGTCTTGAGAGCTCTTTGCTTTTACCCATGAGATGTTTTTTAAGTGACACCTTGGTAACGAGACAGCTTTTTATAGGCCATCAGTTGAGACTGAATCAGCTGATATTAAGCTGCACTGACAAGAGGCAGGATTACTTTCAAATTACTGATAGATTTCAGTTGGTGTCTTGGCTTTATTGCCTATTTGCACCTCCATTCATGTCTTTTTCCCTGTGCCATTTTGTTACACATAACTTAATTTCTGAATGTAAAGGAAGAAAGAACACAAAAATACATTTTTACCTTTGTTCTGACAAAGATGTAAAGCAGCAGCCAGACCTCTGTTTACAATCGGCTCTTCATCCAAAATAGTTGTGGACGCTGCAGAAAACTAAACAAAAAAATTAAAATAAAATAAAAAAAGTGGGAAACAATGTATTATAGGAATGTGGTCAACAGTCTTATCATATTGATTGCACATCTCATGTTTAAGATTCATAGCTTTAGGCTGGGTTAACACTAGTGCAAATTGAAAGTGGATTTCCTCACATCCAAGTCGCATGACAAGGAGAATTGGAGCCAGTTCACATATCTCCATGATGGCTGCAGAGCGGATTGCACAGGACTCCTGTGCGTCTTCTGGTCAGTTTCAGGGCCGAATTCAGGCAATAATTTGTCCCGACAGAACAGGGACGCAACGGACACCTGCTGTGAGCCGGATCCGGCAGCAGTGTGACCCCAGCCTTAAAGGAACCAGCAGCCTAGAATATCTCACCTTTATGGTTGAATGCTGGTCAATTCTGACAGGCAAAGCTGACAACCTCCAAATATTGATGGAGGTTTACTCGCTCTGGCAAGAAACCGCAAAATCCTTTTCTGTGCCCATTGAGGGACATAGATTGAGGATAAAAGGAAACCTTGAGTTATACTGCTGCCTACAGGAAAAAGTGACACTAAACACATAGAAACCCCTTTAGGTAATAACCCTTCCCACCCCTCACCTGCTTGTTTGCAGAAATGGGGGGGGGGCCTGGATTGTTGAGACCATAGGTACTATTTGACATTACCTTTAGGACTCCAATGGCCCGTACACAGGATCCAAAATATTGTACGAAAACTGTCATCTGAGGAAGAATCGTACGATTTTCGGATCGTGTGTACACTACTTTCGAGAGCCAATTACGACAGTTCATCCAATATTATTCGATCGGACAAGCGCAAAAAATTTTCCTCGTACGATAACAGATTGTACGATTTTCATTTATTCAGTATAGTTGGCGTCCGAAAATACAAATACATTACATGACATCACTTACGAATTTTTTTTCTGTCATTTGAGAATTTGTGACTTTAGTTTCCCATTCAATTACTTGACTATTAAGCGAAAAAAAGTCATACTGTCGTACGATATTCGGGCCATTAGTATAAGCCGCCTAGAGCTCAATATCAACATCACTCGAGAGATACAAAAATATAAGGATTGATAAAAAATGTATTAGTTTTGTTTATCATATTTTCTGATGACTCTTCTGGCTTTAGTTTTTAAAAATAGTATTTGCATCAGTAGACGTCCTACAACTTCTAGGGGTGGGAGCGAACATTCATTGCGAAGGCGGCTTCTATGCCTGCGAAGGCGGCTTCTAAGCAGGTGCATGTGTCCGATACATGAAGCGCCTGTGACAAAAGGATGAACCTGCAGTAGATGGATTATGCCTGGAGGGGCGAACAGATTAAACACTAAAGCAGCGGGGGACAAATCAACAGCAAGGAGTGTTTGTAGATACCCCTCCATTGCGCTCTGCCTCAATGTATTCCTTGAGATTTTCCAAAGAGGAGCTCACCTCAGGCGGATGTGCAAAAGGTACTTTATTGAGCAGGGCCAGCCGAACAAGCTTAAAGCCATAACATTGTGTGCCTATGGACAGAAAGTAAGAACATTTTGGAAATATGACAAATCACATTTCCATGACATGGACACAAAAAAATAGTAGGGCCGAGGGCAAAAGTTGTAGTCTTGAAGAGAGAACAGGATTATCTATATCAGGTGAAAGTTCACTGTTGTGCTATCAAGTCCAGTTCAATAGAAGTTCAGTGGCACTGAACTGGTCGCTTTCTTATAAGCAAATGCCCATCAAGGGAATCCTTGAGAGAGAGAGCAACAGCAGATGGATTTAGTGCAAGAATGGCTGGTCCACAGGGAGAACAGTCCTTTACTTTTCAAAATTCTTTTCTATAGGGCACAAGGCAGCAAATGTGACAAAAGGAATAAATAACCTAGGATTTAGGATTTCTAGGCATTTACTTCTTTCTTGTGCCTATATGAATGGAATATGTGGAGTCTGTGCAAAACTGAGTGCATGTAGGCAGAGACTAGCCCCAATCAACGAGGCTGCTTCAATCAAGTCCACCATAGCCAGCACACGGTGAGAAGCCAAAGGATTAACATCACTAAATTTTGGTGGTGAAAATCTTCAGCAGCATCTGTTAGATTTTCAATAGGCAAGGGGAAGACTGACATTTTAAGAAAGCCAGGCAATTTGAGTTCTAATGCATGAATACAGTCTGAGGGAGGCATAAAAGCATTTTCAGCGAGTGATTTCCCCATCCACCACAAAATGCGTGGAGGGGGGGGGGGGGGGGGGGGGGTGGCGGTTGTCATTCTGCCTGTTAAAAAGGGTAAAAAAAAAAGTAAAATAAATAAAAAAAGGCTGTATGACCAGCCTACTAATCATGTCCTGTACAATTAAGATAAAGGCAATCAAATGAGGGTGAGTGCCAAAATACGAGAGAGAAATATATATATTATACACATTTTAAATTCAATGCATGTATTCCATTACACATGAATAAACTGTATGATTTTGACACAAGCGGTTGATCACGTGCCTTCCATTCACTTCTCCTACACAGTTTTCTCCAGACCACCCCTGGTCAGTCTAGGCAGCGGGACACGCATGACCATTTTCTCCAGTCTTATTGGTTAGAATAGCACTACAACACCACATTTTTGCTAAATGAAAACCAGCACTATAGTAAAATATAATATATTTGTCCAAGTGATCACCAAATAAACGTTCCCCATGAAACGGGAAACCTGCCAATAACTTTTTACAAGGAAGCTCAGCTGACCTGTTCTTAAGCCATAAAGTCAGCATATATGTACAGACAAGAGAGCCAGACGAGAAACCTGCTGTATTGAATCCTTTAAAAACATCAACAGCAAAACACAGGGCTCAAGGAATATCTGTCTTACTTTCAGGCAGCGCATCCTCTTGGTTAGGCCTATCCGGCCGTTTGACTTGATCCTTTATGGACTGGCAAATACCAATTGCTGCAACAGCTGTCTTAATAGCTGAACTGGCCAAAGAAAAGAAAGCCTTAAAAAATAAATCAATTTCAACAGGGTCTTTCAAGCCCTGTGCGTTATCTACCAGACAAGTTAAGTTCTTGGTTAAAAGGCAGAGACTGCCGCATCTACGACTGGCATGCTCCATTTAACAAACTTTTCAGCCATTGGATATAAAAAGGGAAAACATTTTTAGGAGGCAAAAAATTCCTGTCAGGATGTTCCCAATCAGCATACACCGCCTGTTCCAATAAGGGGTTTAGCGGGAAGTTTGTGCGACCCGAAAAGGTGTCCGAAATCCCAAAGAGGCCCAGGAGGGCTCAGTCACCTCTGCAAGGGGCAACTTAAAAAGCAGAACGAACCATTTTATTCAGTCGGGATCAAAAACCTCTGACAGAGGCAGACATCGAGTGGATATCTTGTCCAGATTGCGTGGAAGCAGACTCATCTGCCAGGCACTCAACCGAATCCTGAGCATTAAGCTCTTCTCCCATCCTCAACCCATTCCGGCTCCAGACGAGGAGACTCTGGGGGAGGTGTGGGGGATCTGTCACGCTTCCTGCCACCCTGCGGGATAGAGGCAATCCTGTGCTCTAACCCAGCTAGGGCTGAGGACAGTTCATCCTTAGTGATAAAGGGGGAAGCAGCAGCGTTGATTGTAGGTACAATACCAGATAGGCGCAGCGGCTCAGATTGCCCAGGAGCCGCTGGTCTTTCAGTGGATACAACACTAGGGCTACGACTAGGTTCATCAGGAACTACAGATGATGTAGGTGTGCCCTTCCTTGTGGTGTTAGTCCCACTCCTCTTTTTGGAAGACATTCAATGCTGCAAACAGAGTACTTGGGTGTAGTTAAAACGCCTCAAAAAAGGGAGACTCTTTAATAGGGCTCACCAAGCCCCTACGCAACAATCCTGCCAAGCACGTTTGGCATGCACAGCTTAAATAAGCTGGGTGTGCGCTGTAACGTTCTGTGTGTGCGTACGCATGTGCGCTGTCCGGGCGTGACTATTTGTGTACAACAAATCTTTGTGCGCCCAGATAAAGGCTACGACGCATGTGGCGCGAATCCGCATGCGCCATGGCCACCAAACACAAACTGCTGAGCCCAGCGGCACTCTTGCGCCATGGCGAACCAAGGCGAAATGGCTCACCATAGTGGGCCATCGTACAGGTAAAAAAACAGCCAGACACGCAAAAAAAAAAAAAAAAAAAGACACTTTGCAAACAACCACAGCTAGTCCAGAACTCCCCCGTATGGTTACCGCACACAATCAGTCAAGCTAGCTAAAGGCTTGACATTTGTTACATCACTGGGACACCTCACAATGATAAAATAAAGGGGTTTCACTTACCCATCCAGGCGCAGGGCCATTTAGAAACTAAGGGTCCAATATTCACCCTTCACAGGGGTTCCTGTCACTTGGACCTTCAAGAACTGTGTAACCTTTCATGTTTAGGGTCCACTCCCTTGGACCTGTACTGCACCCTGCAGGAAATGCCTTAGAGCTGTAGTGTCCAGGATTTCCACTCCACAGGGTCCAGCGCCCAGAAGCCACATTAAAGGTAAAACCTTGCAGGATCTAGAGTCTTCTTTGCGTGGCTCGGATACCATTTATTTAAGCATAAAAGCCTGTGTCAAATGGATCCAATCAGTCAATCCCTGGATTCATTTTTGGAACCGTTTGTGGGACTAGAGACCTGGAGCTCAGAGGGCTCAAACAAAACAGTGCCATCCACCTGGCAGATACTGGTTTAAAAAAAATAAAAAAAAAAGAAAGCACTTCCTGTATGGGATCACTTCCTGTCTGAAGACCTTTGGTCTACCAGTGTCCATTCACCTAATGGAGTATAACCCAGCTGGTAATGAATATTAGCCTGACTCTGTGTCCCATGATGTATGAAAAAGAAATATACATACGTTTTAGGAGTACACCAATAAGTGATAATACAAATATTAGTGATGGTAATGAAGTGTCATAAATCTAAAATAAAAAATTGTCCAAATTCATAAGTTCTGGTGGAAGGGAAGAATCTGGATGTCCTTGTAACCATACACAGCTGGGAAAGCGTTGTTTGACTCATTTATAAATATTATATATTTATTTATTTTTGAGTCATGCTATTCTGTTGAGCCTCCATTTCTCTATTCAGAGTACAGATGGATTTGAAGTAGCAGTGTATTCAAAGAACAGTACATTTTATATCACAGATGTCACTACCATCATGAATATTTGTATTATTGCTTATTTGTGCGCATTACTTTTATAAAACATGCATATTTTCACTTTATCCTATATTTATATAAATCATCTTATTTGAATATAGCAAGGATGATTGCATTGAATCGCGCAAAATAAGATCATGGCAACTAATAAATGCCTTAAAGGCTAAAATCAAAAATGCACCACATTTGGAGAGGTCAAAAAAAATTAAAATAAATATATATTTATTTATTTCAACTCTGCCTGTCCTTTAGGACCTTCCGGCAACACAAACAAAACAACCGTTTTGCAAATCTGAGCAGTCGCTTCCAAATAGGTTTTGACCGCTCTCACTACATCCAGAGAATGTAGTGACTTTTCTTCCATAGAACAGGGATCTGGGAAAATAAAATAAAAAATGAAGGCAGAATATACTGGTTTAGATGAAAACCTGAAACCACCTTCGGTAGAAAGCTAGGAAAAAGGACACAACTACTACTCTATCCTTATGAATAATTAAATATGGCTCTATACAAGAAAGAGCCGCCAGTTCCGATACCCTTCTTGCAGAAGAAATAGCCACCAGAAAAATTAGCTTCCTTGTCAAAAGGACCAAGGGAATATGTTGTATCGGCTCAAAAGGCCGTTTCTGTAATGCAGACAGAACTAAAATTAAAGTCTCAAGAAGCTCTCTAACCGGTGAATTAAGCCGCGTTACCCCTGCATAAAGCGTCAGACCAAAGAATGCGAAGCAAGCGGACGTTGAAACAATATCGACAAGGCCGAGACCTGGCCCTTGATAGTACTCAAGGCCAGCTTCATCTCTAACCCCATTTGCAGAAAAGCAAGGAATCTCCCATGACAGTTTCTGGGAGGCCAACCCCTGGATTCACACCAGGAGACATATGCCTTCCAGACTCTATAATAAATGGATTCTGGAAGCTGGCTTCCTTGCATTAAATCAAGGTAGAAATTACTGAGCCTGAAAGCCCACGATTCTTCAGGATGGAGCAGGTCTGGACATGGTGGTAGGGTCCATGGGGACCCTACCGCCATCTTCACTATGTCTGCATACCAAGATCTTCTGGGCCACTAGAAGCACAGGCTTCTTCTCCCGCTTGATCCTGCGAAGAAGTCATGGTAGCAGCAGAATAGGAGGGAATGCATAAATCAGTGAGAACTGATGCCACGGAGTCACCAACACATCTGTCCCACATGCAAGTGGATCCCTTGTTCTTGACACAAAGTTGTCAATCTTGTTTTTGAACCTGGACGCAAACAAGTTTGTCCAGGATACCCCATCTTTGGCATATTATCCAGGAAGATGTCAGTGTGAAGAGACCTTTCTCCCCTGGGAACAACTGCTGGCGACTTAAGTAGTCCGGCTGCCAGTTCTCTACCCCTGGAATGAAGATTGCAGATATGCACGGCACATGCTTTTCTGCCCAGATTAGGATCTGGTTTACCTCTCCCTGGGCTGCACGACTCCTGGTGCCCCCTTGGTGATTGATATAAGCCACTGCTGTGGCATTGTCGGATTGGATCCTGACAGGACAACCCTGCAACCTGAATGTCCAAGCCTTTAGGGCTAGGTACACCGCACGAATCTCTAGAATGTTGATGGACAAGTTCCTCTCGGTTTTGGACCATTTCCCTTGGACAGTCTTTTCCAGAACTGCTCCCCAACCCGAAAGGCTGGCATCTGTTACCACCTTCCAGATAACTGCTGAAAAGGATTTCCCTTTCCGCAGATTCTCAGGCACCAACCACCAAGGCTCTGACGCACTATTGGTGACAAGCGCATCGGAAAATCTAGCACCTGGGCTTTCTTGTTCGAGGCAGACAGGATACTGTTTTGCAGCAGTCTCGAAGCTGCTTGCGATCAGGAGCTTTCCGCGAGCCGCCAGTCATTGTGCCGGGAGCGTACCATTTCACGCAAATATGCAGCCACTTGGCACCAAGGCCGTAAATTGGCGCATGCCCAGCACCAACAGGTTAGCCTTTCATAAAGTGCAAATGGGGCGTTTGCAGCTGTAGAGTGGCCACCATCCTCATTAGTGCAAGGCATGCTGTAAAAAAAAAAAAAATCAGTTGTACCTTAAAGTAAGAAAACTGCCCAAGTTCCCCAAGAATACTCAGACCAGCTGGCTGTGTGACCATCCTTGTGGGAAAACTGCAATAACCACAAGTGTGTCGTCACCTGCTGTGTCACTGAATCCAGCCTGTCAGCAGAGAAGAAAGACTGCTGCAGCATGAAAAAAGGACAGCAGTTTGTCAGTTCTTCACAACACTCCACACAAGACTGATGCTTCTTTAAAAAGAAAAAAATACATTTTGGGGGTTGTTCCCAGATAAGTAATAAAAAGGAAATCTTCCAATGGGGACACTAGTTCTGGTGACCTGGGGTTCCCAAGGATTTTGTCTCACTTCCCTTTTGGCTTATGGGATAAGAAGTGAAGGGAAAGCTCCAAAATGGGACACAGAAGCGAACAAAAAAAGTTTTCCCTATAGTTTTACTTTAGGAAAAGTGTCTGGCATCCCTCAACCACCATTTTGTTGTCTCTGGAAGAGCCACTGCGAGTGGGAAGAAACCCAGGAATGAAGAGAGGTTTGTGTGCACACTAGTGATTCCTTTCTGCAGAGTCAAGTTCTGGACTGAGTAACCAAAAAACAGCCAGTCACCAGAGCACAGCAAGAATATTACACTGTTAACGTTAAATGGCAGCTTGGGCATACACAGTGCCCCGCCACCAGACAGACATAGCCCAAATAGAAAAAGGTAGGTCATCAATAGCCGATAACCCCCTCAACAATGCCCAGTCAGCTAAGCTGCTTATAAAGCAAGTACTGCACACAACCTCAGGTACATAAAAACAAATCCCAACACAGCATGAGGCTGGGTATAGGATTGTGTATATGGAGGTTTTCCCATTTATTGTATTTTTTTCTATAGGTTGAACAAGATGTACTTGTGTCTTTTTTTCAATTTCACTGTGTAACAAGTGAGTCTTCAGGAGGTAAAACAAAACTGTTCTGGTCTGATAATTCTGCAAGAAATCTCCCAAAAAAAAAAAATAAAAAAAAAAAAAAACACGGTCTTGACGTGAATAGTGCACACCCTTGCAGAGAGTATAACTATGCACAGTATAACGACTACTGCACTCCTTGGCCAACTGCCAAGATTTTCAACATCTGCACAGAATCTACCAATAGCAGTTAAAAAGAAAATGATCTTCCAATTCAAAAAAAATAGAATATATATTCTCTCTTCTTCCATAAGGATACTAAGTAAAACTGAGCAGGGATGAGGTGGAAGGGGTTACAACCAAAGGCCCGCACCCTGAGACTTTCTACTTGTGTTTATTTATCCTGCAAGAACATTTTTTGTTCGCCCCATGAAAATGACAGACTGCATACTTTAAATCTGCAAATAACCAGTGCTTTGGCCAGCTGTGTTTTTACATGCCAAGTAAACTATACGATGCTGCTAATACAAAAAGGGAAAAAAAAAAAAAAAAAAAAAACAGAACCGAGATGAAGCCATTTGTCCACAACACACCTCATGCTGGTTTTTCTCCTCATCAAGATTCACCATGCTCCAGCCAACATTTTCTTCTCCATCAGACTCTCCTCCTTCTTTCTCAGATTCCTCATCTTCTTTCTCAAAGTCCTAGGAAAATGTCATACAGATTGGTTAGAAGCCTGGAAGTAGGTGGATAGCATAAAGCAGAGCTAGGCAACTGGAGCCCCAATTATTTGCGTCATACCATTAAATCCTCTTGATCTTCTCTGTTCCCTGCCAGACCATAAGTTGGAATCTCCCCAAGTGTTCTGCAGAATTCAGAGGTTGCATTGAACACAATGGACCCCTTCTTATCATCATCGTCATCAGCATCAGCATCTTCTTCATCTTGACTCTTCTGAGAAGTAACCTTTTTTACTATTGAAACAACCTTAAAAAAAAGCAAACATTCAAAGAGCAAATGTGAAGCATATTCGTGTAAATCAGAAATTTTCTCTTCATTAACATGAAACTTTGCAAAAAGCAAAAATATGTACTTGGGCTCCATTCACACCTATGCAGTCTGCAGTGCTTTTTGCGTTTATACTTTATTTGGGGGCAAATTAAAAAACGCAAAATCGTGGTAAAAAACACACCACATGCTTTTCTACAGCTTCTCCGTTGAAGTCTAATGAACAAAAAAAAAAAAAAAAAGCAGAGGACACAAAAATGCATTGATGTGAATGCGTTCCATAAGAACCCGTTAAAAATAATGTCTCGCGTTTCTGCAAAAAGCATTTGTGTGAATGAAGCCTTAAAGTGGAAGTAAACCTAAAAAAAAAAAAAAATAAAAAAAAAAAAAGAAGAACAAAAAAATACTTTAGTCAACACATGTGGCTGGGCACTGAAAAATTTAGAGACACTACACGATTAACCACTTCCCGACCGCCCCCTGTATATATACGTCGGCAGAATGGCACGTACAGGCAGAAGCACGTACCTGTACGTGCCATTCTTCAGGCGGTTGGGGGGTCCGATCGGACCCCCCTCCGCCGGCGGGGACGGTCGGGATGGCTTCAGAAGCGATGCGGGACGAGGTAACGGCCAGTCGTTTCTGGCCACCCCCTCCCGATCGCTCTGGCCAATGGGATTCGTCCGCTTCCTTCCCCTTCCTGTGTAATTGTAAACACAGGCAAGGGGAAGTGATGTCACGCTCCTCGTGTCGGTCTTTCTGACCGGGACGCGGAGCTGTGAAGACATCAGGTTAGTGCACCAACACTACACTGACACCAGGCACACATAGGCACATATTTCACCCCCCTGTCACCCCCTGATCACCCCCCAGATCACCCCCTGCCCCCCCTGTCACAGTGTCACTGATTGCAGTGATCATTTATTTACTGATCACTGCATTTAGTGTCAGTGTGACTGCAATAACTGTCAGGGCAGTTAGTTTTAGGCCCCTTTAGGTCCAAGGTAGCCCCCTACCCCCCCCCCCCAATAAAGGTTTAACCCCTTGATTGCCCCCTAGGTAACCCTTTCACCCCCTTTTGCCAGTGTCACTAAGCGATCGTTTTTTTGATCGCTCTATTAGTGTCACTGGTGCCGCTAGGTAGCCAGTTTTTTTTTTTAGGTAACCGCCAGGTTTATATAGGATTATAAATAGGTTTATAGGTCAGGTACCCCCATATTACAACCTAAATAAAGGTTTTAACCCCTTGATTGCCCCTAGAGTTAACTCTTTCACCAGTGATCACAGTATAAGTGTCACTGGTGACGCTGGTTAGCCAGTTAGTTATTTAGTTATTTAGGTTCCCCGTCAGGTTTTTATATATCGTCAGGTACCCCCATATATTACCTAATAAAGGTTTTAACCCCCTGATTGCCCCTAGTTAACCCTTTCACCAGTGATCACCGTATAACTGTTACGGGTGACGCTGGTTAGTTAGCTTATTTTTTTATACTGTCAGGGCACCCGCCATTTATTACCCAACTATCGGTTTAACCCCCTGATCGCCCGGCGGGTGATATCAATTAGGTGTTAGGGTCAAATAAGGTCTGCGTCGCCCCAGGTTAGTGCCAGTACCGCAAACACCCACGCGCAAAGCATACACCTCCCTTAGTGGTATAGTATCTGAACAGATCAATATCTGATCTGATCAGATCTATACTAGCGTCCCAGCAGTTTAGGGTTCCAAAAAACGCATTGTTAGCGGGATCAGCCCAGATACCTGCTAGCACCTGCGTTTTCCCCCTCCGCCCAGCCCAGCCCAGCCCACCCAAGTGCAGTATCGATCGATCACTGTCACTTCCAAAACACTAAGCACACATAACTGCAGCGTTCGCAGAGTCAGGCCTGATCCCTGCGATCGCTAACAGTTTTTTTGGTAGCGTTTTGATTCATTCGCCAGCAGCCTAGGAGCTTTTTTTCCTGTGAATCTCACTAGTGTACTACTAAATTTAGAGCCCAAAATGGCAAATCGCAAGTACACTAGTGAACAGGCCTACTTGTTTCTGAGTATGTCAGATAGTGAAGAGGAGGTCACTCATCTGTCAGAATCAGGCTCAGAATACGATCCAGTAGACGACAGTGGCTCCATGACAGATAGCTCTGACGACGAAGGTGAGGTCCCTGCTAAGGTCAGGCGTACCCGATCCCGATCTTCTGATGTTGTTGAGGTGCAGGAACCGCAGGTCTCTCGTATGGAGCAGAGAAGTACTAGCGCCGCTATTCCTTCTGGTGAACTGGCAAGCACCAGCGGCCTAGTACACCCTGGACGTAGTCAAACCAGCACTGCAGTAACACTTGGTGACGTGGCGAGTCCCATAAGTGCAGTTCAAGCTGGCGAGGTGGCAAGCACAAGTAGTGTCCCGCTGCCACCAAGAAGAAGACAAAGGCAGGCCCGTCGATCACATAGTGTCCTTCCTGCAGAATTCGCCAATCCTGATTGGGTGCCCACCACTTCTGCAGAACCCGTACTTCCCCCATTCACTGGCCAACCCGGTATTCAGGTGGAAACAGCTGATTTTAAGCCATCCGATTTTTATTCGCTGTTTTTCACGGAAGATCTCTATAGATCTATTGTGGACCAAAGTAATATATACGCTGGTCAACACAACGCCGCTAATCCCCAAGTGCCTTCCCTTGCCAGAGATTGGAAACCAATTACGGTTTCCGAATTTAAGACCTTTCTGGGCCTTTCCCTCAACATGGGCTTACACAAATTCCCGACGCTGAGGTCTTATTGGTCCACCTCACCGCACCACCATATGCCCGTGTTCTCTGCCTCCATGTCCAGGGCACGATACGAGATGATTTTGCGCTTCATGCACTTCAGTGACAATGAACTTTGTCGTCCTCGTGGAGACCCTGAATTTGATCGGCTCTACAAAATTCGGCCCCCTCATAAACCACTTCAACCAATGTTTTGCAGCCTTGTTTACGCCCAATCAAGTTGTCTGCGTTGACGAGTCCCTGATTAAGTTTTCTGGCCGCTTGTCTTTCAAACAGTTCCTTCCCAGCAAGCGTGCCAGATACGGGGTCAAGCTCTACAAGCTCTGTGACAGGGCAACAGGCTATACGTGGAGCTTTACGGTTTATGAGGGAAAAGATAGTCACGTAGAGCCGGAGAACTGTCCAGATTACATAGGGAGCGCTGGCAAGATAGTGTGGAACTTGGTGTCACCCTTATTCGGAAAGGGGTACCACTTGTACGTGGACAATTATTACACGAGCGTGCCACTGTTTAGTCACTTGTTTGATCATCAGATTGGAGCATGTGGCACCGTGCGACCTAATCGCCGGGGCTTTCCCCAGCGGCTTGTAGATTCCCGTCTTAGGCTGGGGGAGAGAGCCTGCTTGAAGTGTAATAACTTGCTCGCTGTGAAGTGGAGGGATAATAGGAATGTTTTCGTTCTTACCTCCCTTCATGCAGACACGACAGTCCAAATTCGTACGGCGGCTGGTGTTGTGACGAAACCCCTCTGTATCCACGAATACAACCTTAATATGGGGGGGGTGGACCTCAACGACCAGTTGTTGGCGCCGTACCTAGTTGTCCGTAAGGCTAGACGCTGGTACAAAAAAGTGTCTATTTATTTATTCCAATTGGCTTTGCTGAATGCTCATGTGCTATACGGAGCTTCAGGCGGGACGTTACCCTTCCTTGAATTCCAGGGAGCGGTTGTCATGGAACTCCTGTATCCAGGCGATTCCACACCTCACCATCCCCTACCAAATGCAGTAAGCCGGCTGCATGAGAGGCATTATCCTCATGTCCTCCAGAGTACCCCTACCCAACGAGCCCCCCAAAGAAGATGTCGTGTCTGTACCAAGCGCGGATTTAGGCGTGACACCCGTTATTATTGTCCACGCTGTCCTGACAATCCTGGTCTCTGCGTTGGTGAATGCTTTGAACGCTACCACGAACTAGTGAGGTTTTAGCGTAGGGTACAGCATTTCACAGGCTAGGATACACTTTCACAGGGTCTCAAGAATGCCATCGCATTTTGAGACCCGACCGTTGCAGTTAAAATTATAGTTACAGGGTCTCAAGAATGCCATCGCATTTTGAGACCCGACCGTTACAGTTAAAATTATAGTTATAGTTTAAAAAAAAAAGT
This sequence comes from Lithobates sylvaticus, assembly GCA_028564925.1. Classification (NCBI taxonomy): domain Eukaryota; kingdom Metazoa; phylum Chordata; class Amphibia; order Anura; family Ranidae; genus Lithobates; species Lithobates sylvaticus. The sequence goes on along the minus strand of CM053034.1, from coordinate 72,538,540 downwards.
GTAAAAAATAAAAATAAAAAAAAAAAAAGTACAAAAAAAAAAAAAAACCCCAAAAAAAATATAAAATAAAAAACCAAAAATAGTTGTCGTTTTATTGTTCTCTCTCTATTGTTGCTCTTTTTTACTCTATTCTATTCTGCAATGTTTTATTATGTTTTATCATGCTTGCTTTTCAGGTATGTTTTATTGTTAACCATTTTTTTGTTTTCAGGTGCGCCATTCAGTTGCAGCGTGGATTTATTTATCTTGACAGCAACAGCGTTTGCTCCCACGATACATAAAGCCGCGACTCCAACACTGTAGGAGGTGATTTCACCACCACAGTTAAAAAAAGAGCATATATGCCGAAGCATGGGGGCAGCAGAGGGCGGAGGAGCGATTTTGCTCCTAATGCCACGTACATACGGTCGAAAAAAGTCCGACCATGTGTACGTGGCATAACTTTTTTGCGGGAGGATGCCCCCATGCTTCGGCATATATATATTTTAGGCACCGGTTGCGTTAACAAAATGTTTTATTTTTTACTATGTTTTTTTTTTGGTATTTGCTTTGCAGGTATGGTATGGTAAGGTCTTACTGTTATACTGTAATGTTTACTTTGTTTTAATGTTAACCATTATTTGCTTAGCAGGTACGCCATACAGTTGCAGCGTGGATTTATTTATCTTGACAGCAACAGCGTTTGCTCCCACGATACATAAAGCCGCGACTCCAATGCTGTAGGAGGTGATTTCACCACCACAGTTAAAAAAAAGAGCATATATGCCGAAGCATGGGGGCAGCAGAGGGGGAGGAGCGATTTTGCTCCTAATGCCACGTACATACGGTCGAAAAAAGTTCGACCATGTATACGTGGCATAACTTTTTTGCGGGAGGATGCCCCCATGCTTCGGCATATATAAATGGTGCATGTATGCCCATCATTAGAAGTGGGTGGATGAAGGGAGGTATTCTAATGGTGGGCATACCCACCGCGCCATTGGGAAATTGGGAAAGCATTTTATCACACCGATCTTGGTGTGGTCAGATGCTTTGAGGGCACAGGAAAGATCTAGGGTCTAATAGACCCCAATTTTTTCAAAAAAAGAGTACCTGTCACTGCCTATTGCTATCATAGGGGATATTTACATTCCCTGCGATAACAATAAAAATGACAACTAAGAAAAAAAAAATGGAAGGAACAGTTTAAAAATAAAATAAAAAAGCTAAATAAAAAGAAAAACTAAAAAAAAAAAAAAAAAAAGCACCCCTGCCCCCCCTTCTTTTGCGCAAAGGCGAACACAAGCGTTGGTCTGGCGTCATATGTAAACAGCAATTGCACCATGCATGTGAGGTATCACCGCGAAGGTCAGATCGAGGGCAGTAATTTTAGCAGTAGACCTCCTCCGTGAATCTAATGTGGTAACCTGTAAAGGCTTTTAAAGGCTTTTAAAAATGTATGTAGTTTGTCGCCACTGCGTGTTTGTGCGCAATTTTAAAGCATGTCGTGTTTGGTATCCATGTACTCGGCCTAAGATCATATTTTTTATTTCATCAAAAATTTGAGCAATATAGTGTGTTTTAGTGCATTAAAATAAAAAAAAGTGTATTTTTTCCACAAAAAATGCGTTTGAAAAATCGCTGCGCAAATACTGTGTGGAACAAAAAAAATGCAACACCCACCATTTTAATCTGTAGGGCCTTTGCTTTAACAATATATATAGTGTTTGGGGGTTCAACGTAATTTTCTTGCAAAAAAAAAATATGTTTTCATGTAAACAAAAAGTGTCAGAAAGGGCTTTATCTTCAAGTGGTTAGAAGAGTGGGTGACGTGTGACATAGGCTTCTAAATGTTGTGCATAAAATGCCAGGACAGTTCAAACCCCCCCCAAATGACCCCATTTTGGAAAGTAGACACCCCAAGCTATTTGCTGAGAGCAATGTTGAGCCCATTAAATATTTTTTTTTTTTGGTCCCAAGAGATTGAATAATGAAAAAAAAAAAAAATAATATTTTTTTTTACAAAAACTTGTCACTAAATGATATATTGCTCAAACATGCCATGGGCATATGTGGAGATACACCCCAAAATACATTCTGTTGCTTCTCCTGAGTACGGGGATACCACATGTGTGGGACTTTTTGGGAGCCTAGCCGCGTACGGGACCCCAAAATCCAAGCACCGCTTTCAGGCTTTCTAAGGGTGTAATTTTTTTATTTCACTCCTCACTGCCAATCACAGTTTCGGAGGCCATGGAATGCCCAGATGGCACAAACCACCCCCAAATGACCCCATTTTGGAAAGTAGACACCCCAAGCTATTTGCTGAGAGGTATGGTGAGTATTTTGCAGATCTCGCTTTTTGTCACAATGTTTTGAAAATTGAAAAAAAAAAAATTTTTTTTTCTTTACTTTCTTCATTTTCAAAAACACATGAGAGCTGTAAAATACTCACCATGCCTCTCAACAAATAGCTTGGGGTGTCTACTTTCCAAAATGGGGTCATTTGGGGGGGTTTTTGTGCTATTTTGGCATTTTATGGCCTTCAAAACTGTGATAGGTAGTGAGGAGTGAAATCAAAAATTTGCACCCTTAGAAATCCTGAAGGCGGTGCTTGGGTTTCGGGGCCCCGTACGCGGCTAGGCTCCCAAAAAGTCCCACACATGTGGTATCCCCATACTCAGGAGAAGCAGCAAAATGTATTTTGGGGTGCAATTCCACATATAACCATGGCATGTGTGAGCAATATATCATTTAGTGACAACTTTTTGAATAAATTTTTTTTATTTTTTTTTTTTGTCTTTATTCAATCACTTGGGACTAAAAAAAAAAATATTCAACGGGCTCAACATGCCTCTCAGCAAATAGCTTGGGGTGTCTACTTTCCAAAATGGGGTCATTTGGGGGGGTTTGTGCCATCTTGGCATTTTATGGCCTTCAAAACTGTGATAGGTAGTGATAGGTAGTGAGGAGTGAAATCAAAAATTTATGCCCTTAGAAATCCTGAAGGCGGTGCTTGGTTTTCGGGGTCCCGTATGCGGATAGGCTCCCAAAAAGTCCCACACATGTGGTATCCCCGTACTCAGGAGAAGCAGCAGAATGTATTTTGGGGTGTAATTCCACATATGCCCATGGCATGTGTGGGCAATATATCATTTAGTGACAACTTTGGGCAAAAAAAAAAAAGTTTGTAATATTCCCGCAACTTGTGGCAAAATATAAAATATTCCATGTACTCAACATGCCTCTCAGCAAATAGCTTGGGGTGTCTACTTTCCAAAATGGGGTCATTTGGGGGGGTTTTGTGCAATTTTGGCATTTTATGGCCTTCGAAACTGTGATAGGTAGTGAGGAGTGAAATCAAAAATTTACACCCTTAGAAATGCTGAAGGTGGTGCTTGGGTTTCGGGGCCCCGTACGCGGCTAGGCTCCCAAAAAGTCCCACACATGTGGTATCCCCGTACTCAGGAGAAGTGGCAAAATGTATTTTGGGGTGCAATTCCACATATAACCATGGCATGTGTGAGCAATATATCATTTAGTGACAACTTTATGAAAAAAAATTTTTTTTTTTTTTTTTTTTGTCTTTATTCAATCCCTTGGGACTAAAAAAAAAAATATTCAATGGGCTCAACATGCCTCTCAGCAAATAGCTTGGGGTGTCTACTTTCCAAAATGGGGTCATTTGGGGGGGTTTTGTACTTCCCTGCCATTTTAGCACCTCAAGAAATGAGATAGGTAGTCATAAATTAAAAGCCGTGTAAATTCCAGAAAATGTACTCTAGTTTGTAGACGCTATAACTTTTGCGCAAACCAATAAATATACGCTTATTGGCATTTTTTTTACTAAAGACATGTGGCTGAATACATTTTGGCCCAAATGTTTGACTAAAATTGAGTTTATTAGATTTTTTTTATAACAAAAAGTAGAAAATCTCTTTTTTTTTCAAAATTTTCGCTCCTTTTCCGTTTATATCGCAAAAAATAAAAATCACAGAGGCAATCAAATACCATCAAAAGAAAGCTCTATTTGTGGGAAGAAAAGGACGCAAATTTCGTTTGGTTACAAAATTGCATGACCGCGCAATTACCAGTTAAAGTAGTGCAGTGCGAAATTGAAAAAAGACCTCTGGTCCTTAAGCTGACAATTGGTCCGGGGCTAAAGTGGTTAAAAAGGATAAAAGCCCAATTTATACTATCCAGTTTATGAATCATCAGCTTCTGTTAAAAAAAAAAAAAATTTAAATGTTCTAAAGTCTGAAGAACTGGGTAGATTAAAAACTAAGTTCACCCAGAAAAATAAGATTTACAATTTTTTTTGGAGGAGCTTGGAAAGTATTTCACTCACAATCAGACCGGGGGTCCACTGCAGGGCACCTACAGACTGTAGGTGTAAGCTAAATAATGCATGCACTGTTTGTTCACGGGATTTCTATGACATTTACTAATCGTACAAGACAGCTGCTGAACAAAAATTTAAGAGATATTCATTTTCAAGGTGCGAGCGTTTATTTTTTCACCTATCAGTGCAAGCAGTCTGCTCGTACCTCGTATGGAAAAGCAGTTAAACAATGACAAGAAGAGTCAATGAACTACCTAGAGCGCTCAACAGTGCACTGGTAGTTGAGAACTACAAGCCATCAACTGCAAAGGATGTCGGTACTCATAGTTCATTCATACAGAGCCCCTTTTCAAATAGCGGGTGCAGGGAGAAGATCTGTGGTTGAAACATATCGACTGAAAATGGTGTTAATCAGCATTTTGCAGAAAAAAAAAAAAAAAAAAGAAATTGCAGAAAACGTTTTTTTTTTTAATAGGTCACACGACAAATAAATGTAACATGGGTGCGTTATTGATGCTTTCTTGCCTTGTTTTCAATGCATTTTAACAGGGATGTGCGTTTTTTGGTACAATTTTTTTAACTGACCAAAAATGCAGCAAGAGTTTTAACACCACAACGGAAGTGCAACGGACCAGTGTAAAGACATGCATAGAATTTAAAGGGATGCAGTTTGAATTTTTTTTTTTTTTGGTGCAAGAAAAGTGCTGATGATGGCGGACAAATTCATATTCACTCAAATTCACAATATTAAATAAAAAAAGTCTCTCAGGACTGGTGCTCAGAACTGGACGGCATACTCCAGGTGCAGTCAGACCAGAGTCTTTTAGAGTGTGAGAACCATTTGATCTCTGGAGTTAATCCACCTTTTTAATGCATGCCAATATTCTGTTTGCAGCAGCTTGGCATTGCCTGCCACTGCCAAGCCTATTATCCACTAGAACCCCCAGGTCCCTTTCCATCCCAGACTACCCCAGAGGTTCTCCCCCCAGTGAGTAGATTAAATTCATATTTTTGCCACCCAAATGCATAATTTAAAATTTTTCTACATTAAACCTCATTTGCCATGTAGTTGCCCATCACATTAATTTGTTCAAAATCTTCTTGCAAGGTTTCCACATGCTGCAGAGAAAATTATTGTCCTGCTTAGCATCATCCGCAAATACTGAGATTGAGCCATTTATCCCATCTTCCAGGTCGTTTATGAATAAAGTAAATAGGCTTGGTCCCAGGACAGAACTTTGGGGGGACCCCAGTTTCCACACTGACCCAATCCAAGTACTCCCTGATTATCACCATTTCAATCTATGTACTCACCTTATGGTCCATGCCAACAGACCTTAGGTTTGCACAGTAAACACTTATGGGGGAACTGTATCAAATGCCTTTCCAAAATCTAGATACACCACATCTACGGGCCTTCCTTTATCTAGATGGCAGCTCACCTCCTCATAGAAGGTTAATAGATTGGTTTGGCAACAACGATTCTTCATGAATCCATGCCGATTACTGCTAATGATACCGGTTTCATTACTAAAATCTTGTATATAATCCCTTATCCCCTCCAAGAGCTTGCATACTATTGCCGTTATGCTAACTGGTCTGTAATTCCCAGGGATGCATCTTGCCCCTTTTTAAATATTGGAGCTACATTGGCTTTTCTCCAATCTGCTGGTACCATTCCAATCAGTAGACTGTTCGTAAAAATTAGGGCCAATGGTCTGGCAATTACTTGACCGAGTTCCTTAAGGACCTTTGGGTGCAAGCCATCTGGTTCCAGTGACTTATTAATGTTAAGTTTTTCAAGTCTAATTCTATCCTCTGTTAGCCATGAGGATAAACATTGCAGTTTTGGTTACTGAATCTGAGGAGAAGAATAAATTCAATACCTTTCCCATCCTTAGTAACCATATTTCCTACATTATTCTTTATGGTACCCAATATGATCTTGCCTCCCTTTCTTATTTATATACACTTAAAGCATTAGGATTTTTTTTTTTTTTTTTTTTTTACTCTCCTCCGCTATGTGCCTTCCGTGTTCTATCTTAGCTGCCCTGATTGCGCTCCCTGACATTTCTTGTTGCATGCTTTGAAAAGTTGGAATGCCAAGGATGATCCCTCAGCCTTGTATTTTTTGAAGGCCTTTGTTTGCTTTTATATGCATTTTTACAGTGGAGTTAAGCCAACCAGGACTTATTAGCTCTTTTAAAAAAAAAAAAAAGACTTATGGGTTTCCTTCCATTTTTTTGCTTACATCTATTCTATGTGAGCTGCTGATATCTAAAAATCTTTCCAGCCCTCTCAGTGCCACCTTTCTGTTAAAAATAAAGCTAAAATACCTGTGGGAGGGGCTACAGACTTTCATACAGTGCAATATTGACAATGGTCTGGCTCTGGAGTCTGGATCCACCCACTTTCCTGTCATTTTGCTTGATGTGCTCGCTCCCGAGACTTCAAAGCATAGCTGCTCAGTCTTCCCTCCTCCCCTGCAGCATGTTTTAATGGTCAGAAGAGTCGGCAGAGATAAGAGCACTTCAGTGATAGTAATATGTAGAGGACATTTTACATACACAGCACTATCTACCAGAGTGAAAATATACTTGTAAAAGCAGAATACACATATGGATGCTACAGCACACAGGCATTCCGGCATTCCATGCATTACTGGTATAGTAAAACAAAATCAGAGCCAACATTGTGAATGAATCCTTTTAATGACCATCTGGATTTTTATATGGAGACAATGAAACCTTCCATTCACATCTACTTATATTTTCATACTGAAGCACAGAGCTCCTCAGACATGGACAGAGCTTTGCTCCCCCATAATTGGTGTATTACCTAGTACCCCTATAGCAATAATGATCCCTTCATCACATGCTGTACAGGGATGGGGATTATGGGACTGTATAGGAGTACAGTGACAGAGGGATGATTTGTAAGTACAATAAAGGAGACTCTGGGGACATATCAGGAGTCACCTTAGATGTGGGGGAGTTGTCAGTCTCCTCTCCTATGTACTGTACACAGGTATGCTCTCTACATATGGCGCAGTGTACATTTCAGAGAACAGACACAGGTCACTATGCTCCTCACAGTGTCTACTCTTCTGAGAAACAGTGCTGTGTGTAGAGAGATTACCTGGGTTCGTTTCTGAACATGAGAAGTGACTCTCCCCCCCCCCCCATCATCGGCTGGAGGAGACGCCAATACAGATTTTGAATGTGTGGGGAGAGGGGGGTGGAACTCGAAAGGACACAGGAAAATCAAAGCCCAGGGGAGAGTTGTTGGAGTCTCTCAAAGGAGAGCTTGCAGATAACAGCCAGGGAAAAGGTGAGGACTTCACTTGTATCACACTGTCTCTCTGCTTCCTGGTTTTAGCTGGGGACACGCTGCAATGGAGGCATGTGAAGAACGTGCTCATTCTAGATAGCAGCCTGGGTGTGCACCTCTTCCCTAAACACACCTACGTGTCCTCTAGAGAGAGTGAAGGAGAGGCTGAATTGTGGAGATGTTTCCACCCCCTGGAAAAACGTTTGAACCGAGAAAGAACCGTTAGAGGTCGATTCTGAGAGACAAAATTCAGCAAAAACTAAAAAAGGACTGAGGAAAGAAATGCAATGCAGGTATGAAGGTAGCATGTAATACCTATTTTTGCATTCCCACCTTGAAATTCTTTTCCCATTGGGATGCACTGGCTACTACACTTATTTAATATGTTCTTAAAGCATACCCATTTTTCCTGTGTTCTTTGTTCCTAAGATTTTATGCCATTTAGTATCTTTCTAGCAAGGATCGTAGTTTAGGGAAGCTGGCTCTTTTGAAATTCAGTGTATTTGAATTCCCCTCAAGTTTCCCCATTTGTGTGATTTATACTGAAACGAATTGATCTGTGATTGCCATTTCCTAAATTGCCCCATATTTCCAAATCCGTGATCAGGTCTGTATCGTTTGTAATCAGTAGGTCTAGTAACACTGTTTCTTGTTGGTACATTTACCATCTGACCCATGAAATTGTCCTGCAAGACATTTAGGAATAGCGAAAACATCTTTCTGTGGAAATATACTCCCTGTTGAGTCACTATACTAAAAGTCGCATATTAAGAATTTTAATTTGGAGCCATTTACGGCTACAGCGTGAAATTGTTCATCAATGATAAGTGTGGGCAGAGACAATTTGCCTCCCACTCCCCTTAATCTTGAAGCAGGGAAGTAAAATGCACAATTCTGGGCTTTTTGGTTTAGGAAATCTGCTAATTTGAAAATCAGCAGCCCTCACCACTACAGAAACAGTAATATATACACATCAGTTATAGTTGCATAAATCATAACATCCAATGCTTTCCATAAAGCGGACAGAATAGCAAATATGGTGCATGCATACCTTCTCAGTACTATCCTTCTGCTGCTGAAGCTGTTTTAAACGTCTATTTTTTTCAAGCCGTTTTTCTAACTCGGTCTCCAATTCATCTTCTTCCAAAGCAAATGGTGAGTCTGGAATCATCTCTGGAAAAAGAAGCATGGTTCAAACCTTTTATATGGGGAAACACAAAACAGATTTTTTTGTTTTACTTGCTGTTAAAATCACTTTCTTGAAGCCCAGAGACCTAGACATTCTGTGCCTAGGAGAAATTTTTATTTATTTATTTTTAATATACATACATAAAAAACACACATACATACACACATATATACACTGTCAGGATAACCTCCAATGAACTGCAAGAAAATGATTTCACAGCAAGTACAAAAACTACCATTTTCTTTCTCACATATTGAAGGTCAAACGAATTCCGATACGGTCAGGTCCAAAAAGCAGTCCAACATAGGGGTGGGCAACAGGCCCAACAAACCTAGAGCTGCCTGAATGACCAATACCCAAATCTGACCCCTTATGAGGCTGAGCCCCCCTATCAAATGATAATTTTAATCACCAGTGTTAATTGCCCTTAACCATGTAAATGGATACATTCTGGGAGAAGAGCTTGAGAAAAAAAAAAAATAAATAAAAAACGACAACCGTCTTGCTGGATCACCAGACGAAAATTGAAGCCAAAAAATAAAAACCCCCAATACAGCCATCACATCTAAGAATTGGTAGACTGCAATATAATAAAAAGTTTGCTTGTGGGTTTAATATTGCTTGAAAGTAGGACTACAGGCAACATTTTTTTTTTTTTTTTTTTTTTTTTTTTTTTAAGATAGAGCAAGTGCAGGTTATAATCCCTATCAGATTTTTTATTTTTTTTTGCCATCTGTGTCCCATTTCCCTTCACTCCCTGTCCCATAGCCAAAAACAGGAAGTGGGAGAAATTCCCTGCAAATTAAAAGCAATTTCTTCAGAACCCCAGGTCATCAAAACTAGGGTACCCACTGGAAGATTTCCCCTTTATTACTTTTCTGCAGACAACACAAAATTTGTGATTTTCTTTTTACTTTCATTTTCAATAATAAATGGTGAACCCTTGTATTAAGTAATGTGATTTTACCCTTGTCTACAGGTGACATTTTGCAGTGCTGAAACCTGACGAGACCGGACCCAGTGAGGCCTTTGCAGACAGTAAACCCTTTGGGGAGATGTTGGCTACTAGGAGCCATTATGCCTACACTATTTTTCCAGGGGTGTCTCGAGTGTGCCACAATGGGGATGCCATAAAAAAGGCACTGGTCCAAATGCAGGAGCCAACACTCAAAAAGGTGATATTTGTGCATGGGTGACAATGGGAGAGCTAAAAACTGGGTCCAGTACACTTAGTGGGTCAGAGAGTCCAGAGTCCCTCAGAACGGTAAGGAGTACCAGATACTGCTGAAGCCTTAAATGCCTTCAGGGAAAATACATTTTAAGGAAGAGTCATGGCACAGATCCAATTCAGAAACCAAGCTAACACAGGGACTGGAGCAAGGGTTACAAGAAGGTGATAGAAACCCCAAGGAGACTAGGAGAGATACAAAAATATGTTCAGAAGCACAGTGAAACCAACAAGAGGAAAAAAAAAAAAAAAAAAAAAACAAGTTATAAGCCAATACATCTGTTCCACTTGCTCAAGCAGGTGGCAGTCTCCATCCTGGTGGTGGAGAGCTCAATTTTGGGGGACCTAACCCACTCAGGTAGCCCAATAGTGTTCCTGTTTCATGGTGGGTCACTGGCAGACCTACACTCAGAAGGAAAAAAAAAAAAAAAAAAAAAAAAAAAAAACCACAACCATTCCAACACAGGAAAAATTGTAGGATAGAAAGTTCCGCATCAAAGTCTAAAAAGGAAACACTGCATTAATGAGATGACAGCAAGCGACTACAGAACCTCAAGAACAGGCTACTCTGAGATAGACAGTTGGGACTCAGAAATTGAATCCGAGATGGTCACAGGGACTGGCGGCCCAGTCCGTCAAGGTCCCAGGAAGGTCAGAGATAGACTCTGTAGGGATTGGCGCTGGGGCACATTTAGAACTTCTGAGGTCGTGAGAAATTGTGTGAATTTGGAACAAATTCTAGAGTGGCTAGTGTAGAGGCCTCCCCCAATGAAACGGAAGATTCAGAAGTATACCCTATAACTACAGGGTCATTGGACTCGATTGCAGGCGTAGGCCACCTCAGAGGACACAGAGCTAGGAGAGAGTGGGCTGAGGTAACCTGTGACAGTGGGACTGTACCCTCTTGCGTCTATGTGAAGACATGTCACACCCAGGTGGCGGTATGCAGCTAGGCAAGCCCTCAGGTACTCGCCTAGACACAACTGGTGCCGATGAGGGTTGGACGTGACCAGGTCCCTGTAAATGTGTAGTAGGAACAGACGAGTTTTACGTGGTGCTTGCAAAGCAGAACCAGCAGCAACATGGATGTATAAGCAGCATGAAGGGGAGAAGAGAAGAAAAAAAAAAAAAAAACAACACACAACACTCCATCCAGTGAATGACGTCAGTTCCTCAGCCTAAACCTCTTCTGCGGCAAAATCAGCAGTATGAGGGAAATTTGAAAAGGTGGAAAGTGGTACAAAGAGCAAAGCAGCTCCTGGTTCTTCAGAAGCAGATCCTTTTCTGGGGCAGCAAAAAGCCTGCCAAGCAATGCAATGGCGATCAGTGAATCATATGCACGATTCACTGGTCACAGCTGAATGACGTGGCTGTTTGAGGGTAGTCACACACAGCCTCCGAGTTCAAATATGACATGAGGTGGCAGGTAAAAACCCTGCAATCCTAAAAGTGAGAGGGAACTGTGCATGCAGAACACGTTTCACACTACGCAATAAATCTGGGTGTAATATGAAAAGCAGTCTGAAAAGGTGGAGTTAACCTTAACATCTAAAGTACAGTGTTACTAATGTCCAAATTCTACCAGTGAATAAACCTGTAACCATATCTTACCATGGTCACTAATGTCCATACTCTCCACTCGAAGGTCATCAGATTGTGGCAAGGCCTCTTTGAGAACCATATGTTCCTCGTCATCTGAATCCTCAACCCGCCTTCGACCACGTCCCCGAGACCTAAAGAAAAGGATTTAAAGAATAGAATAGATCACTACCAATTTCAAAGTTCTCCAGTCAAATTTTGGTATGGAGTGGGGTATGTTAGAAAAGGGTGCTTGGAACCCATGCGGTCCACTTACTGTTCATTTTAGTCCACAGCCAGTCTAAAGGATTTCAATTGAACAATGTTTTTTTATTTTTAACTGCTCATTGAGCATCAACCTTACACTGTTTAAATATGGGTTATTTTTAATTGATGCAGCAAAAGTTGCAATGCTCATGGCAATACAACAAAGTAAACGTGCACAGCCTTATCAAGCACTATTTATAATGGTTCTCTTTTGACAGGTTAGATTAGACAATTTAACTGGGCTGAGAATGGGAGTATAAAGCCTGGTACATATTTTTCCTGTCGTTCAACTCAACCCGCTATACTAAACAAGCGATGTTAGTGCAGTGATCTCTCCCACTGTGAAATGTGTTCGGACTTGGGGACCCCCCACCAGAACACACTAACAGTTTTGTTAGTCAGACATAATGAATTGCCAGTTTAGCCAAAAGCCTTTTCAGCATCCATAACAAGCAGCAATGCTTGGTCTTGTTCACATCTACAATATTTTGTGTGGTAGAAACCCAACCTGGTGCACTATATAAAAAAAAGCAGTTTTAGCCTATTGGTTGTCGTGTACGACAGCTTCTGCCTGGAGTTTGCATGTTCTCCCTGTGCGGGATTTCTCCCACACTCTAAATACATGCTGGCAAGTTAATTGGCTCCTGTCTAAATTGGCCCTAGTATAAGTATGAATGTGTGTTAGGTACCTTAGGATGTAAGCTCATTGAGGGTAGGGACTGATGAGAATGTACAATGTATATGTAAAGTGCTGCGTACATTAACGGTGCTATACAAGTACCTGAAATAAATGTATGCATGCCATATTTTTTATATTTAAAATTTTCATGAAAGAAAAAAAAAATAAATAATTTTTGGCCCAGCGTCTTAACACAGTTGGAAATAAAAATAGCTAAATATGTGGAGTGGAGGCTATATCACCATGTACTGGGTGGATAGAAGACTTAATACGAAAATGCAATATTGAACACGTTTCTAACAAAAAAACAAACAAAAAAAAAAAAAGGTAATTCAAAGTCCTGCTCATCAAAAAGTGACTACATACAAAGCCACTATACATTCCCTTTAGTATCAGGGCACAAGACCCGCTAAAAACAAAAACAGGAAACGAATTATCACCCACAATAAAAACAACAAACATTCACCTCAGTATTAGGCAAGGTGACTAATGGAACAACAACTTAAGCTTCAGAAGATTTACCCCTCCCCCTCATGACCAGGCTATTTTTTTGCGAGACGGCACTGCATTACTTTAACTGACAATTGCGGGATCATGCGACACTGTACCCAAAATTCAGTTTATCAGGGGTAATCAAAAGGCTAATTGTGTGCCTAGCTAGTGTTTTAGTGTAATGAGGGAGGTGTTTTTACTAGGGGAAGACATGGTTCTGTGTCCCCTGCTTTGCAGGAACACAGGATCTAGGCCTTCCTTACTGACAGAACGGTAATCTGCCGCTCTGCCAGTGTAACGAATGAACAGCAGGTGCCCGCGGACAGAGTCCACAGGACAAGCTGCCGCTGTGTAGAATTACAGTGGAAGCGAGTCGCTGGTGCCCCCTACCTGGAATTGCAGTTTTTGTGCTTTACTGAAATCTGTGAAGATTATACACCATGTGTTCACACCAGTGCTGGTCATCACTACAGTTATCGAAGCTTGAAAATACAAGTTGCTGGGACTGGCACCGATTTTGTTTTGTTATATACATTGTTGCGCTACCCTAAGTTTGCAATTTTATTTAATGAAACATGACAACACAATACAGCACAGAATACAGGGTAGGAATCCCTGGTGCCCTGGAAGATTCCTGGAAATTGAGTTTCCAGGTATCCAACAACAGGAATGCTGCACACAGATGCCACATAATATTTTCTCCTCATTAACCACTTTCCACCCACCATATAGCAAAAGGACGGCTGGAAATTGCTTTTATTATCCGGCCTAAGCGTCATAGAAAGTCCAGCAGGATAAACCGCAGGGGCACGCAGTGCGGCAATCGGTGGTGTGTCAGTCTGACACACCGCATCTCCGATCCCAGTAAAGAGCCTATAACGTAGGCTCTTTACCATGTCATCAGCTGTGTCCAATCACAGCTCATTGCATGGCAACCAGAAATTGCAGTTTATCGGCTTTTCCTCTATTCATGCTGACAAAGCACGAGGAGAGCCGATCGGCTGCTCTCCTGAAAGGACATGGATTGATCAGTGCAGACCCATCAAGAGCGCCCACTAAAAACCACCAGGGATGCTCATCGGTGCTGCCTATAAGTGCTAAATGCAAATGCCTCATCATCAAAAAAGTATTTACAAAGTTTTATAAAACAAAGAAAAAAAAAAAACACGTTTCCTTCAAAAAAAAAAAAAAATCTTTGTTTTTTGTTTTTTTATTCGTAGCGCAAAAAATAAAAAACCCAGTGGTGATCAAATACCACCAAAAGAAAGGGGTGTGTGTGTGTAGGGAGAGAATGATAAAAAAATGTGTTTGGGTACAGTGTTGCATGACTGCAATTGTCTTTCAAAATGCGACAGCGCTGAAAGCTGAAAACTGACATGAGCAGGAAAGGGATGAGAGTGCCCTGTATTGACGTGACAATAGCATTATCTAGCAGGAACAGTTTCTTTAAAGAGAAAACCTAGTTGAACCTCAGGAACTACAAGTCCTACTTCTGAATTATCTCCAAATGTTGTGTGTTTAAATACATAGAGACACAGCATGCTGCAGAAGCATGTAAATTCATCTAAGAAATAACCAATAATCTGCAATACATATGCAAATGAGGCCTATGCTGCAAAGCAGACAGAATAATCCCACATCATGGGTAAAACTTAGTCTGTCGCCTCAGGATTGGTAGCCAATGTGCTCTATTGATTGTGTATGATGCATTTCCTGTTTTTTTTTTTTTGTATAATTTTTATTTTCATTTTCAAATGTTAACAAAACAATAACATAACATTGCAAGAAAAATCAGGGGGGGGAGACACAAGGGGGGGTAGAGGGGAGGAAGGAGAGGTGGGATGGAGGAGCAGGGGGGGGGGGGGGGGGGGGGGGGGGGGAGAGCAAGGTTATTGTCCTGAAAATAGGTAGTGCAATCACCACTGTTGGGATGTAACTCTTCTTGTGCTCGGAGGGGCTCCCCGCCCGTCTTGGACATTCGGTCCATTTAGACTAGCCTCCCCACATATTGGGAGGTGGAAGGGTGCTCCCCTTCAGTGGCTATGTATCCCATGGTTATCTCACAATAATATGAAAAAAAAAAAAAACTAGCATAATATAATAAAAACAACAAAGAACATCGGGAGAAGGTTAGTAAGAATTGAGGTAGGAGTCTCAAGAGAAGGAGGAAGAGAGGATAAGAGGGAAGGGCAAAGGAGTGAGAGTCGTGAGAAACAGGTAGCCAGGGTGGAAGTCTATCGATTGTAGAGGAGGCATTTATACCAAGTCTCACCGGATTCGCTGGGGTCCACCTTTAGGCGGAGCTTGTGGTTGCTGACTGATGGTTCGCCTGGACAAGTCTCTGGAAGGAAGGATCTGCTAGGCCAAGTAGTGCTACATCTAAGCTAGAGGGGACCCAGGCTGGGTCTTGCGTGTGGGTTCTCCATGCTGCCCATGTGAGCTCAAATTTCTCTCGGGTGTCTCGGCAGGTGGCAAGCCAGCTCTCTGCTTCCATGATCTCTCCCACCTTTCCCAGCCAGTCTTGTTCGCTTGGGATCTGCGCACTCTTCCAGTGTATTGGAATTAAGCGTTTGGCCGCATTGAGGAGGTGGGGGAGAGCACTTTTTTTGTATCGAGACAGGGGCATGGGAGGTACATGGAGGAGAAAGTGTTTCGGCTGGTCCGGGACATCTATGCCTAGGCTGTCAGAGATGTGTATGCTCACCATGGACCAAAATGGCTTCAGTATCGGGCATTCCCACCAAATGTGTAGGAATGTGCCTTTCATTCCACAAACCCTCCAACAGCGATCGGAGGCAGTGGGGAAAATTCTGGCTAAAGTAGTGGGGACCCTGTACCATCTTGACAGGATTTTAAAGTTGTTTTCCTGGGTTTTGGAGTCTATGGAGCTCGAGTGGGTCAGTCGGTAAAGGTGGCTAAGTTGTTCCTCTGTAAATTCGAGTTGCAAGTCCTTTTCCCATTCCTTAATGTAGAGGGGCTTGGGATTGGGGGTCGCTGTCTCCAGCAGTCTATAGAGTACCGAGATCATGTGGGGTAGTGGTTCTGTATCTGTCCAAATGCTTTCGAATTCTGTCAGCCTGGTTCTGAGTGGCGTTTGTCTGTGGCGCTTTGTTACAAAAGTCTCTAGCTGGCGGTGTCTCCAAAAGTCGAAGGGGAAGCTGCCATACCGTTTCCTTAAAGTGGCCAGCGGCGTCACTGAGTCTCCCTCAAGTAGTTTTATCAGGCTGACATCCCCATCCCCTATCCAAGTGCCCAGTGCTGCTACCTGTTCCCCTGGAGGAAACCATGGGAAGCCACTCACCGGGGTCAGTGGGGACACCTGTGGGGCCAAGGCCAAGCGAGCGTTCACCATGTCCCATGTTTGCAGGGTGTGGGCCGTCAGGGGAGAGACCCAACTGGAGAGTCCCCTGTCCCCAGCAGGGATCCAAGGAGCGCTCGCCAAGTCTCTGCCTGCCATCGTCTTCTCCAAGGGAACCCACAACTTGAATGATGTATGAAATTTCCAGTTCAAGATTCGCTGCAAAGCGATCGCTTGATAGTACTGGGGAATATTAGGTATTCCCAAACCCCCTCCTGTCTTGTGTCTTTGGAGTGTTGCCATGGCTAGACGGGGCCTCTTCCCCCCCCATACAAACTTGATGAATGAGCTACATAGCTCAGTGAAAAAGCGTTTTGGTAGGCGTATTGGCACCATTTGTAGCATGAAAAGGATGCTGGGCATGCATTTCCTGTTTTAAGCAGGCAGAGAATCTCTCTCTCCCTCACGTGCTGGAAGAGGACTGGTGAAGGTGGAATTAAAAATTCAGAAAAAAAAAAAAAAAAAAAAAAAAAAAAAAAAAAAACAAACACACAGTCTTGTATTACAACAAAAGGGTAAATGTTAAATTCCCTAGTGCTTACCTAGAACCAAAATCACTCTCTCGAGTATCCGGCTTCACAAGTATGAGGTCTTCAACTCGAGCGGTCTTCTCCTTCTTGCGTATCTTCTTCACTCGCCTCTTTGTTTTCTTGAAGGAGACCTTTTTAAAAAAAAGGTATTATAGGGAAATGCTATTTAGCTTTTTAAAATTAAGATCAAGAAAAACTCTAGGCTTGAATGCTACAATCTTACCATCTCCTCTGGTGTATAATATTCAGATGCAATTTTCAGCCCTGGAAGTTCCAAGGATTGAGCTTGATTGTGCAAAGTTTCCCGAATTGACTGCAGTTCTTTTTCCCATGAACCATCCACTGCTCCCCCAGATTCCAGTTGGAAGGATTTCTTCTTTTCTCCTTCTATCTCTTCATCATATTTGGAAAGGACAGATTTGTGAGGAAGCTAAGGATTAAAAAAAATAAAAAAAATATTTCAGGCATCCATCAAAATGATATGTAGAAAAAGACTAGTTAAACTGCATACTCACAACAACCATGTCATCCACACTCTCTTGTTCTTCATAAGGTTTGTAATCAGGTCTTTTTTTCTTTAGCTCAACGTTTTTATTTGCCTTCTCACGGTCTACTATGTTCACATTAACCAAGACATCAGAGTCATCTTTATCCAGAACACCTGAAGTGGGAAAAAAAAAAAAAAAAAAAAAAAAAAAACTACTATATAACAAACGTACCTGGCATCATAGTTTAGTTTAACAAGTTTACCCTATATACTCAGGTATGCGAGCATTGTTGAGACTTCCTACCTTTGTCCTTGAGTGTTAAAATTACAGTCTTTCCCTCCGTAAAGGCATCCATATTATGCTCAACAGTCAGTCCCTGCAAATCTGTAGAGGTATAGGTCTGTAAAACAGAAAAACAAACAGATTGCTTGCTGCCTTCATATTAGGTTTAAGGATAAAGCTGGTAGACAAAGAAGGGCAGGAACTGGTACAGGACTGCAAACCTTGAAAACCACTGCAATAAAAAAATAAATAAAAAATAATATATTAGCCGTCTGCCGGTCATGAGGAAATTCTCGGGGACATGACAGATTACTGTTCCCGTTCACTGGGAGCAGTAGATCCCTGTAATGTCACAACGGGGAAATCGCCTTGTTTACGAAAGGCAGCTCCCCGTTCTGCCTTTTTAATAGGCGATCGCGGGCGCCAGTACAGCTACGGCAATTTGCGCAGGAGAGCCAACCTACTGCTGTATAACAACGGCAGTTGGTCGGCAAGCGATCAAAGCAATTTAATAATTCCATCTATATATCTCGGCAGCGTCTGGGGAAGAGTTCTGCTATAAATTCATGGTCACTGAAGTGACCATGAATTTATAGCAGAAGACAGAATGCAGCCGACACGAGGCATACTGACCTGGCCAGAAGGAAGTGATTCTTTTGCTACCGTATGTCTTTGGCAGTAGGGCTGAAATAACTAAAATTGGCATGATCCATTAGGAAAATAATTGTCAACCATTTTCATAATTGATTAGCCGATTAGTTTTCCTGCATACAGAACGCATTATTTACATTTTAGAAAAATACATTGCAGCGCACAGACAGCTCAGTATGCCACCCATATATGTCAGAAAGTGCCTAACAGCTTGTGAATGTGTGAGAAGCAATGTCTCATGGGACATGTAGTCCTGGGCAATAGAAGGAAGTGATTGATTCTAAAAAGGTTTTACCTTGCTATAGGGGCACTCTATACTACACTTTGTGGTTTGCTATAGGGACCACTCTGAAGGCAAGGAGGAGCCAGCAGCCTTCTCACTCAGCATTACTAGCAAGCAATATCAAAGTGAAACAAGGGGGGGGGGGAGGGTTCTGTGTGACTTCATTTTCTTAGCACCCTCAGGCAATGCGAACAGAGCAGCAGATTGACTAGTAGAGGCCATAGCTGTAAGACTTGTAGATCACCGACTTACATCCAGGCAATGGAAAACACAATCTCCCTAAAACACAGGCAGATGAAAGGCAACAATATGTCACAGTTTAAGAAAAAAAAAAAAAAAAAAAGGAGAACCACCTTGGGCAGGATAGAGTTCTGAGGTCTCAAGCCAACCTTTTCCTTGTGCAGTACAAGAAAAAAAAGTTGCAAACTAATATACCCTCATCATTAAAGTTATAGCCACAAGAAACGCAACCTTGTGTAAAAAAAAAATAAAAAAAATTGAGAAATGTTCAGACGGTGGCCTCTGAAGGACCAACATTATCAGATTAAGGTCCCATGGGGTTAGCAGAAAGCGTACTGGTGGTACAAATGTGACCCCTTGCATAATGGCTTTGACTAAAGAATGGGAAGTTAGCGGTCCCTGAAAAGTACTGCCAAGGCAGAAACCTGGCCCTTAATAGTCCTTTGGGCTGGGGACTACACTATTCTGACAGAAGAAAAGATAAAAGTGGTTGCATAGAGGTCTTCCTGGGGTGAAGCTGCCTCTTTTTGCACCAAGTATGCTTTAATCTCACAGTGATAAATCAGAAAGGTGGTTTTCTGGCTTTTAGCAAGGTGGGAAATCACCTGATCTGAAGATCCCTGTCCCTTAGCACTTGAGTTGCAAATAGCCAAGGGTCTCAAAGCCAGCAACCATGAAGCAGGATGGAACACAGGACCTTGAGAATGAAACTCTGGACAATTAGGTAAGGGGTTGTGTCTAGAAACCTGTAGTTCTACATCTAGTGTTCAGAAGACAGACTAAAACCCCTATGTTGGAGAGACTACTCTCCAGGATCTAGCCGTGGAAGGCTTAGGAAGGCCGCTTAGCAATTTTCCATGATGTAAAGGTGTACAGTGGACAGGGCCAAAATGTGCAGTTATGCCTAAGTCGGAATGAGCTCTGCTTCTCGGAGAGCGATTCGATGCCTAGTACCACCATGACAGATGTACACCACAGGTGTGGCATGATCGGACTGGACCCTGACTGGAAGTCAGACAGGGAGGATGTTAGTGTTGAAGGGTCAGCTGAATGGCCCAGAGCTCCAGGGTTTTGATCACCACCCAAGCGACCACGTCTGATGAACTGACAGGGAACCCATAACTCCTCCTGAATTGGACTGGATGGTGTGTCAGCACCTTCCACACCACAGGAAGAAAGAATTTCCCCCAACTCCAGGGCTGGTCTGGACAACTGTCAGTCCAAGGTTTTGGTGTCGGGGTGAATGGGGGATACAGTCTGCTTGTCCCATGTGGTTAGGATATTGAGTTGCATGAATGAATGAATGAATGAGAGAGTGTATAGGACTAACTGGCCCAGAGGCATTTCCCCAATTGTACCCACAGGAGCAGATCCTACAGATACCTCAGAATTGTGATCCCCTAAATTTTAGAGAGCCAACACTGGGGCAAGCACCTTTTTTCATTCTTATAGTGGTGGGGCCAGGTCAAAAAGGTAGAGTTTCAAATTGAAAATACTGCTCCCCCACTGCAAAATGCAGCTAGGAGTTGATGAGGTAGAAAAATGGGGACATAGAGGTAGGCATCCTTATGCCAACCGAGATAGTGTAAGGAGGCTAAAAGTTTTTCTTTTAGAGCCCTAGGTTCTTTAGCCTTGCCCTTTGCCCAAACCATCAAAGCCTGACAACCCCCCATAGATGCAATGGCGGGTTGCATGGCTATACTTGTCAAGTAAAAGGATACCTTAAATAGGGATTAAAATTTCTTATCTACAGGGTGCTTAACCACTTGCCGACTGCCGCATGTACATATATGTCAGCAGAATAGCCCGGACGGGCAAATGGGTGTACAGGTATGGCCCTTTAAATTTGACGTCGCGTGACAACCCTGCTGCGAGCTCCGCGAGTGTGATCGCAGGACTCGTGGACACTATGTCCGCGGCGATACCCGCCATCGTCTCATGGAGAGGAAGAATGGGGAAATGCTGATGTAAACCAGCATTTCCATGTTCTGCCTAGTGACACTGATCACAGCTCCCTGTAATCGAGAGCGGTGATCAGTGTCGTGTCACACATAGCCCACCCCCCCCCCCCCCCCACAGTTAGAACACATCCCTAGGACACACTTAACCCCTGCAGTGCCCCCTCCTGGTTAACCCCTTCACCGCCAGTCACATTTACACAGTAATCAATGCATTTTTAAAATCACACTGATCGCTGTGTAAATGGTGCCAAAAGTGTCCGATCTGTCCGGCATAATGTCGCAGTCACAATAAAAAAAAAATAATAAAAATGCCATAAAACTTTACCTTTTTGTAGACGCTATAACGTTTGTGCAAATCAATAAACGCTTATTGCGTTTTTTTCTACCAAAATATGTAGAAGAATACGTAGCGGCCTAAACTGGAAAAAAAGTAAGTTTTGGGGATATAGCAAAAAATGCGTTTTTTTCAAAATTGACGCTCTTTTTTGTTTATACCTTAAAAAAAAAAAAAAAAAAAAAAAAAAAACGGCAAATTTGGTTTGAGAGCCAGGTCGCACAATTGTCAGTTAAAGCGACGCAGTGCCGATTCACAAAAAGTGATCTGGTCTTTGGCCAGCCAAATGGTCTGGGGCTTAAGTGGTTAAACACCAGTGCATTGTCCTCCAGTACTATAAGGGTCTTATTTAAATAAGACACCACAAAATCTACCAGCTAGGACCCCCCACTTTTTTATTTTGTTGTGCAAACCGCTTAGGGGGCACAGACCTTATCCAATAGCCCCAGTCCATGTACAGATACCTCTATAGTATTAGGATACAAAAAAAAATAATATATATATATATATATATATATATATATATATATATATATATATATATATATATATATATATATATATATATATATATATATATATATATATAATAAATTTAGCTGGCTTGGCTGCTTTCCAATACCTCAAACAGTGCCAGTTTAGGCCCCAAGAATTCTGGTAGTGACAGATTTGGGAGACATTTCAGGCCGTGGTGTCCTCAAAGGATGTCTGCCTCTGATGAGTCAGCTTTCTGATGAGTCATCCGGTCTCCAGCAGTGATGGAGACCGACTGTTTAATGTCATTCTGCCATAAATCTTTATGGTCATCTTCCAGTTGCTCCAGCACAGTTTCAAAAGCAGCCAAAAAATCCTTTTTGGACAGAAAAAGGTACCTGAGGAAGGAGATGCTCCTGAACCACAACTGGTCTGTTCCTCTAGAAATTGTGGAAGAAGACAGACAGTCCCCAACAGTAAAGTGTAAGCTTAGTCCACTGTTCCCGTAGTAAGATCTGCCATGCCCGCAGCGCCCATCAAAAGATGCAATATAAGAGAGGGAGTCGCCTTCTAATTTCCGGCCACCTGGAGGTCCTTGATGCCAACGGTGTGTCCAACTCAGCCGATGCACGGCACCTGTGCAGAGTCGTGGCCGAGCCATGCGCACAAGACAGCGAACCACGTCTGCACACTGCCTCAGGCAGGGCAGGACACGTGTGCTCAGTGCCAAACAGATTGGAACTTACACAACATTTTTCTATGAAGTCAAAACTATTTTAACAGTAATATTTGAGATTTTGGTTTAATTGCACATTAAAATACCTGTTCATTGCCCCACCCACCTCCTCCTTTTGGTTTTACAAGTAAGTTTTGTTTAGGGGATATGGTGTGCAGAGAAATAGGTCTCTGATTGACCCGACATTGTCTCCCCTGAAAGAAACCAATTAGAACACTGCTACAAAACCACAAAAGAGTATGGCCAGCCTAAATTACCTTTGGTATTAGTTCAAAGACTAACCTTTGTTTGCCCAAACTCCTTCTCCACAAGATTAGAAACACCAAACTCTTCATCCATTTCTGCTAGGAGTTTTTCCTGTTAAAACAAATCGATACCGACATTTAATGCTGCTCTCCTAAATCCACAAGTCAGCTATGTGTTTGTTCTCTAGAGGCAATACTCACCCTCTTATCTGCCTTCTCTTTTTCCGCTTGAAGCTTGCGGCTTCTCTCAATCCAAGCAGCTGTATCATCTAACCATAGTTCATCCTCTCCCAAGGATTTTATTTTACTGTAGATGGAAGTGAGAGAAGCATGGAGGAATGAGGAAAGAGTAGACAGTGTTCTTCAGGTCATTGCAAAACTCAGTAAAACGAACTTTTGCTTTCTTCAACACCATTGGCTCCTGTCTGGCAGCAATTTAGTTGAAAGAGGGTTTTAGAATAATTATAGAATCCCTCAAAATACCCCAAAATTTCCAAAACGAGTACTTACCCCAATTTCTGGTTCAGCATTCTCTTTTCTTTAGCAGCTGCTAACTTCTCTCTGAGTTCCTGCTGTTGTTTTAGAGCTAGTGGGTTAATGACAGCAGCTGCAACCGGGTCTTCTTTAGTGCCACTTTCTATAAAATAAAGAACACTGTTAGGCATCATCCCAGTCATTTTAAAATATTAAAAAGCAAAAAAAAAAAAAAAACACCATACCTGTCTTGGCAGTATTAACTTCCAGGGGTTTTAAACCAAGTTTAGCACGAAGTTTACTAGAAGAAAGAAAACACAAAACTAAAACTTGCTGAATGGTGTCCTTAAAAAAAAAAAAAAAAAAAATAAAATGTAAAAGGCATTTATTTTTTTAAATGAAAAACAAACATGTTATAATTACCCGCTCTGTGCAATGGTTTTGCATGGTGCAGCCCCAAATCTCCTCTTCTTGAACCCCCTGCTGGTACTCAACTACTTCTGTGTGCCCTCACAGTAAACCACTTTCTATGGGGGCACATCCTGAGCCAGGTTGTGTGTGTCTATTGACACAGCCCAGTCCCCAGGATTTGACAGCAGCAGGAGCCAAAGAGGAGGGAGGGAGACTGCATTCTGGCACAGTGCTGGATCGAGATAGGACTCTGGTAAGTATAAAGGGGGTTGGAGGGAGGCAAAAAATAAATAAAAACCCAGAGGGAGTAGTTCACTTCTGGAACAGGTACCACCCGTTTTTTGGGTGGAATATGTAACATGTTTCAGCATCTACAGCACCTTCTCTGCTACATACCTACATACCCACCCACCCACCCCCCCCCCCCCCACGATATCAGGCCAGGGATCTAATCCCCCTGCCACCATTTGAAAACAGTGCAGCCTTACAGTCAGCCATTGCTAATGACTGCATGTAGTTTTCAATAAGCTGCGAGGATGCTGGTGACATTCTCGTAGTCCACCGATCTCAGGTACCCAACTACCTGCCCATACGAGGTAGGAGCAGACAGCTATGCCAAGTTAGCAGAAGTTGGACATTGCACCCTTGATTGCGGATGCAATGCTCTGCAGGCTCCTTAGAAAAGGTGAACTTATCCTTTTATTGCAGGGAATGCATTAAAGGTAAAAAATATAAAGGCTTTAGAACCACTTTAAAGCTGGATCCAGGCAATGCACCAATTGCATAGTTGATAAACAAAATCACATGTTATCTACCAAAGCATTTGTAATTCTGTAAAGTTTTTTGATTCAGACAGTACAGTCAGGTAATCAACCTCTACTGCAGCAAAACTTAGTCAAGAAGACACATCCACCATGCTAACTGGACAAGAAAGATGTAGATGAACAATTTTCTTTGTCTCAAGTGTACTACCAGCACACTGGAAAAAAAATAAATAAAAATAAGGTAGCCGACCGCCGCACACCTCACATGGCCCGAATGGCAAGCAAGTAAAAGCAGCCTCAGCTCAATTCATCCAGGCCACAACTTCCACAGCCTATGACTCCTGGTTCTGGGCCCCTCAACCATTCTTAGGCTTAAGCCAGCCATCTCGCCAGCTTGAATCTCATCCAGATAAGCAGGGACTGCCCGAGATTCAATCCATCCATGGGTAGGCTGGTTGTACCAATGTTGATCCATCAATGGACTTCAGTACAACCAGTCTGCTGGTTTTTGCATCAGACTACTGCCGGCAGAACACAACAGCGCTGCAGGTGGCACCCCCCCCCCCCCCCCCCATCAACACTGGCTGTGTTGAGGAGATCAAGCATTGTTGCAGGAAAGAAAATTGTATCTATATAAAAAATAAAAATGGGATTTGTTCATCCATATCAACAAGGTGCACGGAGGAACCTCCCCCCCAATAGGACATTGTAATCCGACAGCAGGAACTGATGCTGTCAAAATACACTGATCTAGAGCTGCAGTGGCTCATTAAAAAAACGTTTTCCAACTGGTCAGTGACTTCTGTAGAACAGGGACAGCCACAGATTGAAATTCAGCTGGTCCCTGCTAAACTGGCCGAATTTCGATCTGTCTAAAGCCAGTTTAACTGTTCCTCAGCTTACAATATGGGTGAGTTGCAAGAGCATTTTTCAAGTCTTGAGACCTTACTAATCTTCCCTTAAGTTCTATAAACTCAATGCTGTCTAGATGTTCTAGCTGAAATCAAATAACTTTACCAGACATTTTAGCTTTTCACATGCATGTTTGAATTTGCCCGTCAAGCTGATCTGTTTCTCTAGGTATAGTGATCACATGAACACAGAGGTTTCTGATGATCTGTACAGGAGCCCTGGCTCTGAAAGCACCCAGCATGATTGCAAACAGGGAAGTTTATTATAAAAATACACCATTTCAGCGTGAATAAAATCATTCATTGATTGTTTGAAAGGCATCCAAGAATGCTAGCAGCAGCCTTCTAGAGCACTCAATAAATGTGAAAATTTTAAAATTGCTAAGAGTATTATTAATGTACAAGCTTTAAATCACCAAGGGGATAAAGAAACTTTGCAGCTGCCCTGTAATGATTTAGTAAATTTAACTATATGTAGGAGTTAAGTGCATCAGTTGCAAATGCTAACATGCTCCTGGCAACATGATTCCAACACTTACGCTTCACTAATGTGTCAGTAACCCAGAAAAAGCATGCAGAAAGTAAAATCAAAATAACTGTGCAGGGTCTTAAAGCCTTTGTAAACTGGCCTTATTTTTATTTTTTTACACTCTGCAAGGTAAAACCACATGGTGTTAAACTTTCTTAAAAAAAAAAAAAAAAAAAAAAAACTAAGCCCTTCCACGCCAAGATCTCAGAGCTACAGCGTGCTCCCATCTTCACCATCTTGCTTCTGGGTTCACGAACTCCGGCTCTGTGACTGGCTGGAGCCGCGACGAATGTGCGTGGGAGTCGCAGATTACGGCACGGGCTCGGAAGGAACACGGCTGGCTGAACCTTCGGAGTACATGAGCCAGTGACGTCACTGTCTCTGGAAGCTGGAAATCACTGAAGTAGACACCTCTACCACAGTAATCTCCACTTTCTCCCCCCCGTATCCCAGGCTGAGTGGCTGGCCTGCCACACCATGATCACATGCCGCTTGGCATGGATGCCATCCAGAGAATGCTTTGCATTTTCTGAATGAATGCAAAGTGGTCTCCAGTTGGATGAGGTCCAGAGCGTGATGTCACCACCCAGCCCAATCAGAGAACGCTCCTCTGTTGAGAACACAGCAGGGCAGTCGCTCATCACTGGACCCTGAAGCAAGTGGAGATCACTAGAGTAGCAGTGTTAACTATAAATTTACAGCTTCCAGGGGCATTAGCAAGGTATGACATACATAGATAAACCAATGAACTATGTATAAAATAACCGTACCTGGAACTTATCTTTAATACTTAAGGACCGGGCCTATTTTTTGCAATACTATGTCACACCGTAATTGCGCAGCGGTCTTACAAGCTATTTTTTGGGGGGGGGGGAATAAATACTCTTAAGTGTTTGCTTCTGCGCGCAAGCTCGGCAGGACGGGGTTTTACAAAAAAAAAAAAAAAATAAATACAAAATGTATTCGTAGTATAAAGGAATGTAAACATCCCTTCTAAAAGGGGAAGAAAAAAAATAAAATAAAAAAGCAGTGGGCGTCGCTTCTGCCATTCAATGCTATTGAGCCTAGTGGGGACCATCTTCCCCTCACTTGGCTCCAGGCAGTAGACATAAGAGGATGCGATCATCTCTACCGATATCGGCTCCGGTAAGCGACAGACCACGGGAGCCCGCCCCCAATAAAAGTGATCTTGAGGCGAATCTGCCCCAGAGACCACTTTTATCTGAAAGCAAACGACCCGCTGTAGAGGATATCGAGGCTGTGGCAGCTATCTGCAATATTCCTCTTCAAACAGCCGACGTATAACGACAGCGGGCAGTCCATAAGTGGTTAACAATGCCAACTATTTCTATAAGCACAGATTTTCCTTATGCTTACTTTGTCTCTTCAATGCTTAATGACGAATCTCCACCTGCAGATTTAGAGCCACCTGAAAAAAATAAATAAAAAAAAAATGGTAATTACATAGTTATATAAGGATGCATATGTAACTGTTAAAAAAGGATCACACAACTCTGGATGAATTTGAATATATATAGTCACAGAATTAAAAAAAAAAAAAAAAAAAAAAGGGGGGGGGGGGGGGGAGGAAGGAGTGGTGATCTCTAGGTTTCTGTGACTTTAGATTGTTTGGACCAAGCTGGTCCAAATGAACCAAGTGCTGCACTGGCTCTTCAGCTACACACAGTACACATTGCTGGGTTCTGGCTAGGAGACAGACTTTGCGTCTTCCACCCGGAACAAAAAAACAGAATAGTTGGTCTAAGCGGCGCTCAGCCATTCATATGCAGCTTTGTATTCTGTGAATGAATACAAAGCTTTCTCTGATTGGCTGAGGTGGGCTGATGACATCTTACTTTGATTCAGCTAATCATATTGGATTCATTCAAGGAATACAAAGCTGCCTACGAATGGTTGAGAGGTGCTAAGGCCAACTGTTCCTTGTGCGAGACAGAATTCTCTGCTGAAGCTACATGCAGTACATACAGTGCTTAGAGCCAAAGCTGCACCAAGTGAGCTCCCCAACCCAAAAAAGACTGGCGGTGGTAACTTATTGGGGAATGCTGTGCCCAAGGTCTTCCTCTCTGCAAATGTTCTGGATGTTCCCACCAGGTTCAGAGAGTCTCCGTCTGGAAGTTGAACCATCTGATACAAGGAGCTTCTTTTGTGATCCCACGAACTGAGAAGAAAAGGCTGAAGGGGCCTGGAGTGTAATTGAGCCCATGGCACCTCCTGGGATTGCTGCTGTCATTAAACCCAACAACTGCATTAAACCCAACAACCTGTCAAAGAAGCTTTAATGGAAGCAACTTGAAATTTTGTAATGAGACAATGGTCTTCGATATATTTTCCACTGGAAGAAAGATTTTGCTTGTGTCCATTTGGTAACTCAGGAAGGACAGTCTGAAAGGTACCAGGCACGATTTTTGCAGATTAACCTTCCCACCCAACTTCCGAAGAGTCTGCAAAAACAAATTTTGGATCTCTAGAAAGACTTCTCTTTCTCCTATGCAAAGATTAAAAAATCTTCTAGATAGGGGGACAATAGAAATTTTCTGTAACCAAAAATAGGCCATGACCTCACCCACAATTGTCGGTAAAAATTTTCAGGGCTGCAGAGAAACCAAAAAATGGTCCATTCTCCGAGAGAATCACAAACCTCAGGAATTTGATGACTCTGGGAAACCGGCACATGAAGATAAGCATCAGAAGTCCAGCCTGCACTCATTTTGCTGGGCTTCTCCTACGAGTAGTGCAAAACGTATTGCACTCCTGTGACCCGTTTTCAGCAGAGAGCGGTCTGAAGTCCGCTCTCTGCTGACGTCACACAGATCAGTCCAGGCACTGCGTCATTCTGACTCTGGAAATCTGGATCTGCCAGGTGCCTGGACTGATGGCCACTCCCCACCCCTCCACAGATCAGCGCTCCAGTGGGAGGACCAGAGCAGGAGAGTTGCTAATTGACAGTCAGCAGCTCTCCACTCATGTAGCTGAGAGAACATAGCCATCGGCGTTTGATGGCTCAGTTCTCAGTGCAGAGACGCCGGGAGACCGATGCTGCATCCACCTAGGAAAGTATAACGGGAGAAGAAAAAAAAAAAAAAAAAAACCCATACTTCGCCTTTAACAGATTTCTGATCGAATAGATGCTTTCCATATGGAGCCATCTGCAAATCAGAAATTTGCACAGGACGCTTAAATTGACAAATCGAAAACTTGTGTAGAAACCCTGACATTTTTGATCCTCCTGAACAGAAATCACTCGTTCCGACTCCCAAATAGAAATAAGGTCTAGCATGGCCAGTTCTCTCCTGGTCCCTGGGCAGTCAGATTGAAAAAAACAAAACAAAAAAAAAAAAAAAAAAAAAAAAAAAGCCTCTACAGGGTGGGGACAGGAAGCTTGAATGCTAATCTGTACCCCTTTTATAATCTGGAGGATAGAAGGCATTTTCAGTGACTTTTGCCCACTTTTTGGTAAACAGGGTCAGCCTTCCTCCCACCTCTAACCTGGCATCACTGAAAAAACTTTTCTTGTCTATTGAAAGCCCATCTTCTCTTTTCCCAGCGAACACATGACAAACTCAGATTTGTTCTGAAAACCACAAAAAAAAAAAAAATTAAAAAAAAAAAAATTTTTTTTACCATGAAGTCTACCTTTGTTAGAAGGGAAACGCCTACACTTTTCTGAAGACCAGGCTAGAACCAAAAAAAAAAAAATAAAAAATAAAAACTTGTTCTTAGAAGTAAGGTCCAGCTCCCAGGATTTCAGCCAGATAGCTCACCTAGCAGAATTAAATGCCGAGGTCCTGGCCACTGATTTAACCGTTTCTGCTGTGGCATCAGCTAGAAATGCCACAGATTTAGCGACCAAGGGGAGGGAAATCTCTAACCTCCTCTATTGGAGTGTCAGAGGAAAGCAAACCATCCAGCCTCTCTGAACCCAAACATCCATGTTCCTAGCAACACACGTGGAAACCAGGGATGGACCAAGGGAGAAGTTGAGGCATCCCAGGCTTTCCACAGGAAGGCTGATGCTCTGCTGTCCATTTGAGCTTTTAATACACCAGATTCCTCAAAAGGAAGACTGATCTCTTAGAAACCTGAGAAAGAGGGGCATCCAATCTTGGGCATTTAAGCAAAAAAAGTAAATAAAATAAATTTAAATAAACCCCATCCTCAATCTCAGATTGAAAAAGGAACCACCTTTTATGATCCCTAGACTGTAAAAGCCGTTATTTCCAGGTTCTTTCCAATTGGAAAGGATCATATCTCCTTTAACCACTTCAGCCCCGGACCAATTGGCAGCCAAAGGACCAGGCCCCTTTTTGCGATTCGGCACTGCGTCGCTTTAACTGACAATTGCGCGGTCGTGCGACGTGGCTCCCAAACAAAATTGGCGTCCTTTTTTCCCACAAATAGAGCTTTCTTTTGGTGGTATTTGATCGCCCCTGCGGTTTTTATTTTTTGCGCTATAAACAAAAATAGAGCGACAATTTTGAAAAAAAAATGCAATATTTTTTACTTTTTGCTATAACTATCCCCTAAAAAATATATATATAAAAAAAAACATTTTTTTTCCTCAGTTTCGGCCGATACGTATTCTACTACATATTTTTGGTTAAAAAAAAAAAAAAAAAAAAAAAAAAAAAAAAAAAAATCGCAATTAGCGATTATTGATTGGTTTGCGCAAAAGTTATAGTGTTTACAAAATAGGGGATAGTTTTATAGCATTTTTATTAATATTTTTTTTTTTTTTTTTTTTTTTTTTTACTAGTAATGGCGGCGATCAGCGATTTTTATTGTGACTGCGACATTATGGCGGACACATCGGACATTTGACACATTTTTGGGACATTTGTCATTTATACAGAAATCAGTGCTATTTAAATAGCACTGATTCCTATGTAAAATGACAGTTGCAGTGAAGGAGTTAACCACTAGGGGGCGGGGAGGAGTCAGTGTGACGTGTTGTGTTTTTTTTTTACAGTAGGGGGGGCGTGGCTGTACGTCTGACGTCATTGATCGGCTTTCCCGATGACAGGGAACAGCCGATCAATGACAGGCAGAGTAGGAAGCGCGGGGAGAGGTTTGTTTACACAAACCTCTCCCCATTCTTCAGCTCCGTAACCCGATCGCGGGATACCAGCTGCGATCGGGTCCGCTGGTCCCGCGGTCACGGAGCTCCCGACCGGGTCGCGAGCGCGCCGCTGGCATTCTGTAGACGTATATCTACATGAGGCGGTCGGGAAGCGGTTAAGGAATGACGGACTGGAAAAGTTTTAAGAGAACATCCCTGCAGCCCCCTGTACATTTTATCCTGACCTGACAGGGGCTGGAGGGAGGATTCACAAAAAAAAAATACTGTATTTATCGGCGTATAACACGCACTTTTTTCCCCCCTTAAAAATCAGAAGAAAGGCCAATGGCGCCAATTTTCAAACTGCAGTGACACTGATATGTCACTGCAGCCTGTGCAAGGCTGCAAATGACACGGAGAAGCATGCAAATGGACGCTGTGCAAGGCTGCATTGATGGGCATTTAAATGTACGTTTTTTTCCTTAAAATTTCCTCCTAAACTTGGGGTGCGTGTTATACGCCGATAAATAAAAAAGTCCATTGCACCACAACCTAACCACTCCTCAAAAGGAGATCATTTACTCTACATCACCTCCCCTTTAAACACTTTTACAGGCATTTGAACATTCTTGAAGCCTTTTCCAACACTTCATAAAACTACTAAAAACACACGCTATAAAACGCATCAATGAGCACTGCTTCAGTCTTCATAAATCAACACATGCAGGTCCCCCCCCCCTTTCAGATCAGCTTACAGGAATGGACAAGGACATCAATGGTTATTTTATATACTTGCAGAAAATGTAGCCTGCAAATTGAAAATAAATAGTGCAGCCATCGCACCTAGGGACGAAAACTGAAAATATATTTTTAACCTATTGCCTACCAACACATGTGCAGTATACGCTACCATCAAGGTTTACCTCTGGTGATAATAGTCAATTGTCACCGCACTTACAGGCGATACTCAAAAAATTTGAATATCGTGCAAAAGTTAATTTCACTAATGCAACTTAAAAGGTGAAACTAATATACGAGATAGTTCAAGCTGCGATTTGTCAGAATTGTGATGATTATGGCTTACGGCTCACGAATACCCCAAAACCACAATCTCAGAATATTACATGTAATCAATAAAACAAGGATTGTAAATAGAACAATAATTGGACCTCTGAAAAGTATAAGCCTGCATATGTACTCAGTACTTGGTTTGGGCCCTTTTGCAGCAATTACTGCCTCAATGCGGCGTGGCATGGAAGCCATCCGCCTGTGGCACTGCTGAGGTGTTATGGAAGACCAGGATGCTTCAATAGCGGCTTTCAGCTCCTCTGCAATGTTCGGTCTCATGTCTCTCACCTTTCTCTTGGCAATGCCCCATAGAGTCTCTATGGGGTTCAGGTCAGGCGAGTTTGCTGGGCAATCACAGTAATCCCACGGTCATTGAACCAGGTTTTGGTGCTTTTGGCAGGTGCCAAGTCCTGCTGGAAAATGAAGTCAGCATCCCCATAGTGCTCATCTGTGGAAGGAAGCATGAAGGGCTCCAAAATCTTCCGGTAGACGCTTGCGTTGACCCTGGACTTAATGAAGCACAGTGGACCAATACACAGCAGATGACATGGCTCCCCAAATCACAGACTGGAAACTTCAAGCATCTTGCAGTGTGTACCTCTCCATTCTTCCTTCATACTCTGGGTCCTTGGTTTCCAAATGAGTCAAAATTTGCTCTCATCAGAAAAGAGGACGTTGATGTTTAGGTGTGGCTTGACAAGAGGAATACGACATTTGAAGCTCATGTCCAGGATCCACCTGTGTGTGGTGGCTCTTGTTGCACTGACTCCAGCCTCAATCCACTCCTTGTGAAAGTCCAACACTTTTGAACGGCCTTTTCTTGACAATCCTCTCCAGGCTGCGGTCATCCCTGCTGCTTGTGCACCTTTTCCCCCTTCCACATAACTTGCTATTAATGTGCTTTGATACAGCACTTTGGGAACATCCAACTTCTTTTGCAATTACCTTTTGAGGCTTTCCCTCCTTATGGAGGGTGTCAGTGGTGGTTTTCTGCACAACTGGCAGGTCAGCAGTCTTTCCCATGATTGTGATTCCTACTGAACCAGACTGAGAGCTCAGGAACCCTTTGCAGGTGTTATGGCTTAATTAGTCAATTGGAGTGGGACACCAAGCCTAGAATATTGCACTTTTTCACAATATTCTAATTTTCTGAGATTGGATTTGGGGTTTTCATAAGCTGCAAGCCATAATCACAATTATGACAAATCACAGCTTGAACTATCTTGCTTTGCATGCAATGAGTCTCATATATTAGTTCCACCTTTTAAGTTGCATTAGTGAAATAAATGAACTTTTGCACGATATTCTAATTTTTCGAGTATCACCTGTATGTCTGTTCTCAACAAATCTTTAAAACTAAAAATTGCTACTGGCACAGCTGATCAGGTGTGTAGCACCATGACAGTTGCAGATATAAAGAGTATAAAATAGCACTGTTCTCTGCAAATAGAAGAAGAGCATAGAACCACTTTAAGCCTCTTCTAAACTCAGGTCCAATATCAGTCATCAAACCTCCAACACCCAGCAATGATTATGGAAAACTGTGCATACGGTCACCCTGCCTTCACATACATACATACATACATACACACACACACACACAGCCAAAGGAATTACATTTTCCAGGAAGATTAAAGAATAGGTCAACCCAGAATGTCATATTTCTGATATGTGATTCTTTTGTAAAATCCCTGGTGTTCCCGACAGTACCTCTACTTTCCTATTAAAAACTGACCATGCAAGGCATGAGCGCTCAGGGTGGTAATTTTTTGTGGCTCTGCTGAGGACTAAGCCCGCTTTCTTCCAAAAGATCAGACTGCTACTGATATGCCCCCCCACCCCTGCATAGCCATTCACTGGAAGGACCAGTGTGCTGCTGTCCTCCCCCAGCTCTCTGAGCTCCTTACCACAGCTGAGAACAGGAGGGTAAGTAAACACTCAAAATGAAAAAAAAAAAAAAAAACAAACACAAAAATAAAGTGGGGGGGGGGGGGGGGGGTGGAGAAGGTGTGTGGAGATAGATATAAAAAAAATAAATAAAAGCACACACACACACAAACACACACACACACACACACACACACACACACACACACTGCATTCATAAAGTCTTCAGACTCCTTTCATTTTTTTTTTCAATTGTGTTATGTTGCAGCCTGATACTATAGTTGTTTAAATTCACTTTTTTCTCATTAATCTACACTCCCATAATAACAAGGTGAAAACAGAATTTTAGAAGTGTCTGAATAAAAAAAAAAAAAAAAAAAAAAAAAAAAAAAAAAAAAATCACATGTACTTAAGAATTCAGACCATTTACTACTTGTACTGAACTTTGTACAGTACTTACTGCACTTTGTTAAAGCACCTTTGGCAGCAATTACAGCCTTGAGAATTGTTGAATATGCACGACAATACTTTATGCATCCACCGGTTACACACAAATGTTTTGCCTTTCATTTATATTTGAAACTAAATGGGTTGTCTTAGAAGATGAGGATAGAAAATAATAATAATAATAATAAATAAATATATATCCTTTGCTGTTCCATCCTCACTAGAACTGGCAGAAATTTTTTTATGATATACAGAATTAAATAAATTGGTTTCACTTCGATATGTAAACAGATAATACCATTTTAAAACACAGAATTGATATATTAAAGAAGTATTTTAAATACCGTTGGCATGTAACTGGTCAATCTACAAGAAAACAGCGTCATTAGTTTTACTCACTCAGCTCAAAAGTAAAGTCCATCTTTTCCCTTTTTATTTTTCGAGATTCTGTATCCTTGGAAGACCGGGACCTTCCATCCCTATCCCTAGGTCTTTCTCTCTCCCGGGATCTCTTTCGTCTCTCGCGCTCACGTTCCTTATGTTTGTGCTTCTTGTGTTCCCTGTGACGATCTTCTCCACCACCTGCAGCGAAGGCACCATCTCGGTCTCGTTCCTTTTCCTTATGCTTCTTTGAAGATCCCATTGCTATGGAGAAAAGTAAATATTAACAACTGTGCAAGTGATGTCAATAGATCTGTTTTTATTGTTTCCTCACACTGGAGTGAAGGAATAATTGTAGACTGTGCCTGTGTACCACACAAGAAACAAAAAATGAGCCTAGCAGCCAGTTCAGCTATTCAACCACAACACTGTCATGCTTTGTCTCCACCTTCAAGAATCATCTCTTTTCCTGTTCATTATTGTATTTACATTTAAACAAGAAAAGACTTTACAACACTGGGAGTAAGTTGTTATAAATATATAGAAGGCACCAGAATTACCCCTGAACATGCTTGCTAGATGACCAATGGTGTAAACTTTGTATTACGTTTAATCCATGGCCTCTTTTTACTGAAGTGATTTTGGTCGTGAAAATCATGGCCCGTTTACTTCTACAAACATCTCTGGTATTTTTAGTATAGAAAAATCCATAGACACTCACAGCCTGACTCAGTCACGCCCCCTACTTCCTCCTCAAAGGATTTGACTGATGGTAGCATGAGCTTATGGCTCCCACTACTCTAATAGACCCCAGAAGACTCCATCAAGAGTACCTGTCCAAAACTGTCACAAGGGGACTTGTTCATCCCCTTGTGAAAGCAATAATGCTACATGGAAAAAAAAAAAAAAAAAAAAAAAAAGGAGTATTCAATTAATTTTAATGCACACAAAACGCAATGCAAGTGCATTTCTTAGTGAAAATGTGTGTTTGATAAACAGTTATGCAAATATAGTCCGACCCAAAAAAAAAAACTGCAAAAAACATTTTATTCTCCAGGACCTCTGCTTTCAGAAAATACATAATGCTTGGGGGCTCCCAGTAATTTTCTAGCAAAATAAACAAACAATGGTTTAAATATGCATGTAAAAAATTTCAAAATTGCCCCTGACAGCTAGTGTTTAACCACTTCAGCCCCGGAAGGTTTCACCCCCTTAATGACCAGGTCCTTTTTTTGCGATACGGCACTACTTTAACTGACAATTGCGCAGTCATGCGACGCTGTACCCAAACAAAATAGAGCTTTCTTTTGGTGGTATTTGATCACCTCTGCATCGCGTCTACCAACTATGGGATAGATTTATTGGCATTTTTAATAGTAATGGCAGCGATGTTTAGCGGGAATGCGACATTGCAGTGGACAAATTGGACACCAAGTGAAACTAATACAGTGATCAGTGCTAAAAAATAAAAAATGCAGTCACTGTATAAATGGCACTGGCAGGGAAGGGTTAACATCAGGGGGGGGGGGTGATCAAAGGGTTAAGTGTGCTCCTATCAAGTGATGGACTGACTGGAGGAAGAGAGACATCTGTGTTGGTGATTAGCAGGAACTCTCTCTTCCTCTGACAGAGCAGCGGTCTGCCTTGTTTACATAGGTAGGTGGGGGAGTGGGGGTTCAGGGGGTCCAGTGTAAAGTCACCTTACAGATTTTCTGTAAAGGTGAACTTACACTTTAAAGCTTAAATCCAGCCACTGTTTAAAATGTGCTGGCATACTATAAGTTAAAGTGGTTCTAAAGGCTCAAGGTTTTTTTTACATTATGGAAAACACATTCTGGATGCAGCTCTCCCCTTATACTTACCCGAGCCCCATTTCAGTCCAGTAATGTGCATGAGAGCAGCAGCTTTCCTGGGTCTCTCTCATTGGGTCACACAGCAGTGGCAGCCATTGACTCCTGCTATTGTCAATCACAGCCAATGAGGATAGAGAGAGCAAGAGACCTGCTATTAGGTGTACTTGGGCAGGGGGAGCTAGGACCACCAGGGGGGGGGGGGGGGTTAAAAAAAAGAGGGTCAGGGCTGCTCTGTGCAAAACCATTACACAGAGCAGGTAACTAACTTTTTTGTTCCTAGTCTTTACTTTAGAATCACTAAGTCCACCAAGGTGCATGCCACCTCATGAATGGATATCTTACAGTTATGCAGAGCTCTAGAAATACAGCTATAACTAAACTCCAGATGAGAGAGACCACGCTCCCATACAGCTCTGCTAGCCCATCCCTTCTGCTGTCCATTCATAGAAGGCTTTGTATTTTGAGAATGGCTTCACATAATACAAGGAGCTCTGGGCAAGAGGAGAGGTTGGATGGGCAAAACGGCTGCAGACGGTGAGACCCGATGGTCCTGCGTCAGAGTATAACAATAGCTGTACTACTGGCACTGCCGACCACAATACGCGTATGTATTTTTATTTTTTAAGCAGAGACTCTAGGACAGTGGTTCTCAACCTCAGTCCTCAAGTACCCCCAACAGGCCATGTTTTGGGAATTTCCCTTAGATAAAATAGCTGTCCGAAATACCAAGCCATTGACTCTGATTTAAAGCACCTGTGCAAGATAAAAAGAAAACCTGCAAACATGGCCTGTTGGGGGGTACTTGAGGACTGAGGTTGAGAACCACTGCCCTAGGGAATAAAATGGCGATCGTTGCATTTTTTTTATGTCACAAAGTAATTGCGTAGTGGTTTTTGAAACTTTTTTTTGGGGAAAAAAAAAAAATATATATTTTATATGCATAGTAAATTGATACCCCAACATGTCTTTTTTTTTTTTTTTTTTTAATAAGAACTGATAGAACCGGATAAATCAATTGTACTAATACGCTGTTTAGGAAA
Organism: Lithobates sylvaticus; assembly: GCA_028564925.1. Classification (NCBI taxonomy): domain Eukaryota; kingdom Metazoa; phylum Chordata; class Amphibia; order Anura; family Ranidae; genus Lithobates; species Lithobates sylvaticus. The sequence goes on along the minus strand of CM053034.1, from coordinate 72,501,032 downwards.
AGTGCAGACTAATGCTCTGAGTGGAGTGGTTATCCCATTAATGAACCAAAGGCGTACATATATTTATTTATTTCTGGTGAGTGGCCAATCTACAAGGTGGTGGAATCAGTGGCACGGAGACACAGATGAGGGACGAACACACAGGAATAAGTTGATTTTCACTGAAGCAATTTACTGGGACTTGATGCACATTATTCACATTTTTTTCATATACATGTTTTTTTGTTTTATTTGTGAATTCACTTTGCTGGTTTATTTTAGCACTGTATATTTGATTGGTTTATACAAGTATTTATTTTTCTTATATGGAGTGCAGCCTATATTATATTTTAGTTTTTTTAGGTGTACTATTTGGTGTTTAAAATTTTGGCACATATTAACTGTTTATCACTGGATAGGATAAATGGAGGGTATTTTGTAAAAATCTTTCACAGTAATAGTTAAAAGATTTATATTTTTCACTGCTATTATAAAAGAGTGGTAGAACACAAATTTGATTAGGAGTTAGCGCAGTGAACACTTTTCTTTTTTACATTATACATCCCACTTTAGGGTGGTATGCACTTTTGACTGCAGCAAACAAAACTGACACAATATTGGTTATTGTGCGCCGGTGGAAATCAATATATATATATTTTTTTACCTGTCATGCTTTAAAATTGCACACGCTTGTAGAATAGCGTCAAACTACGGTACTTAAAAGTCTGCATAGTTGACGTTTTAAACACCTTTACAGGTTACCTGTTACAGAGGAAGTCCAGAACTTGAGTTATTGCTAACATACCTCACATCTGTGGTGCAAACACTGTATGCATATGCGTGCGCGACTTGCATGGGGGCGCTTTAAATGTGTTTTTTTTATTTTATATAGATTTTTATGGTGTTCCTTTTTTAAATTGGATTGAATGTGGAGTTCCGCTTAAAAAAAAAAAAAAAAAAAAAAAAGTCAGCAGCTACAAATACTGCAGCTGCTGACTTTTTATAAATCGGACACTTACCTGTCCCAGGGCCCAGCAATGCGCCACTCATCTCCCCCTCCTCTCTGCGGCACCGGCATTGTCACTGTGGGCGCCCAGCTGTGGCTTCACAGCCGGGCACGCACTGCGCATGTGAGCCACGCGGAACGCTGACTGGCTGGGCAAACATCTGGGACCATTTTTGTGTGGAACTCCACTGTCATTTATTTTCTTTTATTCCTATTACAAGGAATAAAAACATCCCTTGTAATAGAGATAAGGATGACAGGTCCTCTTTATGGAGAGATCTGGGGTCAAAAAAGAGACCACAAATCTCTTTACCATTATAAATGCAAAAAAAAAAAAAAAAAAGCCACCAAGGCTATCTATTCTTTGATCGCCTATGGGATCAGCCGACCGCACAATCAAATAACTTCTCAGACAAACCGGCAAGCCCGAGAAACACAGGTGGGTGGGAGGTCTCATGAGCTGCTCAGAGCACTTTCATGAGAAAGCTAGCTTCCAGCTGCAAAACAGATACTGGGGTCAAGGCTGATATTTTCAGCCATATTGCCAGTAAAGCGCAACGTGTGTGTGTGTGTGTGTGTGTGTGTGTGTGTGTGTGTGTGTGTGTGTGTGTGTGTGTGTGTGTGTGTGTGTGTGTGTGTGTGTGTGTGTGTGTGTGTGCGCGCGCGCGCACGCGCACGCACGCACGCACACACACACACACACACACACACTTTCTAACAAAAAAATTACTGGATTTAAACAAAAAAAAATGCCATAAAAAGCCGGGACTTCAAGTGGTTAAAAGCCTGGACTTCCCCCATAGTAGTTCAGAAAGTGTCTGAATTCCAGGAGTTGGGCTTTGTAGGAGAGATCTCAACTCTGCACAGACCTCAGGGGGGGGGTTCATGCATGAGGACATAAAAACAGAATGGAATCCCTTATCCCTGAACACTTCTGCCATGATTGGAGGAAAATCCTTTAGGTCTCAGGTTTGGAAACTCTTAGCTGGTTAGATCTTGTGGTCTACAATGGAGAGCCAGGCAATGACTTGACTTTTGAGGATTATTTCAGACAACTGCTGTTCTATGCGGGCCAAATACACACAATGGTTCCTCGTACAGCTTTATTTCCTAACGCAGCTCCCTGAATCTTTCCACCTCCACACTTGTAACACTCAACCTGACCAGCCACAGTACTGCCAGTTTCAGACCAAACATCCCTCTGAGAAATACGAGCACACCGGTATAGAAAACAAAGCCAAGCCAACACAACATTAAAAAAAAACATTTTACCAAACTACAGGCATTACTCACCGTTGCCGATTCGTTTCCAAGATGTCTGCGCAGTTGTCGCTCTTCTATTACGACACGGAGCCCCGCCCACTTCCGCCCTTGCGCGATAGCACCCGGTAGTAATGCGTTCCAAAGTGGTTATAGTGTCATACTTTGCTCCCCATCACAGGATGCTGCGGAAGTGACGTTGCGGTCCGAAATTGACCACTCCGCATGCGCGATGCGTTCCAAATACTCGCGCCGTGCGTTCCAAAGCATTTGCGGTGTAGTATCATATTTTGCTGCCTATCACACTATGCTACGGAAGTGACGTTGTGGGCAGAAATTTCGTACTGCGCATGCGCGAAGCGTTCCAAACACTCGCGCCGTGCGGTCCACATGATTTTCGGCAATACAGTTCAGCGAAACCATCAGATAATGTCACGGAAGTGACATTACAGACTACACAAACACTGGGCTGTGCGTTCCAACACTAATTCCTTCCTTGTTACCCAGTATCATTTTTTACTAACCATGCTGAGCTACCTGTTTTGATAGATCCTGCAATGCTGGGACTTGTAGTGCCTATAATCAATCCTGCAATGCTGGGACTTGTAGTGCCTAAAATCAATCCTGCAATGCTGGGACTTGTAGTGCCTAAAATCGATCCTGCAATGCTGGGACTTGTAGTGCCTATAATCGATCCTGCAATGCTGGGACTTGTAGTGCCTATCCTGAGCTACCTGATGTACCTTAATGTAACCTTAATGTACAATATAGTGTATATAGTGCAGGTGTGTGTGGTGTACAGTATAGTGCAGGTGTGTGTAATGTACAATATAGTGCATATAGTGCAGGTGTGTGTGATGTGCTATTAGCACTTCCCCTGTATTTTCTCTGCTCATTAATAACAGTAAACACACACACAGTGTAAACACAGTAATCAGTGCATTTTTTTTAGCACTGATCACTGTATAAGTGTCACTGGTCCCAAAAATGTGTCAAAAGTGTCCGATCTGTCTGCTGCAATGTCGCAATACTGCTAAAAATCACAGATCACCGCCATTACTACGCTTATTGCGTTTTTTTTTTTTTTTTTACCAAATATATGTATAAGAATATATATTGGCTTAAACTGATGAAGAAATTAGTTTTTTAAAAACATTTTTGGGGATATTTATTATAGCAAAATGTAAAAAATATTGTTTTTTTTTTAAATCGTCGCTCTTTTTTTGTTTATAGCACAAAAATAAAAACCGCAAGGTGATCGTATTTGACACATTCGTATTTTTAGATCATCCGTCGGATCTATTTTTAGATCGTCCGTCCGATCTATTTTAAGATCCTCCGTCGGATCTATTTTAAGATCCTCCGTCGGATCTATTTTAAGATCCTCCGTCGGATCTATTTTAAGATCCTCCGTCGGATCTATTTTAAGATCCTCCGCCGGATCTATTTTTAGATCCTCCGTCCCATCTATTTTTAGATCATCCGTCTGATCTATTTTTAGATCCTCCGTCCGATCTATTTTTAGATCCTGCGTCCGATCTATTTTTAGATCCTGCGTCCGATCTATTTTTAGATCCTGCGTCCGATCTATTTTTAGATCCTCCGTCCGATCTATTTTTAGATCCTCCGTCCGATCTATTTTTAGATTCTGGTTTGGATCAGTCCGATCTATTTTTAGATCCTCCATCCGATCTATTTTTAGATCCTCCATCCGATCTATTTTTAGATCCTCCGTCCGATCTATTTTTAGATCCTGGTTTAGATCCGTCCTATCTATTTTTAGATCATCCGTCCGATCTATTTTTAGATCCTGGTTTAGATCCGTCCAATCTATTTTTAGATCCTCCCTCCGATCTATTTTTAGATCATCCATCCGATCTATTTTTAGATCCTCTGTCCAATCTATTTTTAGATCCTCCGTCCGATCTATTTTTAGATTCTCCGTCCGATCTATTTTTAGATTCTGGTTTAGATCCGTCCGATCTATTTTTAGATCGTCCGTCCGATCTATTTTTAGATCGTCCGTATAAAATCTATTTTTAGATCGTCCTTCCGATCTATTTTTAGATCCTCCGTTCGATCTATTTTTAGATCTTCCGTCCGACCTATTTTTAGACCCTCCGTCCGATCTATTTTTAGATCCTCCGTCCGATCTATTTTTAGATCCTGGTTTAGATCCGTCCGATCTATTTTTAGATCGTCCGTCCGATCTATTTTTAGATCGTCCGTCCGATCTATTTTTAGATCCTCCGTCCGATCTATTTTTAGATCCTCCGTCCAATCTATTTTTAGATCCTCCGTCCAATCTATTTTGCACCCCCTGGTTTAGATCCGTCCGATCTATTTTTAGATCCTCCGTCCGATCTATTTTTAGATCCACCGTCCGATCTATTTTTAGATCCTCCGTCCGATCTCTTTTTAGATCCTCCGTCCGATCTCTTTTTAGATCCTCCGTCCGATCTATTTTTAGATCCTCGATCTATTTTTAGATCCTCCGTCCAATCTATTTTTAGATCCTCCGTCCAATCTATTTTGCACCCCCTGGTTTAGATCCGTCCGATCTATTTTTAGATCCTCCGTCCGATCTATTTTTAGATCCACCGTCCGATCTATTTTTAGATCCTCCGTCCGATCTATTTTTAGATCCTCCGTCCGATCTATTTTTAGATCCTCAGTCCGATCTATTTTTAGATCCTCCGTCCTATCCATTTTTAGATCCTCCGTCCGATCTATTTTTAGATCCTCAGTCCGATCTATTTTTAGATCCTCAGTCCGATCTATTTTTAGATCCTCAGTCCGATCTATTTTTAGATCCTCCGTCCTATCTATTTTTAGATCCTCCGTCCGATCTATTTTTAGATCGTCCGTCCGATCTATTTTTAGATCCTCCGTCCGATCTATTTTTATATCTTGTGTCCGATCTCTTTTTAGTTTGTCCGTCCGATCTATTTTTAGATCCTCCGTCCGATCTATTTTTAGATCCTCCGTCCGATCTATTTTTAGATCCTCCGTCCGATCTATTTTTAGATCCTCCGTCCGATCTATTTTTAGATCCTGGTTGTTAGGAATATCCTCAGCTTGTGATCAGTCAAACTCCAGATGTATTGAGAAGAAGACAATTTATTTCCAATGTGTACACATTAGGTTGATCTCTACAAGCCAAAAATGCTGTTAGAAATCACACAAAGGAATGTATCTCTCTCGTCCTAATTCCTTCATAACCCAGCCCCTATTTTTCTATTGGCTGAGGAAACACAGATAGCGCCTGGTACTACATAGTACTTTATTTTGCTAAATGCCTGCATTTCCTGTACAATCTTATGCTACCATATTTGGTTACGCTTAAATCATCCTGAAACTTTACTGTGGAGTTAGTTAAAACAAACGATATAACAAGTTAATACAAAGTGCTCATAAATGGGATTAAAAATCAGTCTCAGGATTATTGTTTTCCAAAAAGTCACACAATAAACATTTAAACTTTTCTAACACTGGTTTAGATCCGTCCTATCTATTTTTAGATCGTCTGTCCGATCTATTTTTAGATCCTAGTTTAGATCCGTCCAATCTATTTTTAGATCGTCCGTCCGATCTATTTTTAGACCGGCCGTCGGATCTATTTTTAGATCGGCCGTCCGATCTATTTTTAGATCCTCCGTCCGATCTATTTTTAGATCCTCCGTCCGATCTATTTTTAGATCCTCCGTCCGATCTATTTTTAGATCCTCCGTCCGATCTATTTTTAGATCCTCCGTCCGATCTATTTTTAAATCCTCCGTCCGATCTATTTTTAGATCCTAGTTTAGATTCGTCCGATCTATTTTTAGATCCTAGTTTAGATTCATCCGATCTATTTTTAGATCCTAGTTTAGATTCGTCTGATCTATTTTTAGATCGTCCGTCCGATCTTTTTTTAGATCCTCCGTCCGATCTATTTTTAGATCATCTGTCCGATCTATTTTTAGATCCTCCGTCCGATCTATTTTTAGATCCTGGTTTAGATCCGTCCGATCTATTTTTAGATCCTCCTTCCCATCTATTTTTAGATCCTCCGTCCGATCTATTTTTAGTTCGTCCATCCAATCTATTTTTAGATCCTCCGTCCGATCTATTTTTAGATTTTTAGGGTTTTTTCTTGGACATGGCGACCTTACTTAACAGGTTGACTATGGCCTTTAATTACGTAATGAAAAAAAAACAAAACAAATAAAGATAATTCACAAATAAGCGCACCAGTCAAGCCTGATAATTTATCTTGCTATGCTTAGTCAAAAAAAAAGAAAAAAAAGGGGGTACACCAATAGTCCTCTTCTGTTTGCTATCACCAAAAGGCACCATACAGCATGCATAAACTGCTAAGCATACAGTCCTCCTCTGATTTCTTGCCACCCCAGCCCTGCTATCTTGCAGGCATAAGGATACAGACATATAGGGATGTAGGCAAATATTAGCATGTAAGCATATAGTCAATCAGATCTAGAAAATAAAGTAAGAAGCCTGTATATCAGCCTGTACCTCGGCATAGGTCACCCGGCGTGGCAGGGGTCAGTGAAGAAACAGCAGGGTAAAAGAGTAGTAAAGCTGGCTGGCTCTCCGTCCAATCTATTTTTAGATCCTGGTTTAGATCCGTCCGATCTATTTTTAGATCCTCCGTCCGATATATTTTTAGATCCTCCGTCCGATATATTTTTAGATCGTCCGTCCGATATATTTTTAGATCGTCCGTCCGATATATTTTTAGATCATCCGTATAAAATCTATTTTTAGATCGTCCGTATAAAATTTATTTTTAGATCGTCCGTATAAAATCTATTTTTAGATCGTCCGTCCGATCTATTTTTAGATCGTCCTTCCGATCTATTTTTAGATCCTCCGTCTGATCTATTTTTAGATCGTCCATCCAATCTATTTTTAGTTCCTCCGTCAGACCTATTTTTAGACCCTCCGTCCGATCTATTTTTAGATCCTGGTTTAGATCCGTCCAATCTATTTTTAGATCCTCCGTCCGATCTATTTTTAGATCCTTCGTCCGATCTATTTTTAGATCCTCCGTCCGATCTATTTTTAGATCCTCCGTCCGATCTATTTTTAGATCGCCCGTCCGATCTATTTTTAGATCCTGGTTTAGATCCGTCCGATCTATTTTTAGATCACCCGTCCGATCTATTTTTAGATCGCCCGTCCGATCTATTTTTAGAACCTCTGTCCGATCTATTTTTAGATCCTGGTTTAGATCCGTCCGATCTATTTTTAGATCGTCCGTCCGATCTATTTTTAGATCCTCAGTCCGATCTATTTTTAGATCCTCCGTCCGATCTATTTTTAGTTTGTCCGTCCGATCTATTTTTAGATCCTCCATCCGATCTATTTTTAGATCGTCCGTCCGATCTATTTTTAGATCCTCCGTCTGATCTATTTTTAGATCCTGGTTTAGATCCGTCCGATCTATTTTTAAATCGTCTTTCCGATCTATTTTTAGATTCTGGTTTAGATCCGTCCGATCTATTTTTAGATCGTCCGTCCGATCTATTTTTAGATCGTCCGTCCGATCTATTTTTAGATCGTCCGTCCGATCTATTTTTAGATCGTCCGTCCGATCTATTTTTAGATAGTCCATCCGATCTATTTTTAGATCCTGGTTTAGATCCGCCCAATCTATTTTTAGATCATCCATCCGATCTATTTTTAGATCCTCCATCCGATCTATTTTTAGATCCTCCATCCGATCTATTTTTAGATCCTCTGTGCGATCTATTTTTTGATCCTGGTTTAGATCCGTCCAATCTATTTTTAGATCCTCCGTCCGATCTATTTTTAGATCCTCCGTCCGATCTATTTTTAGATGCTCCGTCCGATCTATTTTTAGATCCTCCGTCCGATCTATTTTTAGATCGTCTGTCCGATCTATTTTTAGATTCTGGTTTAGATCCGTCCGATCTATTTTTAGATCCTCCTTCCCATCTATTTTTAGATCCTCCATCCGATCTATTTTTAGATCCTCCGTCCGATCTATTTTTAGTTTGTCCGTTCGATCTTTTTTTAGATCGTCCGTCCGATCTATTTTTAAATCCTCCATCCGATCTATTTTTAAATCCTCCGTCCGATCTATTTTTAAATCCTCTGTCCGATCTATTTTTAGATCCTGGTTTAGATCCGTCCTATCTATTTTTAGATCGTCCGTCCGATCTATTTTTAGATCCTCCATCCGATCTATTTTTAGATCCTCCATCCGATCTATTTTTAGATCCTCCATCCGATCTATTTTTAGATCCTCCGCCCGATCTATTTTTAGTTCGTCCTTTCGATCTATTTTTAGATCCTCCGTCCGATCTATTTTTAGTTCGTCTGTCGGATCTATTTTTAGATCCTCCGTCCGATCTATTTTAGATTTTTAGGGGTTTTTCTTGGACATGGCGACCTTACTTAACAGGTTGACTATGGCCTTTAATTACGTAAGGAAAAAAAGACAAAACAAATAAAGATAATTCACAAATAGGCGCACCAGTCAAGCCTGATAATTTATCTTGCTATGCTTAGTCAAAAAAAAAGAAAAAAAGGGGGTACACCAATAGTCTTCTGCTGTTTGCTATCACCAAAAGGCACCATAAAGCATAAAGCAGCTACCCTGCAGGCATAGAGTCATAGACATAGGCATATATAGGCATGCATAAACTGCCAAGCATACAGTCCTCCTCTGATTTCTTGCCACCCCAGCCCTGCTATCTTGCAGGCATAAGGATACAGACATATAGGGATGTAGGCAAATATTAGCATGTAAGCATATAGTCAATCAGATCTAGAAAATAAAGTAAGAAGCCTGTGTATCAGCCTGTACCTCGGCATAGGTCACCCGGCGTGGCAGGGGTCAGTGAAGAAACAGCAGGGTAAAAGAGTAGTAAAGCTGGCTGGCTCACAGTCCAATCTATTTTTAGATCCTGGTTTAGATCCGTCCGATCTATTTTTAGATCCTCTGTCCGATATATTTTTAGATCGTCCGTCCGATCTATTTTTAGTTCCTCCGTCAGACCTATTTTTAGTCCCTCCGTCTGATCTATTTTTAGATCCTCCATCCGATCTATTTTTAGATCCTGGTTTAGATCCGTCCGATCTATTTTTAGATCCTCCGTCCGATCTATTTTTAGATCCTCCGTCCGATCTATTTTTAGATCCTCCGTCAGATCTATTTTTAGATCGCCCGTCCGATCTATTTTTAGATCCTCCGTCCGATCTATTTTTAGATCCTGGTTTAGATCCATCCGATCTATTTTTAGATCGTCTGTCCGATCTATTTTTAGATCCTCCGTCCGATCTATTTTTAGATCCTCCGTCCGATCTATTTTTAGATCGTCTGTCCGATCTATTTTTAGATTCTGGTTTAGATCCGTCCGATCTATTTTTAGATCCTCCTTCCCATCTATTTTTAGATCCTCCATCCGATCTATTTTTAGATCCTCCGTCCGATCTATTTTTAGTTTGTCCGTTCGATCTTTTTTTAGATCGTCCGTCCGATCTATTTTTAAATCCTCCATCCGATCTATTTTTAAATCCTCCGTCCGATCTATTTTTAAATCCTCCGTCCGATCTATTTTTAGATCCTGGTTTAGATCCGTCCTATCTATTTTTAGATCGTCCGTCCGATCTATTTTTAGATCCTCCATCCGATCTATTTTTAGATCCTCCATCCGATCTATTTTTAGATCCTCCATCCGATCTATTTTTAGATCCTCCGCCCGATCTATTTTTAGTTCGTCCGTTCGATCTATTTTTAGATCCTCCGTCCGATCTATTTTTAGATCCTCAGTCCGATCTATTTTTAGATCCTCCGTCCGATCTATTTTTAGATTTTTAGGGGTTTTTCTTGGACATGGCGACCTTACTTAACAGGTTGACTATGGCCTTTAATTACGTAAGGAAAAAAAGACAAAACAAATAAAGATAATTCACAAATAGGCGCACCAGTCAAGCCTGATAATTTATCTTGCTATGCTTAGTCAAAAAAAAAGAAAAAAAAAAAAGGGGGTACACCAATAGTCCTCTTCTGTTTGCTATCACCAAAAGGCACCATAAAGCATAAAGCAGCTACCCTGCAGGCATAGAGTCATAGACATAGGCATATATAGGCATGCATAAACTGCCAAGCATACAGTCCTCCTCTGATTTCTTGCCACCCCAGCCCTGCTATCTTGCAGGCATAAGGATACAGACATATAGGGATGTAGGCAAATATTAGCATGTAAGCATATAGTCAATCAGATCTAGAAAATAAAGTAAGAAGCCTGTGTATCAGCCTGTACCTCGGCATAGGTCACCCGGCGTGGCAGGGGTCAGTGAAGAAACAGCAGGGTAAAAGAGTAGTAAAGCTGGCTGGCTCTCAGTCCAATCTATTTTTAGATCCTGGTTTAGATCCGTCCGATCTATTTTTAGATCCTCTGTCCGATATATTTTTAGATCGTCCGTCCGATCTATTTTTAGTTCCTCCTTCAGACCTATTTTTAGTCCCTCCGTCTGATCTATTTTTAGATCCTCCATCCGATCTATTTTTAGATCCTGGTTTAGATCCGTCCGATCTATTTTTAGATCCTCCATCCGATGTATTTTTAGATCCTCTGTCCGATCTATTTTTAGATCCTCCGTCCGATCTATTTTTAGATCCTCCGTCCGATCTATTTTTAGATCCTCCGTCAGATCTATTTTTAGATCGCCCGTCCGATCTATTTTTAGATCCTCCGTCCGATCTATTTTTAGATCCTGGTTTAGATCCATCCGATCTATTTTTAGATCGTCCGTCCGATCTATTTTTAGATCCTCCGTCCGATCTATTTTTAGATCCTCTGTCCGATCTATTTTTAGATCGCCCGTCCGATCTATTTTTAGAACCTCCGTCCGATCTATTTTTAGAACCTCCGTCCGATCTATTTTTAGATCCTGGTTTAGATCCGTCCGATCTATTTTTAGATCGTCCGTCCAATCTATTTTTATATCGTCCGTCCGATCTATTTTTAGATCCTCAGTCCGATCTATTTTTAGATCCTCCTTCCCATCTATTTTTAGATCCTCCGTCCGATCTATTTTTTTTTTTCAAAACTCTTTATTACAAAATTTTTCATTACATAATAATATACATTTTGCATTTTTATATACTTTTACATTACTTTATATAATACAGATTATAATTACATTTTCTCCTCTCATTCATTCCATTCTCTCTCATCCTCTATGGTCACCTTATACTATATTTTCGGGTGTTCCTATATCCACTATTAACCATGTTCTATTCCATTTTGCCCATATATTTTCATATCTTCGCCCGTTTCCCCTTTGTTCATACATTATTTTTTCGTAGGGTAGGACCTGATTTACCGCTCTCACCCATTGGGTTACTGTCGGGGGATTTGGCTGAATCCATTTTTCTATTATTTGTTTTCTTGCCAGAAACAATACCTCCCTTAAGAAGATATTGTTGTCTCTATTATCTCTCTCTTCCCTCAATATCCCCAACAAACATAATTCCATCGTAGCCGTAAAAGATTTGTTCAAAACTTTTCCTATTTTCCTAGCTACCTGTTGCCAATATTTTTCGTCCGATCTATTTTTAGTTTGTCCGTCCGATCTATTTTTAGATCCTCCATCCGATCTATTTTTAGATCGTCCGTCCGATCTATTTTTAGATCTTCCGTCCGATCTATTTTTAAATCCTCCATCCGATCAATTTTTAAATCCTCCGTCCGATCAATTTTTAAATCCTCCGTCCGATCTATTTTTAAATCCTCCGTCCGATCTATTTTTAAATCCTCCGTCCGATCTATTTTTTAGATCCTGGTTTAGATCCGACCTATCTATCTTTAGATCGTCCATCCGATCTATTTTTAGATCCTCCATCCGATCTATTTTTAGATCCTCCGCCTGATCTATTTTTAGTTCGTCCGTTCGATCTATTTTTAGATCCTCCGTCCGATCTATTTTTAGTTCGTCCGTCCGATCTATTTTTAGATCCTCCGTCCGATCTATTTTTAGATTTTTAGGGGTTTTTCTTGGACATGGCGACCTTACTTAACAGGTTGACTATGGCCTTTAATTATGTAAGGAAAAAAAAACAAAACAAATAAAGATAATTCACAAATAGGCGCACCAGTCAAGCCTGATAATTTATCTTGCTATGCTTAGTCAAAAAAAAAAGAAAAAAAGGGGGTACACCAATAGTCCTCTTCTGTTTGCTATCACCAAAAGGCACCATAAAGCATAAAGCAGCTACCCTGCAGGCATAGAGTCATAGACATAGGCATATATAGGCATGCATAAACTGCCAAGCATACAGTCCTCCTCTGATTTCTTGCCACCCCAGCCCTGCTATCTTGCAGGCATAAGGATACAGACATATAGGGATGTAGGCAAATATTAGCATGTAAGCATCAATCAGATCTAGAAAATAAAGTAAGAAGCCTGTATATCAGCCTGTACCTCGGCATAGGTCACCTGGCGTGGCAGGGGTCAGTGAAGAAACAGCAGGGTAAAAGAGTAGTAAAGCTGGCTGGCTCTCCGTCCAATCTATTTTTAGATCCTGGTTTAGATCCGTCCGATCTATTTTTAGATCCTCTGTCCGATATATTTTTAGATCGTCCGTCCGATCTATTTTTAGTTCCTCCGTCAGACCTACTTTTAGACCCTCCGTCCGATCTATTTTTAGATCCTCCATCCGATCTATTTTTAGATCCTGGTTTAGATCCGTCCGATCTATTTTTAGATCGTCCGTCCGATCTATTTTTAGATCGTCCGTCCGATCTATTTTTAGATCCTCCGTCCAATCTATTTTTAGATCCTCCGTCAGATCTATTTTTAGATCGCCCGTCCGATCTATTTTTAGATCCTCCGTCCGATCTGTTTTTAGATCCTGGTTTAGATCCATCCGATCTATTTTTAGATCGTCCGTCCGATCTATTTTTAGATCCTCCGTCTGATCTATTTTTACATCCTCCGTCCGATCTATTTTTAGATCCTCTGTCCGATCTATTTTTAGATCGCCCGTCCGTTCTATTTTTAGATCCTGGTTTAGATCCGTCCGATCTATTTTTAGATCGTCCGTCCGATCTATTTTTAGATCGTCCGTCCGATCTATTTTTAGATCGTCCGTCCAATCTATTTTTAGATCGTCCGTCCGATCTATTTTTAGATCCTCAGTCCGATCTATTTTTAGATCCTCCTTCCCATCTATTTTTAGATCCTCCGTCCGATCTATTTTTAGATCCTCCGTCCGATCTATTTTTAGATCGTCTGTCCGATCTATTTTTAGATTCTGGTTTAGATCCGTCCGATCTATTTTTAGATCGTCTGTCTGATCTATTTTTAGATCGTCTGTCTGATCTATTTTTAGATCGTCTGTCTGATCTATTTTTAGATCGTCTGTCTGATCTATTTTTAGATCGTCCGTCCGATCTATTTTTAGATCGTCCGTCGGATCTATTTTTAGATCCTGGTTTAGATCCGCCCAATCTATTTTTAGATCATCCATCCGATCTATTTTTAGATCTTCCATCCGATCTATTTTTAGATCCTCCAGCCGATCTATTTTTAGATCCTCCGATCTATTTTTAGATCCTCCGTCCGATCTATTTTTAGATCCTCCGTCCGATCTATTTTTAGATCCTCCGTCCGATCTATTTTTAGATCCTCCGTCCGATCTATTTTTAGATCCTCCGTCCGATCTATTTTTAGATCCTCCGTCCGATCTATTTTTAGATCGTCCTACGATCTATTTTTAGATAGTCCTACGATCTATTTTTAGATAGTCCTACGATCTATTTTTAGATCGTCTGTCCGATCTATTTTTAGATTCTGGTTTAGATCCGTCCGATCTATTTTTAGATCGTCTGTCCGATCTATTTTTAGATTCTGGTTTAGATCCGTCCGATCTATTTTTAGATCCTCCTTCCCATCTATTTTTAGTTTGTCCGTCCGATCTATTTTTAGTTTGTCCGTCCGATCTATTTTTAGATCCTCCATCCGATCTATTTTTAGTTTGTCCGTCCGATCTATTTTTAGATCCTCCGTCCGATCTATTTTTAGATCCTCCGTCCGATCTATTTTTAGATCCTCCGCCCGATCTATTTTTAGTTCGTCCGTTCGATCTATTTTTAGATCCTCCGTTCGATCTATTTTTAGATTTTTAGGGGTTTTTCTTGGACATGGCGACCTTACTTAACAGGTTGACTATGGCCTTTAATTACGTAAGGAAAAAAAATAAAGATAATTCACAAATAGGCGCACCAGTCAAGCCTGATAATTTATCTTGCTATGCTCAGTCAAAAAAAACATTACACCAATAGTCCTCTTCTGTTTGCTATCACCAAAAGGCACCATAAAGCATAAAGCAGCTACCCTGCAGGCATTAGAGTCATAGGATACAGACATATAGGGATGTAGGCAAATATTAGCATTTAAGCATATAGTCAATCAGATCTAGAAAATAAAGTAAGAAGCCTGTATATCAGCCTGTACCTCGGCATAGGTCACCCGGCGTGGCAGGTGTCAGTGAAGAAACAGCAGGGCAAAAGAGTAGTAAAGCTGGCTGGCTCTCACCACTTCTCCAGAGGGACTCCAGAAGGACCCACTTTGCTTCTTTGGCGATGTGTTAAATGCACACAGGCACACTGTATATAAGAGTTGCTTCAGGCATCCAGCGTCCTCTTGTACCATCACTGTAAAGCACCGAAAAGCCACAGACACGATCCACCGCACCAAAGCGGCCCAAGATCCTGCAAGATCCTCTCCCTCCTCTCATCCGGCGGCCCCTCACTGCACGCCAAATGCGTGCACCGCCGCTCCAGATGATCTGCCACACAAGCGGAGGGGGACAGGAGAGGGGGGAGGTAAGCAGGGCTACCCCACGCTGAGAGTCCCAGGAGGTCCCGAAGGCAGACCGTGCGCCAAGCAGTAGGATTCAATATGCTGGGATGCATACATGGACAGTGTCCCGGAGAACAGGATGCCCTCCCCCGTGTGGAATGCAGCCAGTACTAAAAGCTCCACTCTATGAGGGCTATTCGGCATGATGAATGCCGGCTCCGGTCTGTCTGTGAGGATCAAAGGCGAACCTAACTGAAAGACATAATGGAGGTGGGCCATCAGAGATCAAATCCCAAGATTACACAACAGTCGGATCAAGTGCAATTCATGGACAGACACTGCCCCCCCCCCCCAGAGACCACTTGTGGCAGGACGATCAGAATCAGTGCAGTAGAAATAGTATACACCCCTTAGAAACTGATTCGTCCACAAGAAAAAGAAGGGCGGGCAATGGGATGCGGCATGAATGAGGTGTGTTTGACAAAAGGTAATTGCATACACACAACTGTCTCTTTTCCATCCAGAGGGTCAGGCCATGAGGACGTGCTAAGTATATCATTGCATTGTATTGCAATTTGAGGGGTCCTATGTATATATGTATATATTATGGTAGTGGGTTCATTTATGTTATGGTGTAGTGTGATAAAGGTGTATTTTAGGCTAGTAACATGGGCGAAAGGCCCTCCTTGAGACTCTGTGTTGGAAAGCTGGGTGATATGTTACCCTGAATGTGTGCTGGTGAATGGTGAGTGAATGGGCACCCCTTGCCTGTACTGCATCTCGTCCTGAAGATACCGGAAAGGAGAAGATACCAAAGATACAGAAGGGTGACATGGAAGCTGTCACTGGAGAATGATGGTGGTGTGTCACTTAGTGGCAAAGCGGCACGCGTTGGGAAGCATAACACGGTAAGACCATTTTGGACTGATCCATAGGAGCTGTTGCTGCGCAGGTTGAAAACCACAACACGATAAGAAAGTTAAGGACTGTTCTATGGGTACTGGTTTGGAAAGCATGTCAGGGAGAAAACAGTTATGGACTGTTCAATAGGAGCTGTGTCTGAAGAAGGGTGTTATGCGCCTGTTTAGGTGCAAAGCGGAATATGTTGGATTCAATATGCTGAGATCCATTCATGGACAGTGTCCCGGAGAACAGGATGCCCTCCCCCGTGTGGAATGTAGCCAGTACTAAAAGCTCCACTCTATGAGGGCTATTCTGCATGATGAATGCCGGCTCCGGTCTGTCTGTGAGGATCAAAGGCGAACCTAACTGAAAGAGATAATGGAGGTGGGCCAACAGAGATCAAATCTCAAGATTAGACAACAGTCGGATCATGGACAGTCACTGCCCCCCAGAGACCACTTGTGGTAGGACGATCAGAATCAGTGCAGTAGAAATAGTATGCACCCCTTAGAAACTGATTCGTCCACAAGGAAAAGATGGGCGGGCAATGGGATGCGGCATGAATGAGGTGTGTTTGACAAAAGGGAATTTCACACACACAACTGTCTCTTTTCCATCCAGAGGGTCAGGCCATGAGGACGTGCTAAGTATATCATTGTATTGTATTTTTACTGTATGCTATGTAATTTTATAACCCCTTTTAATACATGTTAGCTTTCTTATTTCCTTGGGAAATAAATGAGATTTGATTATTCTTAAGCCGTGTGTTTGGTTTCATAACTAACATTGTATTATTGTGATATTAACAGCAGCATGCGCTCATAGTTTTAACAGACTGACTAATTTATAGGGACTAGACAATTGATACATAGATGAGATAATATATAGTAAGTAGTAGTATATCGCTTTCTACAATTATTATCGCATACTACATTTGGCACCCCAGATGGGACGTGTAGAATATAGTTTTTTTCTGCACAAGATTCACAAACCCTAAGGCATTTTTGTTTTGAGTCCTGTTAAGCACAAATCCTCAAATACATCCAGAACGGAAAATCGTCTCTAGTGTGGACAAGATTGGCGCTGGCTCGCGAATTCTGAAACCACGCTTGGATGGTCATGAAAATTCTGTGAAAGATCTCATCAGTGAAACGGACGCGTAGAACCTGGTGAGATCTGTGGCTGATATATGTATGTACGTTAAATGTTTGTGCATTAGGCCTGTAACCAGTAAACGAGACTGGCGAGTTAGGGATTGATCACCCTTGGTTATATGATATAATCGGTAGATTGACAGGATAAACCACACAGCACTGAGGAAAAATTTTAATTTTTTTTTATATATTTTTAATATATATATATTTTTTTTTTGTTATTTTTTTATTATTTAGTTTATATTTAGTTTCCCCACGTGAGTGTGAAATAGCTCTCTGTTCTAATAGGAGTTCAATGTGGCCTGCAATTTAAGAGAGGAGAGCATTAAGAGTGTGTTCTCTGGAAGAAATTCGTAGTTAAACAGATTTGTATATTTTTTTCTTCTGTGTGGGACTACAGATGAAAAACTAGACTTTGAACAGCTTTTTATCTAAGTCTCTATGGTTGTTTGTTTATCTGTTTGTTCATCTGTGTGTATTGTCTAAGCAACTGTTCAGTGTAGCTAATTGCAGATTAGCATGTCAATGGATATCCTTGAAGAGTTTCTTAAAAAAAATGCTTGTATTCTATTCAATAGTGTAGGACAGGATGCGTTAACACACCAATTCAACGATTTGTTGAAATAATGCAATACTCATAATGATGCCATAAAGTTTAAAAAATCTTCAAAAAAAAGGCAGGAAGCAGAGGATAGCAAATTCGGTATGCATGTTGCTGAAGATGAAAGAAATTTCTGAACAGAAAGAGTTGGAGTGGTATAAAGATAGAACAGAATTAATAGGACAGATAGAAAATGTGAGTAAAGATATTTCAGCTATAGCTGCGAATGCTTGTGAGTGTGATGACATGAGGTATGAGATTGAACAATTAGTGACTGAGAATGGTTTGTTAGAACAGGGATTGGATGAATGGAAGGAATCATGTATGTTGAGAGAACAGTCTATCGCATCGTTAGAAAATAAAGAGGCTGGGAATGAAAATGCGATAGAAAAACTTAAGACAGAATTACAGGAATGTAAAATTCAGCTAGCCCAAAAAGATTATACCATTGTGTCTTTGAGAGCACGGGCAATGGAGAACGTGCACAGCCATTGCTGTGCTAACAAGGACACACATTCCGTTGTGACACAGGAGCAAAGAGAAAGGATGCCGATCGAACAGCAACCAGTATGTTCGGCTGACAGTCCTGAAGATTCCCCAAATCAAAGTTCTTCTCTCTTCACTCCTGTGCCAGAAAGGACTGGGCAAGGATTAGGAATCATAAAAAGGGAGGGTAGCACCCAAACCACAACACTCTTCATACAAGATCGCACAAATCTGTGCCAGATTTTGGGAAAGTTTGACACTAGCGCTTCACCCATTAGTCTCTCGAACAGGCAGGAAGCTGTAGTGACACAGTACATTTTGAACAATAGGGATGCACTCCTCCACGCATGGCTTCCATTACAACTGTGTGAAAAACTGCAAACACCAGTCGGGAATCATAAAGGTCTATCTCCCGAGTTAAACTCAAATTGGGGGAAATCGGCAGATAGAATGAGCGCATAATGGGAGGAAGAGATACTAGGGGTTCAGACGCCATAGAAAATACAAAATTTAAGAGGGGAATTGATCCAATACTCTTTTGCAGTGAATACTTCTCCATTTATAAAACCACATACAATTGTCCTGATATGTTTCCTGATGATAGTAGTTTTCTGTGTTCTATGGCTAATAAGTGCATATGTATTGATTACCATACCAGAATTGCACTGAGGAACGCCACCTCGTACCAGACCTTTATGAACATATTAAGGGACTGGGTTCGGGAGACAGGTCAAGACAATAGGCCCCACAAAAGAGTTGTGAAGATAATTAAAAGCGAAGGTACAGTGAGATTTACAGGCAGGTGTTATAGATGTGGGAATACAGGCCATGTAATCAAGGACTGTAAATTGCCTAGGAGGAGTATGGGTGAGAAGAAGCCTTGGCATAAGAAGGAACAGCGAAAACCTGGACCAGATAAGGTGGCAACGGAGCCGAACGAGGCACCTGATGCTACAATATATGGTCCACTTTTGAGGGAATTACAAAGGATAGGAAAAGGGTTTAAAGAAAACCACGAGGAATATAAATTCCCTCCCCCAACCAATCCTTATTTTAAACCATAGGGATGTCAGGCCCGGTGTTGTCCCTAGTATGTCTTCTGGAGAGGGACAAA
This sequence comes from Lithobates sylvaticus, assembly GCA_028564925.1. Lineage (NCBI taxonomy): Eukaryota > Metazoa > Chordata > Amphibia > Anura > Ranidae > Lithobates > Lithobates sylvaticus. The sequence goes on along the minus strand of CM053034.1, from coordinate 72,481,689 downwards.
AGCGGCAGACCACGTATCCGAGGGACGATAGGGGGCCATCGCACAAATGTACTTTTGGATACGGGAGCGGCTGTCAGCATAACGAATATTGAACTTCAAAAGGATCCTGCTGGGAGACAAATTTTCCTTAGAGGATTCAGGGGACAACTAGTACCTTCTGAGCAATCAATACCTGTGAACATAGAAATAAAGAGGTTATGTGTGGAACACAGTTTGTTTCTTTCCCCAACGCACAAGGGCACTATTTTGGGCTCTGATGTCATGGGGGCACATGGACTGATTCTTGATCTATGTAATTGGGTACTGTGGAAAGGGTCTAGATACAAAGGCAAGGCGCACATGGTCATGGACAGCTGTGAGGTTTCATCAGTTAAAACAGATGAAATCCTTGACCCGCAGGCAATATTGAAAACAGAGGACCAAATATTGGCTAAAATCTTGTGGCAACATAACAAAGTGTGGGCAACGTCTAAAGCGCAATGTGGTAGAGTTTCAAACATGATTGTTAAAGTTGACAAAATGTAATTAAAGAGTGCCAATCTAAAACAAATGCAGCCCTCTGGCCAGTGAAGAAGGAGGGGGGTGGAGGCCCACTGTAGATTTCCGTGCGCTAAACAGATGCACCCCATCTATTACAAATGTAGTTGCTAAAATGCCAGACATGATGACAGCACTGAAGCCTTCAGCTAAGGTGTACTCATCAATTGACATATCAAATGGCTACTTTTCAATTGCCGTGCATGAGGATAGCCAATACAAGCTAGCCTTTACGTTTCAGGGAAAGCAGTATGCATTCTGTCGTTTTGGCTCAGGGGTTCGAATCCAGCTCTACATACTTCCACCTCTGTATGGTGGACATTCTATAGACATTTTCTGAGCCAGAATGCATCATTCAGTATGTGGACGACATCTTGCTTCAAACAGAGACAAAAGAGCAGCATTATGCTCTGCTGGAGGAACTCCTGACACTAATTGAGAATGCAGGTCTGAAATTAAACCCCAAAAAGGCACAATTGATGAAGGATTCAGTATGTTTCTTGGGTGTGATAGTTTCACAGGGGGGAAGGACTCCAGACCCAAACAAATGTGAAACTATCAGGAAATTAGCAAGACCAATCACTAAAACTGTGCTGAGACAATTCCGGGGAATGGTCGGTTTCTGCAGGGACTTCATTGATGTTTAGGCGCAAAGCGGCATATGTTGGATTCAATATGCTGGGATCCATACATGGACAATGTCCCGGAGAACAGGATGCCCTCCCCCATGTGGAATGTAGCCAGTACTAAAAGCTCCACTCTATGAGGGCTATTCTGCATGATGAATGCCAGCTCCGGTCTGTCTGTGAGGATCAAAGGCGAACCTAACTGAAAGATATAATGGAGGTGGGCCATCAGAGATCAAATCCCAAGATTAGACAACAGTCGGTTCAAGTGCAATTCATGGACAGACACTGCCCCCGAGAGACCACTTGTGGCAGGGCGATCAGAATCAGTGCAGTAGAAATAGTATACACCCCTTAGAAACTGATTCGTCCACAAGGAAAAGATGGGCGGGCAATGGGATGCGGCATGAATGAGGTGTGTTTGACAAAAGGGAATTTCACACACACAAATGTCTCTTTTCCACCCAGAGGATCAGGCCAAGAGGACGTGCTAAGTATATCATTGTATTGTATTTTTACTGTATGCTATGTAATTTTATAATATTTAATACATGTTAGCTTTCTTATTTCCTTGGGAAATAAATGAGATTTGATTATTCTTAGGCCGTGTGTTTGGTTTCATAACTAACGTTGTATTATTGTGATATTAACAGCAGCATGCGCTCATAGATTTAACAGACTGACTAATTTATAGGGACTAGACCAGGGGTCTCAAACTCAAATTACCTGAGGGCCACGTGACAACTTTTCATATCCCATGGGGGCCGCATACAAACTTTCAAACTTCAAAAACAATAAACTATATACAGTTGTAGTTACTACTTGCTCCAGTCACTGCTTACTGCCAGATGCTTGGCAGTGTTTGCTCTGTGTTAGATGAGCCAAGTTTGCTTTAAGTGAGTTAGCAGTTGAGACCCTAACAACAGCCTGAAGGTGGGCATCAGTTAGCCTAGACCTGGTTCTAGATTTATTAAAGCTCATAGTGGAGAATAATTTTTCACACAGGTATGTACTTCCAAATAAGCACATGACACGTTTGAACAGCTTGGACAGCTCTGGAAAAGTGGCTGGTAACTCTCTCAAAAACTGAGCTATCATTTCTGTGTTTCCCTGTGCATCTCTGAATTTGGCTTTGAGGTCAGTGCTGCATTGCAGATCTATAAGTTCCATTTGCAGCACATTTGGAGCACTGTTCACATCAAAAGAAAATGGGTCTGCAAACATCTGGAAAGTTGCGTTGTGGATAGCGAAGTCAGAAAAACGCTGATCAAATTCCTGTTGAAGGTTCTCCATGGCAGTGACATATTTATCAATACAAAGCACAGAAAGATCTTCACACTTTTCTTCAAATACAGACTTGAATGTTGGAAAATGGCTGAGGTTTTTTTGGGTGAACTGTGTTTTCCATAATTGCAGCTTTAGGGTGAATGCTTTCACATTATCAAAAGCCACAGTGACAAATTGGTTTGGGCCCTGCAGATTCAGATTCAGTTTGTTGAGCACCTGTGTCATATCAACCAAAAATGCCAAGTCCAGGATCCACTCGGGATCATCAAGTTCAGGAACATCCAGCCTTCCGTCCATCAGAAATGTCTTGATTTCCTGCCTTAGCTCAAAAAACCTCTTCAAGACATTGCCTCTGCTCAACCAGCGTACCTCTGTAAAGTAGAGGACATCGCCATAAGCTGCTCCAATTTCCTCCAAAAAAGCACGAAATTGGCGGTGCTGTAAGCCCCTTGACCTAATGTAGTTAATACATTTCACCACAACTGGCATAACATTGTCAACATTCAAGCATTTGCTGCAAAGTGCCTGTTGATGAATAATGCAGTGCAAAGCAATAGCTGGATCTGCATTCTCTTCTTCCAGTTTTCTTTGCATCAGCGCCACTAGGCCATTTCTTTTCCCAGTCATTGATGGGGCACCATCTGTGGTTATCCCAACTAATTTATCCCAAGGCAGGGCAGCACGATCAATTGCATCACAGACATGCTGAAATATGTTGCTGCCTGTAGTCTGTCCATGCATTGGAATTAAACTGAGCAACTCTTCAGTCACTTCAAACTGGTCATTAATACCTCTGACAAATAGAGCAAGCTGAGCAGTGTCATTTATGTCAGTGCTCTCATCAAGAGCCAGTGAATAGAAACAGAACTTTGTTCCTGATGTCACCAAAACATATTATTAAACCAGAACCGATGTCAGCAAAATGCATTATTAAACCCAGCACTGATGTCAGCAAAATGCATTATTAAACCCACACTGATGTCACCAAAACGCATTGTAACAGCACCGATGTCAGCAAAACGCATTATGTGTGTCAGCAAAATGCATTATTAAACCCAGCACTGATGTCAGCAAAACGCATTATTAAACCAGCACTGATGTCACCAAAACGCATTATTAAACCAGCACCGATGTCAGCAAAACGCATTATTAAACCCAGCACTGATGTCAGCAAAATGCATTATTAAACCCAGCACTGATGTCAGCAAAATGCATTATTAAACCCAGGACTGATGTCAGCAAAAATGCATTATTAAACCCAGCACTGATTTCAGCAAAATGCATTATTAAACCCAGGACTGATGTCAGCAAAAATGCATTATTGCAGCCATTGTCACATCACACATGTATGCGTTTTGGCGGCCCACATTTGCGCAGGCACAGCAGCCCATTAATTTGAATGGGCTGCCATGCCTGCATTTGCTGCAGAAAAAAAGGTGCATGCAGCATTTTAAAAATGCAGTGGCCTTGAAATCCATTCTGCTTTTGCACCATGCGACTTACCTGCAGTTTCTGCACACACAAACGCACTGTTTTTAAAAGCGTGACCTAAAGATCCAAAAATGCAGCATGTTTGCCGGTGCAGGAACTGCAGATAAGTCACATGGTGCAAATGCAGAATGGGCAGACAGTGCTGTACTTCATTGCTTGATGGGCATTGTTGTGCGCAGCCTATTACATGAAGCATGCACCTTTTTTTTTTTGCAGGAAACGCATACATGGCATTACAATACATGTGAATGTGTGATGTGACAATGGCTCTAATAATGCATTTATCTGACATCAGTGCTGGTTTAAAAATGCTTTTGCTGATATCATACAAACACATTAAATCAGTATACCATGTGCTGTAAATTATGTGCTGTGTGCTCTTGAGGTATAACTGTGTACTAAACATAATAAAGCCATCACTTGCTATGTGTTTTCGCTGCCATTTTAAACTGAGCTGGGAATCCAAAGAGCAATCCATAAGAGCAGAAAGGGGTGCAGACATTGCACATAAAAACAGACAGCAAGTATAGCAGACAGCATACAAGGCATGCAGGTCTGGTCAGTGTTTTTAAAACTTCTATTTTGCAGATGGGCATGGCATGGCACGGGGATAGGGAGCAGGAGCCAGGGGAGGAGAAAGAAGAACATACTTACCTAGATCTTGCAAGCTCAGCTCCAGCCTCCGATCAATTCTTCATTTCAGATACATATTGATTGTTTGACGGCCCTGCCTGCCTGCCGCTGCGGGCCATTTATAACCAGTCCGCGGGCCGCAAATGGCCCGCGGGCCGGTACTTTGAGACCACTGGACTAGACAATTGATACATAGATGAGATAATATATAGTAAGTAGTAGTATATCGCTTTCTACAATTATTATCGCATACTACAGGAAATTAGTGCGGTTAAGTATTTGAATGGAGTGGAGTGGGAGGACAGCACCAAACACTCACTTGCTCACTCACAGACGCCGCTCATCCTCAGCCCCGCGCACATCTGTGTCAGGTCACGCCCCCCTCGCTGATATAATCTTCAGTTTCATGTTTGCTAGGCTATCATTACTCATGTTCACCGTCCGATCTATTTTTAGATCCTCCGTCCGATCTATTTTTAGATCCTCCGTCCGATCTATTTTTAGATCCTCCGTCCGATCTATCTTTAGATCCTCCGTCCGATCTATTTTTAGATCCTCCGTCCGATCTATTTTTAGTTCGTCCGTCCGATCTATTTTTAAATCGTCCGTCCGATCTATTTTTAGATCGTCCGTCCGATCTATTTTTAGATCGTCCGTCCGATCAATTTTTAGATCGTCCGTCCGATCTATTTTTAGATCGTCCGTCCGATCTATTTTTAGATCCTCCGTCCGATCTATTTTTAGATCCTCCGTCCGATCTATTTTTAGATCGTCCGTCCGATCTATTTTTAGATCCTCCGTCCGATCTATTTTTAGATCCTGGTTTAGATCCATCAGATCTATTTTTAGATCCTCCTTCCCATCTATTTTTAGATCCTCCGTCCAATCTATTTTTAGTTTGTCCGTCCGATCTATTTTTAGATCCTCCGTCCAATCTATTTTTAGTTCGTCCGTCCGATCTATTTTTAGATCCTCCTTCCGATCTATTTTTAGATTTTTAGGGGTTTTTCTTGGACATGGCGACCTTACTTAACAGGTTGATTATGGCCTTTAATTACGTAAGGGAAAAAAAAACAAACGAATAAAGATAATTTACAAATAGGCGCACCAGTCAAGCCTGATAATTTATCTTGCTATGCTCAGTCAAAAAAAAAAAAAAAAAAGGGGGTACACCAATAGTCCTCTTCTGTTTGCTATCACCAAAAGGCACCATAAAGCATAAAGCAGCTACCCTGCAGGCATAGAGTCATAGACATAGGCATATACAGTGGTGTGAAAAAGTGTTTGCCCCCTTCCTCATTTCCTGTTCCTTTGCATGTTTGTCACACTTAAGTGTTTCGGAACATCAAACCAATTCAAACAATAGTCAAGGACAACACAAGTAAACACAAAATGCAATTTGTAAATGAAGGTGTTTATTATTAAAGGTGAAAAAAAATCCAAACCATCATGGCCCTGTGTGAAAAAGTGATTGCCCCCCTTGTTAAAACATACTATAACTGTGGTTGTCCACACCTGAGTTCAATTTCTCTAGCCACACCCAGGCCTGATTATTGCCACACCTGTTCACAATCAAGGCATCACTTAAATAGGAGCTGCTTGACATAGTAAGGTCCACCAGAAGATCCTTAAAAGCTACACATCATGCCGAGACCCAAAGAAATTCAGGAACAATTGAGAAAGAAAGTAATTGAGATCTATCAGTCTGGAAAGGGTTATAAAGCCATTTCCAAAGCTTTGGGAATCCAGCGAACCACAGTGAGAGCCATTATCGACAAATGGCGAAGACATGGAACAGTGGTGAACCTTCCCAGGAGTGGACGGCCGCCCAAAATTACCCCAAGAGCACAGCGACGACTCATCCAAGAGGTCACAAAAGACCCCACAACAACGTCCAAGGAACTGCAGGCCTCACTTGCCTCAGTTAAGGTCTCCACCATCAGGAAAAGACTGGGCAAAAATGGCCTGCATGGCAGAGTTCCAAGGAGAAAACCACTGCTGAGCAAAAAGAACATCAAAGCTCGTCTCAATTTCTCCACAACACATCTTGATGATCCCCAAGACTGGCACACTGTATATAAGAGTTGCTTCAGGCATCCAGCGTCCTCTTGTACCATCACTGTAAAGCACCGCAAAGCCACAGACACGATCCACCGCACCAAAGCAGGAACAAGCAGCCCAAGATCCTGCAAGATCCTCTCCCTCCTCTCATCTGCCGGCCCCTCACTGCACGCCAAATGCGTGCACCTCCGCTCCAGATGATCCGCCACACAAGCGGAGGGGGACAGGAGAAGGGGAGGTAAGCAGGGCTGAGAGTCCCGGGAAGTCCCGAAGGCAGACCGTGCGCCAAGCAGTAGGGCAGGGGGGAAATTAACGCGGTTAAGTATTTGAATGGAGTGGAGTGGGAGGACAGCACCAAACACTCACTCACTCACTCACAGGCGCCGCTCATCCTCAGCCACACCCACATCCGTGTCCGGTCACGCCTCCCACGCTGATATAATCTTCAGTATCATGTGTGCTAGGCTATCATTACTCATGTTCACCATCCGATCTATTTTTAGTTCCTCCGTCCGATCTATTTTTAGTTCGTCCGTCCGATCTATTTTTAGTCCGTCCGATCTATTTTTAGTCCGTCCGTTCAATCTATTTTTAGTCCGTCCGTTCAATCTATTTTTAGTCCGTCCGATCTATTTTTAGATCCTCCCTCCGATCTATTTTTAGTTCGTCTGTCCGATCTATTTTTAGATCCTCCGTCCGATCTATTTTTAGATCCTCCGTCCGATCTATTTTTAGATCCTCCTTCCGATCTATTTTTAAAACCTCCGTCCGATCCTCAGTCCGATCTTTTTTTAGATCGTCCGTCCGATCTATTTTTAAATCCTCCATCCGATCTATTTTTAAATCCTCCGTCCGATCTATTTTTAAATCCTCCGTCCGATCTATTTTTAGATCCTCCGACCGATCTATTTTTAGATCCTCCGTCCGATCTATTTTTAGTTCGTCCGTCCGATCTATTTTTAGATCCTCCGTCCGATCTATTTTTAGATTTTTAGAGGTTTTTCTTGGACATGGCGACCTTGCTTAACAGGTTGACTATGGCTTTTAATTACATAAGGAAAAAAAATAAAAAAATAAAGATAATTCACAAATAGGCGCACCAGTCAAGCCTGATAATTTATCTTGCTATGCTCGGTCAAAAAAAAAGAAAAAAAATGAAAATTCCTATCAAAATACTTACCGTAATTTTCCTTTCCTGATGGACTCCATGGCAGCCAACGTGTGGGTTTAGTTCCACCTCCACTACCCTATAGAACGGTACTACCATAAGTCTTTGCTCCCTGCCAGAGGCCGTGTTCGATAACTATCCTACTCCAGCCATTTGGGAGGGAACTCCTGCTGCCATGGAGTCCATCAGGAAAGGAAAATTACGGTAAGTATTTTGATAGGAATTTTCCGTTTGCCTGACAGACTCCATGGCAGCCAACGTGTGGGAAATAACTTGCCGTACACACCCGGGTGGGCAAAATGCTGAACAAACAAAGATTTATTTGACACTGTCAACTGACAAAACTTTAACACCAAAATCAACTGAGGATAGAGCCGCTGGCTCAACACAATAGTGAGTCATGAAGGTATGGATCGACGACCAAGATGCCGCTCTGCAGATCCCTTCAGCAGCCACATGGCCCGAGGCTGCCCATAAAGTTGAAAGACTTCTGGTTGAGTGCGCTGTTACTGCTTGAGGAGGAGCCAAGCCCTTCTCTTTATATGCCCACTGAATCGCTTGTACTATCCATGCAGCAATAGATCTTACTAATGCTCGGGAGCCCTTGTTTTTCCCGTAGAACAGGACGAACAGATAATCCGACTGGCGAAATGGGGCTGTAACTTCCAAGTATTGTTTTAAGGAACCACCAACATTAAGAGGATGAACATCTGAGATTCCGTTGGACCTGAAGGTGGGGAGTGAGATTTCTTGGTTCTCATGAAAAATCGAGGTGACCTTAGGGTTTGACCTGTCTGGAAAGAAGGTTAGGAAAGGTTTTTTGGCTCCTAGAACCTGAATTTCAGATACCCTCTTCGCTGAGGTGACGGCCACTAAAAAGGCAGTTTTAATGGTAAGCTCTCTGATGGAAAGTGACTTGTCAAGATGAGAGAAAAAGTCCAAAACAAGAGGCAGGTCCCATTTAGGGAATCTGGGTTTCCTTTGGGGTCTCAGTCTCACTGCTCCTTTAAAGAATTGTTGAATAAGGGCGTGTTTGGCCCACGACACCCCCGTGAAGGCGGAGATAGCTGACACCTGAACCCGAAGGGAACTAACCAACAAGGGTAAATCCAGACCTGATTGCAGGAAACTCAAGATGTCTTGAACTGCAGGGGAGCCGCATGAATTGGCTCTGGAAGACATATGGGATGAGAATTTAGCCCAAATCCGCTCGTACACTTTATTAGTGCTTCGCCTCCTTGCACTTAGGAGAGTGGGGATAGCTTCCTTGGGACATCCTAGTGCTTCCGACCTTCCCCTCTCAAAAACCAAGCCCTCAACTGTAGGTGAGCTGGACACGGGTGGAGAATCGAGCCTTGGGAGAGCATATCTCGTCTGGTCGGAAGAGGAACTGGTTCTTGGAAGCTGAGAAGGGTTAGGAGGGGAAACCAAGGCCTGTTGGGCCAGTGAGGAATTATGGCTATTATCTCCACCTCTTCCCATCTGAGTCTCTTCAGGAACTGAAAGATGATCGGAGTTGGAGGGAAGGCACATGCCCTGTGGAACCACCAACGCTCTGTTAGTGCGTCTATCCCGTAGGCTTGCGGATCCCTGAACCTTGAGTAGTACCTCGTTAGCTTCCTGTCTCAAACGATTGCAACCTTCTCCTCGGGCAGAGAGATAGTACCTCTTACTGTGTACCGCTATGCGCATGCGCGAACCAAGCCTCGTTCTCGCGCCGGCCTCGCGCATGTGCAGAACAGCCGTGCGACGAACGAGGAAGAAGCTCGGCGTCTGGAACGCAGAAGGAACCAGCCGCCATGCTAGCTAGACACACCACACAAGCGGCGTGTGGGGGACACAGGGACACATGCAAATAACATCTAATTGTTGGAGTAACAGCGCTGTCTGGCTAATGAAATAAATCTAAATGTGCTACCCAATCGATGTGTATGTGCACAAAAACAACTAATCCTGTATAGAGGATGTGATAAAAAATAAATCAATAATAAATAAAAAAGACTAAATTTCCTGCCGCAACTTGAGGTGAGATACACACACAAAGTACAAAATGCAAAAAAGGTAGCTGCGCTGGAAATTTACATATATTGAATGCCAATAGTGAAAATCGGTTCTACCTTGAACCAGTAACCTGTGTATGGATGCAATCTGATTGGCCCAAAAAGCCAAGATTCAAATTACACCACCCAGACTTTTACACAATTGCAGTGCTTGTGAACATATGATCGTGAACAAGAACGCATGCAATAACTTCTAAGAATTATCTTTTAGATGCAGTGCAACAAAAAAAATTTTTTAAAACATAATAATAAAGAAAGTTCGTAAATGAATAGCAATAAATTATTGTGCAGGAAAGTCCACACAGGGTATTATAATCCTGTTGTTAGAGTTCTCGTGATGTTCCTATATTCGACACCCTCGGAAAGGAGTGATTGAAAAGAAAAGAAGGATCCTCCACCAAACAAAAAGACTGCCGCTTACCAGCTGCTTTGATCCCTGTGTTAGAGAGATCAAAAAGGGCCTGTGGCATATCCCCCTGCCCGGGTCTCTATCCAGATTCTTCCAAGTATCTCTCACAGTGTATGGATACACTTAAAGATCCTGTCAGGGTGATCCTTGCTCTCCTCCCCAAACGTTTACATGGAAAACAAACGAGTATCCATAGCGCAATACTGTTGCTTTAAAATTTATTTGTACATAAAAAACATATCGCACTTACATTAAGCATGTAGTCAATAGGCCAGTGTTTTAAAAACAATCTCGAGCCGGCCGGCTCTCTCTCTCTCGCAGCCCGTCGCTTCCTGGATGGACGGGGAATGGAGGTGACGTCAGCACGCCGCTCACCCAACGTCGTTTCGTCACAGAATGACTTCTTCCTGGGGCACGGGCGGCGTGCTGACTCACCGCCTATTGTACACAGTGCCGTCCTAATCCCGCCCTTTCCTGAGCTCCCGGTCGCCATATTTGAATAGGGCGATTGCCCTTTCTCTTATTGTTTGGCTTGCTAGGGAATATGGGCGGTGTATCAGGCAGTTAGTGTGTGTGAACGCCATGTTGGGGTAGGGCAAATGCCCACAACTCCACTCATAGGTCCGTTAGAATGTGTGGGCAAAACCATATAAGTGTCTTAGTATATAGCCGTGCGCGGAACGAGCAGAGCTAAGGCAGAGACATCCGGTTCTCTGCTTCTGTTCGATCCTCCGCTCATCAGCAGACAAACAAGCCCAAGGGTCTCATTCTTTCCCAATGTATGATCTATCAAAAGATGAGACTGAAAATTGTCTACTCTTTTCATTACAAAAATGGTAAACCTATATTAAACAGAATGATAAAAAGTATTTGTATAGCAATGGATACTCTTCCCCCCTTACAGATAAAGAGCGGAGAGACTATTTCCGTTCATATATGTATGTAAGACTGTGGGAATATATATACAGGTTATTAAAAGTTATTTATATAACAATAAAAGCTCTTCCCCCCACACTGATATAGAATGGGAAGATTATTTCCATTTATAAATGTGTGTAAGGCTGTGGGAATATATACGAGGCTATCATCATTAACCCGCGGTCTCCCGGGAGCTATGTTAACCCTCAATTACCCTTTGTACCTACCGTAATATAGCGCAATTAAAGGGACCTTTCTACTAGAGACATCGGTTTAAGCCAATGTCCCCAGCATAATTCCTACATTAATGCGAAAAACGGTATCTAGAGATCCTCACCTTGTATTCCAAGAACACATTACAACTAAAAAAGGAGGAGAACTAACATCGAATATATAGCTTACTTTTAAGGAATAGATGGGTCCACCAGATACGTGACCTGTAAATACTACCAAAAGACCACCATCACCTCCAATTCACAACAGATTTTTCCTCGGTTTTAGAGCAAGGAATGCAGTGAGGTTTCAGCTCTAGAAGAGTTTTACACAAATCAGGGTTTTGAAAAGCTGCATTTCTTTCTGTTTTCTCCTTTTTTAGTTGTAATGTGTTCTTGGAATACAAGGTGAGGATCTCTAGATACCGTTTTTCGCATTAATGTAGGAATTATGCTGGGGACATTGGCTTAAACCGATGTCTCTAGTAGAAAGGTCCCTTTAATTGCGCTATATTACGGTAGGTACAAAGGGTAATTGAGGGTTAACATAGCTCCCGGGAGACCGCGGGTTAATGATGATAGCCTCGTATATATTCCCACAGCCTTACACACATTTATAAATGGAAATAATCTTCCCGTTCTATATCAGTGTGGGGGGAAGAGCTTTTATTGTTATATAAATAACTTTTAATAACCTGTATATATATTCCCACAGTCTTACATACATATATGAACGGAAATAGTCTCTCCGCTCTTTATCTGTAAGGGGGGAAGAGTATCCATTGCTATACAAATACTTTTTATCATTCTGTTTAATATAGGTTTACCATTTTTGTAATGAAAAGAGTAGACAATTTTCAGTCTCATCTTTTGATAGATCATACATTGGGAAAGAATGAGACCCTTGGGCTTGTTTGTCTGCTGATGAGCGGAGGATCGAACAGAAGCAGAGAACCGGATGTCTCTGCCTTAGCTCTGCTCGTTCCGCGCACGGCTATATACTAAGACACTTATATGGTTTTGCCCACACATTCTAACGGACCTATGAGTGGAGTTGTGGGCATTTGCCCTACCCCAACATGGCGTTCACACACACTAACTGCCTGATACACCGCCCATATTCCCTAGCAAGCCAAACAATAAGAGAAAGGGCAATCGCCCTATTCAAATATGGCGACCGGGAGCTCAGGAAAGGGCGGGATTAGGACGGCACTGTGTACAATAGGCGGTGAGTCAGCACGCCGCCCGTGCCCCAGGAAGAAGTCATTCTGTGACGAAACGACGTTGGGTGAGCGGCGTGCTGACGTCACCTCCATTCCCCGTCCATCCAGGAAGCGACGGGCTGCGAGAGAGAGAGAGCCGGCCGGCTCGAGATTGTTTTTAAAACACTGGCCTATTGACTACATGCTTAATGTAAGTGCGATATGTTTTTTATGTACAAATAAATTTTAAAGCAACAGTATTGCGCTATGGATACTCGTTTGTTTTCCATGTAAACGTTTGGGGAGGAGAGCAAGGATCACCCTGACAGGATCTTTAAGTGTATCCATACACTGTGAGAGATACTTGGAAGAATCTGGATAGAGACCCGGGCAGGGGGATATGCCACAGGCCCTTTTTGATCTCTCTAACACAGGGATCAAAGCAGCTGGTAAGCGGCAGTCTTTTTGTTTGGTGGAGGATCCTTCTTTTCTTTTCAATCACTCCTTTCCGAGGGTGTCGAATATAGGAACATCACGAGAACTCTAACAACAGGATTATAATACCCTGTGTGGACTTTCCTGCACAATAATTTATTGCTATTCATTTACGAACTTTCTTTATTATTATGTTTTAAAAAATTTTTTTTGTTGCACTGCATCTAAAAGATAATTCTTAGAAGTTATTGCATGCGTTCTTGTTCACGATCATATGTTCACAAGCACTGCAATTGTGTAAAAGTCTGGGTGGTGTAATTTGAATCTTGGCTTTTTGGGCCAATCAGATTGCATCCATACACAGGTTACTGGTTCAAGGTAGAACCGATTTTCACTATTGGCATTCAATATATGTAAATTTCCAGCGCAGCTACCTTTTTTGCATGCAAATAACATACACCAGATATCAACAAAAAATGGCTGCCATGGACAGGCACAGAGACCACTCACCCCTCCTGCGAACGATCACCTGCCCGAAGGTAAGACAACACATACTTGCCAGACTTGTAGGGCGACAGTCACCTGCTAGTAGCTAGGATAATGACCAAAACACGGTTTTGCCTGTCAGTGACCAGGAATACACCTCTTCAGCCCCTCTTCCATATGCCCCTTCCATACTCCGCTAGTAGCTAGAGCTTATTGGAAACATGCGACTCCGAGTCGCTCGGCCAGTCCATATCGCAGGAGAGAAAAAAACGGCAATCTTCAGGTAGAAAGACACAAACTAGGTCCTTCGGAGGAGGACAAAAAAAGAACATCTATTTTTAGATCCTCCGTCCGATCTATTTTTAGATTTTTAGGGGTTTTTCTTGGACATGGCGACCTTACTTAACAGGTTGACTATGGCCTTTAATTACATAAGGAAAAACAACAAAACAACTAAAGATAATTTACAAATAGGCGCACCAGTCAAGCCTGATAATTTATCTTGCTATGCTCAGTCAAAAAAAAAGAAAAAAAGGGGGTACACCAATAGTCCTCTTCTGTTTGCTATCACCAAAAGGCACCATAAAGCATAAAGCAGCTACCCTGCAGGCATAGAGTCATAGACATATGCATATATAGGCATACATAAACAGCCAAGCATACAGTCCTCCTCTGATTTCTTGCCACCCCAGCCCTGCTATCTTGCAGGCATAAGGGTACAGACATATAGGGATGTAGGCAAATATTAGCATGTAAGCATATAGTCAATAAGATTTAGAAAATAAAGTAAGAAGCCTGTATATCAGCCTGTACCTTGGCATAGGTCACCCGGCGTGGCAGGGGTCAGTGAAGAAACAGCAGGGCAAAAGAGTAGTAAAGCTGGCTGGCTCTCACCACTTCTCCAGAAGGACCCACTTTGCTTCTTTGGCGATGTGTTAAATGCACACAGGCACACTGTATATAAGAGTTGCTTCAGGCATCCAGTGTCCTCTTGAACCATCACTGTAAAGCACCGCAAAGCCACAGAAACGATCCACTGCACCAAAGCAGGAACAAGCAGCCCAAGATCCTGCAAGATCCTCTCGCTCCTCTCATCTTGCGGTCCCTCACTGCACGCCAAATGCGTGCACCGCTGCTCTAGATGATCCGCCACACAAGTGGAGGGGGACAGGAGAGGGGGAGGTAAGCAGGGCTACCCCACGCTGAGAGTCCCGGGAGGTCCCGAAGGCAGACCGTGCACCAAGCAGTAGGGCAGGGGGGAAATTAGCGCGGTTAAGTATTTGAATGGAGTGGAGCGGGAGGACAGCACCAAACACTCACTCGCTCACTCACAGACGCCGCTCATCCTTAGCCACACCCACATCCGTGTACGGTCACACCCCCCTCGCTGATATAATCTTCAGTATCATGTGTGTCATCACTCATGTTCACCGTCCGATCTATTTTTAGATCCTCTGTCCGATCTATTTTTAGATCCTCCGTCCGATCTATTTTTAGATCCTCCGTCCGATCTATTTTTAGATCCTCCGTCCGATCTATTTTTAGATCATCCGTCCGATCTATTTTTAGATCCTCTGTCCGATCTATTTTTAGATCCTCCGTCCGATCTATTTTTAGATTCTGGTTTAGATCCGTCCGATCTATTTTTAGATCGTCCGTCCGATCTATTTTTAGATCCTGGTTTATTTCCGTCCGATCTATTTTTAGATCGTCCATCCGATCTATTTTTAGATCGTCCATCCGATCTATTTTTAGATCGTCCATCCGATCTATTCTTAGATTCTGGTTTAGATCCGTCCGATCTATTTTTAGATCCTCCGTCCGATCTATTTTTAGATCCTCCGTCCGATCTATTTTTAAATCCTCCGTCCGATCTATTTTTAGATCCTCCGTCCGATCTATTTTTAAATCCTCCGTCCGATCTATTTTTAGATCCTCCGTCCGATCTATTTTTAAATCCTCCGTCCGATCTATTTTTAGATCCTGGTTTAGATCCGTCCGATCTATTTTTAGATCCTCCGTCCGATCTATTTTTAGATCCTCCGTCCGATCTATTTTTAGATCCTCCGTCCGATCTATTTTTAGATCGTCCGTCCGATCTATTTTTAGATCGTCCGTCCGATCTATTTTTAGATCGTCCATCCGATCTATTTTTAGATCCTCCGTCCGATCTATTTTTAGATCCTCCGTCCGATCTATTTTTAGATCCTGGTTTAGATCCGTCCGATCTATTTTTAGATCCTCCGTCCGATCTATTTTTAGATCGTCCGTCCGATCTATTTTTAGATCCTCCGTCCGATCTATTTTTAGATCCTCCGTCCGATCTATTTTTAGATCCTCCGTCCGATCTATTTTTAGATCCTCCGTCCGATCTATTTTTGGATCTATTTTTGGATCCTCCGTCCGATCTATTTTTGGATCCTCCGTCCGATCTATTTTTAGATCCTGGTTTAGATCCGTCCGATCTATTTTTGGATCCTCCGTCCGATCTATTTTTAGATCCTGGTTTAGATCCGTCCGATCTATTTTTAGATCGTCCGTCCGATCTATTTTTAGATCGTCCGTCCAATCTATTTTTAGATCCTCTGTCCGATCTATTTTTAGATCCTCCATCCGATCTATTTTTAGATCCTCCGTCCGATCTATTTTTAGATCCTGGTTTAGATCCGTCCGATCTATTTTTAGATCGTCCATCCGATCTATTTTTAGATTCTGGTTTAGATCCGTCCGATCTATTTTTAGATCCTCCGTCCGATCTATTTTTAGATCCTCCGTCCGATCTATTTTTAGATCGTCCGTCCGATCTATTTTTAGATCCTCCGTCCGATCTATTTTTAGATCCTTCGTCTGATCTAATTTTAGATCGTCTGTCCGATCTATTTTTAGATCCTCCGTCCGATCTATTTTTAGATCATCCGTCCGAACTATTTTTAGATCCTCCTTCCCATCTATTTTTAGATCCTCCGTCCGATGTATTTTTAGTTTGTCCGTCCGATCTATTTTTAGATCCTGGTTTAGATCCGTCCGATCTATTTTTAGATCCTCCTTCCCATCTATTTTTAGATCCTCCATCCAATCTATTTTTAGTTCGTCCGTCCGATCTATTTTTAGATCGTCCGTCCGATCAATTTTTAGATCCTCCGTCCGATCTATTTTTAGATCGTCCATCCGATCTATTTTTAGATCCTCCGTCCGATCTATTTTTAGAACCTGGTTTAGATCCGTCCGATCTATTTTTAGATCGTCCGTCCGATCTATTTTTAGATTCTGGTTTAGATCCGTCCGATCTATTTTTAGATCATCCGTCCGATCTATTTTTAGATCGTCCGTCCGATCTATTTTTAGATCCTTTGTCTGATCTAATTTTAGATCGTCTGTCCGATCTATTTTTAGATCCTCCGTCCGATCTATTTTTAGATCATCCGTCCGAACTATTTTTAGATCCTCCTTCCCATCTATTTTTAGATCCTCCGTCCGATGTATTTTTAGTTTGTCCGTCCGATCTATTTTTAGATCCTGGTTTAGATCCGTCCGATCTATTTTTAGATCCTCCTTCCCATCTATTTTTAGATCCTCCGTCCGATCTATTTTTAGGTCGTCCGTCCGATCTATTTTTAGATACTCCATCCAATCTATTTTTAGATCCTCCGTCCTATCTATTTTTAGATCCTCCGTCCTATCTATTTTTAGATCCTCCGTCCGATCTATTTTTAGATCGTCCGTCCGATCTATTTTTAGATCGTCCGTCCGATCTATTTTTAGATCGTCTGTCCGATCTTTTATTAGATTCTCCGTCCTATCTATTTTTAGATCCTCTGTCTGATCTATTTTTAGATCCTCTGTCCGATCTATTTTTAGATCCTCCGTCCGATCTATTTTTAGATCCTCCGTCCGATCTATTTTTAGATCCTGGTTTAGATCCGTCCGATCTATTTTTAGTTTGTCCGTCCGATCTATTTTTAGTTTGTCCGTCCGATCTATTTTTAGTTTGTCTGTCCGATCTATTTTTAGATCCTGGTTTAGATCCGTCCGATCTATTTTTAGATCCTCCGTCCGATCTATTTTTAGATCGTCCGTCCGATCTATTTTTAGATCGTCCGTCCGATCTATTTTTAGATCCTCCGTCCGATCTATTTTTAGATCCTCCGTCCGATCTATTTTTAGATCCTCCGTCCGATCTTTTTTTGGATCCTCCGTCCGATCTATTTTTAGATCCTGGTTTAGATCCGTCCGATCTATTTTTAGATCCTCCGTCCGATCTATTTTTAGATCGTCCGTCCGATCTATTTTTAGATCCTCCGTCCGATCTATTTTTAGATCCTCTGTCCGATCTATTTTTAGATCGTCCGTCCGATCTATTTTTAGATCCTCCGTCCGATCTATTTTTAGATCCTGGTTTAGATCCGTCCGATCTATTTTTAGATCGTCCATCCGATCTATTTTTAGATTCTGGTTTAGATCCGTCCGATCTATTTTTAGATCGTCCGTCCGATCTATTTTTAGATCGTCCGTCCGATCTATTTTTAGATCCTCCGTCCGATCTATTTTTAGATCCTTCGTCTGATCTAATTTTAGATCGTCTGTCCGATCTATTTTTAGATCCTCCGTCCGATCTATTTTTAGATCATCCGTCCGAACTATTTTTAGATCCTCCTTCCCATCTATTTTTAGATCCTCCGTCCGATGTATTTTTAGTTTGTCCGTCCGATCTATTTTTAGATCCTGGTTTAGATCCGTCCGATCTATTTTTAGATCCTCCTTCCCATCTATTTTTAGATCCTCCGTCCGATCTATTTTTAGTTTGTCCGTCCGATCTATTTTTAGATCCTCCATCCAATCTATTTTTAGTTCGTCCGTCCGATCTATTTTTAGATCGTCCGTCCGATCAATTTTTAGATCCTCCGTCCGATCTATTTTTAGATCGTCCGTCCGATCTATTTTTAGATCCTCCGTCCGATCTATTTTTAGATCCTGGTTTAGATCCGTCCGATCTATTTTTAGATCGTCCGTCCGATCTATTTTTAGATTCTGGTTTAGATCCGTCCTGTAGTGATCTAATCTATAATCGTTCCTTCCTCGTAGATGGAATATAGTTATTAAAAGTATTGTCTCCGCAGCAAAACCCGATTCTCCCAGAGAGAGATTTTATTGACTTCCAAAACAGAACAGTCTTACAGATGACAAAAATCCAACAGAGTTAATATCACGACATTGCTAGTAATATTTAGAGCCCCATGGAAACATGTGACTCTTGGGTGCCTTCGTAAGAACACACCCTTCTAAACATATTGAACGTCCTGTTATATCCCCCCCACACACACTGAATGTCTGAGCAATTTGATTAGGCGTTTCCATTAAATGCTTTGATCTGTCCCGGTCTTTCAGAGTGACCGGAGACAACCCCACGCTGTGAATAGTTGTAATTATAAAGCTGCCCCAATTTACATTCTTGCATATTCCCCCTTTGATATGTGTGAATACTGATTAGATTAAGATAATCATTATCTGTTCCCTTTCATATGTGGAGTAATTCTGGTCTGGCCATTTGTCCTTTGACCAACAAACCCTCTTTTAATATGCGCAATTAGATAACGGCTACTAAAGCGGTCTGCCTAGAATAACCTTGTCTTTAGAATGCCTAAATAAAAACACTACATATAATAAATATATATATAACATATATATATATATATATATACACATGTATACATATATATATATATATATATATATATACATATTAGACACAATATACTACATATACCCCCACTTGGATCGGTTCGAATCAGAATCGATTCACAATCAAACCGCTCAGACATCCCTGGCTCTTAAGATTGAAGCCATCTCTATGCTTTCCTTATTTTTCTGGATTGTTCTTAGTTGTCTTCTACCACAACAATATAAACCAAACAAAAAACATATTAATATAAATTGAACGAACACAAAAATCATGGAAAGAGTTCTCAATAGCGGGTGAGAAAGAGTGTTATTGGGTATGCTCCACCAAGGCTCCTGAAATTCTTTAGCAATTTTATTAGAACTGATGAGGTTTTCCGTCACCAGTTCTTGTAATTCTATAATTTTCCTACTATCCCTCTTAAATAATGTATCCAATTCAACTGTAAGTGGTGGAATTTTCTTAAATAAAGGAGAAATCATAGAGTCCCAATTGCCAAGATCTGTTTGCTCAATGTTTACAGATACTTGATTCATGTGGATATTGGCTTGAATGTCTTCCTGTCCGATTGTTAACAGTCCATATGTGAGGTTCACACACCAGCCTGTGATAGGTGTCCGGCACTGAACTTGCTTCTGCCAAGTGAATGAGGGAACCCCCAATGCACAGACCCTCGAGTCTTCTCCATGAATTATTCTCTTCCAGGCCGGTTCAAATTTTTGTAATCGAACCAGGCAGTTTCCAGAGTGTGTAGCAGCACAACCCTCTACGTACTCCAGCCGCTCAAAAGAACAGGAACAAAGCCAGGCCTGGGCACGTTTGGTACAGCAGTTGGGGTCCATGGTTTTCCATACTTGGTTATCCTTGACGACGAGTCTGCTTTGTGGTAGCAGTTGTTTCAGTATATTAGTGCCATTTCTCACCTCCACCTCACCAAGAACGATCATCTTGTATACGGGTAAGGGTTTTGTTGACCATGTAGGGATGTCGATGGTCAGAGGTACTTCCTGCTTTCCGATGCGATCTTTATTACAAAGAGTATCCAGGCTCCTTACATTAGCAAGGGCAAAGTTCCTACAAGTAACACCACTGTCTTTGATAAGATTGAATAATAAAGTTGAGTTCATTATCCTTGGCCATTCTCCTCGTTTGATTTCTTGAAGCCCTAGGCTCAGATGCTCACTCAGCAAGTTTCCTATAATACCACAAACTATAGACTTGGATACATTATTCGTTTGAATGGTTTTATTCAATGCATTCACAGACATTTGAACGTTCTGCAAATCTGCAGCAATGGTGTGAATGTTCTGAATATCTATTTTCATTTCAGCTAGAGCGTTTAAATCCACTCTTCCCCCTTTAAGCAGTATCTGCTGTAATCCACCCACAAAATTTTGTTCTCTCATATTTAGACTCTCTATATCAACCCTATTCCAAATCGAACTACCCAAACTGAGGCCTGATATGATATCAGTACCCAGATCCCTCTTTGAAACTTTCTTAAAATTAAGCCCTTGTGTAGCATCCCAAAATAAGTTTATATGTGTTTGAAAGACTGTTTTAAACCATAACCCCATTGATTTTGGGCAACTTTCTGGAATGTTAAATGATGTAAAATTCAACAATAATGGTAATGATAAGTATGAAACATCGCTATACACTAAATTTTGAGTCCGCTCAAGGAAAAGTCCATGTTCTGGCCACTGTAAAATTGTAGGACAGTCTCTAGAATTTGTGACCATTATCTTTAGGATTTTTGCATAGACTCCATCCTTCACATCATGAGGGCTACAGGATATAATACCCTCCTTAAATATTGTAAAGTTCCTTTCTAAAGTCATTTGCATTTGTGGTCCATTCTTTGTCTCCACTAATATTATATCTGTACTCCTGTGACGATCGCTTCCTTCTGGGTAAGTCCAAACAGCAGATTCCATCAAGTAATCAGATTTTGGCATCATGATCTCACATCTAACGACTATCCACCCCCCGACTATGCCCTTTACAGTATCCCCATGTATCTGGATGCCTTCCGAGTCCTCTAAAACAGTAAGTTCTGTAGTATGATCCATTACACTTCTTTTATTTCGATCAGATTTCCCCACTGGGAAGCATTTTGATTCCTCAACTTGGCACTCTTTCACTCTGATGTTTGTGATGCAAAGAAGTAAAGTGATTGACGCTGTTATCAACACATATGTTAATAGAGAAGGCTTGTATTTGTCCAGGGGGGATGTCTTCATTATGGTGTAGTCTTCTGGTATTCGCCTCACTCCTGGGATCTGAAAGACAATCTCAGCAAGAAAATTAGACAATGCTCACATCCATCAAATCCATTTTTCCCTTAAATGCTTTGATCTGACATGCATGACTCCATCTTGACTTGTCCTCTCCCAAGTCTAGTAAGTAAACAGAGGGTCCAATTTTATCTATTACTGCATAAGGGCCCTTCCACTTTGCTCTAGGAAATGGGTGGAACCCAGAAAAATCCTGTAACATTACTCTAGACCCAATTTGGTATTCACTAGTGTCACCCATTGCATTAAACCACTGTTGTGAGCTTTTATGGGTACATTCATCAGTGGCACATACAGCCTTATGTACTGTAATCACATGATCCTTTAAGATCTCTACCCATGATTCGGATAATGACACAGTTTCTAATGCTGCTGGGACTGGATTTATCAGATGTTCCCACGTTCTCATTGTTCTGCCGAGCAGAGCTTCATAAGGGGCAAAGCCTATGGACCTGCAAACTCTGGAACGAATAGTTGCCAGAACAAAGGGTAATTTTTCATCCCAATCAGTACCTTGCTCATTTACAACCTTTCTAAGGGCATTTTTAATTGTCCTGTTCATTCGTTCAACCTGTCCCGCAGACTCAGGGTGATAGAAGATGTGAAATTTTTGAATAACACCAAGGAGCTTACATGTCTCTTGTATTACATTACCTACAAATCCTGGACCATTGTCACTGTCTAAAACTTTTGGTATCCCCCACCGACTAAATATTTCTTTGACCAGGATCCTTGCAGTAGTAGTGGCAGTACAGTTTTTGGTAGGGAATGCTTCAACCCAGTGACTGAAGGAATCCACCACAACGAGTAAATATCTGTTCTGGTGTGCAGTGTTAGGAAATTCACCTGTGTAATCAATTTGTATTCTCTCCCATGGTCCCATGGGAGCTTGCCTCATCAGTGCCCCTCTCCTTTTTCTATTTGCGGGATCATGCCTGGCACACATCAAACATGATAAGATATGGTCCTGCATGTGTTGTTTATTTTGAGGCCACCATGCTACATGATCTAATCTCTCTAAAGCTAAAGGAAGCTTGGGGTGTCCACCAACAGGGGACCCATGAATCCATGTAAGAATGTCTTTCCTCACACCTTTTGGGGCAACCCATAAAGATAAATCATTTTTGTAAGTTATTAAAAGGCCATCCTTCACCTGCATCTCTTGACCTTCAAATTGTATGGGCCCAGTCCCACACATTGCTTTTAGTTGAGCTAATTCCTCATCCTGATCTTGTAATTTACCCAACTCACATGTCCTTTCTTCAACTCCTTTTGCTTGAGCACGTGTAAGGGCAGACACTGGAAATGATAAAGTATGCTCTATATGAGGCCATTCGGGGGATGTTACTGCAGCCTCCTTCGCTAATCTATCTACCGTATTGTTCCAGTAGTGCTCGGTTGTTTGCTTTTTGTGGGCCTGTACCTTTCGGATATTGATTTTTGAAAAGAATTGTGTTTCCTCCTCTATCATTTTCCATAAGGGTGCATATCTTATGTCACTTCCATCTGTTCCTTTAAAACCCATCACATTCCACCATGAAAGATAGACAACTGCACCCTTGCATACCTGGTCTGAGTCAGAAGCAATGTTAACAACTCCACCATCGTCTCTTAACTCACTGAGAACTTGCAGAAGTGCTGCTATTTCCACATATTGTGCAGAACGAGCTCTACATGAATATGAAAATTGTCTCTGAACCTCGCCATCTTTTACACAAACACCAGCAAATCCTGAGATTCTACTTCCATCTTTATAATAAGAAGAACCATCAATGTACCAGCAGTCACTTTCAAGGTCAAAGGGTTTGGATACGGCAGTAAAAACTCTGTGTTGCAAACTACTTCCTTGTACTTGACATTCATGAGCTTCACCTTCAATCATCAATCCACCAATCAGGACACTAGGTTCCTTTAACATCAAACCCTCAATATTCTCTGACAATAAAGCTGTAGTCCATCTGGCCAGCCTTTTACAATTCACATCCGCTTCTTTCCATTTCCCATTGGCTAACATGACTATAGGAGTGTGATGACTAGCAATGATGACCCTTTGTGTACCTGTCAAGTATCTGAATTTGTTGATTGCCCAATAACAACACAGCACCATACGAGTACATAAAGGATACTTTTGTTCTACAGATGATAGTAAACGTGATGCATAGGCTAAAGGTCTTTGTTTTCCAAAATAATCTTGGGTAAGTGCAACGGACAAAGTGCTAAGGCCTACATGTGGATAGAGTTTGAATTCTTTGTTGGGGTCTGGTGATGCTAATGAAGGGGCATTGCCTAAAGTTTCCTTTAACGCTTCAATAGCTTGTGTGTGCTCTGATTTCCATATCCATTCATCTTGCTTCAGCAGATCATACAAACACTTTGTTAATGATGCATAATGAGGCACAAACTCCCTACAGAAACCTGTCATGCCTAAGATCTGTCTCAGACTTTTTTCATCAGTGGGCAAAGGTAGTTTAGCTATTAGCTCAACCCTTTGTTCATTGATACTCCGCCCTGACTGTGCTACAGTAACACCCAGAAATTGGACTTCCTGCTTCCCCAATTGTATTTTCTTTGGATTAACTTTCAAACCTGCTTCTCTCAAAAGCAATAACATTTCACTCACATCGTTCTTGTGCTCCTCCATAGAGGCTGACCCAATCAAAATGTCATCAACATATGAAATTACTCTTTCAGGTTTTGAAAACTTATCAATCACTTCTTTCATATGTGAGTGAAATATTGCTGCACTGTCTTTGTAGCCTTGTGGAAGAACTGTCCAATAATATTGAAGGCCCGCCCAGCTGAAGGCTGTTTTGTATTGACATGTTGGGTCAAGGGGTAAATTCCAATAACTGTTACTGATATCAATGACCGTAAACCATTTCATTTCTGGTGTCAACTTGGCAATCATTTCAGGGTAAGCTGCCACCACAGGTGCCATACTTTTAGCATATTTGTTTAAGGCACGGTAATCTATCGTCAGCCTGAACGACCCATCGGGCTTGATGACTGGCCAGGCTGGCGAATTGCAAACTGATGCACCCCTTTTTAATGTACCTTGCGCCTCCAATTGTTTTATAGCTTCTGTTATAGGTTTAATGGCCTCTTTCGGAACTGGGTATTGCTTAACAGGTGCAGGATCAAATCCTTCCAATAAAATCATTGTATTCATCCTACCACAATCTTGTTTATGTTTAGCCATTATGTCTTCAAATTCACCCATCAGACTATCCCAACAGGGATCCCAATCTCCATGTAACACACCAACGGGCTTCACTGCTGCTGTTACTAATTCCATGGGAGGATGCCACACATGACCCAATCCGTCATTTTCCGACATTATCCACAACTTCATGTTTGCAAGATCAATCACCAAACCCCGCTGTACACAGACATCAGCACCAATTATGTCCTGATTTTCACAAACAACGTCACACTCCCACTTCTCTCCCCCTATTTGCATCTCAACACCACGCACAAAAGGAGCTTCAATGGAATGTCCAGTGACACCTGTTATTTTAATTTTCTCATTTCCAGGGACAACTGATTTACTAAAACTAATAGCTGCCCCACTATCTAACAGCGCATTTACACGAGTTCCCCCTAATGTTACATCAACAGTGGGCCGCCCCCAGGAATCTAATGTTAAATCGGTTAAGAATCGGCAAGAAGGGGCGTGGGGGGCTCGGAACCCCTAACAATGACTGGTAGAGGGGGACACAGCACTTTCCTTTCCTACTGCTGCTACTTTGACCCCTCCTGCTTTTATTCTTTTCATTTCTTCCTGTATTTTATATAGCTCCTCCTGCAAACGATCTCTTTCACTTCTCATTTCACTAAACGGCACCCAAGGCTGTTTACTAGGTTTTTCTCTGGATTCTGGCCTCCTGTAACTACCTGAATTGTTATAAGATCTTCCTCTCCATGGTCCTAAATCATCTCTATTTTGCTGCCCCTCGACTCTAAAAATTCTAGCTGCATCAACCGCAAGACTGTCTTCTCTACACTTTCTCCTCCACAAATTATCCGCTCTTACCAAGATATCACTATAATCACTAGGATCAGGTGTAACAGATAAAATGCCTTCCCTGACATCACCATCCAATGCTTCTAATAACATTGACCTATGAACCAAACCACCACGTTCAAAACCGGGATTTCCAGTCATGACATTTTCCATCACACTGCTAATTCTATCTGCAAGTTCATATGGGCATTCATTCTTCATTTGCTTAATTTTTCCTGACAAGCACACATATGTCGTCGCACCATACAATGCTTTCAATAATTCCTTTAAAACATCCTTAGTTTTATGACGCTGGCCACAATTTTGCAAAACCCGTGCCCATAATCCATTGCCTATACTTTTCTGCAAAATTCTAGCTAGGTCCTCAATATTCAAGTTGTATGTGTCTCTGACTCTCTGCAAATCACAAAACCATTTCATGAACCTATTTACATCATAGCGGGGTACCTGACCTATCTCTCTTATAATAGCTTCCATCTCCTGTGGCTTTAGTTGTTTTGTGATCAATTTAATTTCACTTGAATCGTCAGTGTTCAATACAGTTGTTGTAGTGGTAGGAGCTGCTGGTATGCATGGGGCTGCATGTAAATCACCCCAGGGATATATTGGCTTATAATCTTTGGTATCAAGCTTTATAGAGGTATCATTTTGATCTGGGTAACTTGATTTTTCTGCCAATTTATCAAAAGCAATGTTAGCAGCATGTTTACACTCCTCCAACTGTTTCTCAACAATTTGTATTTTTACTGACAATTCCTCATTGACCCGCCTTAAATCATCACATAATTTAGCCTTTTCAATCAGTGCCTCCCCAGTAGTGATAGCATGTAACCTGAGATCTGATATCCTCTCATTCAACCCTTTCTCCTTCTCCTCATATCTCTGAGTCTGTTCCAGAATTTTCTGCTTTTTTTCTTTAACCTCCCCTATTAATTCTGTACAACAAGACAGTAGTCCCTGAATAATGATACCCTTACGTTTCTTTTGTTTTGTTTTCTTATCAAAGACACTATCAGATAAAAAGCATTTCATTAAATCCCATGACTGTCTATATTCTTGGGGAATCTCGTAAGGCCCCCCATGACTTTTTATATAATTTAACAGCCATATATTCACATCCTCTCCCTTAGTACTATTGTCCCCACTAGACACAGCCAAAGCCATTGTAAAAAATACAATGAGAAAAAAAATTATATTTAGAAAATAATGAACAAGGCACACTTACCAATTGTTAGGTTTCATAGAACTTCCTTCCTGGGTCCTCACGGCCTTCTGTCACCACACAGATTGTAAGATCCAGTCTCCAGAGAACAATTCTGGTCTTTAAAACTTGTTAAATTTTGTAGATCAGATTTTCTTATGTCACCAACGACTCCTGTTACTAAGTCCTGAAAATGCTCTTCTGGTCTCTTGAACGGCACCAATGTAGTGATCTAATCTATAATCGTTCCTTCCTCGTAGATGGAATATAGTTATTAAAAGTATTGTCTCCGCAGCAAAACCCGATTCTCCCAGAGAGAGATTTTATTGACTTCCAAAACAGAACAGTCTTACAGATGACAAAAATCCAACAGAGTTAATATCACGACATTGCTAGTAATATTTAGAGCCCCATGGAAACATGTGACTCTTGGGTGCCTTCGTAAGAACACACCCTTCTAAACAGATTGAACGTCCTGTTATATCCCCCCCACACACACTGAATGTCTGAGCAATTTGATTAGGCGTTTCCATTAAATGCTTTGATCTGTCCCGGTCTTTCAGAGTGACCGGAGACAACCCCACGCTGTGAATAGTTGTAATTATAAAGCTGCCCCAATTTACATTCTTGCATATTCCCCCTTTGATATGTGTGAATACTGATTAGATTAAGATAATCATTATCTGTTCCCTTTCATATGTGGAGTAATTCTGGTCTGGCCATTTGTCCTTTGACCAACAAACCCTCTTTTAATATGCGCAATTAGATAACGGCTACTAAAGCGGTCTGCCTAGAATAACCTTGTCTTTAGAATGCCTAAATAAAAACACTACATATAATAAATATATATATAACATATATATATATATACACATGTATACATATATATATATATATATATATATATACATATTAGACACAATATACTACACGTCCGATCTATTTTTAGATCGTCCGTCCGATCTATTTTTAGATCGTCCGTCCGATCTATTTTTAGATCCTTTGTCTGATCTAATATTAGATCGTCTGTCCGATCTATTTTTAGATCATCCGTCCGAACTATTTTTAGATCCTCCTTCCCATCTATTTTTAGATCCTCCGTCCGATGTATTTTTAGTTTGTCCGTCCGATCTATTTTTAGATCCTGATTTAGATCAGTCCGATCTATTTTTAGATCCTCCTTCCCATCTATTTTTAGATCCTCCGTCCGATCTATTTTTAGTTCGTCCGTCCGATCTATTTTTAGATCCTGGTTTAGATCCGTCCGATCTATTTTTAGATCCTCCTTCCCATCTATTTTTAGATCCTCCGTCCGATCTATTTTTAGTTTGTCCGTCCGATCTATTTTTAGATCCTCCATCCAATCTATTTTTAGTTCGTCCGTCCGATCTATTTTTAGATCGTCCGTCCGATCAATTTTTAGATCCTCCGTCCGATCTATTCTTAGATCGTCCGTCCGATCTATTTTTAGATCCTCCGTCCGATCTATTTTTAGATCCTGGTTTAGATCCGTCCGATCTATTTTTAGATCGTCCGTCCGATCTATTTTTAGATTCTGGTTTAGATCCGTCCGATCTATTTTTAGATCGTCCGTCCGATCTATTTTTAGATCGTCCGTCCGATCTATTTTTAGATCCTTTGTCTGATCTAATTTTAGATCGTCTGTCCGATCTATTTTTAGATCCTCCGTCCGATCTATTTTTAGATCATCCGTCCGAACTATTTTTAGATCCTCCTTCCCATCTATTTTTAGATCCTCCGTCCGATGTATTTTTAGTTTGTCCGTCCGATCTATTTTTAGATCCTGGTTTAGATCCGTCCGATCTATTTTTAGATCCTCCTTCCCATCTATTTTTAGATCCTCCGTCCGATCTATTTTTAGTTCGTCCGTCCGATCTATTTTTAGATACTCCATCCAATCTATTTTTAGATCCTCCGTCCTATCTATTTTTAGATCCTCCGTCCTATCTATTTTTAGATCCTCCGTCCGATCTATTTTTAGATCGTCTGTCCGATCTATTTTTAGATCGTCCGTCCGATCTATTTTTAGATCGTCTGTCCGATCTTTTATTAGATTCTCCGTCCTATCTATTTTTAGATCCTCTGTCTGATCTATTTTTAGATCCTCTGTCCGATCTATTTTTAGATCCTCCGTCCGATCTATTTTTAGATCCTGGTTTAGATCCGTCCGATCTATTTTTAGATCCTCCGTCCGATCTATTTTTAGTTTGTCCGTCCGATCTATTTTTAGTTTGTCTGTCCGATCTATTTTTAGATCCTCCATCCGATCTATTTTTAGTTCGTCTGTCCGATCTATTTTTAGATCCTCTGTCCGATCTATTTTTAGATCCTCCGTCCGATCTATTTTTAGATCCTCCGTCCGATCTATTTTTAGTTCGTCCGTCCGATCTATTTTTAGATCCTCCGTCCGATCTATTTTTAGATCCTCCGTCCGATCTATTTTTTAGGGGTTTTTCTTGGACATGGCGACCTTGCTTAACAGGTTGACTATGGTCTTTAATTACGTAAGGAAAAAAATAAAATTATATGCTCAGTCAAAAAAAAAGAAAAAAAGGGGGTACACCAATAGTCCTCTTCTGTTTGCTATAACGAAAAGGCACCATAAAGCATAAAGCAGCTACCCTGCAGGCATAGAGTCATAGACATAGGCATATATAGGCATGCATAAACTGCCAAGCATAAGTCCTTCTCTGATTTCTTGCCACCCCAGCTCTGCTATCTTGCAGGCATAAGGATACAGGCATATATAGGAACTCCCACCCAAGATCCAATCGCCCACCAAAAAAAAAAAAAAATGATACGCTCATATGCACGGAAGCTTCAAAAGTGGTATTTTTTATCCAATTTTCGTATTGTGTGTATGAAGCTTAACTGTTAGTACATAAAAAAAAACAATCCTCAATAAACATAAATACGGTAATTCTCTGAATAATCAGCATTCATTCAATTGTGCTTCCATGCAAATGTGAACATCATGTTCTGATCTTTATTGGGGAATTTTATTTTGTATATAAAGTGTTTATGTGGTGAGTTTACACTTTTCATTGAACAGAGCTTGGATAACACAGGGTTAAACGGAAAGGTCATAAATTAACTGCACATTATCTGGACAGAATTCTTAGGGAGATAGTGATGTGTTCCTGCTTAGGAGATGTATGTTAGCTTGGGGGGCTGCAAACTCTGCAGGGCTCCAACACACACTGGCTGCTATTCCAACCCTTCACATATTTCCACATAAACTTCCCTCCTGGCATTAACCACTTGCTTACTGGGCACTTAAACCCCCCTCCTTTCCAGACCAATTTTCAGCTTTCAGCACTGTTGCACTTTGAATGACAATTGCGCGGTCATACAACACTGTACCCAAATTAAATTTTTATCATTTTTTCCCCCCAAATAGAGCTTTCTTTTGGTGGTATTTGATCACCTCTGCGATTTTTATTTTTTGTTAATTTTTTTTAAAAAGACTGAATTTAAAAAAAAAATATGTTTTTTTTTTTAATTTTGTTATAACAAAAAAAAAAGGGTAATTTTTGTCCGTCATTGATGTATGCTGATGAGGCGGTAGTGATGGGCACTGATGGGTGGCAGTGATGGGCACTGATGGGTGGCAGTGATGGGCAGCACTTTTAGGTGGCACTGATTGGCAGCACTGGTGGGCATTGATAGGTGGCACTTGTGGGCATGGACAGGTGGCACTTGTGGGCATGGACAGGTGGCACTTATGGGCATGGACAGGTGGCACTTGTGGGCATTGCAAGTGGGACCGATGTCCCTTTAAGATAAGCCGATGTCAGCGTGAGGAGAAAAAAAACCCTATAACCGAGCTTTTGTTTTAATTATGTGATCAACTGTCATTGGCTGACAGCTGATCACATGGTAAGGGGCCGGGACCCGCCCCTTACTCGGATCGCTGATCACCCAGGTCTCAGTGACAGGGCGCGCGCAGGGACCGTGCACAGAGGAGGACATCATATGAGGCGCTGAGGCCATCATTTGGCCATAGCGCGGATGTCTAGTGGTTAAACTTTGCCAGGTATTGTGCTCAGCTTACCACCCCAAACTGATCTTCCTCCCTCAGCTCACCTCTCTCCCTGCATGTCCTGTGAGCAGAATAGCTGTGCTCCTCCTCTGGGTTCTCTCATCATATGGCACTGAAGATGGAGGAGGGGGGGATTCAGCGGGAAACACAGAGCAAGTATGCAGGAGCCTGGGGGGGGGGGGATCAGGATACAGAAAATCAGGTGGGGCCGGCGGGGAGGAGCTCATTACGAGAGGTCTGACTAAATACAATCTTTTAGCAGCAGGGACCTGATCTACCTGTCAGCTAGCTGTGATTGACAGGTAGATTGAAGTGGAAGCTGTCTACTGGCAATGCCTGAATGGTCAGGAGTGCGGCACTTACTATTGCGAGCTGTGTCGGCAGCTGCTGGTGTAGCACCTGCCACACAGCTCGCATACTTCAAAGTCTTGCAGGACACATCTGCTAACATGTTGTGGAAAAAGTACAGGAACTCTGTTCCCATGCGTTCCCGCAGGACTTGAGCCCTGGATGTAGGCAAATATTAACATGTAGAATTGTAGACGGCCACTCACATTGGCTTGTCTAGCTCCGCGCTTAGGATAATTCAAAAAGGTCTATACTAATATTAATACTGTAAACCCAGTACAGCTGCTCCCTATGAAATCTAGATGATTTAATTGGTAGTTTAATTAAATGAGGGGCGCTAGTACCAACAAGAGATACTAAATTAATTAATAGGTTAATTAATTGTATATTCTGAACTGTATAGTAGAGACTAAGAGCTTATTGAAAAAAGGTGTGCAGACACAATATAGATCTACCATGAACTAAGCTAATTAATAACTATTTAAAGTGATAATAGTGAACCACATTTGGTTACTCATACATTACAACCATTATAATGTGAATAATAAAAATTGGTTAGAGTGTGTTTATACAAACAATAATAACACCAGACACCTAGCGTGACCCAGTGAGGTATAAATTAATTATTACCCCAAAGATAATTAACACACAAAATAGAGCTGACCGAGCTCTATTTAAATTAAATAATATAAATATAACAGACCCTGTACCTTGTATCACAATGTGTACAACGAAAGTTAATGATCAAGCACTTATGCCCAATCTACTATATAAAAAGTGCAAACCAACAAATTTGGCAAATATCCCAATATCTTGGGTACATCCAAAAAACGTGGAAAATATTAATATAAATTAGACAGTGTTAATTGATATAACGCAAAGTTCATGTAGTATATAAAAAGTGCAAGCCAACAAAATTGGCAAATAATCCCAATATCTTGGGTGCATCCAAAAAACGTGAAAAATATTAATATAAATTAGACAGTGTTAATTGATATAACGCAAAGTTCATATAGTAGTCCTTGCTGCAAAACGCCACAATCTCTCCTGTAGATATAGCTTGTGCACCATCACCAGACAAATTCTCGATCCACCCAATGTGAGAACCAGCAGTATTAAATGGCCTCTTACCAAATGGAGTTGATTACTTTGTTTAGAAGCAATCAAATGCGCTTTCACAGGATTGTGCCTGTACACTGAGTGACACACCCTCACTCAAGGGCTCTCTTCCCTCTATCAGACCAGCTCAGATGGAATGGATTGGAAACATATGTGGGAATATAAAGAGAGGCGCACCTCATAGCGTAATAACGTTTTATTTAAAAAATAGCATAAAAAAAACACAGCAGCCAATTGCTCACTTACATTTTCCAGTGCCTACCCGGCACTGAGGCTACTTGCGATATGTTAAAAGATTCGATGGAGCAGCGGATCCTTCCCTCCTGGCGTGCGTCTCTAGCGTGCGTTCCACTCACCAGACAGCCGGAGCCAATATCACAGGAAGTCCAGCAATAGTGCATCCAAAGATACAAAGTGATCAGGTACCGCCTACCGACGTACGTTTCGTGTTTGTCACGTCTTCAGACGCCACCCTGAAGACGTGACAAACACGAAACGTACGTCGGTAGGCGGTACCTGATCACTTTGTATCTTTGGATGCACTATTGCTGGACTTCCTGTGATATTGGCTCCGGCTGTCTGGTGAGTGGAACGCACGCTAGAGACGCACGCCAGGAGGGAAGGATCCGCTGCTCCATCGAATCTTTTAACATATCGCAAGTAGCCTCAGTGCCGGGTAGGCACTGGAAAATGTAAGTGAGCAATTGGCTGCTGTGTTTTTTTTATGCTATTTTTTAAATAAAACGTTATTACGCTATGAGGTGCGCCTCTCTTTATATTCCCACATATGTTTCCAATCCATTCCATCTGAGCTGGTCTGATAGAGGGAAGAGAGCCCTTGAGTGAGGGTGTGTCACTCAGTGTACAGGCACAATCCTGTGAAAGCGCATTTGATTGCTTCTAAACAAAGTAATCAACTCCATTTGGTAAGAGGCCATTTAATACTGCTGGTTCTCACATTGGGTGGATCGAGAATTTGTCTGGTGATGGTGCACAAGCTATATCTACAGGAGAGATTGTGGCGTTTTGCAGCAAGGACTACTATATGAACTTTGCGTTATATCAATTAACACTGTCTAATTTATATTAATATTTTTCACGTTTTTTGGATGCACCCAAGATATTGGGATTATTTGCCAATTTTGTTGGCTTGCACTTTTTATATACTACATGAACTTTGCGTTATATCAATTAACACTGTCTAATTTATATTAATATTTTCCACGTTTTTTGGATGTACCCAAGATATTGGGATATTTGCCAAATTTGTTGGTTTGCACTTTTTATATAGTAGATTGGGCATAAGTGCTTGATCATTAACTTTCGTTGTACACATTGTGATACAAGGTACAGGGTCTGTTATATTTATATTATTTAATTTAAATAGAGCTCGGTCAGCTCTATTTTGTGTGTTAATTATCTTTGGGGTAATAATTAATTTATACCTCACTGGGTCACGCTAGGTGTCTGGTGTTATTATTGTTTGTATAAACACACTCTAACCAATTTTTATTATTCACATTATAATGGTTGTAATGTATGAGTAACCAAATGTGGTTCACTATTATCACTTTAAATAGTTATTAATTAGCTTAGTTCATGGTAGATCTATATTGTGTCTGCACACCTTTTTTCAATAAGCTCTTAGTCTCTACTATACAGTTCAGAATATACAATTAATTAACCTATTCATTAATTTAGTATCTCTTGTTGGTACTAGCGCCCCTCATTTAATTAAAATATTAACATGTAAGCATATAGTCAATCAGATTTAGAAAATAAAGTAAGAAGCCTGTATATCAGCCTGTACCTCGGCATAGGTCACCCGGCGTGGCAGGGGTCAGTGATGAAACAGCAGGGCAAAAAAGTAGTAAAGCTGGCTGGCTCTCACCACTTCTCCAGAGGGACTCCAGAAGGACCCACTTTGCTTCTTTGGCGATGTGTTAAATGCACACAGGCACACTGTATAAAAGAGTTGCTTCAGGCATCCAGCGTCCTCTTGTACCATCACTGTAAAGCACCGCAAAGCCGCAGACACGATCCACCACACCAAAGCAGGAACAAGCAGCCCAAGATCCTGCAAGATCCTCTCCCTCCTCTCATCCGGCGGCCCTCACTGTACGCCAAATGCATGCACCGCCGCTCCAGATGATCCGCCACACAAGCGGAGGGGGACAGGAGAGGGGAGGTAAGCAGGGCTACCCCACGCTGAGAGTCCCGGGAGGTCCCGAAGGCAGACCGTGCGCCAAGCAGTAGGGCAGGGGGGAAATAAGCGCGGTTAAGTATTTGAATGGAGTGGAGCGGGAGGACAGCACCAAACACTCACTCGCTCACTCACAGACGCCGCTCATCCTCAGCCACGCCCACATCCGTGTCTGATCATGCCCCCCTCGCTGATATAATCTTCAGTATCATGTGTGCTAGGCTATCATTACTCATGTTCACCGACCGATCTATTTTTAGTTCGTCCATCCGATCTATTTTTAGTTCGTCCATCCGATCTATTTTTAGTCCATCCGTCCGATCTATTTTTAGATCCTCCGTCGGATCTATTTTTAGATCCTCCATCCGATCTATTTTTAGATCCTCCGTCCGATCTATTTTTAGTTCGTCCGTCCGATCTATTTTTAGACCCTCCGTCCGATCTATTTTTAGATCCTCCGTCCGATCTATTTTTAGATCCTCCGTCCGATCTATTTTTAGATCCTCCGTCCGATCTATTTTTAGTTCGTCCGTCCGATCTATTTTTAGTTCGTCCGTCCGATCTATTTTTAGATCCTCCGTCCGATCTATTTTTAGATCCTCCGTCCGATCTATTTTTAGATCCTGGTTTAGATCCGTCCGATCTATTTTTAGATCCTCCGTCTGATCTATTTTTTTTTTTTTTAAATCAGAAAAGAAGTTTATTGAAAAACTGAACAAGGAAAACCATACAATATAGCATACAGAAGTATCCAAATTTCAGTAAAGAAGTACAGTACATCATGTCAGATTAAATGAGTGGGTTCATCACAATCATAGTTAACCGTAGTATAATGTCTTAACTGACTATCACAGTGTTAAATACTCTGCAGTGCACACATATAAAAAATGACTTGGACACGAGAGGTACTTTCTGCATACCTGAACCAAGAATACGTATAAAACCAAAAAAAAGAAAAAATAGTAAAGAAATAACTGAGAAAGAAATAGATAACTAAACTCTTTGTCTTTTGAAATAGTGGAAGGATTCAGTTCTCTTCTAGTACCTTGTACTTGCCTATGCTTTCGCCACGAGATAGCATACCAGTGCCTGTGTTGCTGACATATTCTAGATCAGCCAGTCATTCGCTAAAGTTGCATCAGGTTACATTTGTAATAGCCTGTCAGTTATTAATTGGGCCGGTGCCAACCCCGGCATGTCCAGCCAGTTTTGCCACAAATTGTAGAATTTTTTGGGTGCATTCCTATGCTGATAAGTGAGCTTTTCCCGTATCAGCATGTTATTTACCATATCCACCCAGCCTTTTCCTGTGGGAACTCTAGGTGTTATCCAGAATCGTGCAATTGCCTTACGTGCTAGGTATAATAAACGCAGTATTGCCGTATGTCCACTAGGTGAAAGGGTTGGTATTTCCAACGCTCCAAGGAGACACACAATCGGATCATTTAATACTGGGAGTTGGAACACCTGTGAGATGGTTGTTAAGACAAATTGCCAGTACCGGAATAATTTCGGGCATTTCCACATCATATGTAAAAGATCTCCCTCTTCTCTAGTGCATTTCGGGCACAGTGGAGAATCCCTGAGGCCCCATTTGTGTAACCTGGTTGGAGTTCTATAGACCCTATGAAGTAGAAATAGGTGAGATAGTCTGTGGGAGGCAGAGACCGACACCAATGGGGCCGAGGTTAAGCACAGCTCCCACTGCTCTCCGTCTATGGGGCCCAAATCCTTCTCCCAGCCGCGTCTGCATGCCAGTTTGGAAGCATCGTGTGATGTGTTGATCAGCCTCACGTACACTCTGGAAATCATGCCCTTCCTGTCACCCGCCGACAGCACATCACTCATTAGTGGATGTGCTACCAACGTGAGAGAGGAGAGCCTGAGCTCACTCTGCACTGCATGTCGCAGTTGAAGATATTGAAAGAAGCATACCCTGGGAATTGCAAATTCCCCTTGTAGATCTGCAAATGACTTAAACACTGAACCTCTGAACAATTGAGCAATATATCGCACTCCCAATTCTTCCCACTGATGAAAGTCTGTAAGTTTGGCCAGCTCTTTAAAGTAAGTGTTTCTCCAGATGGGAGTGAAATGGCACACCCCCCTTATGTGCATAAGGGACCTAATGTACTTCCATAATGTGTTGAAAAGCGTAATCGTGGGGAGGGTTTGTTGGATGTGAGTGAAGCCTGCCTCTAAATGGGACAGTACCGTGAGTGTGGAATCTTGCGGGACCAACAGGGACCTAATGGGGTCTTTGTCATCCATTATTCCCCACCCACCCAGATGTTGGATTTGTGAGGCAACAAAGTAGTATCTGGCATGTGGTACGGCGAGCCCCCCCTGGTCTTTTGCCAATTGTAATGAGTTTAGGCTGATCCTAGCTGTCTTATTGCCCCAAATCAACGCTCTGAATTGAGCATCTATCTGAGAGAACAATTTATGAGGGATCCATACAGGGGTGTTATGAAACACATATAGGAGTTGAGGGGCCCAAACCATTTTGATTAAATTCGCTCGTCCGGTCACAGAAATAGGCAATTTCACCCACACCGCACACTTCTGTCTAAATTTGTGGAGCAGAGGCGTGAGGTTTAGTGATAAGTATTGATTAGGGTCGGCTGTCACTTGTATCCCAAGGTAACGAAATTCGTTCACCGTTAGTATATCTTTGGCACAGTCTGGGAGAGGTTTCGATAGTGGGTCCAGGGGTAGAATGATTGATTTATTCCAGTTAATAGTAAAACCTGACAGCTCCCCGAAGTCCGCGATCAATTGCATCGCGTGCCTCAGCGAGCCGTCTGTGTCCCCTAGATAAATTAAAGTGTCGTCTGCATATAGAGAAATAATATCCTGTCTAAGTCCCCTACGAAACCCAATTATGTTCAGTGATTCCCTTGCATGAATAGCCAAGGGTTCGAGCGCCATTGCAAACAACAGGGGTGATAAAGGACACCCCTGTCGTGTGCCCCTGAAAAGCGTTAAAGAATCAGATACCTCCCCATTGACCCGCATTCTCGCGGTGGGGTTGTTATATAATAACTGGACCCATCTGAGGAAGGAGGGACCCACCCCAAATCTTTCCAGCGTTTCCCACAGATATAGCCACTCAACGCTGTCAAAAGCTTTGGCAGCGTTAAGTGACAGGACAGCTCTGTTACCCGGGTTATCTACTGGGATCTGTAGGTTGAGAAACAATCTGCGTAAGTTATGTGCCGTCGATCTGGTCGGGATGAACCCAGACTGGTCTCTGTGGATTACTGATTGTATACACTTGGCCAATCTGTTGGCCAATACTCTGGCCAGCAGTTTAACGTCAAAAGTAAGCAGAGATATCGGTCGGTAAGAATCCGGTGATATCGCAGCTTTGCCCGGTTTCAGAAGGACCACTATCAGAGCCTCGGTCATAGAAAGGGGGAGTCTACCGGTCTCAAAGGCCCTGTTATATACCTTCAAAAGAACTGGGATCAAATGTGAGGCATACCTTTTATAGACTTCCGAGGGGAGTCCGTCCGACCCTGGGGCCTTCCCATTTCGTGCTTGTGCTAATGCTTCTAGTAGTTCCTCTTCAGAGAGTGGTGCGTTTAGTTGGGAGGTGTCTGACTTCGAGAATTTTGGCAAGGGGTGTCTGTCTAAGAATGTGTGTATTTCTGTCTTCGTTGGGTTTACTTTGGAAGTATAAACGTCTTGGAAAAAGTCTTTAAAAATTCCCATGATTTCTGGGGTAGAATGATGAAGTGTACCCTGTTTGTCAGCCATTGCCACTATATGTGCCGCCGGCTGTTGTGACTTGGCTAACATGGCCAGCATGTGGCCAGTGTTTTCTCCTTCCTCATAGTGTGCCTGTTGAAGGAAAAAGCGTTTGTTTTCAGCTAATTGTAACGTGAGGTTCTTTAGCATGGCTTGGGCTGAGAGCCATGTGCTCTTGGTGCTATCACTTGGGTTTGCTATATATTGTGTTTCTGCTTTACCTGCTTCCAACCTCACTAGATTCTCCCATTCCTTGGTTTTAGACTTAATATGTGAGATCTCTCTAATAAACTGTCCCCGTAAGTAAGCTTTGGTTGCATCCCATACTATAGTCAGGTCAGCTGACCCTATGTTTTGCTGAAAGAAAATGGTCAAGAGACTACTAATTGGATCTGGGTCTGGTAGTAGAGCCATCCAAAATGGGTTCAATTTCCATATACCCCTAGCTTTGACCATCCCCATGTGTACATCTATGGACAGTGGAGAGTGGTCAGAGACATGTCTAGTATGATATTGCGAAGTGTCAATTAATGATAGCATATATTCATTACCCAGAGCTAGATCAATACGCGATAATCCTCCAATGGAGGCAGATTGACAGGAATAAACTTTGGTATCAGGGTTGTGCATCCTCCATACGTCTATAAGGCCCATCTCCTGGAGGAGACGAGCAAACGGTGTGGGCTTTTGGCTGCTTCGTGGTCCGGTTCCCCCAGTGGTGCTCAATTTATCTTTACTTATGTCAATGAAATTATTAAAATCACCTATTGCCAACAGTGGTACGCCCGGGAACTGCGCCATATAAGACGCAAGTAGTGTAAGCACGGTGGCTGAGAACGGAGGAGGAATGTACAATCCTGCCAAGATACATTTGGTCCCATAAAGGGAGCACAGCAAAAATATGTAGCGACCTTCCGGGTCAATTTTAATGTCTAGTGGGGAGAATTGTGTACCCTTTTTTATCAGGACACTCACTCCCCTCGAGTACACCGAGTAGGTGGCATGGTATTGATGACAAAATTGTCTCACAGCAAAAGAGGGGGTGTTTATCGAGGGGAGGTGAGTCTCCTGTAGGCATATCACATCCGCTTGTATGCGCTTGACAGTTCTCATGACTGCCAGGCGCTTGATCGGATTGTTTAGGCCCCTTACATTCCAGGACAGAACTCTCGTCACTCCTGACATTTAAATAGCATTTTCGTAATTACCCGGATATTTAGTACATATAACACCCATGTTGGGAGAGCTATAGTAACCTTGCCCTTGATTGGGCCTTTGTACCAGTGTGGCAGTTTGGCTGTAGGAAGAAAACAATCAATGAGTAATGACAATGGCATTAGGAACCTGAGACTGGCATCAGCATAGGACATGAGTCTCGTAAATACTATACCAGCGGTTCTGGTGATCATGGTGGCAGTCCTTGAAGAGGGGGAAAAGGAAAATAATAAAAAAAAGACAAGAGTGGAAAAAAAGATGAAACAGATGGCCAACAGGGCCTCGCCTTCAATCTTGAACTTGAATGGGGAGTCAATCCTATCCATTCTGGGGGCAACAGTGGAAGTGCACTTACGTGTCCCAACCTTCTCCACAGCAAGAACATTAGCCGTGCGTATATGCATGTATTCAGAAAACAACCGGGGTTCTGGATAGCTGGCTCCGCCTTCTCTACAACTTCCATGGGGAAACAACAAGTGGCAAAGTGTACCAAACCTGTGCAAAAGCATGGTGGACATCTCATGGTGGTGCGTTGCGCCTGTTTCTAGCAGCTCGGATTGATTGCTCTTCCCGGTCCAGCCATTGTGCTGCTGCAGAAGGAGAATCAAAGAATTGAACAGAGCCCAGCACTTCCACCCTGAGGCGAGCTGGGTATAGCATTGCGTATTTCAGTTCTAAGTCTCTGAGTCTTTTCTTGACATCGGTGAATTTAGCACGTTTTTTCTGTAAATCAGCAGAGAAATCAGGGAAAAAGGAGATTTTAGCATTGTCAAGTTTGAGTGCCGCAGGTTTGATCCTGGCATTGAAGAGGACCGCGTCTCTGTCCTTATAGTTGAGGAGTTTAAACAGGAAAGGCCTTGGGGGGGGCGCCTGGTGGTGGAAGCCTGGCCGGAACTCTGTGAGCCCTTTCCACTGAGAACATGGGGGAGAAAACCTCCGCCCCAAATGCATTGGTCAGCCATTTTTCAATAAAGTCCACAGGGTTTTTACCCTCCATACGCTCAGGGATACCAATGGCCCTTATATTGTTTCTCCTCATTCTGTTCTCCATTTCATCTAAACGAGCGACATGTTGTGAGAGTAAATGGTTATTGTAGGATAGGTCATTTTGCATTGGCGCTAGATCATCTTCCATGGAGCTCACTCTCCCCTCCAAGGCAGCTGTCCTCTCCCTTATCTTCTGCGTGTCCTGACGCAGAAATGTCATTTCTGCTTTAACCCCTTTAATGTCTGATGTGAGTGCTGCTAGCGATGTGTTACATGAGGTGACCGCAGCAAAAATGTCCCTAAGTGTGGGTTCGTTTTCCCCTTCAGGGCTGGGTATGGATTGCGGCCTAGCAGGCAGGCCTTGTGGGGTACTCACTGCGTCCCAGGGGAATATGGCGCCAATGGAATCCTCTAGGGGTATTGTATCGTCTGCCTCCATCGCTTCTTTCAGGGATTCCTCCGGGGGGGGGAGATTGATCCGAGGTAAGCGGCATGGAGAACAGCTTAGCAGCTGCCTCCCTGTGAATCTCCTTCGCCGAGCGCTGTGCGGGGGCGCCATGATGGCCCATGAGGTCTGTGCTGCGCGATGGCGTGTGTCGTCTGGCGGTCGACATCGGGTCTTCCCGGGGGTAAGTATCGATGCCTGTGGGTGCCAGGGGTTTGCAGGGCTTAGGTAGGGTTGTTTTTTCTAGGCGGATGGAAGCGGATTCCCAGGATTAGTTCAGGATGTTCGGCGGAGCTCCTCACAAGTGCGTCCGGCTACATCCGCTGCCTGGCCAAGCCCCGTCCGATCTATTTTTAGATCCTCCGTCCGATCTATTTTTAGATCCTCCGTCCGATCTATTTTTAGATCCTCCGTCCGATCTATTTTTAGATCCTCCGTCCGATCTATTTTTAGATCCTGGTTTAGATCCGTCCGATCTATTTTTAGATCCTCCGTCCGATCTATTGACAGGGTTAACTGGGTGGTGGTAGAATAGCTGCATGTGTGAATGGTGTAGCTGGATTGGCTTAGAGGTGGTAGATGGGAGGAGGATAGGACTTTTGCTGAGTGGGTGGTTCCTCCCCAGCTCAGTCTACCAGGAGGAGCGAGCTTGAGAAGAAGCCTGGCCACTGTGGAGGATCTTTTCTCCAGATTGAGAGCTGAAGTGGCGTCCAGGGGCCCTGGATGGCTTGAAGGTAGGCTGGCAGCGGCGTTGGGTGAGACATCACCAGCGGCCACAACTATCGGTCGAGAAACGGCGCGAGCGGCCACCGGACCGCTTTTCCCCAGGCCCCCCTTCTTCCCCTCCCAGGGACACACACAGGCAGACTATCAGGAGCGGTAGAAATAGTTCAGGCCCACCTGCGAAACGGCCGGCGGTGCCTGCAGCGGGGGGCAGCAGACAGCGCCAGGCGGCCAG
The DNA here is from genome assembly GCA_028564925.1 of Lithobates sylvaticus. NCBI lineage: Eukaryota > Metazoa > Chordata > Amphibia > Anura > Ranidae > Lithobates > Lithobates sylvaticus. The sequence goes on along the minus strand of CM053034.1, from coordinate 72,439,874 downwards.
GAGATCGTGGGGTAACAATGCCGGCAGACCTGCAGCGGTTGCTGGGCATAGAAGAAGGACTGGGAATGGCAGAGAGGTCCTTGCTCCAGGCCTTGAGTCGGCAGGGGCGGGGCCAGCGCTGCTGGGCTTTCAACACGTGCAGCAAGCAGCTTGCTTGGGATGGATGGACAGCAGGTGGCAGTGGATAATGGCCAGCAGGTGGCGGTGGATCATGGACAGCAGGTGGCAGTGGCTAATGGACAGCAGGGTGCAGCAGGCGGAGGTCAGCAGGAGGCAACCGGCAGTGGCCTAGGGCGGCATTGTTGGCAGGAACGTGGAGGTTCGGGCAAGGCTTTGAGGAAGTCAGCAGGCGGATCTGGCGCTTTAAGGAGGAACAGGGAGAACCGCATAGCCCCGGCATCCAGTGACGTATCTGCTGGAGGGCGGTCTGGGATCAAGGAGGAGGTGGCCGAGGAGCGTTCAGAGGGCGAGTTGTCGCAGTCTGAGGAGGACGTGCAGCAGGAACGCCCGGCGGCAGTGGTACATGGGCCTTCGGCTGGTGGGACCCCATCCAGGCATCGCGGTAAGTCTGCACATGTTGTTTATTCTATGCCATGTAATACTGTGGGGACTGTGGGGAGGGGTCAAAGGCATGCGGGTCAGCAGTGACCTTGCCTCCCCCTCTGGCAGCATCGGTCTCAGACCGGGCAATGGCGGACATGGGGTTGCAGGGGTTCTTGGCGGATTTAAAGGAGCTGGTGCATCGTTTTGACCCTGGGACGGGTGGGGTTCAGGCCCCTGTGTCGGCATGGGTGGCCCCGGAAAAGGGTGTTGGGGGGACCGATGGGGCGATAGGTGGGATCGGGGGCCAGGTGGCTGGGGACAAGGAGCCGGCGGCGCCCGCAACCGCTTTGGTGGGGGTGGCTGACAAGGAGGCGGGTCAAAAACCTGCGGGGGAGGGTACCACTGATACATCTAAAAAACAAGATTTGGTGAGGTTGGCTAATGCAGCCAAATGTGAGGTATATATGTGCTTTGAGGGGCCCTTAGGGGCTCATCTAAAGCAGGAAGTTAGAGAAAAGATCTGGAAAGGAGACTACGTGGAGATCTTCGCCCTGCTTCCGCTGGAGAAGTTCAATTTGGATAGGGTGAAGCCAGAGGACCACAAAAAGGAGGATGAAGAAAAGAGGAGGTAGAGGCTGATCCCTAGGACGTTTACGAATTGGCTACAGGCATTTGCTATATTGGCTAGTGTGATAGGGGAGAAGAATTCGGAACATTGCTCGGTTCTGCTATCTGGACGCCGTGGGAGAGGCTACAGAGTTTACGGGGGAACTTCATGGCTACGTTATGACGAGCAGTTTTGGCAGCAGAGGGTGATTCGCCGTCCTTGAGGTGGGATCATAACGACATCAGTTTATGGATGCACCTCATGACCTTGGCTAAGCCGGACAGTCAGTTTTTTTAAGGGGGGGCCAGTGGGTCCACTAACTCCGGACAATCGGCCACAAGAAAAAAGGGGTTATGTTGGCAATTTAATGAGGGATCCTGCAAGTTTGGAGGGTCGTGCAAGTACAAGCACGAATGCGCTGGCTGTGGCGGAGGACATCCCATGTCCCGCTGCTTCAAGCAGGGAAAATGTAAGACAGGGGATGCTGCAGGAAAAGGGGACAACGCTGGTGAAGGTGGAAAGGATGTGTCCTTTCCTCGATAGGTACCCAGATAGGGAGACGGCGAGGCTGCTGGCTCAGGGGTTTTCTGAGGGTTTTAGGATTCCTGCGCAGCTGGATACCACTCCCCCGTTAGCTAGGAACCTGCGGTCAGCTTTGCAGCACGAGGGGGTGGTATCTGACAAATTACACAAGGAAGTGGCATTGGGACGGATGGGGGGCCTCTTCCCCAGTCTTCCCATACCAGACTTGGTGATGTCACCATTAGGGGTAGTTCCCAAAAAGGAGCCTAATAAATTTAGGCTTATTCATCATTTATCGTTCCCAAAGGGGACCTCGGTGAATGATGCCATTGACCCTGAGATTTGTGTAGTTTCATATACATCATTTGATGCTGCGGTGTTCTGGGTAAGGAAATACGGAAAGGGAGCGCTTATGGCAAAGGCTGACATAGAGTCGGCCTTCCAGCTACTGCCAGTGCATCCTGACAGCTTTCGGCTGCTGGGATGTCACTGGCAGGAAGAGTTTGATGTGGATAGGTGCTTGCCAATGGGATGTTCCATATCCTGCGCGTTGTATGAAAAATTCAGCTCATTTCTGGAATGGGTGGTCCGGGACGTCGCGGGACTGAGTTCAATCATACATTATTTGGACGATTTCCTTTGCGTGGGCCCGCCAGCGTCGGAAATCTGCAGGGTCCTGTTGACTACGTTGGAACATATAGCTGAGAAATTTGGGGTTCCCTAAGCCCCGGATAAAATGGAGGGCCCGAAGATGGTTTTGAGTTTCTTGGGCATTGTGTTGGATTCAGAGAAGATGGAATGCAGGCTGCCGGAGGAGAAATTGACGGCGTTGCAGGCAGAGATCCCAGGGGATTATGGGATTGCACAAGGTACAGCTTAGGCCGTTACAATCGCTCCAGGATAAGTTGAACTTTGCGTGTCGCATCTTGCCAATGGGGAGGGTATTTTGCAGACGTCTGTCAGCAAGTACCGCGGGGGTCACATCCCCCAAGCATTACGTGCGCTTAGTGAAGGCTCATAGGGAGGACCTGGCGACATGGGACACGTTCCTGGCTAATTTTAACGGCAGGGCGCTGTGGATGTCAGGTTCTGTTAGCAACTTTTACTTGGAATTATACACCAATGCAGCTGGGGCAGCGGGTTTCGGTGCCTTTTTCCAGGGCAAATGGAGTGCGGGGCCATGGCCGGAATCCTGGAAGGAGGCAGGCCTTGTGAAGAACATGTTACTGTTGGAACTGTTTCCGGTGGTACTGGTGGTAGAACTATGGGGGGAAGCTTTCCGGAATTTAAAGGTTAGGTTCCACGGGGATAATTTGGGGGTGGTCCAGGTGATTAACAGGGTATCGGCGGCATCGCCGCCGGTAGTTAGTTTACTTAGGCACCTCGTGTTACAGTGTATGCAGTTAAACGTGTTCATCTACGCTGTGCACCTCCCGGGAGTGGAGAATGTCATCGCTGATGCTCTGTCTCGCTTTCAGCGGGACAAGATTCGGGAGTTGGCACCAGGGGCGGAACAGCATGGGGTCATGTGTCCGGAGTGGCTTTGGAGGATTGCCTTGGATGAACAACAGGTTGGATCAGACGGTCGGTGAGCGACACGACGTGGGCAGCTTATAACAGGGTGTGGGTTGAATGGGAGGCCTTGGTACAACAAGTCACAGATGAACGGGAAGAGCAGGACTTCCGTTTATTAGTGTTGTACTTTGTGTCTAGAAATTTGGAGGCCGGGGTTTCAGCTGGAGGTTTAGACAAGAAGTTGGCTGGGTTGGCGTTTTGGTTCAAGTTGAAAGGCCTGCCGGACATGACAAAAGACTTTTGGGTGAGGCAGGCGATGAAGGGCTATAGGCGTTCTCAGCCTAACAGGGACTCAAGGTGCCGGTTTCGTTTGAGCTCCTGGGTAAGTTGGTTGGGCAGTTATGGGTTATGTGTTCATCAGCATACGAGGTTACATTGTTTAAGGCAGCGTTTGCCTTGGCACTTTTTGGGGCATTCAGGATTGGCGAGTTGGTTAGCCCCTCCAGAAAAGCACATGGGGGGTTGGGAGTTGAGGATGTGGTGTGTGATGGGAATAGGGTGTTCATAATGCTGCAAAAATCAAAAACAGATCAGCGGGGCAAGGGTAAGCTGGTGCAGGTGTTTTTGCTGCCAGGTTCACCCTGGTGCCTTATAATGTTAGTTTGTGAGTTCTTATCAGTGCGCCCGGCAGTCGGGGAATCTCTATTGATACACCAGGATGGGTGGGCTCTATCGCGCTTTCAATTTGTGGCAGTTTTAAAAAAAATGTTTGGTGGTGTTGGGTTTGGGGGGCAAAAGGTTTTCCTCTCACTCGTTTCGCATAGGGGCGGCCACGGAAGCAGTTAGATGGGGTTTGGATGAGGATGCTGTTAAGCGAATCGGGAGGTGGGAATCTAGGAGGTTTAGATCCTACGTTCGTCCCCACCTGATGATCGTGTAAGGTGGGGTTCAGGAGGGACAGTTGGGAGTATGTACTTTGTTTGTTGGCAATTTGTTGATGGTTTGGGTTGTTTTCTTCTCTTCCTTTCTTATAGGAAGAACACAGGGACTGGTCTGGATAGTAGGCCATTCCTATGTTTGTTGGGGAGCTAGGAGAGGTGATGCTCGGATGAATGGAAGGCAACTCGGGTTCTCAAGGCAGGAGGCTTATATACGGTGGTTGGGGGTGCCGGGCATGTTGTGGGGCAGGGCGGTGTCCGAGATACATAATGTTGCACGCTGGGACAGACCTCCGTACGTGTTGGTATTACATGTGGGGGGTAATGACTTGGGCTGCAGGACTATGTTGGACTTAGTCAAGGACATAAAGTTTGACTTTTGGCAGCTCCGCCTTGCCTTTCCACACATGATTATAGTGTGGTCTGACATGGTGTCCAGGACATCTTGGAGGGGGGCCAGGTCTGTGGAGAAGATTAACAGGGCCCGAAGGAAGATTAATATGGAAATCAGCGGTTTTGTAGTCAGGAATGGAGGGCTGGCTATACGACCTTGGGAATTAGAGGTGGACACCTGGCGGTACCTGAAAAGAGATGGTGTACACCAGGGGTGGCCAACCAGTGGCCCGGGGGCCACATGTGGCCCACGGAGCCCTCTAATGTGGCCCGCGATCTCCTGCTCTGGAATGGTGGGTTTGCAAGCCCAGATCGCAGGTTGCCGACCCGTCATACCACAGCATCAGTGTTGTGAATGAAGCTGGTGGTAGAGGAAGAAAGGGGCTGCAGAGCCCCATAAGCCGATGCTTCCTGTACAGTGTCGGCTTTTGCCACAGGCAGAGTCTATGTCAAAGTTCAGTTAACCCGCAGGATAGACACAGGTGCACTATGCTGCACCCGCGGTGTGGGTAAACCGCAGCACATCTGTGTGAAAGCAGTTTAGGCCCTTTTCACATGATCTGCCCTACCCAATTGGACCCTCAATTCACCTCTACAGAGTGGCAGATGTAAACAGACTTTTGTCCGTTTACTCCCACCTGCCTCCAATCCGATCCTCTAAAAAAAAAATAGAAGGGAATTCGTCCCCTTCCATCTGGGTGGATCGGATTGGAGGGCCTATAGAGTAGCCGTGACCTGTCATACGCAAACTCCACTCATTGTGGCCCGCGACCGGTTATCAAGTTGCTTAAGTGGCCCTCTCTCTTAAAAAGGTTGGGCACCCCTGGTGTACACCTTACGGATGTAGGGACTGATTTGTGGTCCCTGGGTCTGCAGGATGGGATACAGTGAGCATTGAGGTTGTGGCAGGGCACACAAGGGTAAGGTTTTGCCCTTGTGTGCTGTGGCATGGTGTTGGTCTGTGCGGATCAAGGATTTACCCCAGATATGGAAGTTCGGGACCTATCGGTGGTATGGTACCCGTGGGTGGTGATACAGCTAACAGTAGCTTAGCCAATGTTGTTATCAGGTGCACTGCGGACAGTGTTTGTTGCCTCTGAGCCAGCATGTCAGCGTGAGGCCTATTCTAGTTTGGTTCCGCAGTGCCGTTAAATTATATTGATTTATGATTGGTGGGTTTTTCCTGCACAGACCAACGGGAGGAGTTTAATGTAGAAAGTGCCTTACTTAGTGGTAGTTATGTTAATTTATGTTAATTATTTATTGTTTATAAATACAGGGGGTCCCCGACTTACAAACATCCGACTTACAAACGACTCCTACTTACAAACAGAGGGAGACAACAGGAAGTGAGAGGAAATCTACCCCTAGGAAGAGAAATTCACTCCTGTAAGAGTTAATATGGGAAAAAGGTGTCTCCACTGATGCTTTATCACCAGTCCATGTTTCCCTAACAACCCAAAATGTTCAAAATCCAATTTTCATTGGGACAGAAGGTGAGGTGAAATCTTCTGAACAGAGGCACAGACAGCAAAACAAATGCTACAGGGGTGATAACCCTTCCCAATGTTCTCCAAAAAGCTTAAAAATAGATTTTTTGGCTGGAGCTACGCTTAAAAAATGTACCTGTTCCGACTTACAAACAGATTCAACTTAAGAACAAACCTACAGTCCCTATCTTGTTTGTAACCCGGGGACCCCCTGTAAAGTTAATTGGCTGCTACGGCCATATTTACTCCAGATTGGTGTGGTCTCATTCCTGGGGTATATGCTAAGGGGATGTAGCAGTTAAAGGTGGTTTTATAGGGGTAAGTAAGACACATCAGTTATACAATAGTCATGAGCCTCATATAATAAAATGGAAACCTTACTGTTCAATGTTGTCATGCATTTGGAAACATGGGACACATTGCTCCAGTCTGTGACCAGCAACCTACGAGGCTGATAGTAAGCCAAATTGAAGTACTTATAGTAGTTGCATTTTAACCACTTGATGCAAAATTGCATTCCTGTACGTCATTCTGCTACAAGTGGTTGTACCGGGGTGATATGTAGACATGTGCAATTTGTTTCGTTTTTTTTCGTTTTTTCGTTTTTTTTTTTCGTTATTTTCGTTCGTTCGTTTTCGTACGAATTAACGAATCGTTCGAATCGTACGAATCCGAATAACGAATCGTACGAATCCGATTAACGAATCATTCATTATAATTAGAAACAACGAATGTACTAATGAAGAAAATCCGAAAAAACGAAAACGAACGAAAAAATTCGTACATTCGTAACTTTTTTTTTGTTGAATTGTTATTGTTCCGTGTCCCTTACAATGGTGCTTCGAATGGATTGAACAAAAAAATTCGTACATTCGTAACTTTTTTTTCGATTTGTTACTTTTTTTTCCGATTCGTAACTTTTCTTTTTTTTTTTTTTCGATTCGGAATTTTCCGTGTCTCTTACAATGGCGTTGCTTAACGTGCTTCGAATGGATTGAACAAAAAAATTCGTACATTCGTAACTTTTTTTTTTTCGATTCGTAACTTTTTTTTTTTTTCGATTCGTAAATTTTTTTTTGATTCGTAAATTATTAAAATGTAATAATAGCATACACATTACATAAAATTATGAATTATGCTCCGATTACGAATCTACGAATGTTACGAATGTTACGAATGTACGAATAGATACGAATGCATCCGAAAATTAAACTAACGAAAAAACGAATCAACGAAAAAAAAACTCTTACGAATGTACGAATCGTTACGAATACGAACACCGACGACCTACGAATGTACGAATCGCTACGAATCAACGGAAACTAAAAAAATGAAACGAAAATAAACAAATTTTTTTCGGAAACGAAAAAAACGAAACGAAAATAAATGAATTTTTTTGTTGTGCACATGTTGTGCACATGTCACATGTCCCCCAAGGTTCTGTCCTTGGACCTCTACTATTCTCAATCTACACCTCCTCCCTGGGTCCGCTGATAGCCTCACATGGCTTCCACTACCATTTATATGCTGATGACACCCAAATCTATCTCTCTGCCCCTCAACTCACCCCATCAATCTCCTCACGCATCACTGATTTACTAACAGACATATGAGTCTGGATGTCAAACCACTTCCTCAAACTTAATCTGTCTAAAACTGAGCTCTTAATATTTCCTCCCCCACGTGCCCCTTCCCCCGACTTCTCAGTCAAGATCAATGGCACATCTATCAGTCCGTCCCCACATGCCAGGGTGCTAGGGGTAATCCTAGACCCTGAACTGTGCTTTCAGACCCACATACAATCCCTGTCCAAATCATGCCGCCTTAGCCTCCGCAACATTTCCAGAATACGCCCCTTTTTAACGAAAGACACCACCAAGCTTCTAACTCACTCCCTGGTTATTTCTCGCCTCGACTACTGCAACTCCCTCCTCATTGGACTACCTTTACATAGACTATCCCCCCTTCAGTCCATAATGAATGCTGCTGCAAGACTCATCCACCTTACCAACCATTCAGTGTCCTCCACCCCTCTCTGCAAATCCCTCCACTGGCTTCCACTCACCCAACGAATAAAATTCAAAGTACTAACAATAGTTTACAAAGCCATCCATAACTCTGCCCCCAGCTACATCACTGACCTAGTACCAAAATACCAACCAAGCCGCTCTCTTCGGTCCTCCCAAGACCTCCTGCTCTCTAGCTCCCTTGTCACCTCCTCCCATGCTCGCCTCCAGGATTTCTGCAGAGCTTCTCCCATCCTTTGGAACTCTCTACCCCAATCTGTCCGACTGTCCCCTAATCTATCCATCTTTAGACGATCCCTGAAAACCTTTCTCTTTAAAGAAGCCTATCCTGCTTCTAACTAACACTGTTTTACTTCCTCCATCAACTCATCCCCCACAGCTATTACCTCTTGTATCAATTGACCCTTTCTTTTTAGATTGTAAGCTCTAACGAGCAGGGCCCTCTGATTCCTCTTGTACCAAATTGTAATGTCTGCCTTTATTTTGTTAAGCGCTGCGCAAATTGTTGGCGCTATATAAATCCTGTATAATAATAATATAATAATAATGTCTAGTGATATGCAGCTGCAGGCATCACCCCGCTACTGTTTTTTTTTTTTTTTTGTCGGCTTTCTTGTGATAACAACCAATGCGGCTAAACAGCCGCTCAATTGTTATCACAAGCAGCTGGAGGGGACGTCCCCATCAGCGCCATGTCTGGGCTCTCTGGTGCCACCGGGAGGTCCCAGCGACCAGCCGACATGTCCACCGGCTGGCCGAATACCCAAACAAAGCCAGAATCGTCTTTCATTGTGTCTTGTCAGATATAGTAACCCTGAAGCAGCATCACAACGTCACTTCCGGTTTACTCGGCAGCCAACAACATCAGCTTTAACCAGCTTTAACCAGCTGTTTGAAGGAGGATATTGTTGTTATGGCAGCAGCTAGCTGCCATAACCCCAGTATCCCTGTCTTCAGCGGGCGGTCTGCTACAAGATAAAAGTGGTATCTGCGGCGGATTCACCGAAAGACCACTTTTATCGGTGGCGGGAGAGGGCCCTCTCCCGCCGCGATCCGGTGCCCTCCGCTGCTTACCAGAGCCATTGGCAGCGTCGGAGGCGATCGCGTCCTTTCAGTAGCTGGGTATGGAGACGAGTGAGGGGGAGATGGCCCCCACCCATCTCTATACAATTGCTGGGCGGAAGTGAGGTCAAAACGTTACTTCTACCCACAGCTATTAAAGGGCCATTTTTTTTAAATAATAAAAAAATAATAATTAAATTACAAATTATTATTTATTTCTTTTTATTTCCTTTTAAGTGTAAATAGGAGATCTGAAGTATTTTTGACCGCAGATCTCATATTTAAGAGGTCCTGTCATGCTTTTTTTCTATTAACCTCTTAAAGACCGGCTCCTGCACATTTACTTCAGCTGAATGGCATGGCTGGGCACATCAATGTACAGGTACGTTGCCCTTTAAGAGCCTAGCTGTGGGTCGCGCGGGCACCGCCAGCGGCACGCTTGCAACCCGGTCCTGAGTTCCGTGACTGTGGCCGCGGGACCCGCGGACTCGATCGCCGCTGGTGTCCCGCGATCGGGTCACAGAGCTGAAGAACGGGGAGAGGTATGTGTAAACAAACCTCTCCCCGTGCTTCCTAGTGAGGCTGTCACTGATCGTCTGTTCCCTGTCATAGGGAAAGATGATCAGTGATGTCACTTGCCAAGCCACGCACAGTAAAAAAACACACACAGCACATACTTAACCTTACCCCTAACCCTTAAAACTACTTCACTGCCAGTGTAATTTACACAGGAATCAGTGCATTTAAATAGCACTGATTGCTGTATAAATGACAATGGTCCCAAAAATGTGTCAAAAATGTCCGATGTGTCCGCCATAATGTCGCAGTCACGATAAAAATCAAAGATCGCTGCCATTACTAGTAAAAAAAAAAAAGTTTATAATAAAAATGCCATAAACTATCCCCTATTTTGTAGACACTATAACTGGTCTGGGGCTTAAGTGGTTAAAAGGGATGTTTACATTCCCTGTAATAGGAAAAAAAGTGTTTTTTTTTAGTGTGAAAATAAAAGGTAAAATAAATAATAATAAAAAAAAAGCTAACGCATACGTGAGTAGTGCCGCATATGAAAATGGTGTTTCAACCACACATGTGAGGTATCGCCGCGATCGTTAGAGTGAGAGCAGTAATTCTATCCCAATACCTCCTCTGTAACATAAAATATGCAACCTGTAGAATTTTTTAAACGTCGCCTATGGAGATTTTAAAGGGTAAAAGTTTTTCACCTTTCCACGAGCGGGGCACAATTTTAAAAGCGTGACATGTTGGGTATCAATTTACTTTTACTTTCACAATGTAAAAAAAAATTAGGCTAACTTTACTGGTGTCTTATTTTTTAATTCAAAACAGTGTATTTTTTCCAAAAAAAAAGTGCGCTTATAAGACCGCTGTGCAATTACGGTGTGACAGAAAGTATTGCAACGACCGCCATTTTATTCTCTAGGGTGTTAGAAAAAAATGTATAATGTTTGGGGTTTCTAAGTAATTTTCTAGCAAAAAAAAAATGTTTTTAACTTGTAAACAACAAATCTCAGAGGCTCGGTCCTTAAGTGGTTAAAAAAAAAATGTCAGCATTCAAAACCGCCGATCTTGCCGTTTTGACTACTTGTAAATGCAATGGAGGGATTTGGGGCCTTATAGATCCCAGATCCCCCCCCCCCCCCAAAAAAAAATACTCAAAAGCGCTGCAGTTGGTCCTCACTTTATGCTACTTATTTGTGTGGTCACTTCTTGACCCTTAGGTGTGTTTTTTGAGTATTTCGATTCTGTTGTTGAGGGACCCCATCCTGATGGGTGGGATGGGTTTTTGCTTCGCTATAAGCTGTAATCCTTGACTACTATCTCCGGTGTTTTTATCAATTATTTAGTCATACCCTCCAAAAAAATACCTGACTGTGAGTATTGCTGACACAGGGATGTTTTCATTCCTTGTGACAGCAATAATAGTGCTAAAAAAAATGTAAGTGACCGTGTAAAAAAATAAAAGTGGGCAGTCTTGTGACTTCTATCAGTGTCTGGTTAAAGTTTGTAGAAGTGTGGTGCGGGGGCGTGACTGGATGTGAGAGGCGTGGAAGCATGGAGAGAGAGGTGAACTTGTGAGGATGTTGATGGGCTCTCTCTGACTCTCCTCACTGAATCCCGCTATCTCAGAGCCCATACTGCTTGAATTTGGAACCAGCGGAGGGGGTCTGTTTGCTGTGCTTGGCGCCTGCTATTTACCGGGCTCTATCGGATTCTCCTATCCCGTCCCTTACCATCTCTTACCGCCTATGCTGATGCGGGACTCTGGAAGATAATTGTTGCTTACCAGGCGGTCTGGCATGGCGGAGGAAGGCGGGTTGAAGATCCGGGAGATGACACTCTGTCGCGCCGTCTGATCGTCGATGCGAGTCACCTGATCCTAAGCGGCGCTCGATCACCTGACGCTGCAGTGCGGGACGCACTGAGAGTGCCGAGTGTCGGAAGCCGAGCAGAGAGACACGCCAGCGCCGTGGTACACGAGGCGGGTTACATCGGGGCCGAGTCCCAGTGTATGGAGCGAGGATAGCCGTTGGGGGGGTGAGTCATGTAACTCCATTCACTAAATGTGCTGATTGGCCTGACCTACTCCACTGTTATCCCTTATCATACTCCTACCATACTGGACTTAAAAGACTTTGTGTATTACACTATACTATAAACTGTATATGACTGGATTGAATTATTGCAGTGCATTATACTGTCACCGTTAAGCTTATTACATTGGAGTTAAAAGACTTTGGGACTGTGTGCTATGCTATATTATATTACATCAAGCCTTCACAAGACCTGGGATAACTTACTTTCATCCCTGATCTTGCCTGCAGCAATTTTGTCTTTTTTGGGGCTCCATACCAATGATGCTTGAGTGGCTTTGTGTTTGTACTCTACCGATAAAAAGTCATTTACTGCACTTATGAACTGTGCCGGGATATTTGTGCTATAACAGTAGCATTCCTTACTTTCATGAGCTGGAGATAAAAACTTTGGGACTGTGTATTACAATATAATTACCCCCATGCTATTTGGAAAAGCATCCTCCCACCATTAGGTGTGGCTGTATCTCACTCAGGGCCAGATTAAGAACATCATTGGCCTGGTGCTGAGGATTTTTGTGGGGCCTTTTATAAACAATAAATAAATAAAAATGCAAACAATTTTTTGTTATAACAAATTAAATTAGAGAGAGAGCGAGAAAAAGAGAAAGAGGATGAAAGAGGTGTTAGGGGTAAGGGAAAGAGGATGAGAGAGAAAGGGGGATGAGAGAAAGAGGATGCACATGAGCATGCATGGGAATAACATCAACGCAGCCCAGCCAAGGCAAGTGACCAAAGGCACAGAACCCAGAAGGAAGACCGGGTGAAGATGGAAGCGCCCGGGCCGGATTGATCACAGCACAGCACTGGAGGGCTCAGTCTGACAATTTAAGTGTACCCTCATGTGCTAATATGCTGTGCATACTTGTACATTATGGCATAACCTACCTAAGGGCCTCTAAAAAATAGTAATGTTATAAAAGTTTACTACCGCTTTAATATCATTGGAACCCAAGAGCCTCTCATGGGGCCCCCTACTGACCCGCATAGTTGTCAACATTTCAAAAATATTTTCAGGGACACTTTTTTACAAGTGCTATATTTAGAGTAGCTGTTCATCTATACATCCCAATAGTAATTACAAAATTAAATAAGTACTAATAATGGGGCAGAACAAATATGAGGACTGAGATTTCCTTTAGTTGAACTAACAAAAGTGTGCCCATTATAGAGCTGGTAGCATTGAGGATATTCAGTATAATTTTAAAGAACTGTTTTTGTGGGTAAGAGGCATAGGGAGGAGAATGGATGGTATAAAAGTGGGAAGTATGTATAGGTGAGGGAGAGGAATGTGGAGGGTCTAACAGTGGGCACTATGTACATGAGAGGAGTGCGGAGGGTATGACAGAAGGCACTATGTACAGGAGAGGAGTGTGAAGAGTATGACAGTGGGCAGTATGCACAGCAGAGGAGTGTGGAGGGTATGACAGTGGGCACTATGTACAGGAGAGAAGTGTATGACAGCGGGCACTATGTACAGGAGAGGAGTGTGTAGGATATGGCAGCGGGCGCTATGTATAAGAGAGAAGTGTGGAGGGTATGACAGTGAGCAGTATGTACAGGAGAGAAGTGTGGAGGGTATGACAGTGGGCACTATGTATAGGAGAGGAGGATGAAGGAATCTGGGAAGGAAAAATGTAAAGGTTTGTGGAAGGATTTTTAGGGACTGCGTAGTGGTTAAGCGGGCCATACATGGATTGAAATTACACAGAGACCAGCCATAGTCGATCTATGTATGGGCTACCTGGTTTTACACAAGTCAACCTATTAACCGACTTGAGTACAACCAGCCTGTCAGGTTTTCCCCAAAACAATCAGTGCTGCCAGCTATAGTTGGCAACACTGATCATTGTATTCACTGGCAGAACACAATAACACTGCAGGAGTGATTCCCCCATCCACAGGTCAGCAGGTGAGAGGGTGTGTGGGGACAGACTGGGGAGAGATACTAGTCAGTGGCTGGGTAGGCACTGGCTAGTATCAGAGACAGATACACACAGGTTACATATGCCACGATTGTTAGAGTGAGAACAATAATTCTAGCACTAGACCTCCTCTGTAACTCTTAACATGTAACCTGTAAAAAAATTGAAAGCATCGCTTAGTACACAAAAAAACTTGTGCTAACTTTAGTGTTTTTTTTTAATGAAACAGTTTCTTTCCAAAAAAAATGTTTGAAAAATTGCTGCGCAAATATCGTGTAACATAAAATGTTGCAAAGACCACCATTTTATTCCATAGGGTGTCTGCTAAAACAACATATATAATGCTTGAGGCTTCTGAGTGATTTTCTATAAAAAAAAAAATGATGATTTAGGAGAGAAGTGTCAGAATTGGCCTGGGTGGCAAGGGTTAATTATCATAAGTAATATGCAAATAATTATTATAAGCACTGTGAGTTCATCATCTCGGTGCCGACTCTGTGAGGCGACCTGCACACGACTTCAGCGGCGACTTGCAAAAAGACTTCTATATAGAAGTCAATGCAAGTCGCTGCAAGTCGCTGCAAGTCGCCCCCAAAATAGTACAGGAACCTTTTTCTAAGTCGGATCGACTTGAGTCGCTCCTATTAGAACGGTTCCATTGTACAGAACGGAGCGCGACTTATCAGGCGGCTAAGTCGCCTGACAAGTCGCCCCTATGTGAACTGGCTCTTAGTCTGCTGCAGAGTTTGCCAGCTTGTATTTAAACTGGCCGCTCTGTATGTAGCTTCTGACTGACTGCGCAAGCAGCCCCATATCTCCGGAACCATAGATGATAGCAGCCCCATATTTTAACCAGTGCTGGAGTATGTCTTTAGCTACCTACCCCCCCTCCCCCCGATTGCTGAGCTACAACCCTTGAAGTCGATCTTCTTTTTTTTTTTTTTGGGGCTTGAGAAAGGGGCCTGGAGCTGCAGCTCCAATAGCCCTTATGTTAATCCGGCCCTGATCTCACTGCATAGTCCTGCTGCTTGGAGATAGGAGACTGTGTGACATCTCAATTAGCGCTGCTGAACTGCCTACCTAGGCTATTAATTCTACTAAATGCTGCTAAAAAAAACATCATACTTGTAACCTACCAACTATAGAGGCTGGATAAAACAGAAGAGAAGACAGCTGTGAGGGATGAGCGGCGAACAGAGGAAGATACCGTGACTACCTTGCTGTAGGCTGTACTTTAATTAAAGACTATGGGGCTCACTTGTTAACTTGTTAACATCTCTATATTCTACATTTTCCGCCTATTTTGCTTCATTGCGCGTTTGTGTCCAGAAACAAATAGGCCTTGGGCCCTGTTTTTTGGTTTGTACTTGCTGCTAGAGAGACTAAACCTGCAGGATTGATCTGCCTTATTAAGCCGTTTGCGGCCTGTGTTCGGCTGATATATTGCCCCCTTTCCTTTTTTTCTTTTTTTTCTTATCATCCCGTACCAAGCTATTTTCTTTCCTGTATTTAGCAGGGGCTCTCTTAAGGAGGACGCTATGCAATAAAAGGGTGTCATTACCAACGATAAATATCTTAATTATCTGGGGCTTAAGAATCAACTATACTCCCCATATTTGGGGAAAGAGAGGGGGAGGGGGTTAACTCCACCCTGCTTAGCAAGGTCGCTATGTCAAGAAAAAGACCTCCAGAGGAGCATCTACCCCAGGAAGCGCACCAAAAATACACGTGCTGCAAAAGACAGAAACAATCAGGTTGCAGCACAAAATTGGAGAAATTCGCACATTCAGCAATAGCACCAGCTTCGCCTAATAAGCTGAACTCCCATCAACCAACCAATCAACCAACTTTGCAGGCTAAGGATCAAAAAAATTCTGCTAGACAGAAAGAGTCAGGGAGGCACAGCTTCCAACTCACCTACCCCCTCTGCCAATAAAATAATCTATAAATAAGGGACCAGGGGGGTTCAAAACGTCTTCAACCAATTTAAATGTAGAGGAAAGCTGCCCTTCAACTCTTATGCTAACTACTGCTTCTGCTACTACCTCGGAAGCTATGGAGAGAGAACCCTCATTAAGAGAGGTATTAAATACAATAAATGATTGTAAAAATTCAATTTCCAACTTTGATAATCAACTAAGGAGTATCAAGGATGAATTATGCCGCGTACACACGAAGGGACTTTGTCCGCCGGACCTAGTCCAGCGGACAATCCGACGGACTTTCCAGCTGGGCTTCGGCGTACTTGAAAGCGAACGGACTTGACCACACACGATCACGCTAAAAGTCCGGCGGTTCACGCGATGACGTACAGCACGTACGACGGGACTAGAAAAAGAAAAAACTAGAAAAATACTTGCTACTGAGCATGCGTCCTTTTTGGTCCGCCAGACCATACTACAGACGGCCGTATTGTCCGCCGGACTGCCAAGTCCAGCGGATAATTTTAAAACAAAACTTAAAACCTAGTCCGCCGGACTTTTGGGAAAAAAAGTCAGTCTAAGGCCCACGCGCGAGGGGATTGTCCGGCGGACTCGAGTCCAGCGGATAATCCTGCGCGATAGTCCCTTCGTGTGTACGTGGCATTAGTCTCCATAAATCAAGAGTTAAGTAAAACAACACAAAGAATAGTAGAAGTGGAAGAGCGAGTAAGCTCCATAGAAGATGAACTGATCCCAGCAAAGCGTGAAATTCAATGGCTTAAAAACACCATAAACGCACATGTTGCTAAATTTGACGAAATGGAAAACAGAAATCGCAGAAATAATATTAGAATAATAGGCTTACCTGAACGTAGTGAAGGCCCTAATCTAATCAAGTTCTTGGAGGACTGGTTCGGAGAGATCTTTGGGGGGTCCTCTTTTAGCCCCTTATTTGTTATTGAACGGGCACACTGCACTATTTCAAGAAACCAATATGTGGGAGACCGTCCTAGGCCTATACTACTTAAAATCCTTAATTATAACGATAAGGTGTCCTTGCTGCGGAGGGCCAGAGAGTTGGGAGACATTAGGTTCCAAGGTGCTAGAGTGTCATTTTATCCGGACTTCTCGCCTGACCTGCAGAAATGCAGAGCTGAATTCATTCCAATTAAGCGCAGTATGATCAACCACAAAATAGACTATGCTCTACTATACCTGGCCCGGCTGAGAGTGATCGCCCTTGGCAAGACTTTTTTTTTTCAATTCCCCTTCTGAAGCACTGCAATGGTTCGAAGAGAATAAAAGGGATTTTTAAGGAGATGGGGATGTTTTTTTTTTTTTTCTCTCCTTTCTTCCTCTCTCCTCTCCTGCCTTTTTGCGAGAGGGGAGATGAAGGACAAGACTGTATTAATGTTTGTAACAACTGATATATGTATATAGGTGTATGCATGTTAGGGGGAAGGAGAGGGGAGAATGGATGGTTGGAGGCATTATTTGTTAGTCCTCCTCCTCCCTTCAAGGTATTGGAAAAATTTGGCTTTGGATTAAACTTTATTAATTGGGTAAGGCTACTTTATACCAATCCAAGAGCAAAAATAAAGATTAACAATGAACATTCAGATTTTTTCAAATTGGAAAGAGGAACGAGACAAGGGTGCCCTCTGTCTCCTCTCCTTTTTGCTCTGGCAATAGAGCCATTGGCCATTGCCGTTAGAGCCAATGGGGATATACGTAGATTTAGGAGAGGGTCAGTTGAAGAGAAGATAGCACTATTTGCCGACGACGTCTTGTTCTATTTGGGAGATGTTCATTCTTCACTAAAAGCAGCAATAAAAAGGATGGGCGAGTTTGGTAATATCTCTGGATTGACAATCAATTGGGATAAGTCGGCCCTTTTGCCAATAGACCCAATTCCAAGTGATATAATACTCGACAATTTTACTTTCAAAACAGTCGACAAATTGAAGTACCTTGGGATATGGATCACTAGAAATATAAACTCGTTCCTTAAGTACAATTTAGCTCCGTTACTATTAAAACTGAAACACAAGGCTGAGGTGTGGGGCCGTCTCCCCCTTTCGGTGGCAGGGCGGTGTAATCTCATTAAAATGATATGGTTGCCCCAGATCCTGTATTTGCTCCACAATGCCCCCTTATGGATCGGGCAGAAGTGGTTTAGGAGGATGGATTCCCTATTCAGAGATTTGATCTGGAAAAAAGGACAGTCTAGGATTGCCTTGACTACGCTCCAGCTCCCGCACTCCAGACGGTACTTTGTGGCATCCCAGCTACAGCACCTAGCAGGGGGGAGGGGGGGTTTCTAGGGGTCCAGGTGCAAGCCTGATGTTGATAGGTTGTCCGCATAACACACTTATAGAAGCTCTCGAGGCTAGTTCTTTTTTCACATATTGCCCAACGGTAAAATTAATAATAAAGCTCTGGCAAATAGCCAAGGCTATGCTAGGATACCAGGGTATATCAGAACTAGCCCCTTTATGGTATAATAACAATTTAGAAGAGCTAGCTAAAATTACCAAGTCTAGGGATTGGGAAAATCAGGGTCTTACTCGAGTAAGGCAATTATATGCTGGGGACAATTTGAAAACATTCGCTGTTTTGAAACAGGAATTTTCCCTTTCTAATAGCACGTTTTACAAATATCTCCAGGTAAGGCATGCAGCCCAGACCCAATTTAGATCTCAAGCACCGCATTGGACACAAATAACTATGGTGGTGCAAGTTGTGTCCTCGGAACCAACTAAAGGAATCATTTTTGGGCTGTATGCCAAACTGGGGGATAAAACAAGGGAGCGTATTGGACCAACTAAGATCAGGGTAATATGGGTGAGGGAGGTGGTCCCATTGTCAGCAGTAGAATGGGATTGAGTTATTGGTCAAGTAAAACGGGTCTCAGTCTCTCCATCACATAAGATGTCACATCTTTACTTTTTATATAGAGTATATTATACTCCTAGGAAAATGTTTAACCTGGGTTGGCGGGATAATGACCGTTGCCCCAGATGCGGCCTAGTTGGAGATTTCATTCATATGCTTTGGAAGTGTCCGAAGCTGTTTAGATATTGGACAAAGATTATCGAGGAAATAAATGAGATTTTGAGGCTAAATCTAGAGGCAACGGCCAAAACCTGCCTTTTGGGTCTTTTGGAGAGGGAGAGGGTTCCGAACAACATCATCGACTCTGTCTTAAGGGCACTATTTCAAGCCAGTAAGGTGATTGCTCAGCACTGGCAGTCGCAACTACCCCTGACACTAGAGGAATGGCATAGAAATATGAATACAATAATAGGTAACGAGAGAGTATTTTTCACTAAACAGGGTAACTACAGGAAATTTCTTATGGTATGGGGATCCTGGACGACAACTTCCATAGATTGAGAGTGACATTTTAGTTTAACTTCTATTGGAGGTTCTATTTAGGTTTAATTATTCTCCCTTTTTTTTTTCTTCTTCTTCTTTCTTCTCCCCTGTTGCCTCTCCCTTTGTCTCCCCCCCTCTCCCCCGGCTCCCTCTTGCAAGTTTGCCTGGGGGCGCCGGTGGGGGGGGGGTGGGGAGAGGGGGGATTGGGATTGCGATATATGGGTCGGTGACATAGTAAACTAGGGCTTGACCAAGGGGAGGGGGAGGGGTTTAAAAGGGTGGGATAATAGGGGGTGCAAGACTAAACAGGGGAAATATACTTGTATTGGAACTGTTTTTGTATATAACTCAGCATATCCGGATGGTGTAAAAAAAATAAAAAAGGGAAAAAAAATAAAAAATAAATAAAAAAAAAATAAAAAATAAAAGTGTGCCAAAGTAAACGCATATGTAAGTCGCGCAAATGTAAACAGTGTTAAAACCACACATGTGAGGCATCGCCATGATTGTTGGAGTGGGAGCAATTATTCTAGCACAAGACCTCCTCTGGAACTCTAAATGGGTAAGGATAAAATTATTTTTAAGCGTTGCCTATGGAGATTTTTAAGTACCGATTTTTGGCGCCATTCCACAAGCTTGCGCAATTACAATTCTTGACATGTTAGGTATCTATTTACTCGGTGTAACATGATCTTTCACATATTACAAAAAAAATTGGGCTAACTTTTCTGTTTCGTTTTTACAGTAAATACAGTGTGACATAAAATATTGCAACAACCAACATTTTATTCTTTGGGGTCTTTGCTAAAAAATGTATATAATGTTTGGGGGTTCTTTGTAATTTTCTAGCAAAGAATACAGATTTTAACTTGTAAGCAACAAGTGTCAGAAAAAGGCCTGGTCTTGAAGCGGTCAAATCCATGTATTGTTTTTTGAATACATTACTGCTTTTGCAGCCTAGCAGTGGTGCTGCTTTGTCCCTCCTGCATGATGGGTTGTCACACACAGCTTACCCTGCACACTCTCTACTTCTCCCTGCCAGAGCTGCTGGGCTAGAGAAGAGGAGAAAGAGGACTCTGTGGCTGCTGGATGGTGGTCCCACCTACCACTCAGACAGCAGGAAGGTAAGGATTGGTGGCAGAATATCCTGGGGGGAGAGAGCCCACCCAGGGAACTGTGAAGGGCTGCTGGGAACTGCAGGGAATTGTGGGGAATATATTCCCCATCTGGAGAGTTTAAACTGAGATACTTGGTGGTACTACAAGTTCCAGGACGAAGTTGTGCCAGGTGGAGGAGGAAAAAGAAGAAGCCTGGACTTGGCAGGGGCATGTAGCGCAGCGATCACATGTAAATACGGAAGTGCCGTTTATCGGCTCACCTCGCTTCTAATAGACAGAGTGTGAGGAGAAGAGAGCGGATCAGAGGCATCTCCTTGCAGGGGAGACCTGTACATATGTACCCGTACAGATGTACCTGTGTACATAGATGTCCTGGACTTCTGGCAGAATTTGGTTTTGGACCAAATTTTATTAATTGGGTTAAACTACTTTACACCAATCCAAGGGCAAAAATAAAAATTAACAACGAACACTGACTTATTTCAGTTGGAGAGAGGGGCGTCCCCTGTCTCCTTTACTTTTTGCCCTCACAATAGAGCCGCTGGCTATCACCACTAAAGCTAATGTGGATATACAGGGATTTAGGAGGGGATTATAGGAGGACAAGATAGCATTGTTTGCCGATGATGTCCTGTTGTATCTAGGAGATACTCAAGCTTCACTAAAAGCTGCGATATGCATGATTGGTGAGTTTGGCTATATTTCTGGATTTATTATCAACTGGGACAAATCGGCCTTACTCCCGATAGATCCAGTTGCTAGTCATATACCGCTGGATATTCCAAATTTAAAGGTAGTAGAGAAAATGAAGTATCTGGGGGTCTGGATTACCAGTGATACAAAATTGTATCTCAATGATAACCTTGCCCCCCTATTGATAAAGTTGAAACATAAGGCAGATATATGGAGCCGTCTCCCCCTTTCGGTGGCGGGGCACTGCAGCCTTGCTAAGATGATCTGGCTCCCTCAGATTCTATATCTTCTGCACAATGCTCCATTGTGGATAGGCCAGAAGTGGTTAAAAAAAAATGTAATCTTTATTTAGAGATCTAATTTGGAAAAGAGGGCAGCCTAGGATCAGCCTTACGGATGTTGCAGCTACCGCTCGGGGAGGGGGGGATGGCGGTTCCATATCCCAGGCTATATTTTTTGGCATCTCAGTTACAGCACTTAGCAGGGGGAGGAATACCCGATAGGGGCAACCCCAGCATCAGGATGATGATGATGGGATGCCCGCATAGTACATTCATCGAGGCCCTAGAGGCAAACTCATTTGCCATATCTTGCCCAACGATTAATCTAATCGCTAAACTTTGGCAAACAACGAAGGCTATATTAGGATATCAAGGTGTATCAGAACTGGCTCCCTTATGGGACAACAGAAACTTAGCTGAGTTAACTAAAATTGAAAGACCTAGGAAATGGGTTAATCATGGTCTTAACCAACTAAGTCAATTATTTATAGATAATACCATAAAATCGTTTGCTGACTTGAAGCAGGAATTTACCCTTGCCAATAACTCATTTTATAAATATCTCTAAGTCAGGCATGCAGTTCAGACACAATTTGGATCCCAACTAGTGCAGTGGACCTAGATTCCCATTTTGCTACAAATAATGTCTACGCCCACGTCCAAAGGGTTAATTTCTCGGCTGTATGCCAGGCTTGGAGAGAGAAAAATGGATCATAGTGGCCCGACTAAGAATAGGAAAAGATGGGAGGAAGATATGGGGCCATTGTCTACTGAGGAATGGGACTGGATTCTTAAAACAGGGAACACTTGTTTCAATCCCCCCCTCACAGAAGGTTTCACACCTTTATTTTTTCTATAGAGTGTATCACACTACCAAGAAAATGTTTAAACTAGGATGGCGAGATAATGATCAGTGTCCCAGATGTGGGACATCTGGAGATTTTATCCATATGCTCTGGAAGTGCCCGAAACTATTTAGATACTGGACAAATATTTTAGATGAGATTAATAAAACCTTTAATATAGCATTAGAAACAACGGGCAATATCTGCCTTCTGGGTTTAATAGAGGGGTGTAATGTTCCAAGAGATACTGTAGAGGTGTCTATTTCAAGCAAACAATGATCGCTCAACAATGGCAGTCGCAGACGCCCCCACAAAAAGAAACTTGGTTAGCGAGTATAACTACTATATTGGGAAACAAGAGAGTGTTTTTCATTAAACAAGGCAAACATAACAAGTTTATAAGAATGTGGGGGCCTTGGTTGGTGAGACTGGGGCTCCCTCCATAGGCCAAGAGAAGGCCTTAGAATTGCTCATAAAAGACTTGATATGTTTTTTTCCACTTGGGTCTTTTTCCACATAAGTTTTATTTAACTCCCATTTTTGCTGTTCTATTGATTTTCCTCTTTTGTCTTTAATGTTTTTTTCTCCTCTTATACCCTCTTACTTTCCCTGCCTCAAGTTCGTCAACTATACAATAACAAACTCAATTAGACATGTGCGATTAGTTTCGTACGAATCGAAATTCGTACGAATTTTTCGAAATTCGTACGAACCTGAATTACGAATTTTTACAAATACAAATTCTGTACGAAATACGAAATTTCATTTACAAAAATCGGATCCGAATTATCCGAATCCAAACTAACAAATAACTAATTTCAACTAATACGAAAGAAATTATAGCGGATATAACGAATGATTCGAATGAATTTGAGATTCAGTATAACGAATATCGACACTCTACGAATAATAACGAATTATCCGAAAGTGTATTAACGTTACATAACACAAGTCTATTGTCTATTGTTCACCAATCACTCAGAGGAAGTACGAAATACGAAATTTCGTATTCGTAAACAAAATTTCGTATTTCGTAACTTCCTCTGAGTGATTGGTGAACAATAGACAATAGACTTGTGTTATGTAACGTTAATACGTTTTCGGATAATTCGTTATTATTCGTAGAGTGTCGCTATTCGTTATCCAAATTAACGATTCGTAACAATTCATACGAATCCGAATTAAATTTCGTACACGAATTACGATTTTTTTTTATACGAAACGGAACGGAACGAAACGAAACAAATTTTTTGATGGCTCCCATGTCTAAACTCAACAGAGCTGCGGGGAAAAGAGAGAGGAATGTGTGATGTAAGTTGGGTATATAATTGGTAATGTTGATATAGGTAGGGGAGGGGGGATGGAGGCCCCCCCGGGTTAATAATGGTAAAACGATAATGGGAAAGTAATAATAATGTAGATACTATATCTATTTTCACAAATATAGAACGGCATTGTGCAGCTAGGAATTTCGTTACCCTGATGTTTTATCTCCTACTTGAAAGATGCCTAGATGTCTGGATTGTAATGTATTTTTTTGTATAAACAAATAAAAAGTATAAAGTAAAAAAAAATAAAAAATTGAAATTCTTATTTATTTATTTCTTTTTTAAGTTAAAGGGGAAAAATTGTGTGTGATTCCCTTACCTGCGCAAACGTTATGATTCTAATTTAATGTGATTATAGGGGGTGCTGGTTGTAAGGGTGATAACTTTAATATGTGAAAATGATAATGAACCGCGCACCCTACTAATATGTGAAAACATTTATCAACATAAATACAACAAAATACAGTATATCGCTTTCTACAATTATTATCGCATACTACAGGAAATTAGTGCGGTTAAGTATTTGAATGGAGTGGAGTGGGAGGACAGCACCAAACACTCACTTGCTCACTCACAGACGCCGCTCATCCTCAGCCCCGCGCACATCTGTGTCAGGTCACGCCCCCCTCGCTGATATAATCTTCAGTTTCATGTTTGCTAGGCTATCATTACTCATGTTCACCGTCCGATCTATTTTTAGATCCTCCGTCCGATCTATTTTTAGATCCTCCGTCCGATCTATTTTTAGATCCTCCGTCCGATCTATCTTTAGATCCTCCGTCCGATCTATTTTTAGATCCTCCGTCCGATCTATTTTTAGTTCGTCCGTCCGATCTATTTTTAAATCGTCCGTCCGATCTATTTTTAGATCCTCCGTCCGATCTATTTTTAGATCGTCCGTCCGATCTATTTTTAGATCCTCCATCCGATCTATTTTTAGATCCTGGTTTAGATCCATCAGATCTATTTTTAGATCCTCCTTCCCATCTATTTTTAGATCCTCCGTCCAATCTATTTTTAGTTTGTCCGTCCGATCTATTTTTAGATCCTCCGTCCAATCTATTTTTAGTTCGTCCGTCCGATCTATTTTTAGATCCTCCTTCCGATCTATTTTTAGATTTTTAGGGGTTTTTCTTGGACATGGCGACCTTACTTAACAGGTTGATTATGGCCTTTAATTACGTAAGGGAAAAAAAAACAAACGAATAAAGATAATTTACAAATAGGCGCACCAGTCAAGCCTGATAATTTATCTTGCTATGCTCAGTCAAAAAAAAAGAAAAAAAGGGGGTACACCAATAGTCCTCTTCTGTTTGCTATCACCAAAAGGCACCATAAAGCATAAAGCAGCTACCCTGCAGGCATAGAGTCATAGACATAGGCATATACAGTGGTGTGAAAAGTGTTTGCCCCCTTCCTCATTTCCTGTTCCTTTGCATGTTTGTCACACTTAAGTGTTTCGGAACATCAAACCAATTCAAACAATAGTCAAGGACAACACAAGTAAACACAAAATGCAATTTGTAAATGAAGGTGTTTATTATTAAAGGTGAAAAAAAATCCAAACCATCATGGCCCTGTGTGAAAAAGTGATTGCCCCCCTTGTTAAAAACATACTATAACTGTGGTTGTCCACACCTGAGTTCAATTTCTCTAGCCACACCCAGGCCTGATTATTGCCACACCTGTTCACAATCAAGGCATCACTTAAATAGGAGCTGCTTGACATAGTAAGGTCCACCAGAAGATCCTTAAAGCTACACATCATGCCGAGACCCAAAGAAATTCAGGAACAATTGAGAAAGAAAGTAATTGAGATCTATCAGTCTGGAAAGGGTTATAAAGCCATTTCCAAAGCTTTGGGAATCCAGCGAACCACAGTGAGAGCCATTATCGACAAATGGCGAAGACATGGAACAGTGGTGAACCTTCCCAGGAGTGGCCGGCCGCCCAAAATTACCCCAAGAGCGCAGCGACGACTCATCCAAGAGGTCACAAAAGACCCCACAACAACGTCCAAGGAACTGCAGGCCTCACTTGCCTCAGTTAAGGTCTCCACCATCAGGAAAAGACTGGGCAAAATGGCCTGCATGGCAGAGTTCCAAAGGAGAAAACCACTGCTGAGCAAAAAGAACATCAAAGCTCGTCTCAATTTCTCCACAACACATCTTGATGATCCCCAAGACTGGCACACTGTATATAAGAGTTGCTTCAGGCATCCAGCGTCCTCTTGTACCATCACTGTAAAGCACCGCAAAGCCACAGACACGATCCACCGCACCAAAGCAGGAACAAGCAGCCCAAGATCCTGCAAGATCCTCTCCCTCCTCTCATCTGCCGGCCCCTCACTGCACGCCAAATGCGTGCACCTCCGCTCCAGATGATCCGCCACACAAGCGGAGGGGGACAGGAGAAGGGGAGGTAAGCAGGGCTGAGAGTCCCGGGAAGTCCCGAAGGCAGACCGTGCGCCAAGCAGTAGGGCAGGGGGGAAATTAACGCGGTTAAGTATTTGAATGGAGTGGAGTGGGAGGACAGCACCAAACACTCACTCACTCACTCACAGGCGCCGCTCATCCTCAGCCACACCCACATCCGTGTCCGGTCACGCCTCCCACGCTGATATAATCTTCAGTATCATGTGTGCTAGGCTATCATTACTCATGTTCACCATCCGATCTATTTTTAGTTCCTCCGTCCGATCTATTTTTAGTTCGTCCGTCCGATCTATTTTTAGTCCGTCCGATCTATTTTTAGTCCGTCCGTTCAATCTATTTTTAGTACGTCCGATCTATTTTTAGATCCTCCCTCCGATCTATTTTTAGTTCGTCTGTCCGATCTATTTTTAGATCCTCCGTCCGATCTATTTTTAGATCCTCCGTCCGATCTATTTTTAGATCCTCCTTCCGATCTATTTTTAAAACCTCCGTCCGATCCTCAGTCCGATCTTTTTTTAGATCGTCCGTCCGATCTATTTTTAAATCCTCCATCCGATCTATTTTTAAATCCTCCGTCCGATCTATTTTTAAATCCTCCGTCCGATCTATTTTTAGATCCTCCGACCGATCTATTTTTAGATCCTCCGTCCGATCTATTTTTAGTTCGTCCGTCCGATCTATTTTTAGATCCTCCGTCCGATCTATTTTTAGATTTTTAGAGGTTTTTCTTGGACATGGCGACCTTGCTTAACAGGTTGACTATGGCTTTTAATTACATAAGGAAAAAAAATAAAAAAAATAAAGATAATTCACAAATAGGCGCACCAGTCAAGCCTGATAATTTATCTTGCTATGCTCGGTCAAAAAAAAGAAAAAAAATGAAAAATTCCTATCAAAATACTTACCGTAATTTTCCTTTCTGATGGACTCCATGGCAGCCAACGTGTGGGTTTAGTTCCACCTCCACTACCCTATAGAACGGTACTACCATAAGTCTTTGCTCCCTGCCAGAGGCCGTGTTCGATAACTATCCTACTCCAGCCATTTGGGAGGGAACTCCTGCTGCCATGGAGTCCATCAGGAAAGGAAAATTACGGTAAGTATTTTGATAGGAATTTTCCGTTTGCCTGACAGACTCCATGGCAGCCAACGTGTGGGAAATAACTTGCCGTACACACCCGGGTGGGCAAAATGCTGAAACAAACAAAGATTTATTTGACACTGTCAACTGACAAAACTTTAACACCAAAATCAACTGAGGATAGAGCCGCTGGCTCAACACAATAGTGAGTCATGAAGGTATGGATCGACGACCAAGATGCCGCTCTGCAGATCCCTTCAGCAGCCACATGGCCCGAGGCTGCCCATAAAGTTGAAAGACTTCTGGTTGAGTGCGCTGTTACTGCTTGAGGAGGAGCCAAGCCCTTCTCTTTATATGCCCACTGAATCGCTTGTACTATCCATGCAGCAATAGATCTTACTAATGCTCGGGAGCCCTTGTTTTTCCCGTAGAACAGGACGAACAGATAATCCGACTGGCGAAATGGGGCTGTAACTTCCAAGTATTGTTTTAAGGAACCACCAACATTAAGAGGATGAACATCTGAGATTCCGTTGGACCTGAAGGTGGGGAGTGAGATTTCTTGGTTCTCATGAAAAATCGAGGTGACCTTAGGGTTTGACCTGTCTGGAAAGAAGGTTAGGAAAGGTTTTTTGGCTCCTAGAACCTGAATTTCAGATACCCTCTTCGCTGAGGTGACGGTCACTAAAAAGGCAGTTTTAATGGTAAGCTCTCTGATGGAAAGTGACTTGTCAAGATGAGAGAAAAAGTCCAAAACAAGAGGCAGGTCCCATTTAGGGAATCTGGGTTTCCTTTGGGGTCTCAGTCTCACTGCTCCTTTAAAGAATTGTTGAATAAGGGCGTGTTTGGCCCACGACACCCCCGTGAAGGCGGAGATAGCTGACACCTGAACCCGAAGGGAACTAACCAACAAGGGTAAATCCAGACCTGATTGCAGGAAACTCAAGATGTCTTGAACTGCAGGGGAGCCGCATGAATTGGCTCTGGAAGACATATGGGATGAGAATTTAGCCCAAATCCGCTCGTACACTTTATTAGTGCTTCGCCTCCTTGCACTTAGGAGAGTGGGGATAGCTTCCTTGGGACATCCTAGTGCTTCCGACCTTCCCCTCTCAAAAACCAAGCCCTCAACTGTAGGTGAGCTGGACACGGGTGGAGAATCGAGCCTTGGGAGAGCATATCTCGTCTGGTCGGAAGAGGAACTGGTTCTTGGAAGCTGAGAAGGGTTAGGAGGGGAAACCAAGGCCTGTTGGGCCAGTGAGGAATTATGGCTATTATCTCCACCTCTTCCCATCTGAGTCTCTTCAGGAACTGAAAGATGATCGGAGTTGGAGGGAAGGCACATGCCCTGTGGAACCACCAACGCTCTGTTAGTGCGTCTATCCCGTAGGCTTGCGGATCCCTGAACCTTGAGTAGTACCTCGTTAGCTTCCTGTCTCAAACGATTGCAACCTTCTCCTCGGGCAGAGAGATAGTACCTCTTACTGTGTACCGCTATGCGCATGCGCGAACCAAGCCTCGTTCTCGCGCCGGCCTCGCGCATGTGCAGAACAGCCGTGCGACGAACGAGGAAGAAGCTCGGCGTCTGGAACGCAGAAGGAACCAGCCGCCATGCTAGCTAGACACACCACACAAGCGGCGTGTGGGGGACACAGGGACACATGCAAATAACATACACCAGATATCAACAAAAAATGGCTGCCATGGACAGGCACAGAGACCACTCACCCCTCCTGCGAACGATCACCTGCCCGAAGGTAAGACAACACATACTTGCCAGACTTGTAGGGCGACAGTCACCTGCTAGTAGCTAGGATAATGACCAAAACACGGTTTTGCCTGTCAGTGACCAGGAATACACCTCTTCAGCCCCTCTTCCATATGCCCCTTCCATACTCCGCTAGTAGCTAGAGCTTATTGGAAACATGCGACTCCGAGTCGCTCGGCCAGTCCATATCGCAGGAGAGAAAAAAACGGCAATCTTCAGGTAGAAAGACACAAACTAGGTCCTTCGGAGGAGGACAAAAAAAGAACATCTATTTTTAGATCCTCCGTCCGATCTATTTTTAGATTTTTAGGGGTTTTTCTTGGACATGGCGACCTTACTTAACAGGTTGACTATGGCCTTTAATTACATAAGGAAAAACAACAAAACAACTAAAGATAATTTACAAATAGGCGCACCAGTCAAGCCTGATAATTTATCTTGCTATGCTCAGTCAAAAAAAAAGAAAAAAAGGGGGTACACCAATAGTCCTCTTCTGTTTGCTATCACCAAAAGGCACCATAAAGCATAAAGCAGCTACCCTGCAGGCATAGAGTCATAGACATATGCATATATAGGCATACATAAACAGCCAAGCATACAGTCCTCCTCTGATTTCTTGCCACCCCAGCCCTGCTATCTTGCAGGCATAAGGGTACAGACATATAGGGATGTAGGCAAATATTAGCATGTAAGCATATAGTCAATAAGATTTAGAAAATAAAGTAAGAAGCCTGTATATCAGCCTGTACCTTGGCATAGGTCACCCGGCGTGGCAGGGGTCAGTGAAGAAACAGCAGGGCAAAAGAGTAGTAAAGCTGGCTGGCTCTCACCACTTCTCCAGAAGGACCCACTTTGCTTCTTTGGCGATGTGTTAAATGCACACAGGCACACTGTATATAAGAGTTGCTTCAGGCATCCAGTGTCCTCTTGAACCATCACTGTAAAGCACCGCAAAGCCACAGAAACGATCCACTGCACCAAAGCAGGAACAAGCAGCCCAAGATCCTGCAAGATCCTCTCGCTCCTCTCATCTTGCGGTCCCTCACTGCACGCCAAATGCGTGCACCGCTGCTCTAGATGATCCGCCACACAAGTGGAGGGGGACAGGAGAGGGGGAGGTAAGCAGGGCTACCCCACGCTGAGAGTCCCGGGAGGTCCCGAAGGCAGACCGTGCACCAAGCAGTAGGGCAGGGGGGAAATTAGCGCGGTTAAGTATTTGAATGGAGTGGAGCGGGAGGACAGCACCAAACACTCACTCGCTCACTCACAGACGCCGCTCATCCTTAGCCACACCCACATCCGTGTACGGTCACACCCCCCTCGCTGATATAATCTTCAGTATCATGTGTGTCATCACTCATGTTCACCGTCCGATCTATTTTTAGATCCTCTGTCCGATCTATTTTTAGATCCTCCGTCCGATCTATTTTTAGATCCTCCGTCCGATCTATTTTTAGATCCTCTGTCCGATCTATTTTTAGATCATCCGTCCGATCTATTTTTAGATCCTCTGTCCGATCTATTTTTAGATCCTCCGTCCGATCTATTTTTAGATTCTGGTTTAGATCCGTCCGATCTATTTTTAGATCGTCCGTCCGATCTATTTTTAGATCCTGGTTTATTTCCGTCCGATCTATTTTTAGATCGTCCATCCGATCTATTTTTAGATCGTCCATCCGATCTATTTTTAGATCGTCCATCCGATCTATTCTTAGATTCTGGTTTAGATCCGTCCGATCTATTTTTAGATCCTCCGTCCGATCTATTTTTAGATCCTCCGTCCGATCTATTTTTAAATCCTCCGTCCGATCTATTTTTAGATCCTCCGTCCGATCTATTTTTAAATCCTCCGTCCGATCTATTTTTAGATCCTCCGTCCGATCTATTTTTAAATCCTCCGTCCGATCTATTTTTAGATCCTGGTTTAGATCCGTCCGATCTATTTTTAGATCGTCCGTCCGATCTATTTTTAGATCCTCCGTCCGATCTATTTTTAGATCCTCCGTCCGATCTATTTTTAGATCGTCCGTCCGATCTATTTTTAGATCGTCCGTCCGATCTATTTTTAGATCGTCCATCCGATCTATTTTTAGATCCTCCGTCCGATCTATTTTTAGATCGTCCGTCCGATCTATTTTTAGATCCTCCGTCCGATCTATTTTTTAGATCCTGGTTTAGATCCGTCCGATCTATTTTTAGATCCTCCGTCCGATCTATTTTTAGATCCTCCGTCCGATCTATTTTTAGATCCTCCGTCCGATCTATTTTTAGATCCTCCGTCCGATCTATTTTTGGATCTATTTTTGGATCCTCCGTCCGATCTATTTTTGGATCCTCCGTCCGATCTATTTTTAGATCCTGGTTTAGATCCGTCCGATCTATTTTTGGATCCTCCGTCCGATCTATTTTTAGATCCTGGTTTAGATCCGTCCGATCTATTTTTAGATCGTCCGTCCGATCTATTTTTAGATCGTCCGTCCGATCTATTTTTAGATCCTCTGTCCGATCTATTTTTAGATCCTCCATCCGATCTATTTTTAGATCCTCCGTCCGATCTATTTTTAGATCCTGGTTTAGATCCGTCCGATCTATTTTTAGATCGTCCATCCGATCTATTTTTAGATTCTGGTTTAGATCCGTCCGATCTATTTTTAGATCCTCCGTCCGATCTATTTTTAGATCCTCCGTCCGATCTATTTTTAGATCCTCCGTCCGATCTATTTTTAGATCGTCCGTCCGATCTATTTTTAGATCCTCCGTCCGATCTATTTTTAGATCCTTCGTCTGATCTAATTTTAGATCGTCTGTCCGATCTATTTTTAGATCCTCCGTCCGATCTATTTTTAGATCATCCGTCCGAACTATTTTTAGATCCTCCTTCCCATCTATTTTTAGATCCTCCGTCCGATGTATTTTTAGTTTGTCCGTCCGATCTATTTTTAGATCCTGGTTTAGATCCGTCCGATCTATTTTTAGATCCTCCTTCCCATCTATTTTTAGATCCTCCATCCAATCTATTTTTAGTTCGTCCGTCCGATCTATTTTTAGATCGTCCGTCCGATCAATTTTTAGATCCTCCGTCCGATCTATTTTTAGATCGTCCATCCGATCTATTTTTAGATCCTCCGTCCGATCTATTTTTAGAACCTGGTTTAGATCCGTCCGATCTATTTTTAGATCGTCCGTCCGATCTATTTTTAGATTCTGGTTTAGATCCGTCCGATCTATTTTTAGATCATCCGTCCGATCTATTTTTAGATCATCCGTCCGATCTATTTTTAGATCCTTTGTCTGATCTAATTTTAGATCGTCTGTCCGATCTATTTTTAGATCCTCCGTCCGATCTATTTTTAGATCATCCGTCCGAACTATTTTTAGATCCTCCTTCCCATCTATTTTTAGATCCTCCGTCCGATGTATTTTTAGTTTGTCCGTCCGATGTATTTTTAGTTTGTCCGTCCGATCTATTTTTAGATCCTGGTTTAGATCCGTCCGATCTATTTTTAGATCCTCCTTCCCATCTATTTTTAGATCCTCCGTCCGATCTATTTTTAGTTCGTCCGTCCGATCTATTTTTAGATACTCCATCCAATCTATTTTTAGATCCTCCGTCCTATCTATTTTTAGATCCTCCGTCCTATCTATTTTTAGATCCTCCGTCCGATCTATTTTTAGATCGTCCGTCCGATCTATTTTTAGATCGTCCGTCCGATCTATTTTTAGATCGTCTGTCCGATCTTTTATTAGATTCTCCGTCCTATCTATTTTTAGATCCTCTGTCTGATCTATTTTTAGATCCTCTGTCCGATCTATTTTTAGATCCTCCGTCCGATCTATTTTTAGATCCTCCGTCCGATCTATTTTTAGATCCTGGTTTAGATCCGTCCGATCTATTTTTAGATCCTCCGTCCGATCTATTTTTAGTTTGTCCGTCCGATCTATTTTTAGTTTGTCCGTCCGATCTATTTTTAGATCCTGGTTTAGATCCGTCCGATCTATTTTTAGATCCTCCGTCCGATCTATTTTTAGATCGTCCGTCCGATCTATTTTTAGATCCTCCGTCCGATCTATTTTTAGATCCTCCGTCCGATCTATTTTTAGATCCTCCGTCCGATCTTTTTTTGGATCCTCCGTCCGATCTATTTTTAGATCCTGGTTTAGATCCGTCCGATCTATTTTTAGATCCTCCGTCCGATCTATTTTTAGATCGTCCGTCCGATCTATTTTTAGATCCTCCGTCCGATCTATTTTTAGATCCTCCGTCCGATCTATTTTTAGATCGTCCGTCCGATCTATTTTTAGATCCTCCGTCCGATCTATTTTTAGATCCTGGTTTAGATCCGTCCGATCTATTTTTAGATCGTCCATCCGATCTATTTTTAGATTCTGGTTTAGATCCGTCCGATCTATTTTTAGATCGTCCGTCCGATCTATTTTTAGATCGTCCGTCCGATCTATTTTTAGATCGTCCGTCCGATCTATTTTTAGATCCTCCGTCCGATCTATTTTTAGATCCTTCGTCTGATCTAATTTTAGATCGTCTGTCCGATCTATTTTTAGATCCTCCGTCCGATCTATTTTTAGATCATCCGTCCGAACTATTTTTAGATCCTCCTTCCCATCTATTTTTAGATCCTCCGTCCGATGTATTTTTAGTTTGTCCGTCCGATCTATTTTTAGATCCTGGTTTAGATCCGTCCGATCTATTTTTAGATCCTCCTTCCCATCTATTTTTAGATCCTCCGTCCGATCTATTTTTAGTTTGTCCGTCCGATCTATTTTTAGATCCTCCATCCAATCTATTTTTAGTT
This sequence comes from Lithobates sylvaticus, assembly GCA_028564925.1. Taxonomy (NCBI): domain Eukaryota; kingdom Metazoa; phylum Chordata; class Amphibia; order Anura; family Ranidae; genus Lithobates; species Lithobates sylvaticus. Next base: position 72,406,577 of record CM053034.1, on the reverse strand, counting down.
CGTCCGTCCGATCTATTTTTAGATCGTCCGTCCGATCAATTTTTAGATCCTCCGTCCGATCTATTTTTAGATCGTCCGTCCGATCTATTTTTAGATCCTCCGTCCGATCTATTTTTAGATCCTGGTTTAGATCCGTCCGATCTATTTTTAGATCGTCCGTCCGATCTATTTTTAGATTCTGGTTTAGATCCGTCCGATCTATTTTTAGATCGTCCGTCCGATCTATTTTTAGATCGTCCGTCCGATCTATTTTTAGATCCTTTGTCTGATCTAATATTAGATCGTCTGTCCGATCTATTTTTAGATCATCCGTCCGAACTATTTTTAGATCCTCCTTCCCATCTATTTTTAGATCCTCCGTCCGATGTATTTTTAGTTTGTCCGTCCGATCTATTTTTAGATCCTGGTTTAGATCCGTCCGATCTATTTTTAGATCCTCCTTCCCATCTATTTTTAGATCCTCCGTCCGATCTATTTTTAGTTCGTCCGTCCGATCTATTTTTAGATCCTGGTTTAGATCCGTCCGATCTATTTTTAGATCCTCCTTCCCATCTATTTTTAGATCCTCCGTCCGATCTATTTTTAGTTTGTCCGTCCGATCTATTTTTAGATCCTGGTTTAGATCCGTCCGATCTATTTTTAGATCCTCCGTCCGATCTATTTTTAGTTTGTCCGTCCGATCTATTTTTAGTTTGTCCGTCCGATCTATTTTTAGATCCTGGTTTAGATCCGTCCGATCTATTTTTAGATCCTCCGTCCGATCTATTTTTAGATCGTCCGTCCGATCTATTTTTAGATCCTCCGTCCGATCTATTTTTAGATCCTCCGTCCGATCTATTTTTAGATCCTCCGTCCGATCTTTTTTTGGATCCTCCGTCCGATCTATTTTTAGATCCTGGTTTAGATCCGTCCGATCTATTTTTAGATCCTCCGTCCGATCTATTTTTAGATCGTCCGTCCGATCTATTTTTAGATCCTCCGTCCGATCTATTTTTAGATCCTCCGTCCGATCTATTTTTAGATCGTCCGTCCGATCTATTTTTAGATCCTCCGTCCGATCTATTTTTAGATCCTGGTTTAGATCCGTCCGATCTATTTTTAGATCGTCCATCCGATCTATTTTTAGATTCTGGTTTAGATCCGTCCGATCTATTTTTAGATCGTCCGTCCGATCTATTTTTAGATCGTCCGTTCGATCTATTTTTAGATCGTCCGTCCGATCTATTTTTAGATCCTCCGTCCGATCTATTTTTAGATCCTTCGTCTGATCTAATTTTAGATCGTCTGTCCGATCTATTTTTAGATCCTCCGTCCGATCTATTTTTAGATCATCCGTCCGAACTATTTTTAGATCCTCCTTCCCATCTATTTTTAGATCCTCCGTCCGATGTATTTTTAGTTTGTCCGTCCGATCTATTTTTAGATCCTGGTTTAGATCCGTCCGATCTATTTTTAGATCCTCCTTCCCATCTATTTTTAGATCCTCCGTCCGATCTATTTTTAGTTTGTCCGTCCGATCTATTTTTAGATCCTCCATCCAATCTATTTTTAGTTCGTCCGTCCGATCTATTTTTAGATCGTCCGTCCGATCAATTTTTAGATCCTCCGTCCGATCTATTTTTAGATCGTCCGTCCGATCTATTTTTAGATCCTCCGTCCGATCTATTTTTAGATCCTGGTTTAGATCCGTCCGATCTATTTTTAGATCGTCCGTCCGATCTATTTTTAGATTCTGGTTTAGATCCGTCCGATCTATTTTTAGATCGTCCGTCCGATCTATTTTTAGATCGTCCGTCCGATCTATTTTTAGATCCTTTGTCTGATCTAATATTAGATCGTCTGTCCGATCTATTTTTAGATCATCCGTCCGAACTATTTTTAGATCCTCCTTCCCATCTATTTTTAGATCCTCCGTCCGATGTATTTTTAGTTTGTCCGTCCGATCTATTTTTAGATCCTGGTTTAGATCCGTCCGATCTATTTTTAGATCCTCCTTCCCATCTATTTTTAGATCCTCCGTCCGATCTATTTTTAGTTCGTCCGTCCGATCTATTTTTAGATCCTGGTTTAGATCCGTCCGATCTATTTTTAGATCCTCCTTCCCATCTATTTTTAGATCCTCCGTCCGATCTATTTTTAGTTTGTCCGTCCGATCTATTTTTAGATCCTCCATCCAATCTATTTTTAGTTCGTCCGTCCGATCTATTTTTAGATCGTCCGTCCGATCAATTTTTAGATCCTCCTTCCGATCTATTCTTAGATCGTCCGTCCGATCTATTTTTAGATCCTCCGTCCGATCTATTTTTTAGATCCTGGTTTAGATCCGTCCGATCTATTTTTAGATCGTCCGTCCGATCTATTTTTAGATTCTGGTTTAGATCCGTCCGATCTATTTTTAGATCGTCCGTCCGATCTATTTTTAGATCGTCCGTCCGATCTATTTTTAGATCCTTTGTCTGATCTAATTTTAGATCGTCTGTCCGATCTATTTTTAGATCCTCCGTCCGATCTATTTTTAGATCATCCGTCCGAACTATTTTTAGATCCTCCTTCCCATCTATTTTTAGATCCTCCGTCCGATGTATTTTTAGTTTGTCCGTCCGATCTATTTTTAGATCCTGGTTTAGATCCGTCCGATCTATTTTTAGATCCTCCTTCCCATCTATTTTTAGATCCTCCGTCCGATCTATTTTTAGTTCGTCCGTCCGATCTATTTTTAGATACTCCATCCAATCTATTTTTAGATCCTCCGTCCTATCTATTTTTAGATCCTCCGTCCTATCTATTTTTAGATCCTCCGTCCGATCTATTTTTAGATCGTCCGTCCGATCTATTTTTAGATCGTCCGTCCGATCTATTTTTAGATCGTCTGTCCGATCTTTTATTAGATTCTCCGTCCTATCTATTTTTAGATCCTCTGTCTGATCTATTTTTAGATCCTCTGTCCGATCTATTTTTAGATCCTCCGTCCGATCTATTTTTAGATCCTGGTTTAGATCCGTCCGATCTATTTTTAGATCCTCCGTCCGATCTATTTTTAGTTTGTCCGTCCGATCTATTTTTAGTTTGTCTGTCCGATCTATTTTTAGATCCTCCATCCGATCTATTTTTAGTTCGTCTGTCCGATCTATTTTTAGATCCTCTGTCCGATCTATTTTTAGATCCTCCGTCCGATCTATTTTTAGATCCTCCGTCCGATCTATTTTTAGTTCGTCCGTCCGATCTATTTTTAGATCCTCCGTCCGATCTATTTTTAGATCCTCCGTCCGATCTATTTTTTAGGGGTTTTTCTTGGACATGGCGACCTTGCTTAACAGGTTGACTATGGTCTTTAATTACGTAAGGAAAAAAATAAAATTATATGCTCAGTCAAAAAAAAAGAAAAAAAGGGGGTACACCAATAGTCCTCTTCTGTTTGCTATAACGAAAAGGCACCATAAAGCATAAAGCAGCTACCCTGCAGGCATAGAGTCATAGACATAGGCATATATAGGCATGCATAAACTGCCAAGCATAAGTCCTTCTCTGATTTCTTGCCACCCCAGCTCTGCTATCTTGCAGGCATAAGGATACAGGCATATATAGGAACTCCCACCCAAGATCCAATCGCCCACCAAAAAAAAAAAAAAATGATACGCTCATATGCACGGAAGCTTCAAAAGTGGTATTTTTTATCCAATTTTCGTATTGTGTGTATGAAGCTTAACTGTTAGTACATAAAAAAAAACAATCCTCAATAAACATAAATACGGTAATTCTCTGAATAATCAGCATTCATTCAATTGTGCTTCCATGCAAATGTGAACATCATGTTCTGATCTTTATTGGGGAATTTTATTTTGTATATAAAGTGTTTATGTGGTGAGTTTACACTTTTCATTGAACAGAGCTTGGATAACACAGGGTTAAACGGAAAGGTCATAAATTAACTGCACATTATCTGGACAGAATGCTTGGGGAGATAGTGATGTGTTCCTGCTTAGGAGATGTATGTTAGCTTGGGGGGCTGCAAACTCTGCAGGGCTCCAACACACACTCGCTGCTATTCCAACCCTTCACATATTTCCACATAAACTTCCCTCCTGGCATTAACCACTTGCTTACTGGGCACTTAAACCCCCCTCCTTTCCAGACCAATTTTCAGCTTTCAGCACTGTTGCACTTTGAATGACAATTGCGCGGTCATACAACACTGTACCCAAATTAAATTTTTATCATTTTTTCCCCCCAAATAGAGCTTTCTTTTGGTGGTATTTGATCACCTCTGCGATTTTTATTTTTTGTTAATTTTTTTTAAAAAGACTGAATTTAAAAAAAAAATATGTTTTTTTTTTTTAATTTTGTTATAACAAAAAAAAAAGGGTAATTTTTGTCCGTCATTGATGTATGCTGATGAGGCGGTAGTGATGGGCACTGATGGGTGGCAGTGATGGGCACTGATGGGTGGCAGTGATGGGCAGCACTTTTAGGTGGCACTGATTGGCAGCACTGGTGGGCATTGATAGGTGGCACTTGTGGGCATGGACAGGTGGCACTTGTGGGCATGGACAGGTGGCACTTATGGGCATGGACAGGTGGCACTTGTGGGCATTGCAAGTGGGACCGATGTCCCTTTAAGATAAGCCGATGTCAGCGTGAGGAGAAAAAAAACCCTATAACCGAGCTTTTGTTTTTATTATGTGATCAACTGTCATTGGCTGACAGCTGATCACATGGTAAGGGGCCGGGACCCGCCCCTTACTCGGATCGCTGATCACCCAGGTCTCAGTGACAGGGCGCGCGCAGGGACCGTGCACAGAGGAGGACATCATATGAGGCGCTGAGGCCATCATTTGGCCATAGCGCGGATGTCTAGTGGTTAAACTTTGCCAGGTATTGTGCTCAGCTTACCACCCCAAACTGATCTTCCTCCCTCAGCTCACCTCTCTCCCTGCATGTCCTGTGAGCAGAATAGCTGTGCTCCTCCTCTGGGTTCTCTCATCATATGGCACTGAAGATGGAGGAGGGGGGGGATTCAGCGGGAAACACAGAGCAAGTATGCAGGAGCCTGGGGGGGGGGGGGGATCAGGATACAGAAAATCAGGTGGGGCCGGCGGGGAGGAGCTCATTACGAGAGGTCTGACTAAATACAATCTTTTAGCAGCAGGGACCTGATCTACCTGTCAGCTAGCTGTGATTGACAGGTAGATTGAAGTGGAAGCTGTCTACTGGCAATGCCTGAATGGTCAGGAGTGCGGCACTTACTATTGCGAGCTGTGTCGGCAGCTGCTGGTGTAGCACCTGCCACACAGCTCGCATACTTCAAAGTCTTGCAGGACACATCTGCTAACATGTTGTGGAAAAAGTACAGGAACTCTGTTCCCATGCGTTCCCGCAGGACTTGAGCCCTGGATGTAGGCAAATATTAACATGTAAGCATATAGTCAATCAGATTTAGAAAATAAAGTAAGAAGCCTGTATATCAGCCTGTACCTCGGCATAGGTCACCCGGCGTGGCAGGGGTCAGTGATGAAACAGCAGGGCAAAAAAGTAGTAAAGCTGGCTGGCTCTCACCACTTCTCCAGAGGGACTCCAGAAGGACCCACTTTGCTTCTTTGGCGATGTGTTAAATGCACACAGGCACACTGTATAAAAGAGTTGCTTCAGGCATCCAGCGTCCTCTTGTACCATCACTGTAAAGCACCGCAAATCCGCAGACACGATCCACCACACCAAAGCAGGAACAAGCAGCCCAAGATCCTGCAAGATCCTCTCCCTCCTCTCATCCGGCGGCCCTCACTGTACGCCAAATGCATGCACCGCCGCTCCAGATGATCCGCCACACAAGCGGAGGGGGACAGGAGAGGGGAGGTAAGCAGGGCTACCCCACGCTGAGAGTCCCGGGAGGTCCCGAAGGCAGACCGTGCGCCAAGCAGTAGGGCAGGGGGGAAATAAGCGCGGTTAAGTATTTGAATGGAGTGGAGCGGGAGGACAGCACCAAACACTCACTCGCTCACTCACAGACGCCGCTCATCCTCAGCCACGCCCACATCCGTGTCTGATCATGCCCCCGTCGCTGATATAATCTTCAGTATCATGTGTGCTAGGCTATCATTACTCATGTTCACCGACCGATCTATTTTTAGTTCGTCCATCCGATCTATTTTTAGTTCGTCCATCCGATCTATTTTTAGTCCATCCGTCCGATCTATTTTTAGATCCTCCGTCGGATCTATTTTTAGATCCTCCGTCCGATCTATTTTTAGATCCTCCGTCCGATCTATTTTTAGTTCGTCCGTCCGATCTATTTTTAGACCCTCCGTCCGATCTATTTTTAGATCCTCCGTCCGATCTATTTTTAGATCCTCCGTCCGATCTATTTTAGATCCTCCGTCCGATCTATTTTTAGTTCGTCCGTCCGATCTATTTTTAGTTCGTCCGTCCGATCTATTTTTAGATCCTCCGTCCGATCTATTTTTAGATCCTCCGTCCGATCTATTTTTAGATCCTGGTTTAGATCCGTCCGATCTATTTTTAGATCCTCCGTCCGATCTATTTTTTTTTTTTTTAAATCAGAAAAGAAGTTTATTGAAAAACTGAACAAGGAAAACCATACAATATAGCATACAGAAGTATCCAAATTTCAGTAAAGAAGTACAGTACATCATGTCAGATTAAATGAGTGGGTTCATCACAATCATAGTTAACCGTAGTATAATGTCTTAACTGACTATCACAGTGTTAAATACTCTGCAGTGCACACATATAAAAAATGACTTGGACACGAGAGGTACTTTCTGCATACCTGAACCAAGAATACGTATAAAACCAAAAAAAAAAAGAAAAAATAGTAAAGAAATAACTGAGAAAGAAATAGATAACTAAACTCTTTGTCTTTTGAAATAGTGGAAGGATTCAGTTCTCTTCTAGTACCTTGTACTTGCCTATGCTTTCGCCACGAGATAGCATACCAGTGCCTGTGTTGCTGACATATTCTAGATCAGCCAGTCATTCGCTAAAGTTGCATCAGGTTACATTTGTAATAGCCTGTCAGTTATTAATTGGGCCGGTGCCAACCCCGGCATGTCCAGCCAGTTTTGCCACAAATTGTAGAATTTTTTGGGTGCATTCCTATGCTGATAAGTGAGCTTTTCCCGTATCAGCATGTTATTTACCATATCCACCCAGCCTTTTCCTGTGGGAACTCTAGGTGTTATCCAGAATCGTGCAATTGCCTTACGTGCTAGGTATAATAAACGCAGTATTGCCGTATGTCCACTAGGTGAAAGGGTTGGTATTTCCAACGCTCCAAGGAGACACACAATCGGATCATTTAATACTGGGAGTTGGAACACCTGTGAGATGGTTGTTAAGACAAATTGCCAGTACCGGAATAATTTCGGGCATTTCCACATCATATGTAAAAGATCTCCCTCTTCTCTAGTGCATTTCGGGCACAGTGGAGAATCCCTGAGGCCCCATTTGTGTAACCTGGTTGGAGTTCTATAGACCCTATGAAGTAGAAATAGGTGAGATAGTCTGTGGGAGGCAGAGACCGACACCAATGGGGCCGAGGTTAAGCACAGCTCCCACTGCTCTCCGTCTATGGGGCCCAAATCCTTCTCCCAGCCGCGTCTGCATGCCAGTTTGGAAGCATCGTGTGATGTGTTGATCAGCCTCACGTACACTCTGGAAATCATGCCCTTCCTGTCACCCGCCGACAGCACATCACTCATTAGTGGATGTGCTACCAACGTGAGAGAGGAGAGCCTGAGCTCACTCTGCACTGCATGTCGCAGTTGAAGATATTGAAAGAAGCATACCCTGGGAATTGCAAATTCCCCTTGTAGATCTGCAAATGACTTAAACACTGAACCTCTGAACAATTGAGCAATATATCGCACTCCCAATTCTTCCCACTGATGAAAGTCTGTAAGTTTGGCCAGCTCTTTAAAGTAAGTGTTTCTCCAGATGGGAGTGAAATGGCACACCCCCCTTATGTGCATAAGGGACCTAATGTACTTCCATAATGTGTTGAAAAGCGTAATCGTGGGGAGGGTTTGTTGGATGTGAGTGAAGCCTGCCTCTAAATGGGACAGTACCGTGAGTGTGGAATCTTGCGGGACCAACAGGGACCTAATGGGGTCTTTGTCATCCATTATTCCCCACCCACCCAGATGTTGGATTTGTGAGGCAACAAAGTAGTATCTGGCATGTGGTACGGCGAGCCCCCCCTGGTCTTTTGCCAATTGTAATGAGTTTAGGCTGATCCTAGCTGTCTTATTGCCCCAAATCAACGCTCTGAATTGAGCATCTATCTGAGAGAACAATTTATGAGGGATCCATACAGGGGTGTTATGAAACACATATAGGAGTTGAGGGGCCCAAACCATTTTGATTAAATTCGCTCGTCCGGTCACAGAAATAGGCAATTTCACCCACACCGCACACTTCTGTCTAAATTTGTGGAGCAGAGGCGTGAGGTTTAGTGATAAGTATTGATTAGGGTCGGCTGTCACTTGTATCCCAAGGTAACGAAATTCGTTCACCGTTAGTATATCTTTGGCACAGTCTGGGAGAGGTTTCGATAGTGGGTCCAGGGGTAGAATGACTGATTTATTCCAGTTAATAGTAAAACCTGACAGCTCCCCGAAGTCCGCGATCAATTGCATCGCGTGCCTCAGCGAGCCGTCTGTGTCCCCTAGATAAATTAAAGTGTCGTCTGCATATAGAGAAATAATATCCTGTCTAAGTCCCCTACGAAACCCAATTATGTTCAGTGATTCCCTTGCATGAATAGCCAAGGGTTCGAGCGCCATTGCAAACAACAGGGGTGATAAAGGACACCCCTGTCGTGTGCCCCTGAAAAGCGTTAAAGAATCAGATACCTCCCCATTGACCCGCATTCTCGCGGTGGGGTTGTTATATAATAACTGGACCCATCTGAGGAAGGAGGGACCCACCCCAAATCTTTCCAGCGTTTCCCACAGATATAGCCACTCAACGCTGTCAAAAGCTTTGGCAGCGTTAAGTGACAGGACAGCTCTGTTACCCGGGTTATCTACTGGGATCTGTAGGTTGAGAAACAATCTGCGTAAGTTATGTGCCGTCGATCTGGTCGGGATGAACCCAGACTGGTCTCTGTGGATTACTGATTGTATACACTTGGCCAATCTGTTGGCCAATACTCTGGCCAGCAGTTTAACGTCAAAAGTAAGCAGAGATATCGGTCGGTAAGAATCCGGTGATATCGCAGCTTTGCCCGGTTTCAGAAGGACCACTATCAGAGCCTCGGTCATAGAAAGGGGGAGTCTACCGGTCTCAAAGGCCCTGTTATATACCTTCAAAAGAACTGGGATCAAATGTGAGGCATACCTTTTATAGACTTCCGAGGGGAGTCCGTCCGACCCTGGGGCCTTCCCATTTCGTGCTTGTGCTAATGCTTCTAGTAGTTCCTCTTCAGAGAGTGGTGCGTTTAGTTGGGAGGTGTCTGACTTCGAGAATTTTGGCAAGGGGTGTCTGTCTAAGAATGTGTGTATTTCTGTCTTCGTTGGGTTTACTTTGGAAGTATAAACGTCTTGGAAAAAGTCTTTAAAAATTCCCATGATTTCTGGGGTAGAATGATGAAGTGTACCCTGTTTGTCAGCCATTGCCACTATATGTGCCGCCGGCTGTTGTGACTTGGCTAACATGGCCAGCATGTGGCCAGTGTTTTCTCCTTCCTCATAGTGTGCCTGTTGAAGGAAAAAGCGTTTGTTTTCAGCTAATTGTAACGTGAGGTTCTTTAGCATGGCTTGGGCTGAGAGCCATGTGCTCTTGGTGCTATCACTTGGGTTTGCTATATATTGTGTTTCTGCTTTACCTGCTTCCAACCTCACTAGATTCTCCCATTCCTTGGTTTTAGACTTAATATGTGAGATCTCTCTAATAAACTGTCCCCGTAAGTAAGCTTTGGTTGCATCCCATACTATAGTCAGGTCAGCTGACCCTATGTTTTGCTGAAAGAAAATGGTCAAGAGACTACTAATTGGATCTGGGTCTGGTAGTAGAGCCATCCAAAATGGGTTCAATTTCCATATACCCCTAGCTTTGACCATCCCCATGTGTACATCTATGGACAGTGGAGAGTGGTCAGAGACATGTCTAGTATGATATTGCGAAGTGTCAATTAATGATAGCATATATTCATTACCCAGAGCTAGATCAATACGCGATAATCCTCCAATGGAGGCAGATTGACAGGAATAAACTTTGGTATCAGGGTTGTGCATCCTCCATACGTCTATAAGGCCCATCTCCTGGAGGAGACGAGCAAACGGTGTGGGCTTTTGGCTGCTTCGTGGTCCGGTTCCCCCAGTGGTGCTCAATTTATCTTTACTTATGTCAATGAAATTATTAAAATCACCTATTGCCAACAGTGGTACGCCCGGGAACTGCGCCATATAAGACGCAAGTAGTGTAAGCACGGTGGCTGAGAACGGAGGAGGAATGTACAATCCTGCCAAGATACATTTGGTCCCATAAAGGGAGCACAGCAAAAATATGTAGCGACCTTCCGGGTCAATTTTAATGTCTAGTGGGGAGAATTGTGTACCCTTTTTTATCAGGACACTCACTCCCCTCGAGTACACCGAGTAGGTGGCATGGTATTGATGACAAAATTGTCTCACAGCAAAAGAGGGGGTGTTTATCGAGGGGAGGTGAGTCTCCTGTAGGCATATCACATCCGCTTGTATGCGCTTGACAGTTCTCATGACTGCCAGGCGCTTGATCGGATTGTTTAGGCCCCTTACATTCCAGGACAGAACTCTCGTCACTCCTGACATTTAAATAGCATTTTCGTAATTACCCGGATATTTAGTACATATAACACCCATGTTGGGAGAGCTATAGTAACCTTGCCCTTGATTGGGCCTTTGTACCAGTGTGGCAGTTTGGCTGTAGGAAGAAAACAATCAATGAGTAACGACAATGGCATTAGGAACCTGAGACTGGCATCAGCATAGGACATGAGTCTCGTAAATACTATACCAGCGGTTCTGGTGATCATGGTGGCAGTCCTTGAAGAGGGGGAAAAGGAAAATAATAAAAAAAAGACAAGAGTGGAAAAAAAGATGAAACAGATGGCCAACAGGGCCTCGCCTTCAATCTTGAACTTGAATGGGGAGTCAATCCTATCCATTCTGGGGGCAACAGTGGAAGTGCACTTACGTGTCCCAACCTTCTCCACAGCAAGAACATTAGCCGTGCGTATATGCATGTATTCAGAAAACAACCGGGGTTCTGGATAGCTGGCTCCGCCTTCTCTACAACTTCCATGGGGAAACAACAAGTGGCAAAGTGTACCAAACCTGTGCAAAAGCATGGTGGACATCTCATGGTGGTGCGTTGCGCCTGTTTCTAGCAGCTCGGATTGATTGCTCTTCCCGGTCCAGCCATTGTGCTGCTGTAGAAGGAGAATCAAAGAATTGAACAGAGCCCAGGACTTCCACCCTGAGGCGAGCTGGGTATAGCATTGCGTATTTCAGTTCTAAGTCTCTGAGTCTTTTCTTGACATCGGTGAATTTAGCACGTTTTTTCTGTAAATCAGCAGAGAAATCAGGGAAAAAGGAGATTTTAGCATTGTCAAGTTTGAGTGCCGCAGGTTTGATCCTGGCATTGAAGAGGACCGCGTCTCTGTCCTTATAGTTGAGGAGTTTAAACAGGAAAGGCCTTGGGGGGGGCGCCTGGTGGTGGAAGCCTGGCCGGAACTCTGTGAGCCCTTTCCACTGAGAACATGGGGGAGAAGACCTCCGCCCCAAATGCATTGGTCAGCCATTTTTCAATAAAGTCCACAGGGTTTTTACCCTCCATACGCTCAGGGATACCAATGGCCCTTATATTGTTTCTCCTCATTCTGTTCTCCATTTCATCTAAACGAGCGACATGTTGTGAGAGTAAATGGTTATTGTAGGATAGGTCATTTTGCATTGGCGCTAGATCATCTTCCATGGAGCTCACTCTCCCCTCCAAGGCAGCTGTCCTCTCCCTTATCTTCTGCGTGTCCTGACGCAGAAATGTCATTTCTGCTTTAACCCCTTTAATGTCTGATGTGAGTGCTGCTAGCGATGTGTTACATGAGGTGACCGCAGCAAAAATGTCCCTAAGTGTGGGTTCGTTTTCCCCTTCAGGGCTGGGTATGGATTGCGGCCTAGCAGGCAGGCCTTGTGGGGTACTCACTGCGTCCCAGGGGAATATGGCGCCAATGGAATCCTCTAGGGGTATTGTATCGTCTGCCTCCATCGCTTCTTTCAGGGATTCCTCCGGGGGGGGGAGATTGATCCGAGGTAAGCGGCATGGAGAACAGCTTAGCAGCTGCCTCCCTGTGAATCTCCTTCGCCGAGCGCTGTGCGGGGGCGCCATGATGGCCCATGAGGTCTGTGCTGCGCGATGGCGTGTGTCGTCTGGCGGTCGACATTGGGTCTTCCCGGGGGTAAGTATCGATGCCTGTGGGTGCCAGGGGTTTGCAGGGCTTAGGTAGGGTTGTTTTTTCTAGGCGGATGGAAGCGGATTCCCAGGATTAGTTCAGGATGTTCGGCGGAGCTCCTCACAAGTGCGTCCGGCTACATCCGCTGCCTGGCCAAGCCCCGTCCGATCTATTTTTAGATCCTCCGTCCGATCTATTTTTAGATCCTCCGTCCGATCTATTTTTAGATCCTCCGTCCGATCTATTTTTAGATCCTCCGTCCGATCTATTTTTAGATCCTCCGTCCGATCTATTTTTAGATCCTGGTTTAGATCCGTCCGATCTATTTTTAGATCCTCCGTCCGATCTATTGACAGGGTTAACTGGGTGGTGGTAGAATAGCTGCATGTGTGAATGGTGTAGCTGGATTGGCTTAGAGGTGGTAGATGGGAGGAGGATAGGACTTTTGCTGAGTGGGTGGTTCCTCCCCAGCTCAGTCTACCAGGAGGAGCGAGCTTGAGAAGAAGCCTGGCCACTGTGGAGGATCTTTTCTCCAGATTGAGAGCTGAAGTGGCGTCCAGGGGCCCTGGATGGCTTGAAGGTAGGCTGGCAGCGGCGTTGGGTGAGACATCACCAGCGGCCACAACTATCGGTCGAGAAACGGCGCGAGCGGCCACCGGACCGCTTTTCCCCAGGCCCCCCTTCTTCCCCTCCCAGGGACACACACAGGCAGACTATCAGGAGCGGTAGAAATAGTTCAGGCCCACCTGCGAAACGGCCGGCGGTGCCTGCAGCGGGGGGCAGCAGACAGCGCCAGGCGGCCAGGAGATCGTGGGGTAACAATGCCGGCAGACCTGCAGCGGTTGCTGGGCATAGAAGAAGGACTGGGAATGGCAGAGAGGTCCCTGCTCCAGGCCTTGAGTCGGCAGGGGCGGGGCCAGCGCTGCTGGGCTTTCAACACGTGCAGCAAGCAGCTTGCTTGGGATGGATGGACAGCAGGTGGCAGTGGATAATGGCCAGCAGGTGGCGGTGGATCATGGACAGCAGGTGGCAGTGGCTAATGGACAGCAGGGTGCAGCAGGCGGAGGTCAGCAGGAGGCAACCGGCAGTGGCCTAGGGCGGCATTGTTGGCAGGAACGTGGAGGTTCGGGCAAGGCTTTGAGGAAGTCAGCAGGCGGATCTGGCGCTTTAAGGAGGAACAGGGAGAACCGCATAGCCCCGGCATCCAGTGACGTATCTGCTGGAGGGCGGTCTGGGATCAAGGAGGAGGTGGCCGAGGAGCGTTCAGAGGGCGAGTTGTCGCAGTCTGAGGAGGACGTGCAGCAGGAACGCCCGGCGGCAGTGGTACATGGGCCTTCGGCTGGTGGGACCCCATCCAGGCATCGCGGTAAGTCTGCACATGTTGTTTATTCTATGCCATGTAATACTGTGGGGACTGTGGGGAGGGGTCAAAGGCATGCGGGTCAGCAGTGACCTTGCCTCCCCCTCTGGCAGCATCGGTCTCAGACCGGGCAATGGCGGACATGGGGTTGCAGGGGTTCTTGGCGGATTTAAAGGAGCTGGTGCATCGTTTTGACTCTGGGACGGGTGGGGTTCAGGCCCCTGTGTCGGCATGGGTGGCCCCGGAAAAGGGTGTTGGGGGGACCGATGGGGCGATAGGTGGGATCGGGGGCCAGGTGGCTGGGGACAAGGAGCCGGCGGCGCCCGCAACCGCTTTGGTGGGGGTGGCTGACAAGGAGGCGGGTCAAAAACCTGCGGGGGAGGGTACCACTGATACATCTAAAAAACAAGATTTGGTGAGGTTGGCTAATGCAGCCAAATGTGAGGTATATATGTGCTTTGAGGGGCCCTTAGGGGCTCATCTAAAGCAGGAAGTTAGAGAAAAGATCTGGAAAGGAGACTACGTGGAGATCTTCGCCCTGCTTCCGCTGGAGAAGTTCAATTTGGATAGGGTGAAGCCAGAGGACCACAAAAAGGAGGATGAAGAAAAGAGGAGGTAGAGGCTGATCCCTAGGACGTTTACGAATTGGCTACAGGCATTTGCTATATTGGCTAGTGTGATAGGGGAGAAGAATTCGGAACATTGCTCGGTTCTGCTATCTGGACGCCGTGGGAGAGGCTACAGAGTTTACGGGGGAACTTCATGGCTACGTTATGACGAGCAGTTTTGGCAGCAGAGGGTGATTCGCCGTCCTTGAGGTGGGATCATAACGACATCAGTTTATGGATGCACCTCATGACCTTGGCTAAGCCGGACAGTCAGTTTTTTTAAGGGGGGGCCAGTGGGTCCACTAACTCCGGACAATCGGCCACAAGAAAAAAGGGGTTATGTTGGCAATTTAATGAGGGATCCTGCAAGTTTGGAGGGTCGTGCAAGTACAAGCACGAATGCGCTGGCTGTGGCGGAGGACATCCCATGTCCCGCTGCTTCAAGCAGGGAAAATGTAAGACAGGGGATGCTGCAGGAAAAGGGGACAACGCTGGTGAAGGTGGAAAGGATGTGTCCTTTCCTCGATAGGTACCCAGATAGGGAGACGGCGAGGCTGCTGGCTCAGGGGTTTTCTGAGGGTTTTAGGATTCCTGCGCAGCTGGATACCACTCCCCCGTTAGCTAGGAACCTGCGGTCAGCTTTGCAGCACGAGGGGGTGGTATCTGACAAATTACACAAGGAAGTGGCATTGGGACGGATGGGGGGCCTCTTCCCCAGTCTTCCCATACCAGACTTGGTGATGTCACCATTAGGGGTAGTTCCCAAAAAGGAGCCTAATAAATTTAGGCTTATTCATCATTTATCGTTCCCAAAGGGGACCTCGGTGAATGATGCCATTGACCCTGAGATTTGTGTAGTTTCATATACATCATTTGATGCTGCGGTGTTCTGGGTAAGGAAATACGGAAAGGGAGCGCTTATGGCAAAGGCTGACATAGAGTCGGCCTTCCAGCTACTGCCAGTGCATCCTGACAGCTTTCGGCTGCTGGGATGTCACTGGCAGGAAGAGTTTGATGTGGATAGGTGCTTGCCAATGGGATGTTCCATATCCTGCGCGTTGTATGAAAAATTCAGCTCATTTCTGGAATGGGTGGTCCGGGACGTCGCGGGACTGAGTTCAATCATACATTATTTGGACGATTTCCTTTGCGTGGGCCCGCCAGCGTCGGAAATCTGCAGGGTCCTGTTGACTACGTTGGAACATATAGCTGAGAAATTTGGGGTTCCCTAAGCCCCGGATAAAATGGAGGGCCCGAAGATGGTTTTGAGTTTCTTGGGCATTGTGTTGGATTCAGAGAAGATGGAATGCAGGCTGCCGGAGGAGAAATTGACGGCGTTGCAGGCAGAGATCCCAGGGGATTATGGGATTGCACAAGGTACAGCTTAGGCCGTTACAATCGCTCCAGGATAAGTTGAACTTTGCGTGTCGCATCTTGCCAATGGGGAGGGTATTTTGCAGACGTCTGTCAGCAAGTACCGCGGGGGTCACATCCCCCAAGCATTACGTGCGCTTAGTGAAGGCTCATAGGGAGGACCTGGTGACATGGGACACGTTCCTGGCTAATTTTAACGGCAGGGCGCTGTGGATGTCAGGTTCTGTTAGCAACTTTTACTTGGAATTATACACCGATGCAGCTGGGGCAGCGGGTTTCGGTGCCTTTTTCCAGGGCAAATGGAGTGCGGGGCCATGGCCGGAATCCTGGAAGGAGGCAGGCCTTGTGAAGAACATGTTACTGTTGGAACTGTTTCCGGTGGTACTGGTGGTAGAACTATGGGGGGAAGCTTTCCGGAATTTAAAGGTTAGGTTCCACGGGGATAATTTGGGGGTGGTCCAGGTGATTAACAGGGTATCGGCGGCATCGCCGCCGGTAGTTAGTTTACTTAGGCACCTCGTGTTACAGTGTATGCAGTTAAACGTGTTCATCTACGCTGTGCACCTCCCGGGAGTGGAGAATGTCATCGCTGATGCTCTGTCTCGCTTTCAGCGGGACAAGATTCGGGAGTTGGCACCAGGGGCGGAACAGCATGGGGTCATGTGTCCGGAGTGGCTTTGGAGGATTGCCTTGGATGAACAACAGGTTGGATCAGACGGTCGGTGAGCGACACGACGTGGGCAGCTTATAACAGGGTGTGGGTTGAATGGGAGGCCTTGGTACAACAAGTCACAGATGAACGGGAAGAGCAGGACTTCCGTTTATTAGTGTTGTACTTTGTGTCTAGAAATTTGGAGGCCGGGGTTTCAGCTGGAGGTTTAGACAAGAAGTTGGCTGGGTTGGCGTTTTGGTTCAAGTTGAAAGGCCTGCCGGACATGACAAAAGACTTTTGGGTGAGGCAGGCGATGAAGGGCTATAGGCGTTCTCAGCCTAACAGGGACTCAAGGTGCCGGTTTCGTTTGAGCTCCTGGGTAAGTTGGTTGGGCAGTTATGGGTTATGTGTTCATCAGCATACGAGGTTACATTGTTTAAGGCAGCGTTTGCCTTGGCACTTTTTGGGGCATTCAGGATTGGCGAGTTGGTTAGCCCCTCCAGAAAAGCACATGGGGGGTTGGGAGTTGAGGATGTGGTGTGTGATGGGAATAGGGTGTTCATAATGCTGCAAAAATCAAAAACAGATCAGCGGGGCAAGGGTAAGCTGGTGCAGGTGTTTTTGCTGCCAGGTTCACCCTGGTGCCTTATAATGTTAGTTTGTGAGTTCTTATCAGTGCGCCCGGCAGTCGGGGAATCTCTATTGATACACCAGGATGGGTGGGCTCTATCGCGCTTTCAATTTGTGGCAGTTTTTAAAAAAATGTTTGGTGGTGTTGGGTTTGGGGGGCAAAAGGTTTTCCTCTCACTCGTTTCGCATAGGGGCGGCCACGGAAGCAGTTAGATGGGGTTTGGATGAGGATGCTGTTAAGCGAATCGGGAGGTGGGAATCTAGGAGGTTTAGATCCTACGTTCGTCCCCACCTGATGATCGTGTAAGGTGGGGTTCAGGAGGGACAGTTGGGAGTATGTACTTTGTTTGTTGGCAATTTGTTGATGGTTTGGGTTGTTTTCTTCTCTTCCTTTCTTATAGGAAGAACACAGGGACTGGTCTGGATAGTAGGCCATTCCTATGTTTGTTGGGGAGCTAGGAGAGGTGATGCTCGGATGAATGGAAGGCAACTCGGGTTCTCAAGGCAGGAGGCTTATATACGGTGGTTGGGGGTGCCGGGCATGTTGTGGGGCAGGGCGGTGTCCGAGATACATAATGTTGCACGCTGGGACAGACCTCCGTACGTGTTGGTATTACATGTGGGGGGTAATGACTTGGGCTGCAGGACTATGTTGGACTTAGTCAAGGACATAAAGTTTGACTTTTGGCAGCTCCGCCTTGCCTTTCCACACATGATTATAGTGTGGTCTGACATGGTGTCCAGGACATCTTGGAGGGGGGCCAGGTCTGTGGAGAAGATTAACAGGGCCCGAAGGAAGATTAATATGGAAATCAGCGGTTTTGTAGTCAGGAATGGAGGGCTGGCTATACGACCTTGGGAATTAGAGGTGGACACCTGGCGGTACCTGAAAAGAGATGGTGTACACCAGGGGTGGCCAACCAGTGGCCCGGGGGCCACATGTGGCCCACGGAGCCCTCTAATGTGGCCCGCGATCTCCTGCTCTGGAATGGTGGGTTTGCAAGCCCAGATCGCAGGTTGCCGACCCGTCATACCACAGCATCAGTGTTGTGAATGAAGCTGGTGGTAGAGGAAGAAAGGGGCTGCAGAGCCCCATAAGCCGATGCTTCCTGTACAGTGTCGGCTTTTGCCACAGGCAGAGTCTATGTCAAAGTTCAGTTAACCCGCAGGATAGACACAGGTGCACTATGCTGCACCCGCGGTGTGGGTAAACCGCAGCACATCTGTGTGAAAGCAGTTTAGGCCCTTTTCACATGATCTGCCCTACCCAATTGGACCCTCAATTCACCTCTACAGAGTGGCAGATGTAAACAGACTTTTGTCCGTTTACTCCCACCTGCCTCCAATCCGATCCTCTAAAAAAAAAATAGAAGGGAATTCGTCCCCTTCCATCTGGGTGGATCGGATGGGAGGGCCTATAGAGTAGCCGTGACCTGTCATACGCAAACTCCACTCATTGTGGCCCGCGACCGGTTATCAAGTTGCTTAAGTGGCCCTCTCTCTTAAAAAGGTTGGGCACCCCTGGTGTACACCTTACGGATGTAGGGACTGATTTGTGGTCCCTGGGTCTGCAGGATGGGATACAGTGAGCATTGAGGTTGTGGCAGGGCACACAAGGGTAAGGTTTTGCCCTTGTGTGCTGTGGCATGGTGTTGGTCTGTGCGGATCAAGGATTTACCCCAGATATGGAAGTTCGGGACCTATCGGTGGTATGGTACCCGTGGGTGGTGATACAGCTAACAGTAGCTTAGCCAATGTTGTTATCAGGTGCACTGCGGACAGTGTTTGTTGCCTCTGAGCCAGCATGTCAGCGTGAGGCCTATTCTAGTTTGGTTCCGCAGTGCCGTTAAATTATATTGATTTATGATTGGTGGGTTTTTCCTGCACAGACCAACGGGAGGAGTTTAATGTAGAAAGTGCCTTACTTAGTGGTAGTTATGTTAATTTATGTTAATTATTTATTGTTTATAAATACTGTAAAGTTAATTGGCTGCTACGGCTATATTTACTCCAGATTGGTGTGGTCTCATTCCTGGGGTATATGCTAAGGGGATGTAGCAGTTAAAGGTGGTTTTATAGGGGTAAGTAAGACACATCAGTTATACAATAGTCATGAGCCTCATATAATAAAATGGAAACCTTACTGTTCAATGTTGTCATGCATTTGGAAACATGGGACACATTGCTCCAGTCTGTGACCAGCAACCTACGAGGCTGATAGTAAGCCAAATTGAAGTACTTATAGTAGTTGCATTTTAACCACTTGATGCAAAATTGCATTCCTGTACGTCATTCTGCTACAAGTGGTTGTACCGGGGTGATATGTAGACATGTGCAATTTGTTTCGTTTTTTTTCGTTTTTCGTTTTTTTTCGTTATTTTCGTTCGTTCGTTTTCGTACGAATTAACGAATCGTTCGAATCGTACGAATCCGAATAACGAATCGTACGAATCCGATTAACGAATCATTCATTATAATTAGAAACAACGAATGTACTAATGAAGAAAATCCGAAAAACGAAAACGAACGAAAAAATTCGTACATTCGTAACTTTTTTTTTGTTGAATTGTTATTGTTCCGTGTCCCTTACAATGGTGCTTCGAATGGATTGAACAAAAAAATTCGTACATTCGTAACTTTTTTTTCGATTTGTTACTTTTTTTTCCGATTCGTAACTTTTCTTTTTTTTTTTTTCGATTCGGAATTTTCCGTGTCTCTTACAATGGCGTTGCTTAACGTGCTTCGAATGGATTGAACAAAAAAATTCGTACATTCGTAACTTTTTTTTCGATTCGTAACTTTTTTTTTTCGATTCGTAAATTTTTTTTTTTTTGATTCGTAAATTATTAAAATGTAATAATAGCATACACATTACATAAAATTATGAATTATGCTCCGATTACGAATCTACGAATGTTATGAATGTTACGAATGTACGAATAGATACGAATGCATCCGAAAATTAAACTAACGAAAAAACGAATCAACGAAAAAAAAACTCTTACGAATGTACGAATCGTTACGAATACGAACACCGACGACCTACGAATGTACGAATCGCTACGAATCAACGGAAACTAAAAAAATGAAACGAAAATAAACAAATTTTTTTCGGAAACGAAAAAAACGAAACGAAAATAAATGAATTTTTTTGTTGTGCACATGTTGTGCACATGTCACATGTCCCCCAAGGTTCTGTCCTTGGACCTCTACTATTCTCAATCTACACCTCCTCCCTGGGTCCGCTGATAGCCTCACATGGCTTCCACTACCATTTATATGCTGATGACACCCAAATCTATCTCTCTGCCCCTCAACTCACCCCATCAATCTCCTCACGCATCACTGATTTACTAACAGACATATCAGTCTGGATGTCAAACCACTTCCTCAAACTTAATCTGTCTAAAACTGAGCTCTTAATATTTCCTCCCCCACGTGCCCCTTCCCCCGACTTCTCAGTCAAGATCAATGGCACATCTATCAGTCCGTCCCCACATGCCAGGGTGCTAGGGGTAATCCTAGACCCTGAACTGTGCTTTCAGACCCACATACAATCCCTGTCCAAATCATGCCGCCTTAGCCTCCGCAACATTTCCAGAATACGCCCCTTTTTAACGAAAGACACCACCAAGCTTCTAACTCACTCCCTGGTTATTTCTCGCCTCGACTACTGCAACTCCCTCCTCATTGGACTACCTTTACATAGACTATCCCCCCTTCAGTCCATAATGAATGCTGCTGCAAGACTCATCCACCTTACCAACCATTCAGTGTCCTCCACCCCTCTCTGCAAATCCCTCCACTGGCTTCCACTCACCCAACGAATAAAATTCAAAGTACTAACAATAGTTTACAAAGCCATCCATAACTCTGCCCCCAGCTACATCACTGACCTAGTACCAAAATACCAACCAAGCCGCTCTCTTCGGTCCTCCCAAGACCTCCTGCTCTCTAGCTCCCTTGTCACCTCCTCCCATGCTCGCCTCCAGGATTTCTGCAGAGCTTCTCCCATCCTTTGGAACTCTCTACCCCAATCTGTCCGACTGTCCCCTAATCTATCCATCTTTAGACGATCCCTGAAAACCTTTCTCTTTAAAGAAGCCTATCCTGCTTCTAACTAACACTGTTTTACTTCCTCCATCAACTCATCCCCCACAGCTATTACCTCTTGTATCAATTGACCCTTTCTTTTTAGATTGTAAGCTCTAACGAGCAGGGCCCTCTGATTCCTCTTGTACCAAATTGTAATGTCTGCCTTTATTTTGTTAAGCGCTGCGCAAATTGTTGGCGCTATATAAATCCTGTATAATAATAATATAATAATAATGCAGCTGCAGGCATCACCCCGCTACTGTTTTTTTTTTTTTTTGTCGGCTTTCTTGTGATAACAACCAATGCGGCTAAACAGCCGCTCAATTGTTATCACAAGCAGCTGGAGGGGACGTCCCCATCAGCGCCATGTCTGGGCTCTCTGGTGCCACCGGGAGGTCCCAGCGACCAGCCGACATGTCCGCCGGCTGGCCGAATACCCAAACAAAGCCAGAATCGTCTTTCATTGTGTCTTGTCAGATATAGTAACCCTGAAGCAGCATCACAACGTCACTTCCGGTTTACTCGGCAGCCAACAACATCAGCTTTAACCAGCTTTAACCAGCTGTTTGAAGGAGGATATCGTTGTTATGGCAGCAGCTAGCTGCCATAACCCCAGTATCCCTGTCTTCAGCGGGCGGTCTGCTACAAGATAAAAGTGGTATCTGCGGCGGATTCACCGAAAGACCACTTTTATCGGTGGCGGGAGAGGGCCCTCTCCCGCCGCGATCCGGTGCCCTCCGCTGCTTACCAGAGCCATTGGCAGCGTCGGAGGCGATCGCGTCCTTTCAGTAGCTGGGTATGGAGACGAGTGAGGGGGAGATGGCCCCCACCCATCTCTATACAATTGCTGGGCGGAAGTGAGGTCAAAACGTCACTTCTACCCACAGCTACTAAAGGGCCATTTTTTTTAAATAATAAAAAAATAATAATTAAATTACAAATTATTATTTATTTCTTTTTATTTCATTTTAAGTGTAAATAGGAGATCTGAAGTATTTTTGACCGCAGATCTCATATTTAAGAGGTCCTGTCATGCTTTTTTTCTATTAACCTCTTAAAGACCGGCTCCTGCACATTTACTTCAGCTGAATGGCATGGCTGGGCACATCAATGTACAGGTACGTTGCCCTTTAAGAGCCTAGCTGTGGGTCGCGCGGGCACCGCCAGCGGCACGCTTGCAACCCGGTCCTGAGTTCCGTGACTGTGGCCGCGGGACCCGCGGACTCGATCGCCGCTGGTGTCCCGCGATCGGGTCACAGAGCTGAAGAACGGGGAGAGGTATGTGTAAACAAACCTCTCCCCGTGCTTCCTAGTGAGGCTGTCACTGATCGTCTGTTCCCTGTCATAGGGAAAGATGATCAGTGATGTCACTTGCCAAGCCACGCACAGTAAAAAAACACACACAGCACATACTTAACCTTACCCCTAACCCTTAAAACTACTTCACTGCCAGTGTAATTTACACAGGAATCAGTGCATTTAAATAGCACTGATTGCTGTATAAATGACAATGGTCCCAAAAATGTGTCAAAAATGTCCGATGTGTCCGCCATAATGTCGCAGTCACGATAAAAATCAAAGATCGCTGCCATTACTAGTAAAAAAAAAAAAGTTTATAATAAAAATGCCATAAACTATCCCCTATTTTGTAGACACTATAACTGGTCTGGGGCTTAAGTGGTTAAAAGGGATGTTTACATTCCCTGTAATAGGAAAAAAAAGTGTTTTTTTTTAGTGTGAAAATAAAAGGTAAAATAAATAATAATAAAAAAAAATCTAACGCATACGTGAGTAGTGCCGCATATGAAAATGGTGTTTCAACCACACATGTGAGGTATCGCCGCGATCGTTAGAGTGAGAGCAGTAATTCTATCCCGATACCTTCTCTGTAACATAAAATATGCAACCTGTAGAATTTTTTAAACGTCGCCTATGGAGATTTTAAAGGGTAAAAGTTTTTCACCTTTCCACGAGCGGGGCGCAATTTTAAAAGCGTGACATGTTGGGTATCAATTTACTTTTACTTTCACAACGTAAAAAAAAATTAGGCTAACTTTACTGGTGTCTTATTTTTTAATTCAAAACAGTGTATTTTTTCCCCAAAAAAAAGTGCGCTTGTAAGACCGCTGTGCAATTACGGTGTGACAGAAAGTATTGCAACGACCGCCATTTTATTCTCTAGGGTGTTAGAAAAAAATGTATAATGTTTGGGGTTTCTAAGTAATTTTCTAGCAAAAAAAAAATGTTTTTAACTTGTAAACAACAAATCTCAGAGGCTCGGTCCTTAAGTGGTTAAAAAAAATGTCAGCATTCAAAACCGCCAATCTTGCCGTTTTGACTACTTGTAAATGCAATGGAGGGATTTGGGGCCTTATAGAAAAAAAAAAAAAATACTCAAAAGCGCTGCAGTTGGTCCTCACTTTACAGCTACTTATTTGGGTGGTCTCTTCTTGACCCTTAGGTGTGTTTTTTGAGTATTTCGATTCTGTTGTTGAGGGACCCCATCCTGATGGGTGGGATGGGTTTTTGATTCGCTATAAGCTGTAATCCTTGACTACTATCTCCGGTGTTTTTATCAATTATTTAGTCATACCCTCCAAAAAAATACCTGACTGTGAGTATTGCTGACACAGGGATGTTTTCATTCCTTGTGACAGCAATAATAGTGCTAAAAAAAATGTAAGTGACCGTGTAAAAAAATAAAAGTGGGCAGTCTTGTGACTTCTATCAGTGTCTGGTTAAAGTTTGTAGAAGTGTGGTGCGGGGGCGTGACCGGATGTGAGAGGCGTGGAAGCATGGAGAGAGAGGTGAACTTGTGAGGATGTTGATGGGCTCTCTCTGACTCTCCTCACTGAATCCCGCTATCTCGGAGCCCATACTGCTTGAATTTGGAACCAGCGGAGGGGGTCTGTTTGCTGTGCTTGGCGCCTGCTATTTACCGGGCTCTATCGGATTCTCCTATCCCGTCCCTTACCATCTCTTACCGCCTATGCTGATGCGGGACTCTGGAAGATAATTGTTGCTTACCAGGCGGTCTGGCATGGCGGAGGAAGGCGGGTTGAAGATCCGGGAGATGACACTCTGTCGCGCCGTCTGATCGCCGATGCGAGTCACCTGATCCTAAGCGGCGCTTGATCACCTGACGCTGCAGTGCGGGACGCACTGAGAGTGCCGAGTGTCGGAAGCCGAGCAGAGAGACACGCCAGCGCCGTGGTACACGAGGCGGGTTACATCGGGGCCGAGTCCCAGTGTATGGAGTGAGGATAGCCGTCGGGGGGGTGAGTCATGTAACTCCATTCACTAAATGTGCTGATTGGCCTGACCTACTCCACTGTTATCCCTTATCATACTCCTACCATACTGGACTTAAAAGACTTTGTGTATTACACTATACTATAAACTGTATATGACTGGATTGAATTATTGCAGTGCATTATACTGTCACCGTTAAGCTTATTACATTGGAGTTAAAAGACTTTGGGACTGTGTGCTATGCTATATTATATTACATCAAGCCTTCACAAGACCTGGGATAATTTACTTTCATCCCTGATCTTGCCTGCAGCAATTTTGTCTTTTTTGGGGCTCCATACCAATGATGCTTGAGTGGCTTTGTGTTTGTACTCTACCGATAAAAAGTCATTTACTGCACTTATGAACTGTGCCGGGATATTTGTGCTATAACAGTAGCATTGCTTACTTTCATGAGCTGGAGATAAAAACTTTGGGACTGTGTATTACAATATAATTACCCCCATGCTATTTGCTATATGACACATATGCAATATCTTTAATCCAATAAAGATTCATATTTAAAATATAATTCAACTTCTCAGAGAACTCATTTCCAAACGCTGCCTAAAAACCCTAAAGACTCCTCTCTTTTTTCATGCTATTTGGAAAAGCATCCTCCCACCATTAGGTGTGGCTGTATCTCACTCAGGGCCAGATTAAGAACATCATGGGCCTGGTGCTGAGGATTTTTGTGGGGCCTTTTAAAAACAATAAATAAATAAAAATGCAAACAATTTTTTGTTATAACAAATTAAATTAGAGAGAGAGTGAGAAAAAGAGAAAGAGGATGAAAGAGGTGTTAGGGGTAAGGGAAAGAGGATGAGAGAGAAAAGGGGGGATGAGAGAAAGAGGATGCACATGAGCATGCATGGGAATAACATCAACGCAGCCCAGCCAAGGCAAGTGACCAAAGGCACAGAACCCAGAAGGAAGACCGGTGAAGATGGAAGCGCCCGGGCCAGATTGATCACAGCACAGCACTGGAGGGCTCAGTCTGGCAATTTAAGTGTACCCTCATGTGCTAATATGCTGTGCATACTTGTACATTATGGCATAACCTACCTAAGAGCCTCTAAAAAATAGTAATGTTAGAAAAAGTTTACTACCGCTTTAATATCATTGGAACCCAAGAGCCTCTCATGGGGCCCCCTACTGACCCGCATAGTTGTCAACATTTCAAAAATATTTTCAGGGACACTTTTTTACAAGTGCTATATTTAGAGTAGCTGTTCATCTATACATCACAATAGTAATTACAAAATTAAATAAGTACTAATAATGGGGCAGAACAAATATGAGGACTGAGATTTCCTTTAGTTGAACTAACAAAAGTGTGCCCATTATAGAGCTGGTAGCATTGAGGATATTCAGTATAATTTTAAAGAACTGTTTTTGTGGGTAAGAGGCATAGGGAGGAGAATGGATGGTATAAAAGTGGGAAGTATGTGCAGGTGAGGGAGAGGAATGTGGAGGGTCTAACAGTGGGCACTATGTACATGAGAGGAGTGCGGAGGGTATGACAGAAGGCACTATGTACAGGAGAGGAGTGTGAAGAGTATGACAGTGGGCAGTATGCACAGCAGAGGAGTGTGGAGGGTATGACAGTGGGCACTATGTACAGGAGAGAAGTGTATAACAGCGGGCACTATGTACAGGAGAGGAGTGTGTAGGATATGGCAGCGGGCGCTATGTATAAGAGAGAAGTGTGGAGGGTATGACAGTGAGCAGTATGTACAGGAGAGAAGTGTGGAGGGTATGACAGTGGGCACTATGTATAGGAGAGGAGGATGAAGGAATCTGGGAAGGAAAAATGTAAAGGTTTGTGGAAGGATGTTTAGGGACTGCGTAGTGGTTGAATGGATTGAGTGGTACATGGATTGAAATTACACCATTTAAGCAGAGACCAGCCATAGTCGATCTATGTATGGGCTACCTGGTTTTACACAAGTCAACCTATTAACCGACTTGAGTACAACCAGCCTGTCAGGTTTTCCCCAAAACAATCAGTGCTGCCAGCTATAGTTGGCAACACTGATCATTGTATTCACTGGCAGAACACAACAACACTGCAGGAGTGATTCCCCCATCCACAGGTCAGCAGGTGAGAGGGTGTGTGGGGACAGGCTGGGGAGAGATACTAGTCAGTGGCTGGGTAGGCACTGGCTAGTATCAGAGACAGATACACACAGGTTACATATGCCACGATTGTTAGAGTGAGAACAATAATTCTAGCACTAGACCTCCTCTGTAACTCTTAACATGTAACCTGTAAAAAAATTGAAAGCATCGCTTAGTACACAAAAAAACTTGTGCTAACTTTAGTGTTTTTTTTTAATGAAACAGTTTCTTTCCAAAAAAAATGTTTGAAAAATTGCTGCGCAAATATCGTGTAACATAAAATGTTGCAAAGACCACCATTTTATTCCATAGGGTGTCTGCTAAAACAACATATATAATGCTTGAGGCTTCTGAGTGATTTTCTTTTAAAAAAAAAATGATGATTTAGGAGAGAAGTGTCAGAATTGGCCTGGGTGGCAAGGGGTTAATTATCATAAGTAATATGCAAATAATTATTATAAGCACTGTGAGTTCATCCTCTCGGTGCCGGTTCACACAGGGGCGACACGACTTGCAGGCCGACTCTGTGAGGCGACCTGCACACGACTTCAGCGGCGACTTGCAAAAAGACTTCTATATAGAAGTCAATGCAAGTCGCTGCAAGTCGCCCCCAAAATAGTACAGGAACCTTTTTCTAAGTCGGATCGACTTGAGTCGCTCCTATTAGAACGGTTCCATTGTACAGAACGGAGCGCGATTTGTCAGGCGGCTAAGTCGCCTGACAAGTCACCCCTATGTGAACTGGCTCTTAGTCTGCTGCAGAGTGTGCCAGCTTGTATTTAAACTGGCCGCTCTGTATGTAGCTTCTGACTGACTGCGCAAGCAGCCCCATATCTCCGGAACCATAGATGATAGCAGCCCCATATTTTAACCAGTGCTGGAGTATGTCTTTAGCTACCTACCCCCCCCCCCTCCCCCTGATTGCTGATCTACAACCCTTGAAGTCGATCTTCTCTTTTTTTTTTTTTTGGGGCTTGAGAAAGGGGCCTGGAGCTGCAGCTCCAATAGCCCTTATGTTAATCCGGCCCTGATCTCACTGCATAGTCCTGCTGCTTGGAGATAGGAGACTGTGTGACATCTCAATTAGCGCTGCTGAACTGCCTACCTAGGCTATTAATTCTACTAAATGCTGCTAAAAAAAACATCATACTTGTAACCTACCAACTATAGAGGCTGGATAAAACAGAAGAGAAGACAGCTGTGAGGGATGAGCGGCGAACAGAGGAAGATACCGTGACTACCTCGCTGTAGGCTGTACTTTAATTAAAGACTATGGGGCTCACTTGTTAACTTGTTAACATCTCTATATTCTACATTTTCCGCCTATTTTGCTTCATTGCGCGTTTGTGTCCAGAAACAAATAGGCCTTGGGCCCTGTTTTTTGGTTTGTACTTGCTGCTAGAGAGACTAAACCTGCAGGATTGATCTGCCTTATTAAGCCATTTGCGGCCTGTGTTCGGCTGATATATTGCCCCCTTTCCTTTTTTTCTTTTTTTTCTTATCACCAAGCTATTTTCTTTCCTGTATTTAGCAGGGGCTCTCTTAAGGAGGACGCTATGCAATAAAAGGGTGTCATTACCAACGATAAATATCTTAATTATCTGGGGCTTAAGAATCAACTATACTCCCCATATTTGGGGAAAGAGAGGGGGAGGGGGTTAACTCCACCCTGCTTAGCAAGGTCGCTATGTCAAGAAAAAGACCTCCAGAGGAGCATCTACCCCAGGAAGCGCCCCAAAATACATGTGCTGCAAAAGACAGAAACAATCAGGTTGCAGCTGCTGCTGCCACAAAATTGGAGAAATTCGCACATTCAGCAATAGCACCAACTTTGCAGGCTAAGGATCAAAAAAATTCTGCTAGACAGAAAGAGTCAGGGAGGCACAGCTTCCAACTCACCTACCCCCTCTGCCAACAAAATAATCTATAAATAAGGGACCAGGGGGGTTCAAAACGTCTTCAACCAATTTAAATGTAGAGGAAAGCTGCCCTTCAACTCTTATGCTAACTACTGCTTCTGCTACTACCTCGGAAGCTATGGAGAGAGAACCCTCATTAAGAGAGGTATTAAATGCAATAAATGATTGTAAAAATTCAATTTCCAACTTTGATAATCAACTAAGGAGTATCAAGAAAAAATATATTTGGAGATACGGGACTATCAACGGTACATAATCACAAAAATATTCACGTATAATAAAAAAGGGTATTTTATTAACACAAAAAATAAAAAGGTATGTTTTAATGACTTCGTGTACAACAGTACAAATATCAAAGTTCAGGGGTTATGCATACAATCCCTAATGGAACTTAACATATTAATATACTAAGAACACATAAGTCAAAGTACTTGTCCATTTGTTCTCGACATGTTTCGCCAAAATGGCTTCCTCAGGAGACAAGGATAAGGTACAGGTGAAAATGGAAAAGGATTTATGAAGATATTTTCTTGTTTCTAAGGTATGCATGTAAAGAAAAAATGAAATTTGTTATATAGAAAAACAAAATTGTATATTTGCAGTAGTGCTGTATGGGCATATAAATGTAAGTGCTACGCCCAAAGAGGGGTTTCCCGAGTGTATGCCCGACCTCTTACCTCCAAAATTAGAGGGTCTGTATACTCCCAGGACACCAGACAGGAAAAGTTGTGGCAGATCCGCAGCAAAGCGTCCTACTCAGGGCTTCCACAGGGGACTGTACCAAGTGGCCAGAGCCAAGATCAGTGGCTAGGGAACCGTAGGGGGAGAGTAAGGTCCTGTTATTCTAGAGTTGGGCTGTAATAGGGCCTGTAGAGTACAAAATAGTACTTATTGACTATATACATAAAATATGACATAAATGGCCAAAATGCCGGGAGGTAGCTTGATCAGGTCCAATATTATATCAAACTGAACCTACCTCATTGGCATCTTATGGAAGAAAGATCTTATAGGAGGCTCGGGTCTACCTTCAAGGAAGGAAGGAGAGAAAACGCTGTCTTGTAGGTGTCAAAAAATGACAAACAAAATTCTGTAAATAAAGGATAATATAAGGTTCCAATAAAAGTACCAAAATCTATAGTCTCTGCTTTATACCCCCGTGATTTTTAGTCCCCCTACCTTGTGGTGGAGTGCATAAGTCACCGGGGCATGATGTTGCAGTGGGTTTTCTGCTGATACCGATAACCCCAAATAGGGGATAAGGTGTGCCCTCTGGGTCCTATAAGTTTTATATAAGTATAAATTAGAATGAATTTTATAAGCAAATATAGGGAGGAGAGATTATTCCTCCATGGACCAAAGTTAAAGTCTATATAATTACCTATAGTTGGGTTTCTCAGCGTTTCCCGAGCCTCCAGTCCTCACCACAGCCTGACATGAAGTCAGGCTGGGTTTAAATAGTCTCCCCCCGTGGCGCCTATTGCGTGGCGTGTGACGTCACGCCACGCCGGCGTCACGCGGACGTTTGGCGGGAACCAAGGCGGCGCCGGTCAATTACCCCGGAACCGGAAGTAGAAGCCACCTCCGGTTCACGGCTTGAGCAGGCCTCCTATGGACATCCTCTGCTGACAGTGGCAGGAAGCCCATGTCAGGGAGGAGACCTCAGAGGCAGAATTGAAACTTGCCAAGCAAGTGGGTCAGGCCGGCGCAGCAAGACGATCCCCGGTCCGGACGCATGACGGAAACAGAAGACCGCCACCAATTAAGGGGGCGAGCATAGTCCCGCCATGCATCCGGGCTAATCCATACGGTTCCCCTAAGCCCAAAGCCCCAGCCAGATGGACCCCCCCCCGGGGAATATGAATGTGATTTAAGCCTAAGGGACCGCAAGTGCCGCAGATCTGTCAGAACAGTTAAAAAAGAAAAGAAAAAGGGGAAAAAAGAGTGCAAAAAATCATTGTTAGAGCGACATAGTAAATACAAATGTCCAATACAGCAGATAATTAAATTTTAACATCAAGTACAGTAGAATATCAGTGTGCCCCTAGATCGGGCCGCACTGGTTCCTACTCAAACATGAATAAACAAATAATAATAATAAACAAAAAGAACATGTATTCCTTCACCCCTACGCAGAGGGGGAAATCAAAAAAAAGGTGAGAAATGAGCATACTCTGGGTCAGAAATGGGCGAAACCGAACACAGCACCCCAGGGGAGCCAGTACAATAGTACAGGCAGAGGTGCCTTTGCATCACCAAATCCTGAATTGCAACCCCAAGTATAGCAGGAGGAAGAGATAAGAATAAGAAAGGGCACATGCCCAGCCAGGCAAGCCCTTTCAGTTAGAGGAAAGGCTTAAAACTAATCCCCTCATTAAGGTCCTGGTACCGGGTCGCTTTTAATAGATAAATCCATCTTGTTTCGATTTGCAGTAGTTTCTTGTCTAGATCACCCCCCCGTTCTTGTTGGGGTAAGTGTTCCAGGCTATAAAAGCCCACATGGTCAAGATTGAATTTGTGATATAGGCCTACATGACGGCTGATAGGTGTTTCCATTCTATGTTTGGAAATAAGAGATACATGATCTCTTATGCGGCAAAAAAATGGGCGTTTCGTTTTCCCCACATAAAATGCTCCACATGAGCATTTCATCAGGTATACTGATCCCACAGATTGACAGTTTGTTCGATATTTTGGGGCCCAGGTTTTTCCATCCGGTAGATCTATACTTTTGCCCTCTATAATGAAGCGGCAAAAATTGCATTTTGCCGCAACGGTATGTTCCTGGAATTTGCTTGGTAGATGTCTGTTCATTTATGTGATGGCTACTTACAAGAGCATCACGCAAAGAGCGTGATCTCTTGTATGTAATTTCTGGATATGGTTTAATGTGTTTAGAGATTTTTTGATCAGTGGATAAGAGATACCAAAACTTTTTATATATATTGCGTACCTTTTTGTGTTGTCTATTGTACTTAGTAATAATTCGTGTGCTTTCCTGAGTTTTCACACGTCTGGGCTTGTACAGCAGAAGCTGTCTGTTGATACCTACCACTTGGTTGTGAATGAATTATGCCGCGTACACACAAAGGGACTTTGTCCGCCGGACCTAGTCCAGCGGACAATCCGTTGGACTTTCCAGCTGGGCTTCGGCGTACTTGAAAGCGAACGGACTAGACCAAACACGATCACGCTAAAAGTCCGGCGGTTCACGCGATGACGTACAGCACGTATGACGGGACTAGAAAAAGAAAAAACTAGAAAAATACTTGCTACTGAGCATGCGTCCTTTTTGGTCCGCCAGACCATACTACAGACGGCCGTATTGTCTGCCGGACTGCCAAGTCCAGCGGATAATTTTAAAACAAAACTTAAAACCTAGTCCGCCGGACTTTTGGGAAAAAAAGTCAGTCGAAGGCCCACGCTCGAGGGGATTGTCCAGCGGACTCGGGTCCAGCGGATAATCCCGCGGGATAGTCCCTTCGTGTGTACGTGGCATTAGTTTCCATAAATCAAGAGTTAAGTAAAACAACACAAAGAATAGTAGAAGTGGAAGAGCGAGTAAGCTCCATAGAAGATGAACTGATCCCAGCAAAGCGTGAAATTCAATGGCTTAAAAACACCATAAACGCACATGTTGCTAAATTTGACGAAATGGAAAACAGAAATCGCAGAAATAATATTAGAATAATAGGCTTACCTGAACGTAGTGAAGGCCCTAATCTAATCAAGTTCTTGGAGGTCTGGTTCGGAGAGATCTTTGGGGGGTCCTCTTTTAGCCCCTTATTTGTTATTGAACGGGCACACTGCACTATTTCAAGAAACCAATATGTGGGAGAACGTCCTAGGCCTATACTACTTAAAATCCTTAATTATAACGATAAGGTGTCCTTGCTGCGGAGGGCCAGAGAGTTGGGAGACATTAGGTTCCAAGGTGCTAGAGTGTCATTTTATCCGGACTTCTCGCCTGACCTGCAGAAATGCAGAGCTGAATTCATTCCAATTAAGCGCAGTATGATCAACCACAAAATAGACTATGCTCTACTATACCTGGCCCGGCTGAGAGTGATCGCCCTTGGCAAGACTTTTTTTTTCAATTCCCCTTCTGAAGCACTGCAATGGTTCGAAGAGAATAAAAGGGATTTTTAAGGAGATGGGGATGTTTTTTTTTTTTTTCTCTCCTTTCTTCCTTTCTCCTCTCCTGCCTTTTTGCGAGAGGGGAGAGGAAGGACAAGACTGTATTAATGTTTGTAAGAACTGATATATGTATATAGGTGTATGCATGTTAGGGGGAAGGAGAGGGAAGAATGGATGGTTGGAGGCATTATTTGTTAGTCCTCCTCCTCCCTTCAAGGTATTGGAAAAATGTGGCTTTGGATTAAACTTTATTAATTGGGTAAGGCTACTTTATACCAATCCAAGAGCAAAAATAAAGATTAACAATGAACATTCGGATTTTTTCAAATTGGAAAGAGGAACGAGACAAGGGTGCCCTCTGTCTCCTCTCCTTTTTGCTCTGGCAATAGAGCCATTGGCCATTGCCGTTAGAGCCAATGGGGATATACGTGGATTTAGGAGAGGGTCAGTTGAAGAGAAGATAGCACTATTTGCCGACGACGTCTTGTTCTATTTGGGAGATGTTCATTCTTCACTAAAAGCAGCAATAAAAATGATGGGCGAGTTTGGTAATATCTCTGGATTGACAATCAATTGGGATAAGTCGGCCCTTTTGCCAATAGACCCAATTCCAAGTGATATAATACTCGACAATTTTACTTTTAAAACAGTCGACAAATTGAAGTACCTTGGAATATGGATCACTAGAAATATAAACTCGTTCCTTAAGTACAATTTAGCTCCGTTACTATTAAAACTGAAACACAAGGCTGAGGTGTGGGGCCGTCTCCCCCTTTCGGTGGCAGGGCGGTGTAATCTCATTAAAATGATATGGTTGCCCCAGATCCTGTATTTGCTCCACAATGCCCCCTTATGGATCGGGCAGAAGTGGTTTAGGAGGATGGATTCCCTATTCAGAGATTTGATCTGGCAAAAAGGACAGTCTAGGATTGCCTTGACTACGCTCCAGCTCCCGCACCCCAGACGGTACTTTGTGGCATCCCAGCTACAGCACCTAGCAGAAGGGGGGGGGGGGTTTTCTAGGGGTCCAGGTGCAAGCCTGATGTTGATAGGTTGTCCGCATAACACACTTATAGAAGCTCTCGAGGCTAGTTCTTTTTTCACATATTGCCCAACGGTAAAATTAATAATAAAGCTCTGGCAAATAGCCAAGGCTATGCTAGGATACCAGGGTATATCAGAACTAGCCCCTTTATGGTATAATAACAATTTAGAAGAGCTAGCTAAAATTACCAAGTCTAGGGATTGGGAAAATCAGGGTCTTACTCGAGTAAGGCAATTATATGCTGGGGACAATTTGAAAACATTCGCTGTTTTGAAACAGGAATTTTCCCTTTCTAATAGCACGTTTTACAAATATCTCCAGGTAAGGCATGCAGCCCAGACCCAATTTAGATCTCAACCACCGCATTGGACACAAATAACTATGCTGGCGCAAGTTGTGTCCTCGGAACCAACTAAAGGAATAATTTTTGGGCTGTATGCCAAACTGGGGGATAAAACAAGGGAGCGTATTGGACCAACTAAGATCAGGGTAATATGGGTGAGGGAGGTGGTCCCATTGTCAGCAGTAGAATGGGATCGAGTTATTGGTCAAGTAAAACGGGTCTCAGTCTCTCCATCACATAAGATGTCACATCTTTACTTTTTATATAGAGTATATTATACTCCTAGGAAAATGTTTAACCTGGGTTGGCGGGATAATGACCGTTGCCCCAGATGCGGCCTAGTTGGAGATTTCATTCATATGCTTTGGAAGTGTCCGAAGCTGTTTAGATATTGGACAAAGATTATCGAGGAAATAAATGAGATTTTGAGGCTAAATCTAGAGGCAACGGCCAAAACCTGCCTTTTGGGTCTTTTGGAGAGGGAGAGGGTTCCGAACAACATCATCGACTCTGTCTTAAGGGCATTATTTCAAGCCAGTAAGGTGATTGCTCAGCACTGGCAGTCGCAACTACCCCCGACACTAGAGGAATGGCATAGAAATATGAATACAATAATAGGTAACGAGAGAGTATTTTTCACTAAACAAGGTAACTACAGGAAATTTCTAATGGTATGGGGATCCTGGACGACAACTTTCATAGATTGAGAGTGACATTTTAGTTTAACTTCTATGGAGGTTCTATTTAGGTTTAATTTTTGTCCCTTTTTTTTTTTTCTTCTTTTTTCTCCCCTGTTGCCTCTTCCCTTGTCTCCCCCCCCCTCCCCCGGCTCCCTCTTGCAAGTTTGCCTGGGATTGCGATATATGGGTCAGTGACATAGTAAACTAGGGCTTGACCAAGGGGAGGGGGAGGGGTTTAAAAGGGTGGGATAATAGGGGGTGCAAGACTAAACAGGGGAAATATACTTGTATTAGAACTGTTTTTGTATATAACTCAGCATAGCCGGATGGTGTAAAAAAAATAAAAAAGGGAAAAAAATAAATAAAAAAATAAAAAATAAAAGTGTGCCAAAGTAAACGCATATGTAAGTCGCGCAAATGTAAACAGTGTTCAAACCACACATGTGAGGCATCGCCATGATTGTTGGAGTGGGAGCAATTATTCTAGCACAAGACCTCCTCTGGAACTCTAAATGGGTAAGGATAAAATTATTTTTAAGCGTTGCCTATGGAGATTTTTAAGTACCGATTTTTGGCGCCATTCCACAAGCTTGCGCAATTACAATTCTTGACATGTTAGGTATCTATTTGTAACATGATCTTTCACATATTACAAAAGAAATTGGGCTAACTTTTCTGTTTCGTTTTTACAGTAAATACAGTGTGACATAAAATATTGCAACAACCAACATTTTATTCTTTGGGGTCTTTGCTAAAAAATGTATATAATGTTTGGGGGTTCTTGTAATTTTCTAGCAAAGAATACAGATTTTAACTTGTAAGCAACAAGTGTCAGAAAAAGGCCTGGTCTTGAAGCGGTCAAATCCATGTATTGTTTTTTGAATACATTACTGCTTTTGCAACCTAGCAGTGGTGCTGCTTTGTCCCTCCTGCATGATGGGTCGTCACACACAGCTTACCCTGCACACTCTCTACTTCTCCCTGCCAGAGCTGCTGGGCTAGAGAAGAGGAGAAAGAGGACTCTGCGGCTGCTGGATGGCGGTCCCACCTACCACTCAGACAGCAGGAAGGTAAGGATTGGTGGTAGAATATCCTGGGGGGAGAGAGCCCACCCAGGGAACTGTGAAGGGCTGCTGGGAACTGCAGGGAATTGTGGGGAATATATTCCCCATCTGGAGAGTTTAAACTGAGATACTTGGTGGTACTACAAGTTCCAGGACGAAGTTGTGCCAGGTGGAGGAGGAAAAAGAAGAAGCCTGGACTTGGCAGGGGCATGTAGCGCAGCGATCACATGTAAATACGGAAGTGCCGTTTATCGGCTCACCTCGCTTCACATAGACAGAGTGTGAGGAGAAGAGAGCGGATCAGAGGCATCTCCTTGCAGGGGAGACCTGTACATATGTACCCGTACAGATGTACCTGTGTACATAGATGTCCTAGACTGCTGGCAGAATTTGGTTTTGGACCAAATTTTATTAATTGGGTTAAACTACTTTACACCAATCCAAGGGCAAAAATAAAAATTAACAACGAACACTGACTTATTTCAGTTGGAGAGAGGGGCGTCCCCTGTCTCCTTTACTTTTTGCCCTCACAATAGAGCCGCTGGCTATCACCACTAGAGCTAATGCGGATATACAGGGATTTAGGAGGTGATTATAGGAGGACAAGATAGCATTGTTTGCCGATGATGTCCTGTTGTATCTAGGAGATACTCAAGCTTCACTAAAAGCTGCGATATGCATGATTGGTGAGTTTGGCTATATTTCTGGATTTATTATCAACTGGGACAAATCGGCCTTACTCCCGATAGATCCAGTTGCTAGTCATATACCGCTGGATATTCCAAATTTAAAGGTAGTAGAGAAAATGAAGTATCTGGGGGTCTGGATTACCAGTGATACAAAATTGTATCTCAATGATAACCTTGCCCCCCTATTGATAAAGTTGAAACATAAGGCAGATATATGGAGCCGTCTCCCCCTTTCGGTGGCGGGGCACTGCAGCCTTGCTAAGATGATATGGCTCCCTCAGATTCTATATCTTCTGCACAATGCTCCATTGTGGATAGGCCAGAAGTGGTTAAAAAAAATGTAATCCTTATTTAGAGATCTAATTTGGAAAAGAGGGCAGCCTAAGATCAGCCTACGGATGTTGCAGCTAGTGCTCGGGGAGAGGGGGATGGCGGTTCCATATCCCAGGCTATATTTTTTGGCGTCTCAGTTACAGCACTTAGCAGGGGGAGGAATACCCGATAGGGGCAACCCCAGCGTCAGGATGATGATGATGGGATGCCCGCATAGTACATTCATCGAGGCCCTAGAGGCAAACTCATTTGCCATATCTTGCCCAACGATTAATCTAATCGCTAAACTTTGGCAAACAACGAAGGCTATATTAGGATATCAAGGTGTATCGGAACTGGCTCCCTTATGGGACAACAGAAACTTAGCTGAGTTAACTAAAATTGAAAGACCTAGGAAATGGGTTAATCATGGTCTTAACCAACTAAGTCAATTATTTATAGATAATACCATAAAATCGTTTGCTGACTTGAAGCAGGAATTTACCCTTGCCAATAACTCATTTTATAAATATCTCCAAGTCAGGCATGCAGTTCAGACACAATTTGGATCCCAACTAGTGCAGTGGACCTAGATTCCCATTTTGCTACAAATAATGTCTATGCCCACGTCCAAAGGGTCAATTTCTCGGCTGTATGCCAGGCTTGGAGAGAGAAAAATGGATCATAGTGGCCCGACTAAGAATAGGAAAAGATGGGAGGAAGATATGGGGCCATTGTCTACTGAGGAATGGGACTGGATTCTTAAAACAGGGAACACTTGTTTCAATCTCCCCCTCACAGAAGGTTTCACACCTTTATTTTTTCTATAGAGTGTATCACACTACCAAGAAAATGTTTAATCTAGGATGGCGAGATAATGATCAGTGCCCCAGATGTGGGACATCTGGAGATTTTATCCATATGTTCTGGAAGTGCCCGAAACTATTTAGATACTGGACAAATATTTTAGATGAGATTAATAAAACCTTTAATATAGCATTAGAAACAACGGGCAATATCTGCCTTCTGGGTTTAATAGAGGGGTGTAATGTTCCAAGAGATACTGTAGAGGTGTCTATTTCAAGCAAACAATGATCGCTCAACAATGGCAGTCGCAGACGCCCCCACAAAAAGAAACTTGGTTAGCGAGTATAAATTGGAAGGCCGGGTACCGGCCTGAAGTTATGGGAGGAGCCCGGAGGGTATTTAAGCAGCCCAAAGGCCGCCGGTCTTTGTCGGTTTCTTTGTCGGTTTCCTGTGCGAGATATCTGATACGTCAGACATCTAGGACCGACTCGTTCGAGACAAGCGCTGTTGGTGCCGGTTCGTGAGCTCTGTTTCGTCTGTCCGTCTCCTTGTTGTTGCAGTCCCGCGTTCCGTGTTCGTAAGTCGTGTTGTCCCCTCGTGTCGCACTCGTGTCGCCGAGTCGCAGTTTCGTACAAAGAGTCTGGTTCGGCTGTCGCAGGTAGGGCTTCGGCTCCCATGTTTTACGTTCTCATGCACTGCTTATCATGTCACTAAACTGTGATCCACGTAGCTCACGAACCACGCACCGCTTGCCTCGAGAAAACAAACATACAGCCACACGCACGTTTTTGGTCAAATACGGTCGGGAGCCACCTAGTGGCACGCACCTTCAGGGCCGCCCGCCATGACACTCCGACCGATGCCGCGTCCGGCACTCGAGGGTTCCCCTTACGCGGTCGGAGTACGCAGGCTTTGAAGCGTTCAAACGTAGCTCGCTCACGGGTGCCGTTCGCACTCACATACAGCGATCATGTCATGTCAAATCGGTCTAGTCAGTTGCCGGGTCACTGGTTACGTTCCGAGTCTGTTGGCATGTTAAACGCACGAATTACTTCGACCGTGTCGAAACATTTCATTGTATTAGCATGGCAATCATTTCATCATTTCACACATGGCTAACGTATCAGGCCACTCGGTCATGCTAAGTCATTTCGCAGCAGTTAAACAGGGCGTTCATGCCATCATTTCGATCCTGGTCGCACTCAGATTCAAGTCATGTCACACTTAGGCACGGATTTGTCTCGGGGTACCCAGGTTACGGCCGTATTACCATACATGTTTCAGAGATTGGCCCACAGCTCGTACGGATGCGGGCTCGAGTCCAGTCTTTGGCATGACTTCAGTAATTGGCCACGTATCGGTCTGAGTCCGGTCGCATCCGGGATGCATCGATTCGCACTGATTCACCTAGCCGCTCGGCCTCCTTTCTATACATGCTCCAGAGATTAGATTCGGTTACAAGTTGCTCTGTTTGTTGAAATCTAGTCTGTGTCATGGTTTCATTTCGGTCACCATACCTCTGGGTAGGTCCGGTCGCATCCATAGATGCTCCGATCGGGGCAATCCAGACGCACGACTACCCGGCCTCATTTCAATACATGCGCCAAGGGCGGAATCGCATCACAGGTTGCGTTCATTCTTGATTCTTGCCCCTGTCATGGTATCTCATTTCTGTCACCTTACCACGCCCGGCAGGAATGCAGTCACTTCCCCGCACTAATTCGTGTCGGCGTGCCCTAGGCCGGCCT
This sequence comes from Lithobates sylvaticus, assembly GCA_028564925.1. Lineage (NCBI taxonomy): Eukaryota > Metazoa > Chordata > Amphibia > Anura > Ranidae > Lithobates > Lithobates sylvaticus. Next base: position 72,367,257 of record CM053034.1, on the reverse strand, counting down.
CATTTCAATACATGTGCCAGGGACGGAATCGCATAAAAAAGGAAAAAAAAAAAAAAAAAGAGACTTTGATTCTTGTCCTTGTCATGTTATGTCATTTCTATGTCACCTTACCACGCTCCGGCGTTAATTGGTCACCTCCCTGTACGAATTCGCGCCGGCGTGCCCTAGGCCGGCCGCATTTCAATACAAAAAAAAAAAAAAAAAAAGAAAGGGGTTCAGTCACTAGACAGTGGCATGATGATCGAGGTCGCTGGCACACGAGTGCTCGCGTTCCAAATGCACACTGTAGCACTGTAGTACCCAGGCAGTTGGCCTCATTTCACGGTTGCCTCATTTCTGTACGTGCTCCAGAGTCCGGCTCACAGTCACCCCCATACGGTACAACCGGGCCGGGCCCTGTCACGGGAAGTTCATTTCAGTTAAGGCAACATGTCGTGTCAGTCATTCGTGTTATTATCTGTCATTTGATTCCACAGCTGTCTCGGCAGACGACTTAAGTCACTATCGCCTGTTGTTATCATCAACGTTGGGTTCCGTCGCTCTGGACGGCAGCAGTTTCAGGCTCTTAAATAGGTACTTTCTCTCACACTCTCTCAGGTCAGTCGGATTCAGTAGGTCCACCTGCACCAGCTCGATCAGGGTTCCAGCAGGTAAAAAAAAAAAAAAAAAAAAAAAAAAGACGCAGGGGCGTGGGGGGCTCCTGCTTTCTCATGGCAGGTACGTATACCGTAGGTCACACGTCCAAACTCATTTCTTGTCACCTCTTTATAGGCCCAGCCTGCAGACACGTGACCAGTCAACTAAGTAACGGGTCTTGGCAGCCGCCATGTCATCAGTCGGCAGCGATGACCTCGCCACCCCGCTATCTCCGGCGTCAGCCTCCGAGGCTGGCAGTGTCCAGTCTCTTAGGGCATGGACAATTCCCAGGCTGTCCGCCGAGCTGAGGCGCAGAGGGATACCCTTCTCGTCCGCGGCCAGGAAGGCGGAGCTATTCAGGCTACTCTTCCCACCACCGGCCGCAGCAGGCTCCAGCAGCCAGCAGGCGTCTCTGGAATCTATTTCAGCTGCCGTCGCTCAGCTACACACCCTCGTGTCTTCCCTGTCTTCCTCGATCATTGAGGTCCAGGACAGGGTGTCTCGTCTAGAGGCCAGCCCGGCTGCCACGGTTCCGGACCCTGCGGTGGTCCCAGCCATCAGTGCACCGGCCGCAGGTAGTGAGCTTGCCACGACTACCGTTCACCCTTCCCACCTGGTGCCACCCAGCGTAAGGAAGGACATTTTAGAGGGCAGAGACGTTAACCTGGCCTCACTCATGATCTCGGTCCATGACTTGGCCGAGAACAAGGCCTACACCTGGGGGGACGTCTCTGTGGTTTTGAAGGCAAAGGATCCGAGGCTCAACAGAAAGCTCACGGTGCCCGAGTTCACGCTCGCGTTCGGCATGTTCAGGGACGTGCTGTGCTCAGCCGCCCCCGGCAGGCGGGAGGTACTGGACCTCTACCTCCATTTGATCGTAGACCTGGGCCACAAATACGGTGGCTCAGCGTTCTACGATTATCATCGGTCCTTCTCGGCCAAAGCCGCGGCCAGGTTCTTACAGTTCCATTTGACAACGGACTGGAGCGTAGTGGACACTGAGTTGTTCTGCCGCCACTTTGCGGGTCTACGCTCCCCGCTATGTGCTGTCTGTCAGTCAGCGTCCCACACCACGGTCTGGTGTGCCAACATAGCCTCTGGCCATCCGATAGCTAGCACGGCCTCTACCAGCACGAGCCAGGCTCAGCAGGCCCCGGCGCAAGGGCAGAAGGTGGACAAGTTGGGACGCCCGGTGCGGATGGTTGGGGGAGCCGCCATCTGCAACAACTTCAATTACGGCTCCTGCAATTTCAGCCAGTGCCGGCTCTTGCACGTTTGCACCCTATGCCAGAGGGCGCACCCCAGGGTCCTGTGTGAGGTCAAGCAGAAGAAACCGTGACTAAGCCGGGTCAATGTCCTTTGGCTCGATGTTTACTTGACCTCACACCCCACTCCGTCACTCGCCAGCTACCTCATCCGAGGTTTCACCGATGGGTTTCATACCGGGCTCATCACCCTGCCCCACTCCACCCACGAATGTCCGAACCTGCGCTCGGCAGCAACAGATGAGCCAGCTATTGACGTCCTTCTTCAGACGGAGTTGGATCGGGACTTTATGATAGGCCTGTTCAGTCAATCTCCCTTTAGTACCTGGAGGGTTAGCCCTATCGGGCTTGTACAGGGAAAATTTTCAAATAAAAAACGTCTGGTGTATGATCTGTCAGCGCCTCATTCTTCCGTCGTTCCCAGTCTCAACTCGCTCATCCCCTCCGAGGAGTTCTCACTGAAGTACGCTTCGGTAGACATGGCTATCCAGGCCATCCTCAGGACTGGGGTGGGTGCTTGGCTCTCGAAGGCGGACATATCTGACGCCTTCAAGCTGCTGCCTATACATCCTTCCCTGTGGTGCTGGCACGGCATCAAGTGGAGGGAGCGATATTATTTCGCGACCAAATTGACCTTCGGGTCTAAGAGTAGTCCTTGGTTATTTGACAGGTTCGCGGAGACCCTGGCGTGGATTCTTCTCCACGAGGCACAGTGCCACGAGGTCATCCATTATTTGGATGACTTCCTTCTGATAGAACCACCCGGGGCTCCCCCAGGGGACCTTGGAAAGTTGAGGACGGTTTTCGACAATCTGAACGTCCCCATAGCGGAACACAAGGTTGACGGCCCGGCGCACAAAATCACGTTCTTGGGCATCAACCTTGACACGCTTGCCATGCAGGCCAGCCTTCCCGCAGATAAGTTGGACCATATCAGGACGGTTCTGCGAGAGTTCACCCGGGTGGGGGGGATGTACTCAGAAGCAACTTCAGTCTCTCCTCGGGATGTTGAATTTCGCTATGAGGATCATCCCCCAGGGCCGCTCCTTCGTGTCCCGGTTGCTGGTCTTCCTGTCCTACACTCAGGACCCAGACCAGGTCATCAGGCTGGGTTCAGCAGCCAGGGCAGATCTGGCCATGTGGGAACACTTTCTTAGTAATTGGAACGGTGTGTCCCTGTTCATCCCAGTAGTGTCCACGCTGTCACCCCAGGTGGTGACCGATGCGGCGGCATCCACAGGATGCGCCGCCATTTTTGGCCATTTGTGGTTCGCCGCCCCCTGGCCTCCTCAGGCACTAGCCACACCGGGCTTCACTACCACGTCAGCCCTCTTTGAGCTGTTCCCCATCGTAGCAGCCGCTCACCTATGGGGTCACCATTGGTCTGGACAGACTGTGGCTTTTACGACAGACAATCAAGCCACAGCCGAGATCATCAGCAAGGGCAGGTCTAAATCCAGGCCCGTCATGTCCTTCCTCCGCAGACTGGTCCAGCTATCCCTACAACATCAGTTCAATGTTTACTGCTCATTCATTCCAGGGAAGTTCAACTCAGCCGCGGACGCACTCTCCCGTTTTAACTTTATTTCTTTCTTTGAACAGATGCCAGGAGCCTGCCATCTTTCAGCCACTATCCCGGATTGGTCACAACTGACCCTGGACTAGCCCCACATCTACACTCAGCTACTAACATCATCAACGCTTCGCTCGCCCGCAACACCCGTCGGGCCTACCGGACGGCCTGGAGGGCGTTTAATAAATTCCTGCCCCATCGCCCTCGTGAGTCGTCCAGCGTCAAACAGGTTCTGGCGTTTATCGCTTATTGCCATTCTCACCTAGCACTGTCACACAGCACCATACGCCAGTACGTGGCCGGGGTGCAGCACTACTTGTCACTTCAAGACCCCGCGAGGCCTTCGGTGTTCTCCTGTCACGCAGTGAGGGCTCTACTGCGGGGAGTTCAGAAGCACCAGCCGCCAGTCAGCCCGAAGCGGCTGCCTATCACTGGGGAGATCTTTAAGGGGATGTCTGACATCCTGGATAGGTCCCCTTTCGGTCTCCTCCTCAGCACCGTCCTGCAGGCTGCGATACACATGGCGTTTTATGGGTTTCTACGGCCCAGCGAGTTCACTCGCAGCCACCCAGCTGGTCCAGTCTTGCATAGAAGTAATCTCTGCCGCCACCAGGATCACTACGTCCTTCACTTGGCGACGTCTAAAACTCAGCAGCGAGGTTCCGGAGTAGATATTCACCTGTACAGGACCCACAACAACTGGTGCCCAGTTGCCGTGTTAAACCGCTTGACGGCACTGCTATCCGACCGCCCAGGGTCCAGTCCGCTTCTACCCTTTCCAGTAAAACCCCTCAACTCGTCGCAGTTCGTGGAACATGTCCGGGTCCTTCTCGGCAATCTTCAATTGGACCCCAGCCAGTACTCCGGGCATTCATTCCGGATCGGGGCGGCCACGACGGCCTCAAGACAGGGGGTTCCGGACAATGTGATCAAGAAACTAGGTCGGTGGAAGTCGGCCTGCTTCTCTCGCTACATACCTAACCCACAGTTAGAGATGGCTCAGGCCTTTGCTCGACTTACTCAGTGACATTTACCTTTAATAAATAATTATCCCCTACCTGAAGGTTTTTGCCCCCTTATTTTGGTGTACCATACGGTAGACCAAGGCACACTTTCAGGTCTATTTCATGTTGGTAAGTTTTGTGTTGTTCCTATGTGTCATCGTTACTCATGTCGTCCGTAGGGCTCTAGACCATAAATTGGAAGGCCGGGTACCGGCCTGAAGTTATGGGAGGAGCCCGGAGGGTATTTAAGCAGCCCAAAGGCCGCCGGTCTTTGTCGGTTTCCTGTGCGAGATACCCACCCACCCTCCCCTTCTAAAAGCCTCTTCCAAGTATTCTTACCCCAGACTGAATACTCACTTCACATTATTCCATAACTACTTCTTATCATTCCTCATCTAGGGTATGCCCCCTTATTTTGGTGTACCATACGGTAGACCAAGGCACACTTTCAGGTCTATTTCATGTTGGTAAGTTTTGTGTTGTTCCTATGTGTCATCGTTACTCATGTCGTCCGTAGGGCTCTAGACCATAACTACTATATTGGGAAACAAGAGAGTGTTTTTCATTAAACAAGGCAAACATAACAAGTTTATAAGAATGTGGGGGCCTTGGTTGGGGAGACTGGGGCTCCCTCCATAGGCCAAGAGAAGGCCTTAGAATTGCTCATAAAAGACTTGATATGTTTTTTTCCACTTGGGTCTTTTTCCACATAAGTTTTATTTAACTCCCATTTTTGCTGTTCTATTGATTTTCCTCTTTTGTCTTTAATGTTTTTTTCTCCTCTTATACCCTCTTACTTTCCCTGCCACAAGTTCGTCAACTATACAATAACAAACTCAATTAGACATGTGCGATTAGTTTCGTACAAATCGGAAATTCGTACGAATTTTTCGAAATTCGTACGAACCTGAATTACGAATTTTTACAAATACAAATTCTGTACGAAATACGAAATTTCATTTACAAAAATCGGATCTGAATTATCCGAATCCAAACTAACAAATAACTAATTTCAACTAATACGAAAGAAATTATAGCGGATATAACGAATGATTTGAATGAATTTGAGATTCAGTATAACGAATATCGACACTCTACGAATAATAACGAATTATCCGAAAGTGTATTAACGTTACATAACACAAGTCTATTGTCTATTGTTCACCAATCACTCAGAGGAAGTACGAAATACGAAATTTCGTATTCGTAAACAAAAATTCGTATTTCGTACTTCCTCTGAGTGATTGGTGAACAATAGACAATAGACTTGTGTTATGTAACGTTAATACGTTTTCGGATAATTCGTTATTATTCGTAGAGTGTCGCTATTCGTTATCCAAATTAACGATTCGTAACAATTCATACGAATCCGAATTAAATTTCGTACACGAATTACGATTTTTTTTTTATACGGAACGGAACGAAACAAAACAAATTTTTTGACGGCTCCCATGTCTAAACTCCACAGAGCTGCGGGGAAAAGAGAGAGGAATGTGTGATGTAAGTTGGGTATATAATTGGTAATGTTGATATAGGTAGGGGAGGGGGGAGAGTTAATAATGGTAAAACGATAATAGGAAAGTAATAATAATGTAGATACTATATCTATTATCACAAATATAGAACGGCATTGTGCAGCTAGGAATTTCGTTACCCTGATGTTTTATCTCCTACTTGAAAAATGCCTAGATGTCTGGATTGTAATGTATTTTTTTGTATAAACAAATAAAAAGTATAAAGTTAAAAAAAATAAAAAATAAAAATTCTTATTTATTTATTTCTTTTTTAAGTTAAAGGGGAAAAATTGTGTGTGATTCCCTTACCTGCGCAAACGTTATGATTCTAATTTAATGTGATTATAGGGGGTGCTGGTTGTAAGGGTGATAACTTTAATATGTGAAAATGATAATGAACCGCGCACCCTACTAATATGTGAAAACATTTATCAACATAAATACAACAAAAATACAATTAGGGGTGATATCATAAACGACCACTAGATGTCTCTAGTGGATTAGAAAAAATAATTACTATAAATAAACGTGCACTCTCATAAAATTGTATTCTCTGAAGTGCATAAATGCATACAAATATACATGTTTCCTCCAGTGGGCATCAAGATTGAAAGTGTGATGTCCAAAAAATCATATAAAAATGCAGTGTCCACCTTATACAATTTTATGAGATTGCACATTTATTTATGGTAATTCTTTTTGCTAATCCACTAGAGACATCTAGTGGTCGTTTATGATATTTCACCTAATTGGAATTATGTTGTATTTGTGTTAGATGACAGGTACTCTTTATGGAGGGATCGGGGGTCTAAAAGACACGCCACCATGTTTGGTAAGGGAAGCCTTCACTTCCTGGTTCCCTACTGCGCGATCCGCGCTGCGCGATCCCACTGGTCCCTGCTGTCTTCTGGGACCTGTGTGTCTCCCAGAAGACAGCGGGGGGGGGGGGGGGGGGGGGGGGAAGGCGCCAGAAGTGGCGTAGATACCTGTGGGTGGCTCGACTATCTATGCCCGGAAGTGGGAGAAAAATACCGGTATTAGACAGGTATCTGCTTCCCCCTGAAAGGTGCCAAATGTGACACCGGAGGGGGGGGGGGGAGGTTTCCAAAAAGCGGAAGTTCCATTTTTGGGTGGAACTCCGCTTTAATTGTCATTTTTCATTGTTGCTGATGAAGATTTTCTCATGTAGACTTTCAGTTACGTTTGTTTTTCACTCAGAACGTGTCTTATTGCAATAGTGCTTCTCTGTTTTTTCTCATTTGTTATATGGGATTACTCACGTTATAAGTGCAATATTTGTATACAACATTCATTTCAATGGGCTGCCCTACTTGCAGAAACACAAGTAAAAAAGTCCTCAACTCTTTTTTTTAGAACCACACAGCACAGAATTGCATGGTGCTGCAGTATCATGCAGGTTGGCATGCAGGAAAATGCGGGCAGTCTGCCGTTGTGTGGAGGTGCCATCCATTAGGGCCCTTTCACACTGGTCGGACATCAATTAGATCAGCGGGGGAACTGTCCACTGATCAGAGCAGGGCGGGTGAGTGACAGGTCCATGTTCACTCAGTTTATGCAGACATGGATAGACCCTGCTCTGCTCTATGGACGACCATGAGTAAACAGACCCTGCTGTCCGTTTACACCCACCTACCCTTTGATTGGAGGTAGGCGGTTGTACTGTAAACAGACACAAGTCCCTTTACACCTGCCAGTCCATAGGGGTGAAAAGAGGCTCTGATCAGGTCCGAATTAAAAACTGACAGGGGGGCCTTTTTGGACCCTTCAAGTGAAAGATGCCTTAGGAATTAATGGCACCCTTGTGCGATTGATTAAGAGTTTCACCTGTAGGTTGGGAAAGCGTGAAATTTTGCAAGCGTTCCTGATCCACACAAGTGTGAACCTAGCCCAAGGCTGGCCATACACTATACCAGGGGTGTCCAAACTTTTTCCAAAGAGGGCCAGATTTGATGAAGTGAACATGCGTGAGGGCCGACCATTTTGCCTGACATTTTTTAAACCATTAAAATTCAGTCTAAAGCCTCGTACACACGATTGTTTTTCTGCAGACAAAACCTCTGACTTTTGTCCGAAGACGTGTGCCTGGATTTTGTCTTGCATACAAACGGTACACAATTGTCAGCAAACAAACACAAATTTGGTGACGTACTAGATGTAGTGCGAGCCAAAAAAGAGGAAGTTCAATTGTCAGGTGCCACCCTTTGTGCTCCTTCTGCTAATTTCATGTTAGTATAAGTTTGGTGAGTGTTGATTTGCGCTTTTCATTTCATGCTTTTCAGTTAGTTTCTGAACAGCTGTTCGTCAACCAGACATGTTGCGGAATCGGAGGAGATAATGTGTTATTTATTATTGGCCTTGAAGTTATTGCTTTGACCCAAGTCCAGTCCAGGAACAGGAGGAGGAGGATTTCTTGGACCAAAAATTGGTTGCGTTATTAATTGTGACCAATTATGTCATATGCCTTTGCTGCGGGAGCTCCAGAACAATCCAGATGATTTTTGGAATTATCTCTGGATGACGGACCCCTGCTTTCACCAACTCTTGGCATTGCTGACCCCCCATATTAAGAAGCAGGACACATGCATGAGGTTTTTATTTTATTTTTTGGTTGAATAAATGATTTGATTTGGTATATTTTCTATATTTTTGGATGTACAAAATGCACTTTTTGGTTAAGTTCTATTGGCAGATAGCATGTCTAATTTTATTTGTTTCTTTTTCCTTTTTTAATGCACAATAAAAAAAATATGGAGAATAATACTTGGCTATGTGTTTTACTTTCAATGACAGTTTGGGAGTAGGCAGTTACATTTTTTTTAAAAAATACAATGTAAAATTAACAAAGAACACCAACATAATTGTATCTTTGATCTTAAAAACTACAGGATAATGTTGTTGTGGTAACTTTCACCATAAAAAATAACAAGCATAATAATATTATTCTTGATATCACTAGAAAAAATTGCCTGTGAAAATTAGTTTGCAAAAACTCCATCAGTATCACCAGCAAAGCTTCATTATTATCCCATTAAATAAGAGAATGTGCGCTGCATTTCTAGATGTCATGAATGTTAATTCTCTATTACGAACGCTAGTTTACAAGACCGACCGATTCTGGCTCATCCTTGCTTCCGAGCATGCGTGTTGGTACTTTGGACTTTTGTCTGATGGACTTGTGTACACACGTTTGTCCGCGGAAAATTTTAAAGCCTGTCATCCAACAAGCCTGTCATCTTGCCTTTGTGGCTGTGTGTGGTGAAGAGATGAGCTTGGGTGTGTTATTTGGATATACCCTATTTATCGGCCTATAACATGCACCTTAGCTTTAAAAAGGATGTTTCAGGAAAAAATCTTAAATTTTAAATAAAGAACTGGGAAGCAAAATAAGGGTCAATACCCATCAATGTAGCCCAATCAGTGCCCATCTGCAGCCTCACAAGTGCCGTGAATGCAGCACCCCCATTGACATAAATGCAGCACCCCAGTTGCCATGAATGATGCAAACCCCATTGACATGAAGGCAGCACCCCCATTGACATGAAGGCAGCACCCCCATTGACAGGAATGCAGCACCCCCATTGACAGGAATGCAGCACCCACATTGACATGAATGCAGTACCCCCACTGACATGAATGCAAACCCACCATTGCCATCAGTGCAGCCTGATTCATGCCCATCTGCAGCCTTGGAGGAGACAGGGAGGGGGCAGTACGAGCGCCAACAGACGTACAGGAGAAACTCCTGTTTTCTCTGCAGCCTCTTTAATAGAAAGCCCCAACTCCTATGATGGACAGAACAGTCATCTAATGGCAGCGCAGGAGACAGGCAATCCTTTTACACAGGAAATTCTCCTGAATGTACAGCACTTGTCCCACCCCCTCCCCGTCCCCTCCAAGGCAGCCAGCATATATATCTTTTGTGGCCTCTGGCATTCGGGGATTCGTTGGGGGCCACAAAAGATATACATGTCAAAATTACCAGACGGGCCGTCCGAAACCGAAATGCAGGCCGCAATTGGCCCACGGGTCGGACTTTGGACATGCCTGCACTATACAATTTTCTTATTAAATTTCCTTTAGATTTACCTTCAACTATGTAGTGCAAGGGCTTACCTGGTTGCATACAAATTGAAAGGGTTTAGGTTTGACCTCATATTATATTGTTTTGGTCAATCTAAAGGAAAGTTGAACAAGAAAATTGTATAGAGTATGGCCAGCCTTAAGCCTCGTACACACGGTACGATTGTTGGCAGGGCATTGTCTGTTGACAGACTGTTGTCCTAAAATCTTACGGTTAGTACACTCCTTTTGACAATTGTTGTCTAACTTAGTAGAAGGTACCCAAAGGGGGGTGCGCAAGAGCTGTAATTTATTGTAGTAAGTCACTACGTTCGTGCTTGTGGCACGACAATTGTGTAACTTTAGTATGCAAGACAAGATCCTGGCACACGTCCCTTTGACAAAAATCAGACGCTCGCTTGGCTAACAATCGTACTGTGTGTACGAGGCTGTAGACTCATGTCCAAATCCACCTGCTCCGTTTTAAGGTATTTTAGAATGTGCTAGTATGCGATGCATACTAGCACATTATGATATTACCTTGCAGGGTAAAAGCATTTTTTTTAAGAAGCTTTACTAACGCTTTAACGTACCATAGATCAATTTTTTTTTCCATTCTAGTAAATTTATTATAGGATTTTAACCATTTTCAATGCATTGAAGTATGTTTTTATTAAGTATTGAATTAATTTGATGAGTTCAAACAAGCAGTGTGGTCGAGGTTGACAGGTGGCACTCACAAGCTTGCTTTGTATATAAGGGAATAGTCCGCACATTCAGCCAACCCCTTGAAAACGGATGAAACACGCTGGGGTGGAGCCTGTGCTGACATCATCAAGCTCGCTGGAGGTGGTGCTGGCCTTATATGCAACTGCTTTATTCCTTGAAATGATCAGATACACAGGGGTTGATTTACTAAAGCTGGAGAGTGCAAAATCTGATGTAGCTGTGCATAGAAACCAATCAGCTTCCATTTTTATTTTTGCCAAAGCTGAAGTTAGATGCTGATGTGCCCTGTGGTTCCTAAGTGCCTTTGGACCATCCTGCTGCTATGATCCTCACTGATGTTTTTTGAGCCTTGGGTGGATGAATGCTGTTTTAGACCGCCTATAATCTGGGGTCTACCCAATGGGTAAGAGGCTGCATATGGTGGTGGTGGTGAAGTTCATTGCAGTCATTTGCTATTTCTCACTTATGGAGGATACACAGACCAAGATGAAATAGAATTTGCTCTAAGGGAATCCAAAGAGGAGATCGGACTGTGTCCTAACCAAGTGGAAGTCATTTGCAGGCTTCTTCCCTATGCTACCAGGGTCAGTAAATGTAATCAGGTTTAAGCCATTTAATTCTGAAGCACTGTATTTGTATTAAACTTGAATTTTTTTTTTTATAAACTATATAATGTTTTCATCACTTATAAACAAACACTCTAGTTTATATACACAAAGTACTCCACTGACAATTTACAGAGCATACTGGTCTTTCTTATTAGTAAGCTGGGTATACAGCCAGGTGTTCCACAGTGAAATTGCACAGCAGTGTTATCCCTTAATGGACAGGGTAGTCTAATACCGCGTACACACGAAGGGACTATCCCGCGGGATTGTCCGCTGGACTCAAGTCCACCGGACAATCCCCTCGTGTGTGGGCGCCGGCGGACTTTTTGGCGCCAAAAGTCCGGCGGACTAGGTTTTAAGTTTTGTTTTAAAATTGTCCGCTGGACTTGGCAGTCCGGCGGACAATCCCGCCGTTAGTAGGCTAGTCCGCCGGACTTTTAAAATGAACGGACTTGCCGCTCATTGGAAAGTCCGTTCATTCCCGCGGACTTTTTCCAGCGGATTGTCTGCCGGAGAAGTCCGGGCGTGTGTGGGCAAGTCACACGCTCGGAAGTCCGGGCGTGTGTGGGGAAGTCCGGTGGACAAAGTCCGAACGTGTGTACGCGGCATTAGATGGACAAGTACTTTTAGATTGAAAAAAACAAAAACAAAACAATCCCCGTAATGTGTCTAATGTGTGTATTTCCTATGGTCATCAACTCCATCCAGTGGCCATAATGCAATATTGTCTTGAAATATCTTAATCCGGAAAATACTGCATTATGGACAGCCATCCTCATCCTCCTCATCCTCTCTCACCTAGGCTCAGGGTACTGGCAAAGCAGCTGTCAACGCGGCCTCTTGCCTCTGCTCAATGGCATCAGTCACTCCTTCCCTAGCCCCACCGTGTCCTCCTGAGGAGTCCCCCGAACTGTTTTTGTTGAGTGTTGAGTACATGCTCCATAAGGATGCCCAGCGTTTTGAAGGCTCTGATGATGATACCCAGCTAGAGGAAGGCAGTAACGTGAGCCCAGAGAGAGGGGATGCCCAAGAAGAACAGAAATCTGGCAGTCATGTTCCCCCAGCTGCAGCATACTGTCAGGTTTGCTCCAGTGATGAGGAGGGAGGGGATGATGAGGTCACTGACTCCACGTGGGTGCCTGATAGGAGAGAGGAGGAGCAGGAGGCACATCTCCAACGAGGCAGGATGCCCTCCAGGGGCCAGCTTAAGGGCAGCACATTGACTGTATCATGTGCAGGGCGCTGCCTCTGTGCATTATTCCAAAAGTTCTTTGGTGTGGGCCTTTTTTGAGACGAGTGCATCAGATCGCACCGCTGCTATTTGCAACATATGTCTCTAGCGTATCCCGCGTGACCAAAACATCAGCCGCTTGGGCACCACATGCTTGACCAGACATATGTCGACCTGCCATGCAGTTCGTTGCAAGCGTACCTAAAAGACCCACACCAAAGAACAAAGCGGATCTCTCCTTGCTCCTCATCAGCTGGAATCTCCAACCCCACTATACCTTCAGTCCTCTCTGAAACCTGCACTGAGAGGAATGAAGGTGTAGAATTAGGTGTGTCAAAGCCAAGTACTTGCGGGCAATCTGCTATCGGTACACCGATGTCCGAATGTACCAGGCAAATTTCCCTGCCCCAGCTGCTGGACCATCAAAAGAAGTTAACTCCCACCCATCCACATGCCCAGCAGTTGAATGCTAGCTTGGCTAAATTGCTAGCACTTCAACTGCTGCCTTTTCAGTTGGTAGACTCTGCCCCCTTCCGTGAGTTTGTGGAATGTGTGGTTCCTAAACGCCACTTTTTCAAATGGAAAGCGATTCCGGCTCTCTACCGGCATGCGGAAGGCAAAGTCTTGGCCTCGCTGGACAGGGCGGTCAGTGGTAAGGTGCATATTACCGCTGACTCATGGTCCTGCAGGCAGGAAGGATGCAGGACAAGGTGCAGTAGTGTTGGAGGTTGTTCCGCCACCACGCCTCCAAAATGCTTCTACTTTTGCTACTACTTTTGATTCTGTCACACCTCTCTCCTCCACCCCTCCTCTTCTTCTTCCTCCATGGCCTCTTCCTGTGCTTTGTCCTCGGAACCAGCGGTGCTCCGTAGGCATTCAAGGGGCTACGCAAGTATGCAGGCAAAAAGATGCCATGCGGTGCTTGCGCTGGTGTGCTTGGGGGACAGGAGCCACACTGGGGCAGAGGTTCTGTCAGCTCTGCAGGGGCAGGCTGAGAGGTGGTTGATGCCACGCCAGCTTAAGCCAGGAATGGTGGTTTGCGACAATGGCACCAACCTCCTCTCGGCCCTGCGACAGGGACAAATGACCCATGTGCCCTGTGTGGCTCACGTCCTTAACTTTGTGGTGCAGCGGTTCTTGGGCAGGTACCCGGGCTTACAGGATGTCCTGAGGCAGGCCAGGAAAGTCTGTGTGCATTTCTGCCAGTCATATAATGCCAGTGCTCAGCTGGCTGACCTCCAAAAGGAATTTAACCTGCCCAAGAACCGCCTAATCTGTGACATGCTGCAGCGGCTGCACACGCAGCAGAGGACCATCAATGAGTACCTGTGCGACTGCGGCACCAGGACAGGGTCAGGGGAGCTTGTATTTTTTCCCCCACGTCAGTGGGCCATGATCATGGATGCATGCACTGTCCTATCACCATTTGAGGAGGCCACGAGGATGGTGAGCAGTGACAGTACATGCATCAGTGACACTGTCCCTCTTGTCCACCTGTTGGAGCACGCGCTGCGTGGGATAATTGACAGGGCACTTGAGAGAACAGAACAGAGGCAGGAAGAGTAGGACTTCCTTACCTCTCAAGGCCCCCTTTATCCAGACATTGTTCCTGCTGGCCCGCCAATCACACAGGAAGAGGATGAGGAGGAGGATTGTGTCAGCATGGAGATGGAGCCGGGCACTCAGCATCAGCAGCAGTCTTTTAGGGATCATTCACAGTCCCAAGAAACCTGATCATGTCATCCTTAGTGACCCAGAGGACTCCGGACCGAATGCCTCAGCTAACCTACGCTGCATGGCCTCCCTGATCCTGCAAAGCCTGCGGATGGATCCTCGTTTTCGTCGGATCATTACTGGCTGGCAACCCTCCTTGATCCACTTTACAAGGGTAAGGTTGCGGACCTTATCTTTAAAATGGGGGGTATGTGGCTCTAACCCCTACATAAATTTTCTCTATGATCTCCTATTGGATTTTCCAAAAGATGGGTAACCTTTAGGTATTGCAGGGTTAAATTAACATATAGAAATGCAAACAGCATAAATACATAAGTAAATAAAATTCCATATAATAACAATAAAATAGTGAATAAAAATATGTGACCAATAAATATGACTAATAAAGACGTGCTGGAATAAAATCTATAATTAATGACGGTAAAAGTAATTCCAATAAAAATGTGATGTGAAGTCTAAAATCAATAAGAAGGAAATGCCTTCTGTGGACCAGTAACAAAGCAATCTAAAGTGCACAGTGCAACGTGCAAAGACGTGAAATATAAGACCGAACTGTGGTCTATACGTGCGAGAAAATAAATATATATAAATAAATATATGAAATAAATAAAAGTGCATCAAATCCAAATAATGCAGTAAAGTGACTAAGTGACTGTAATGAATCACTATGGAGAAATGAGTATAACTAATCCAGAAAAAGGTAAATAAAAATCCAGAAAAGAGATAAATATCGCGGTGCACTACAAATCCCAGTGTAGCGATACCCTCACTTAAGAGGGCCGCAAGTTTGGTTTGGGTCCCTGAGTACAGCTCCGCTAACCCCCGGCAATCTGCTCTACCCGCTCTGGCACAGTTAATATATAGCCATACACATAAAATCACTTATGCTCTAAGTGTGTGAGTGACTCAAATTCACAGACAATCTTTTAGCTGATATAACTGTCTTTTCTTCTGGTAGTTTAAAAGTGGTAACATGCATCAAACATTTGGTTTACAACACATAAGCAGGTCCCTGCAGTATGTATTACAATGATATAACTGTATGCATGTTCATGTTCTAGTTCTGTCCTCTACTGCTGCTAGCAAAAACGTCTCTTTCCTTAAAGGGGAACACCCCCGCTACACACTCCCCCCACTTTGAATCTTTGGTCCCCAAAGACATTGTTCGATCTACAAACCCTTTTTGAATCAATGCGTTCACATAAGATTGACAGAGGAGCCTCCCACCAATCATCATAGGGTGGGGAGCTGTCCTGTCTACAGGTCGCTTCAGTGAGGGCGACCTGTCTAACTGTGCCAGAGAGTGAGCTGGGGTTGCCCTCCATCAAATGGACAGTGGGTGGGTCAGAGCGTTCAGCACTTCTCCTAGCTGTTATAACAGAGTCCTCTGAGCTTTTTCCCATTTGGGGTAAGTTAGCTTCTTGGGAGCCCTCACAACTCTGCGAGCTCTCTGTTCTCTTGGGACTTCAGGCTCTGGTGCCACAGGCTCTTCTTCAGGAACACACTCTGGCAGCATCACTGGTTCTGGAACATCTACCTCCTCCTCTTCTGAGTAGAGGCCAGGGATATCTTCCCAGCACTCGGGCACAACACTGGATGGAACGAACTCTGTAGCTTCTGGGTTCAATGTTCCATCTTCCACATCCTCAGTAAGTGGAAGATCTATGGCAGAATTTCCTGAAGTTGAGGAAGGCCATAGCCATTCAAGTTCTCCTTTCTCTTCTTCAGCCAGTTGGGGGTCTTGTCCATCCCTAGCTCGGGAGGTCTGGGACCGAGTGTTGGGTCTGGGGGTATCCAGAATGGGAACAGATTCAGGCAAGTCTCTCACTGGAGGTATTCTGACGGCTTCAGTGAGTGGGAGTAAGTGATTCCTATGCCAGGTCTTCAAGGGCCCCACTCTCCCCTCTGGCTTTAACTTATACACAGGCAATCCAGGTAACTTTCTGCAGATGACATAGGGCTCTGATCTCCACCTATCAGCAAGTTTGTGCTTTCCAGGGATCCCTAGATTGCGCAACAGTACACGGTCCCCAGGCTGCAGGTCTTGTACTCGAACCATCAGATCGAAGTTCCGCTTATTTCGGGCCCCCCTCTGGTCTGAGGCCGCCCAAGCTTTTTCATATGCCACTTTCAAATTGTGTCTCAGTCGGTCCACATATCCCTTGTGGGAGGTAGCAGAGGCATGGTCTAGGGAAATGCCAAAGGCCAGATCCACCGGCAATCTTGCTTCTCTCCCAAACATGAGCCGGTAGGGGGAGAAACCCGTCACATCACTTGTGGTGCAGTTGTAGGCATGCACCAGAGCTGATATATGTTGGCTCCAATGCTGCTTCTTCTCTGTCTCTAGAGTTCCAAGCATGTTTAATAGGGTCCGGTTAAACCTCTCAGGCTGTGCATCTCCTTGAGGGTGGTATGGTGTAGTTCTGGTCTTCTCTACTCCCAAAGAGTCCAGTAACTTCCGGATCAGGCGACTCTCAAAGTCCCTTCCTTGGTCTGAGTGGATTCTCTGTGGTAATCCATAATGAACAAAGTACTTTTCTAGGAGCACCTTGGCCACGGTAGAGGCCTTCTGGTCTTTGGTTGGGAAAGCCTGGGCATAACGGGTGAAATGATCGGTTATCACCAGAACATTTCCCAATCCACTCAAATCGGGTTCGAGGCAGAGAAAATCAATGCATACCAGATCCATTGGGCCTTGACTCTGTAGATGGCCCATTGGGGCAGCTTGATGGGGTAAAGTCTTTCTCTGGATGCATCGTGCACAGGAATGGCAATATTCCTCCACTTTGGCCCTCATACAGGGCCAATAGAACCGGCTTCTGACAAGTTGGAAGGTTCTCTCTGCCCCCAGGTGATCATGCTGGTCATGTAAGGCAATTAGCACAGTCTCCCGATGCTTCTCTGGGAGAAACAACTGCCACTTATCTTCTGAGCTATCAGAGGGGCCCCTTCGGTAGACCACTCCCTGATGCACCTGTAGTTTATCTAACTCTTTCCTCAGCAGGCGAGCCTCTTTGGAAGGGTGATGTCGAAGTCCCTCTGGACTTTTGTTTTCCAATGCTTCCAGGACCAATTCCCCCATGGGGTCTTCCAATTGGTCACACCTTAACTCCTTCTTGGACAGCTTCGGTAGGCACTCTTCTTCTAGTTGAGCTACCCCACAGTAATGTTTAGGGACTCCCACTGTGGTGACTCCTATCTCTTCGGCTCTGGATCCTCCTCTAGCTTGGAGTTCAGCCCCCTGACAAAGGGCTCGCTCTCCTTCTGGTGCCACTTGGGTCCAGTCTTCCCAATCATCGGCCATGACATGAGATCTTCGGGACAGGGCATCTGCATCCCTATTTCCAGCCCCTGGCCTGTACTTGAGGCTAAAGTTGAATCCAGATAACGCCGCCAACCATCTGTGTCCAGTTGCATCCAGCTTGGCGGTGGTGAATAGGTAGGTCAAGTGGTTGTTATCTGTTTTTACAGTAAATTCGGCCCCATAAAGGTAGTCTTTTAGTTTGTCGACTACTGCCCATTTGAGGGCCAAGAACTCCAACTTATGGGTGGGGTAGTTCTTCTCCGAGGGGGTCAGGCTCCGGCTCACATAGGCCACTGGTCGCAGCTGATCTTCATACTCTTGGTAGAGCACTCCACCTAGGCCCTCATGGCTGGCATCAACATGTAGCTCATAAGGTCTGGTGGGGTCAGCATAAGCCAAGACTGGGGCCGTGGTGAGACTCCTCTTCAGGGTTCTGAAAGCCTCTTCACACCTTGGGTTCCACTGGTCTTGAACCGACTCACCGGGCCTCCTGGGTCCCAAGCCATCTTCCTCCCCTTCGGTCTTGAGTAATTCGTTTAAGGGTTTGGCAATACGGGCGAACCCATCCACAAACCTTCGATAGTAGGAGCAGAACCCCAGGAAAGATCTGAGTTCGGTGACTGTTGTGGGTCTTGGCCATGAAGTAACTGCCTCCAACTTCTCAGGGTCTGTAGCCACTCCCTTTTCAGACACTATGTGTCCCAGATAGTTCACAGAAGACTGGTAGAACCGGCACTTCTCGGGAGAAAGTTTGAGTCCCTCTTCACTGAGCCTTCTCAACACTTTCTCCAATCTGTTCTTCCAAAGTTTTTCCGAAGACAATAACATCGTCCAGGTACAAAAGGACTTCTATGAGGTTCATGTCTCCAACAGTCTTTTCCATGAGGCGTTCCCAGCCCCCATATCTCCAGCTCCTCTATCTTCTGGATAGGCAAATGACTCAGGTGTCTATCATAAAAGTCCCTGTATAATAAGGTCACTTGTGCTCCAGTGTCCAGGAGGGCCCGTGCGTATACTCCTTCCACCTGGATGGGTACAGTAGGAGATGGACCAACCAGCTCTTCTGGATAGGGCCGAGTTGATGCTACCTTCTTCTGTGGACTCTTCTCTTTCCAACTGTGTTTGGACTTTATTCTTTCCTGAGCCTGGCATGCATTAATCTTCTCCCTCTTTATGGGAGTACAAACCCGCTGAGGGATACTGTTATTTCTCTTTTTTAAAGGTTCTCGCTTAGGAGTGCTGTTTCTCTTCGGAGGGGTCTTGTCCCCTCTCTCTGGGGTGTATCTTGGTTGAGGAACCCTGGGTTCCCTCCGAGGAGTTTGATCTCCTCTCTTTTTTTTCGTTCTATTCAGCCTGGAGCTCACTGAAGGTGGTGGCCACCCGGTTGACTCCTTCACCGGGGCCTTCTGAAGTTTCCCGCCAGCTGGCGGCTATCTGTTTTCTTCTTCTTGGGACTGGAACATATAGCTGCAATATGGCCAACTCCCCCACAGTTAAAACAGATCATCTCCCCCCACTCTGGTAGGGATGCTGGTGTTGAAACAACTGGAAATAGTTCCCTCCTGCTCACTTCTCTCTTTGGACTGGGCGCCTCTTTCGCCACCAGAGACGTCAGTATCTCCATCATCTGGGACATCTGTAACTTCAGGGCTTCCACTTCTGTCTCTCTTTCGGGGGTTATGGCCGAGCTGAACGTTGCCACTGGAAGTTTTGTGGGCTCCATCACTTGTTTTTCCCGTTTCTCTTCCAACATGGCCTCTTCCTCCCTGACCATCCGAATGAGATCGGGGTAGTCCAGGCTCTTCCTATCCTGTCGGGTGCGTAGTACCAGTGCAATAGGGTCCAGGGGTTGGGCTCCCCTCATCACCTGTTGGGCACGGGCCTCGTCTACTTTCCCCGGATCTATCCCCTTCTTCAGGATAATCCTATGTAGGATCTTGTCTATACGTCCCATATACTCCGATAGTTTCTCCCCTGTCTTCTGGTAACAGTGCTCCAGTTGATAGGTAAGCTCCGTGATTTTCTCTGTCCCACCAAACACATTCTCCGGGATGTCTAAGTAATCCTGTGCAGTGCAATCTTTTCTGCTTATCTTCAAGTTGCGTATGGCCTCTAAGGCAGGCCCCTTCAAGCTCTCAACAATCCTTTGCTTCTTTCTACCTTCTGGGACTTCCCATTCTTCTAAAGCCTGCGTGGCGCCATCTAGCCACTCTTCCAATCCCTCTTCCCCCGAGGGTACAGGTTTCCTCCCTGAAAACATCCGGAGTTTTCTGTACCCCGACATCGGGTAATCCCCGGGATCTTTCCTGCACTGAGTCACAATCTCCCCCAGGACAGCGCACAGTTCTGCGCTAAGAGTGGTTTTCACAGGTGCGGGACTCTCTGTGCCCTTCTGCTCTTCCGCCTTCGGGGGTAGCGTGGTTTTCGTTTGAAAACAGTCTCCCTTGCGCGGCAGCGCATGCAGCAAATGATATGTCTGACCATCCAGCGCTTGTATGCTTTGACCCCTAAACTGTTCTGGGGTCTCACTTCTCCACTCTATCATGAACGCCCGGCATCATTTTTCACATCCATTATCCGTGCTTTGTGGCATGGGGATAGGGACATTATGAGCTGTTTCATTGCTTCTTCCTGCCATATCCCCGGAAGTTCAATAACTGCCGCTGCGGCTGGGTCGGTGCCCCACATTGCGTACCACTGTCACACTTCTATCGGGTCCATGCCGGTACCTTCTGGCGGGTTTTTCCCGCTGTCTCAGAATCCCGGATTTACGAGCCCCCACGTGTAGCGATACCCTCACTTAAGAGGGCCGCAAGTTTGGTTTGGGTCCCTGAGTACAGCTCCGCTAACCCCCGGCAATCTGCTCTACCCGCTCTGGCACAGTTAATATATAGCCATACACATAAAATCACTTATGCTCTAAGTGTGTGAGTGACTCAAATTCACAGACAATCTTTTAGCTGATATAACTGTCTTTACTTCTGGTAGTTTAAAAGTGGTAACATGCATCAAATATTTGGTTTACAACACATAAGCAGGTCCCTGCAGTATGTATTACAATGATATAACTGTATGCATGTTCATGTTCTAGTTCTGTCCTCTACTGCTGCTAGCAAAAACGTCTCTTTCCTTAAAGGGGAACACCAATGGGGGACGGAGCACCACTATGGTGCGACAACCAAACTGTAACTACCTAACGGATCAGGCCTGATCCCTAATCATGGAGCTCAGTCCTTGATGGAACATAAAATCTTCATCGGCACAGGATCTGTAGAGGTGGTGCACATGAAGGATCAAACAATGTATTTGTAATCCACAAAGGGGGGAAACAATCTTCTGCAACTTGAGGTAATAAGCCTCGGAAGTCTAATAGGCACAAAGTATAAAGCAACAGTTATAAGATGAGCTTTCGCTCGCTCACCACTCCGGACACTGTCCTCGGTCCGGGACTTCCACTGGCTGTATCTTGCCTCGTCCACAACGGCTCCTGTGATCGGGTCCCCGATCCAACGAACTGTAGCAAGATTGAAATCTGATGCCACCCAGGCTCGCAGTGGGGTGGAAGGCTCTTTGGTCTGCTGTAAGGCCCCAGGCTTCAGGCCTGGAACAGCACAGGTCCACACCGATCTATCTCTCTCTCTCCACTCCCCCTGACTCCCCTCTCCCCCTGAACTTCCTGTCCCAGGGCAAACATAAAACATCCTGGGAGCCAGTGGGGTTCTGGGAACAGTAGTTCTGTCCTCTACTGCTGCTAGCAAAAACGTCTCTTTCCTTAAAGGGGAACACCCCCGCTACACCGGCTTGTAGTAAAAATTGCACAGAAGCAGCGAAAGGGTAAAAATACCCACACAGTACATATTGGTAATGAGCTATTGGTAAGTGTAAAACAGAAGAAAGTCCCAGATAGCTAAATAAATCAAAGTTCAGTGTAATTCCATGCAGATGTAGAAAAAGTTGTGCTCCGTGGCGTTTTCAGGGGTGCACCCCACTGTTTCCCCCAGCCTCTCACCTCTGGCAATGGCCCCAACAGGCTCTGGGTGGTGATCCTGGTATCTATCCTGGTTAACCTCGCTTTCCTATGGGTTCCTATGGCTCCTCCTGCCTCTCATTCCAGTTCACATACTATGTCCAAACGTCACTCCAGACAGAAGGGAGCATTTTCTTCTTATATCCCTTACCCCTTATGCTAACCTGAGCCTGGGGGAGTGATCCCTTCTGTCTGGAGTGACGTTTGGACATAGTATGTGAACCGGAATGAGAGGCAGGAGGAGCCATAGGAACCCATAGGAAAGCAAGGTTAACCAGGATAGATACCAGGATCACCACCCAGAGGGTCTGTGCTTTACTAGGCCTATTGGGGCCATTGCCAGAGGTGAGAGGCTGGGGGAAACAGTGGGGTGCACCCCTGAAAACGCCACGGAGCACACCTTTTTCTCCATCTGCATGGAATTACACTGAACTTTGATTTATTTAGCTATCTGGGACTTTCTTCTGTTTTACACTTACCAATAGCTCATTACCAATACGTACTGTGTGGGTATTTTTACCCTTTCGCTGCTTCTGTGCAATTTTTACTACAAGCTGGGATTTGTAGTGCACCGCGATATTTATCTCTTTTCTGGATTTTTATTTACCTTTTTCTGGATTAGTTATACTCATTTCTCCATAGTGATTCATTACAGTCACTTAGTCACTTTACAGCATTATTTGGATTTGATGTACTTTTATTTATTTCATTCATTTATTTATATATATTTATTTTCTCGCACGTATAGACCACAGTTCGGTCTTATATTTCACGTCTTTGCACGTTGCACTGTGCACTTTAGATTGCTTTGTTACTGGTCCACAGAAGGCATTTCCTTCTTATTGATTTTAGACTTCACATCACATTTTTATTGGAATTACTTTTACCGTCATTAATTATAGATTTATTCCAGCACGTCTTTATTAGTCATATTTATTGGTCACTTATTGCACATATTTTTATTCACTATTTTATTGTTATTATATGGAATTTTATTTACTTATGTATTTATGCTGTTTGCATTTCTATATGTTAATTTAACCCTGCAATACCTAAAGGTTACCCATCTTTTGGAAAATCCAATAGGAGATCATAGAGAAAATTTATGTAGGGGTTAGCGCCACATACCCCCCATTTTATTTATCTACTGCAGTGTTAGATCACTTATATGTTGGCTGCTCTCTCCATATATTTATTGTTGAACATATTGGTTGAGCGCACCAGTTACCCCTTTTATCTGCAGACCTTATCTTGCCATCACAGAGGGAGCAGAGGGTGAAACATCTTCGGGAGGCCTTGCAGAAAGGTCTGAAATGCGTTCCCAAAGACTGGGAGGTTCCAAATTCCTGGTCCTGGACAACGTGTTGCTGAGGCTTTGGTCAGTCACAGAAGGAGTGTTAGAGAAGGTGGCCATCTGACCGATGCGTTCAGACAATTTTTTAGTCCGCAGCCCCAAGGTATGATCGATTCCAGCAACCATCGCCAGTGTCTGATTTACATGGTCCAGGAATAACTAGGGCAAGGTCAGACTTGGACACCTTTCCCACTAGAAATCCTCTGGGTTACTGGGTCTTGAGGATGGATCACTGGCCAGAGCTGGTACAGTATGCAATTGAGCTACTGGCCTTTCCTGCATCCAGCATTCTTTCGGAACGCACATTCAGTGCTTCTGGAGGCTTTGTAACCGATCACAGGGTGCCCCTGTCCACCGACTCGGTTGAGCGACTGACCTTCATAAAAATGAATCAGTCTTCGATCACCACCAGCTACCAAGCACCTGATGCTGATGTAACTGAATAATTTTTTTTTAAATGTCAGATCCCTTCAAGACTGCCTATGCTGATGCTGAGTGGCTGTCCTGTTATGCTGAGTGACTATCCTCTTCCTCCTCAATGATCATGCTGATAGCTTGTAAGAACATTTTTGGTTCTGGGCACCGCCACCAGTGGCTAAGGCCCAATTTTTCAGGCCCTGTTTAACAGGGGCATGTAATTACAAATTTTGATACAATATTTTGCAGCAGGGCTAATTCCTGAGCTCCAACTAGAGTATCTGTGAGGGGTTGCAATGTTGTGGCACCAGCACCAGTGGCAAAGGCCCAATTTTTTAGCCCTTGTTTAACAGGGGCGTGTAATTACAATTTTTGATGCAATACTTTGCAGCAGGGCTCATTCCTGCGCTCCAACTAGAGTTTCTGTGAGGTGTTGCAGTGTTGTGGCACCAGTGCCTAAGGCCCAATTTTTCTGCCCCTGTTTAACAGGTGCATGTAATTACAATTATTGATATAATATTTCATAGCAGGGCCCGTTCCAGCGCCCACCAAGAGTAACTGTGAGGACTTACAGTGTTGTGGCACCAGCACCACCACCAAAGGCCCAATTTTTCTACCACTGTTCAACAATGGCATATAATTACAATTCTTGATCTAATATTTCACAGCAGGGCCCATTCCTGTGCCCACCAAGAGTAACTGTGAGGACTTACAGTGTTGTGGCACCAGCACCACCACCACCACCAAAGGCCCAATTTTTCTGCCCCTGTTCAACAGGTGCATGTAATTACAATTCTTGATATAATATTTCACAGCAGGGCCCGTTCCAGTGCCCATCAAGAGTCACTTTGAGGGCTTACAGTGTTGTGGCAACACCAGCACCTTAGGCCCAAATTTCTGCAGAGCATATAGGGCAGGCCCCTACTTTCAAACATCCAACTTACAAACGTCTCCTACTTGCAAACGGAAGGAGACAACAGGAAGTGAGATGAAATCTACCCCTAGGAAGGCAAATTCTCTCCTGTAAGAGTTGATATGGGAAAAACGTGTCTCCTCTCCACTGATGCTTTATCCCAATCCTTGTTTTACTAAAAAACCCAAATTTTCAAAAAACATTTGTCATTGGGACAGAAAGTCCGGTGAAATCTTCTGAAGAGGTGCACAGACAGCAAAAAAAATGTTACAGGGGTGATAACCATTCCCTATGTTTTCAAAAAAGCTTAAAAATTGTTTTTTTTACACTTTAAAAATGTACCAGTTCAAAATTACAAACAGATTCTACTTAACAACAAATCTACACAGTTCCTGTCTTGTTTGCACCGCCTGTATACTGCTGTTCAGAGTATATAGGGCCTGGGGGCCCCACACCTTTCCTTTTTTTAATTTGGGTATGGGGTTCCCCTTAATATCATAATATTAATACATACAAGACCCAAAGGGGCTGGTAATGGGCAGGTAGGGTACCCATGCCTATTATCTCAATGATTTTCATCCATATTGCCGGGACCAGACATTACATTAAAACCGCAAGCAGTTTTAAATGACTTTTTTTCTGTTAGAAATTTAATTTTATGCAGGGACTGTTCTAAACACGGGAAACACATGCCACTTCACAGGCATACTATAGACACCCCAAGACACGATATTTAAAGGAATATTTCACTTTTTTCACTTTAACCGTCATTAAAATCAGTGCTCCCGAAAAAACGTCCGTTTTTAAAACTTCTTTTTGCATTGATACATGTCCCCTGGGGCAGGACCGGGTCCCCAAATCCTTTTTAGGACAATAACTTGCATATTAGCCTTTACAATTAGCACTTTTGATTTTGAACGTTCGAGTCCCATAGACTTTAATGGGGTTCTAAAGTTTGCGCAAATTTTCGGTCCGTTCGCAGGTTCTGGTGCGAACCGAACCGGGGGGTGTTCGGCTCATCCCTATTTGTCACACTGTTGCTGCTGAAACAACCTGAAAAAATAGGTGAATTTAATAATATTAGGGTGCCTCTGTATGCAAGCCAAGCTAACTGTTACATAGTTACATATGTTACATAATTAGTCTGGTTGAAAAAAAAACACATGTCCATCCAGTTCAACCAATAGAAGGGGGAAAAACTGTTGATCCAAGTAAAAAAAAACAATAAATCATGGAAAAGAAAAAAAATTATTGTGTAGCCAAATATACACTTACACTGATTTGTGTATTTCCAGTGTTGTTCTTGAAGAGCCTCTTCCCGCTGTACAGTATTTGTTTTAATTTTTAATTGCACAGGTACAACTCCCTCATTGATGGAGTCCAGCTCCTCATACCTTTTTTGAAAATAGTTTGTTAAACCTGGGGAGATTTGCTTATCTCTTATTGTATGTAACATCTTTAGTTTGACTTTATTTTAGCTCTAAGATTTATTTCTAAGATAGTTTTTTCTGGTTTTGAGAGCAAGCAGATACTGTTTTATACTATAATTTTTAAGCCATTATAAAAATCCCCCTTCTCTTCCCTTCCACACACACTGGACTGTCAATTATATTGCACTGAATGGACTCCAACAGTGTCCATTTCACCAAAGTTAGATTTTCCCTCTAAAGCCTCATACACACGCTTGGATTTTCAGACGACCGAATGTCTGTTTTTTGTGGCATGATAGTCTCATGTCGAAAGTGAAGAGGTTACCCACAATATGAAAATTTTCGGAAGACAGAATATAACGTCAGAAGTGATGTTATGTGTTGAATAGTTTTGTATGTATTCTTTCGTTTCTGTGTAGTCTTGCTCTTACGATTTTTTTCGTACAAAAACCGTACTATAAAATGAAAATCAGACGTTGAGTTCACATCCGACAAAAATGTTATAGTCTGCACAGCTAGCTTTTGTCTGACGAAAAAGCGAAATCGGCTGTCGAAAGCACTGTACTAAAGATCCGAAAATTGGCACACAGCTCGTCATACAAATTTTTTCATCCGACTTTCGTATCGTGCGTATTGGCCTTAAAGTGGGGTTGCAACTAAAAAAAATGAATCATTAATGTTCCTAAAAAAAATAAACATTTGGAATTTTTTTTTTAACTCAACTCTAAATGGCTGCCTCCTTCAGTGCCTGGGTTGGTGACATCACTTCCCCTCGGCACAGTAAGGGC
Organism: Lithobates sylvaticus; assembly: GCA_028564925.1. NCBI lineage: Eukaryota > Metazoa > Chordata > Amphibia > Anura > Ranidae > Lithobates > Lithobates sylvaticus. Next base: position 72,340,650 of record CM053034.1, on the reverse strand, counting down.
TCAGCTCTGCCCCCTCCCTCTTGTCAATCATCTGGGACACGTGACAGGTCCCAGATGATTGCGCGGCCACTCACGGCGCGCGGCGCCGCTCGCGTATGCGCAGTGGGTGCCCGGCTGTGAAGCCACAGCCGGGCATCCACAGTTACAATGCCAGTGCCGCCGAACAGAGGGGGAGACAAGCGGGGCTTCGTTGGACCCTGGGACAGGTAAGTGTCCGATTATTAAAAGTCAGCAGCTGCAGTATTTGTAGCTGCTGACTTTAATTTTAATTTTTTTTTAAATGGGCACACCACTTTAAGTGTGCAGAGTTAAACCCACCCCTGACTTCCAAATCCCAACTTTTAAGGGTAAAATAATACATATGTGTATTCAAAAAAACTGTCTGACTTTTAGACAGATTGCATTAGTGTATATAATGAGAGTTAAAAAGCAGAACTGTCTAAGTAACTAAAACAGTATGGCAACCCGACTAATAGGATTTACAGTAAGTGAATACATACTGGATAAACCACAAGCTTAAAAAGGGTATGTTTGGTAATCTAATGAAACACAGTAGGGAAATGCCAGGTTGTAAGCTGATCTCACTGAAGACAAGTAAATAGATCAGTGTTTCACAATAATAAAAGGAAGTGAAACTTGCTGTGTATGTTTATGAACCAAATAACTACCACAATATATCTAGTTAAAAACAGGTTTCAACATATCCTTTGAATGTTTTTGTCATCCTTAGGCAAATCTAGAATTAAACTATAACTAAACCTTTTTTACATTTGGATAGAGCTGTAAGAGGTATTCTGCTACCCCTGAAGGAGCCACTTGGTAGTTTGGGTCCTCTTTTTCTTTGCCTTGACTCTATGAATAACCTCAGGCCCTCTGACACACCAGGTTAAGCAAATAGCAGCTGCTGTACCACTGAAAGCATAGGGGTACTTACTCAAATCACAGTTATAATCCAGTGTCTGAAAATAAACACTAGTCTGGTTAGGAGAAGAGAAGTACGTTAGTGTAACAAATTCAAGGGGATGGCAATGTGTACATATAGAGATAGGTAACATATACTGTATGTTTAAAACAGCACTTCATAGAGAATGTTACCACTTAGTATAAATTTACAGTAATGGTCTTAGCAGTTGGATAGATCTTTACCTGGTGAACTAAAAATCAGCATCTAGCAATGGCACCAACCCCATCAACATTGCCATTCAGGTCATTCTCATTGACATATGAATTTGATAGGGCAACCTCCCACCATTTGCTAGAAGGGGCAAGGTTGCCTTGTCCATAAGCCATCGATATTGGAAAGGCCCACATAGATTTGTCAGGAGGTGAGTTTGAGTCGCCTCCCGCTAAATTTGTAGCAGAAAGAGTAAATGCTCCATGAATCCTTTGAGTATTGAAAATAAGTTCTTTGGAACTTTCACATAGTGTTTTGTAAGCAGTGGCGGAACTACCGCCATAGCGACACATGCGGTCGCTATGGGGCCCGCAGCCAATCAAGGTGCCCGCGGGTAGCGGCAGCCGCACCACTAACGCCGCTCACCGGGCCTTCTATGCTGCACTGGAGCGCAGGAGGAAGAACAGCGGCGCGGACCGAAGCCGCCTCCCCTCCTCTCTGTTTACATCCAGAGAGGAGGAGGAGCCTGCGCTCGAGCCTCGAGGGACACACGCCGCTGTGGGTCGCATGTCTGCACTACTCGGGGGGAGGTGGCTCTAATGGGTGGGGGTGTCTGCATTGCTGGGGGGTGTCTAAACTGAGGTGGGGGGTGTCTGTACTAAGGGGGTCTGCAACTAAGGGGGAGTCTGCATTGCTGGGGGGTGTCTACTGATGGGGGTCTGCACTGAGGTGGGGGGGTGTCTGTACTAGGGGGTCTGCACTTGGGTGGGGTGTCTGTACTAAGGGGGTGGGGGGGGGGTGGGGGGGTCTGCACTGAGGTGGGGGGTGTCTGTACTAAGGGGGTCTGCACTTGGGTGGGGTGTCTGTACTAAGGGGGGTGTCTGCATTGCTGGGGGGTGTTACTGATGGTGGTCTGCACTGAGGTGGGGGGTGTCTGTACTAAGGGGGTCTGCACTTGGGTGGGGGGTCTGTAAGGGGGGTGTCTGTACTGCACTGAGGTGGGGGTGTCTGTACTAAGGGGGTCTGCACTTGGGTGGGGTGTCTGTACTAAGGGGGTGTCTGCATTGCTGGGGGGTGTCTACTGATGGGGGTCTTCACTGGGGTGGGGGGGGGGGTGTCTGTACTAAGGGGGTCCGCACTTGGGTGGGGTGTCTGTACTAAGGGGGTGTCTGCATTGGGGGGGGTGTCTACTGATGGGGGTCTGCACTGAGGTCGGGGTGTCTGTACTGATGGGGGTCTGCTGCACTGAGGTCGGGGGGTGTCTGTACTGAAGGGGGTCTGCACTGAGGTCGGGGTGTCTGTACTGTGGGGGTCTGCACTGAGGTCGGGGGGTGTCTGTACTGATGGGGGTCTGCACTGATGGGGTGTCTGTACTGATGGGGGTCTGATGGGGGGGGTGTCTGTACTGATGGGGGTCTGCACTGAGGTCTGGGGTGTCTGTACTGATGGGGGGGTCTGCACTTGGGTGGGGGGTCTGCACTGAGGTGGGGGGGGGGTGTCTGTACTGATGGGGGGGGGGGTCTGCACTTGGGTGGGGGGGTCTGTACTGCTGGGGGTGTCTGTACTGCTAGGGGGTCTGCACTAGGGGGGGTGTCTGTACTAAGGTGGTGTCTGTACTACTGGGGGGGGGTTCTGTACTACTGAGGGGGGTCTGCACTGAGGGGGGTGGGTCTGCACTGCTGGGGGGGGTCCTGCACTGAGGGGGGGTCTGTAATGTTGGGGAGGTCTGCACTGGAGGGTGTCTGTACTGAGGGGGTGGTCTGCACTGGGGGGTGTCTGTACTGCTAGGGGGGTCCTGCACTGAGGTAGGGTCTGTAATGCTGAGGGGTGTCTGTACTTAGGGGGGTGTCTATACTGCTGGGGGGTCTTTACTGATGGGGGTATGCATGTGTGTCCTTCAGGGGCTGCATACAGTATACTGCATACTTTGTTGTTCAAAATTAAGCTGTTGCCTGGGTACTGTGCCACATGAGTGTGGTAATCTGTTGTTCGATGGCATTAGTCCATTTTTTTTTTTTTGTGGTGGTGGGGGGGCCCATACAACATTTTGCTATGGGGCCCTGTGATTTCTAGTTACGCCCCTGGTTGTAAGTTAGTCTTTGGGGGGGGGGGGGGCGGAATTATTTGTTTTGCTCTTTGCTCCTCCAGCTCTGATGGTTCTTCCTCAACCGGTTCTTCTTCCTGCTGTATGGATTGTTGAAAAGCCTCCGTGTTATTTGCAGTCAGGGAAGTTAGAGGATCCTCTTCACTCTCCAGTGATTGGCTCTGAGAAACAAACTCTGGAGCCTCAGGCCTGAGGGTTTCCGGTATTGGTTTTGGAGAAGGAGTGGCAGTCTCAGACAGTAAATTGCCACAACCAGTCCATGTAGACATCTTCCTCCTCACTGCTCTCCCTTTCATCTGCCTCTGGTGGCAAAGACTTGAATCTAGTGACTGGACTTGGTCTAGGTATGCTGGGAATCTGATTGCGGAGGCACAAAAACTGCTTCAGCTAATGGTAGAAAGAGATCATGATGAAAAGTCTTTTGTAGACCTGTTCTTCCTTCTGGGCGAATCTGGTATATAGGCAATCCGGGGAGCTGCTTACATATGACATAAGGCTGGGACTTCCATTGATTAGCTAACTGATTCTTTCCAGAAACACCCAGATTCCTCAGCAGCACTCTGTCACCTGGTTGCAGGTCTTGCACCCTTACTTTCAGATCAAATAATTTATTTTTTTGCCCTCGGGTGTCTGAGGCAGCTTGGGCTTTCTTGTGTGCCTTTTTCAAATACTTCTTCAAACGGTCCACATATATCCTATGGTATGTCATCGAAGATTAGTCTGAGGATGTGCCGAAAGCCTAGTCAACTGGTTGTGGTTCACCTTGCAGGTGGTAAGGAGTTGTTCTGGACTTCTGAATGCCCAATAGGACTAACAATTCTTCGAGTTTGCTCTCTAAAGCCCCATACACACGGTCATATTTTTTCATGGATTCTGTCCGATCGGACAATGTTGTTGAAAAATCAGACCGTGTGTATGCACCATCGGACAGTGTACGTCGGATTGTCCGACGGACCAAGTCCTATCTCCTGCTGGATAGATTTGCCGACAACACGGTCCGATCACACCAAATCCGATCGTGTGTACGGTTGTCCGACGGACAAAGTGCTACGCATGCTCAGATCACATTACAAGACCAAAGCTATTGGCTACTAGCCTCTACGTAGTCCCGTCGTAGGCAACAAACGTCACCACGTTCAGAATGATCGGATTTTCCGACAACTTTGTCCGACTTCTGAATACCCAATAGGACTAACAATTCTTTGAGTTTGCTCTCTAAGTCTCACCTTTGGTCAGAGTAAATAAACTGGGGAAAGCCATAATGGACAAAGAATTTCTATTCCAGAACTTTGAACATGGTAGATGCTTACTGGTCTTTAGTTGGGAACACCTGGGCATACCGGATGAAGTGATCGGTTACCACCAGGGCATTCCCCTTTCCACTCAAATCAGGTTCCAGGCACAGGTAATCAATGCATTGGTCCTTAACTTTGGGGATGGCCCATTGGGACGGCTTTGCTGGATAAAGTCTTCCTCTGTATACATTGTATACAAGACTGACAGTGGACTCAATTCACAAAGCGGTATCTTTCCGCTTTAGGAAATGTGGTAAAATATTGCATGCATTATTTTTCCTAAATATGCAGTATTTATCTCATGAAACCATGAGGTATTTTATCTCATGTGGTATCCAGTGGGATAGATAAAATGGAGAAGAATTAGAATCCCTGTCAGTTTTTATTGCTAATAAAGTGGTAAAATGATTTAAACCATGTAAATATGCCAACTCACAGAATCAATGCGGTCCTTACGGCATATGTTTAATACAAAAAAAAATGGCGACTGGAATTCCAGTCAAAGGGAAGCTGCTTTCACAGGACACACGTGGTGTATCACAAACAACTAAGTTAAATTAAGTAAATACAAAATATCTTTATAAATGTCAAATATTGAATGAAAATAGTATCAAAAATCACATACATATATAAATACCCTTCTTCCACCAATAAATAAGACAAGGTTGTCTTTTTTATTGGTGGAAGAAGAGTATCTAAATATGTATGTGATTTTTTTACATTAGTTTCTTTCAGTATTTGACATTTAGAAAGCCATTTTGTATTTACTTAAACTATAACTAGGAAAGGAAAAACGTTTATTTTTTTTGTTTTGGATAGGGTGGAGAGGTATTAGAACACCTATTAGGTTTTTACTGCTGTCTGTGCCCTCATTGGGGAGATTCAACTTCTCTATTTGTCCTGTTTACCATTATCATTGAAAGTGAAATGAAAAGAAAATCCCAAATTATGGATTGTCCCCAGAAAAGTAATAGAGGGGATATTTTCCAATAGGGACACTAGTTCTGGTGACCTGAGAGCCCCCAAGGGATTACCTTAATTTGGAGAGATTTCTTCTCACTTCCCATTTTAGCAATGGGACAGGACAAATCTCCTCAATAGGGCACAGATGGCAAAAAAAAAAAAAAAAAAAACTGACAGTCTCCTCACAAGAAGAGTGTTTGTCCTCACTAGCTGGTAGTTCTTTTTATCGCCAGGGGGTCAAAGGCACAGCACCGCTAGGGTATCAAATGTCTCTGATTGCCCAACTACAGAATATCAGCTTGATTGGTAAGTACCCATCATAGGGGAACTCCTTAGTCCCAATAACCCAGAACTTGAGGTCTTCCACTTTCTGTAGGTGTAAATCCTTAACCACTTTCAGACCGGACCATTTTGCTGGCTTAAGACCAGAGCACTTTTTGCGATTCGGCACTGCGTCGCTTTAACTGACAATTGCGCGGTCGTGTGATGGGGCTCCCAAACAAAATTGAAGTCCTTTTTTTCCCACAAATAGAGCTTTCTTTTGGTGGTATTTGATCACCTCTGCGGTTTATATTTTTTTCGTTATAAACAAAAAAAAAGCGTCAATTTTGAAAAAAATGCATTATTTTTTACTTTTTGCTATAATAAATATCCCCCAAAAATATTTAAAAAAACTTTTTTTTTTCCTCAGTTTAGGCCGATACGTATTCTTCTACATATTTTTGGTTAAAAAAATGGCAATAAGCGATTATTGATTGGTTTGCGCAAAAGTTATAACGTTTACAAAATAGGGGATAGTTTTATAGCATTTTTAATAATAATTTTTTTTTTACTAGTAATGGTGATCAGCGATTTTTATTGTGACTGCTACATTATGGTGGACACATCGGACATTTTTGACACATTTTTGGGACCATTCAGTGCTATACAAATGCCCTGATTCCTGTGTAAATGACACTGGAAGTGAAGGGGTTAACCAGGGGGTGGCAGTGTAGGGGTTAAGTGTGTCCTAGGGGCGTGTTACTAATTGTGGGGGGTTTGGCTGTGTGTTACTGATCACTGATCTCTGCTCCAATCACAGGGAGCAGAGATCAGTGTCACTTGTTGCTAGGCAGAACAGGGAGATGCTGTTTACTTTGTCCACCTCGCGAAACGATCGCGGGTATCCCCACAGCGATCGAGTCCGTGGGACCCGCGACCGGACTTACGGGGGTCCCGACCGTCGCCCCGCTGGCAGCTCGCACGCGATGGCACGACAGCATTTTCAAAGGGACGTACATGTACGCCCATATGCCTGTCCATGCCATTCTGCTGACGGACATCTGTGTGCGCCGGTCGGGAAGTGGTTAAGGTATTTCGTAAAAGTCTCAATACAACAGGGTTACTTCGTTACCTGTATCCAAAAGAGCCCAAGTATAAATACCCTCTACCTGGGCTGGTATTATGAGTTAAGGCCCTACAACAAACTTGCTTAAGGATGGTTCAGCAGTCTTTATCTGTACTTTGTTCCTGACACTCTTCTGGGGTTTCAACGGCTTTGTTGAAGTGCTGGTTAAATGGTGTTGATTGTCTTTCTATGACCGTCTGCCAGAGATCAAGGAGAGTGAGTTGGACAGTGGCTTGGGAACAGCAAGGGTGGCCCACTGCACAGCTTTGGACCTCCGCCGTTGTTCCCTCGCAGCTTTGAATTTGGAATTGACTGTTGTGGATGGGCACCCAGTTGGCTCCTTCACTAGGGCCCTCTGGAATTTGATGCAGGTTTCTGTCTAAGCGCTGACTGTCAGACTTTAGTGGACTTGAACAGTCATGTCGGTAGTGTTCCACTCTTCTGCAGATGAAGCAGACCCCATGACCTGCTGGTTTCTCAACAAAGCGTTGAATGCTGACTGGACCCTGGGGAACTTTCTCCAGACAATGTGGTGATTTTGGCTGCCAGTAGGGTCATCATTTCCATAGTTTTTGACATATGTGACTTCAGGGTGGTTATCTCCAAATTAAAACACGCCCAATAAAAAAAATTAAAAAAATCTAATTCCTTCATCAATTTAGGCCAATATGTGGCTACATGCTTTTGGTAAAAAATCACAATAAGCGTATATTGATTTGATACCGATTTTTTTTGGAATTGTTATTTTTTTTACTTGTAATGGCATTGACTTATAGCAGGACTGTGACATTGTGGCAGACAAACCAGACACTAAGTGAACTTTTTGGACCAGTGACACTAATAGAGTGATCAGTGCTAAAAAATTTGCACTGTCACTGTATTAATGACCGGCAGGGAAGGGGTTAACATCAGGGGCGATCAAAGAGTTAAATGTGTCCCTAGGGAGTGCCTTCTAACTGTGTGGGGGGTGCTTGTACTGTGGGAATACAGAGATCAGTGTTCCTGCTTAGCAGAAACAGAGGATCTCTGTCTTCCCTTGTCACAGAACAGACAACTGCCTTGTTTACATAGGGAATGATTGGCTGATTGACCCGCTGATGCCGCAAACCCAGAAGTAGAAATAACGTACAGTTCTGTTTAAGAACAAAAGACTTACTGGCATGATCACTAAGTGAAAATAAAACAAAGAAAGCCTAAAAAAAAAGGAAACCAATGCAGCCATCACATCTAAGAATTGGTAAGCTATTATATAATAATAATATTAATAATATTATATAATAAATGTTTGCTTTTGAGTCTAATACCACTTCAACCCCTTCACACTGACACACAAATATGCGGTCCCACTAGACTGGTCTTTTTTCCCTTTTTGGTATTCATCTTAGAAGCAGGCAAATCATGAAAAAACACACATTAAATACCATATGCATTCATTCTTTTATTGTGCAGTATTTAACCACTTCCCGACCGGAGGCCGTCATATGACGGCCTCCACTTTGCGGGGGTATATCTGAATGATGCCTGTAGCTACAGACATCATTCAGATATTGCCGTTTTCAGCCGGCGATTCCCTGCACCATAAGAACGATAGCGGCTGTTCCGTCGCTTGATCGTTCTTATGGGCGGCGGGGGGGGACGCCCCCCCCTCCCGCCGCCCTCCGGTGCTTCTACCGACTCACCGCTTCCATCGGTGAGTCGGACACAGGATCCGCCGCCCCCGGATGATCACTATAGAGATTTCCGGCGGACCAGATGGTCGCCGGAGTCTATGATCGTTCGGAGGCCGGGCGCGATGTGATGACTTCACGCCCGGCCTCTGCATTCAAATAACGGCACCGCCTCCGCTGGGAAGCGGTGATCGTTTTTTTTTTTTTTTTTTAGGCTTTCCAGCCTAGAGGTGAGATGTGGGGTCTTATTGACCCCATATCTCACTGTTAATAGGTCCGATCATGTAATATTCCTATTACAAGGGATGTTTACATTCCTTGAAATAGGAATAAAAGTAATCAATTTTTTTTTTTTTTTAAACTGTCAAATTTAAAAAATTATAGTCAAATTAACAATAATGTCCCCGTGAGCTCGTACGCAGAAGTGAACAAATACGTAAGCCCCGCCCACATATGAAAACGGTGTTCAAACCACACATGTGAGGTATCGCCGCGAACGTTAGAGCGAGAGCAATAATTCTAGCCCTAGACCTCCTCTGTACCTCAAAAAATGTAACCAGTAAAAAATGTTAAAGTGTCGCCTATGGGGATTTTTAAATACCAAAGTTTGGCGCCATTCCACGAGCGCATGCAATTTTGAAGCGTGACATGTTGGGTATCTATTTACTCGGCATATCTTCATCTTTCACATTATGCAAAAAAAAATTGGGCTAACTTTACTGTTTTGTTTTTTTTTAAGCATGAAATTGTTTTTTTTCTGAAAAAAACGTGTTCGAAAAATTGCTGCGCAAATACTGTGTGAGATAAAAAGCAACGAGCGTCATTGTATTCTCTAGGGTCTTTGCTAAAAAAACATATATAATGTTTGGGGGTTCTATGTAATTTTCGAGCAAAAAAATTATGAATTTTACATGTAGGAGAGAAATGTCAGAATTGGCCTGGATGCGAAGTGGTTAAAGCGTGGGTTCCAGCGACCATTCCTATTTTTTTTTGTTGCAGTCATTCACATGTACAATCATAAAGTGACACTCACTGTTCCGTTTTTTTTAAGCTGCTGCTCTCCGTTTTTTTTTTCAATAAATATTTATAAAAATCAATCGTGGCTGTTCCCATCTTACTTGTGAGCATGTGAAGCCCACAAGCATGGATTTCTGGGATACGGTGAATGCTGAGCTCCCAGCATTCACCGCTATTTCCCGTGCATGCTCAGTGTTTACGGTGAGCAGCGCCGTAAACTTCAGAGTTGTCATCACAACGGCGGTGGCGTCGTCGAAATCCCACGAGAACTCGCGGCAGGCCTCCGCAATGACTCCTGGGAATAATGGCAGGAGCTCCCAAGAGACATTGCTGGAAAAAAGGAAATTGCGTAATACCCGCAGATTACCCGCCCATATCCGCAGAGAACTAAGACAGGAAGCAAAGAAGGACATTGCAAAAACACAGGTACAAAAGAATTTTTTTTATTTCCGTTTATAACTGAATACATTCATGGCATGTGATTGAGCAAAACATGTAAAATAGGGTGGAGCTCCACTTTAATACTTTTTCTTATACCTTATTTTACCACAGACCAGACCTCAGCAAGAAGTGAATCATTTAGCAATGGTATTCCTACCTCTGCTAAATGTGACAGTTCAGCTCAGAGATGCTGGTTAAGGAACCGGCACCCAATGGTGTCCTAACAACCAGTGACAAATTTCTGCCCTGTTCTGATGGAGATTCCCAGCTGAAAGCAGAACATAAACAAAGGAGCCAACAGTAAAAATACAAAAAATAAACGTTGTGGTGGTCCCTTCTGGTCTGGTATGGATTTTAAGGGGGACCCCATAGCAAATAATAAAAAAAAGTGTGCCCCCCCAAATCCATACCAGACCCTTATCTGGCCAGATCTCCCCTCCTTAATCTTATCACGCCACATTCCCTGAGGGGTGTAATGAGGACAAGGGCCTTTTCTCCACAACCCTTGCATGGTGGTTGTGCGGGTCTGTGGGCAGCTGTTCTTATTGGAATCTGGAAGCTCAGTTTAACAATAAGGGCCCCCCCAGATACTGGTCCCCCCCCCCCAACACTGAAATCTGTACATTCACTGGCAATTGCGTCATCAAAAGTTTCTATGTCCCCCTTACCTTTTTACATAGGAGGGGCTTCTAGATTCCAATAGGCCCTCCTGCAGATCCCCACAACCACTTGGCCAGGCTTGTGGGGAAGGGGACCTTGTCCTCGTCAACATGTTGAACGTGTGTGGCCTTCACATTTTTTATATTATATGCAACTTTTGGATCAAATAAGTCACGTGATCCAAATATCGTATGCAATATTGTTTATTGAACTGGCACATGAATGGTATTTTCAAATCTTGTTGGACTTAAAGAAGAGACCTGTCACTTTTATTGAAAATAAGTATTCTTTTCACCCTGATTTGTAAACTTTGTGAATTGAGCCTAGTGGATTATAAAAATAAGTTACATGATTAACATGATATTTTAGCCCAGGTGCACTGTGATTGTGATTGTGTAGTTGGCATCAGTGGCGGCTGGTGCTCAAAATTTTTGGGGGGGCGCAAACAAACAGCCTCACTGTGCCATCAAACGCTGCCACTGTGCCCATCAAACGCTGCCACTGTGCCCCAAGTGCTGCCACTGTGCCCATCAAACGCTGCCACTGTGCCCATCAAACGCTGCCACTGTGCCCATCAAACGCTGCCACTGTGCCCATCAAACGCTGCCACTGTGCCCCAAGTTCTGCCACTGTGCCCCAAGTTCTGCCACTGTGCCCCTTAAGTGCTGCCACTGTGCCCCAAGTTCTGCCATTGTGCCCCAAGTTCTGCCATTGTGCCCCTTAAGTGCTGCCATTGTGCCCCTTAAGTGCTGCCACTGTGCCCCTTAAGTGCTGCCATTGTGCCCCAAGTTCTGCCATTGTGCCCCTTAAGTGCTGCCATTGTGCCCCTTAAGTGCTGCCATTGTGCCCCAAGTTCTGCCATTGTGCCCCTTAAGTGCTGCCATTGTGCCCTTAAGTGCTGCCATTGTGCCCCTTAATTGCTGCCATTGTGCCCCTTAAGTGCTGCCATTGTGCCCCAAGTTCTGCCATTGTCCCCCTTAAGTGCTGCCATTGTGCCCCTTAAGTGCTGCCATTGTGCCCCAAGTTCTGCCACTGTGCCCCTTAAGTGCTGCCATTGTGCCCCTTAAGTGCTGCCATTGTGCCCCTTAAGTGCTGCCATTGTGCCCCTTAAGTGCTTCCATTGTGCCCCAAGTTCTGCCACTGTGCCCCCTGCCTGCCCTCTGCACTTACCTTGTCCCGGTGTGCAGCTGGTGACGGCGTCAGGCGACGAGCGGTGTCTCCGTCGGATGTCTCCGTCGGATGTCTTCTCCCGCGCTCCTCCTGTCTTCTTCTGCTGTGATTGGACGCTAGGTGATTGGACGCCTAGCGTCCAATCACAGCGCCTGTGACTTCAGCCAATCAGGTGACAGGTAACAGACCTGGCAACCTGATTGGCTGAGAGGCGGGTCTGTGTTAGGGAAGCGATGTATTCGCTTCCCTAACACAGTACTGTGTAATCAGCGAACGCACAGCCGTGCGCCCGCTGTTTACACTTAGGGAAGCCTATTAGAGCACACCGCTCTAATAGGGTCCCCTATTAGAGCTTACAACTCTAATAGGGGCGCTTCCAGCAACACCCCCCCCCACTGTAATTCAGATGCCCGGCGCCCGATCAGGGGCCGGACACCTGAATAGGGGGCGGCAGCGGTGACAATAGATAGATTCATGCAATGCATGAATCTATCTATTGGTGATAGAGCGGTGCAGGAGAGGGGGGGCGGCGCTCCTGCGCCCTCTATGCACGCACCGCCACTGGTTGGCATTCTTTCCTTTTCAAACCTGGATCTTAGGTTTGAATTCCATTTTCTGTTGTTTCTGTGGAGTTTGTAGGTTTTCCTCACGTTTGGGTGGATTTTTTCTTGTTGCTCCTTTCTAAGGTATTACCTTAGAAAGTATTGCTGAAGTGTAGGCACCTTGTGGTGGCTGCAAATAGATGTGCTATTCTTTAAATTCATCCTTGTGTCCCTATAGATTCAGGGGAATCCTGGGGCCCAGGCTGTACATAGACTTGACTTCTGCCCATGACAAGGTTATTCCCCACCCTCTCCTGGTGCTAACGCCTACCCCTGCCCGTCTGCTGTCAGGGGTGCCATGGACAGGTCACCGCTTTCGTGCAGCCAGCCCTCACGCTCTAGGTATGTGGGGTGTGAGAGGGGGGGGGGGGGCAGGTCCATGGTTGAATGGACATATCCCCTAATGTCATGCTTTCTACCCTTCTCCTTTTTAGCCCATCCAGGTCGGATCGCCAGTTTACCGTCCAAGATGACAGGGACTTTGCCAGGCCTCAAGGTCAATCTTCCGTATCCCGGTCCCAGCGTGACTTTTCGTCTAGGACCCATCAACAGAGGAGATGTTCCCATTCCTCCTCCAGACACCGCACCCACCACCATGACAGCCGCTCTGATCGCAGAGCCTGCTTGGGATGTGAGATATGTGACCCTTGTTATGCCAAGGCGGTCGGGGAAAAAGAGGCTGAAAGCCAGCAGATGGAATCATTAGTCAAATGTGTGGTGCAGCAATCCCTCAAGGAGTGGGGTACAACCCACATGCACAGCCAGTCCACCACTCTATCTGGCTCCCTCACTAATGAGGCCCAGGAGGATCCGGGCCCATCCCAGCCTTATGATTCTTCTCCCAGGTCTTCGGACAGCAAGTTGGAAGGAGACAAATTTGTTGGAGGCTTCGACTTCACCCTTGTTTCCCCACTAATTAGGTGGTTAAAGAGGCCCTTAAGTAGGAAGATCCTTCCACTCCCCCGCTAAGCAAAGGAAGTTCTTTAAACACCCGGGGAAGGAACGTACCAACTTCACGCTTCTTTTCCGAATTGAAGGATATCATTCATGAGGAGTGGATAAGAAGGCTTCTATGTCAAGTAAAACCTCCAGATTGTATCCCTTCAAGGCAGAGGAAGTGAAACATCTGGAAAATGCTCCCCTTGTAGACGCAGCACTGATGCAACTGGGCAAACACGTCACTCTTCCCTTAGAGGACGCTGTATCCTTCAAGGACGGGCTTGAGAGGAGAATAGACCAAGACCTCAAGAGGATCTACGTGCTAGCCGGTATGGCTTGTAAACCCGCATTGGCCCTCACGGCCATGTCCAAGGCTATGGAGGCCTGGACAGAGAACATGGACTCCATGCTCAGGGGAGTCTCAGAAGAACTGGCCAGGGGTTCGGCAGTCCAGGAATTTAAGCTGGCAGCGGCCTTCCTGGGAGAGGTTTCGATCAACCTTATCCGCCTGCTGGCCCAGACTATGCTGTCCTCTTTCACGGGTAAGTGGGCCCTATGGTTATGCCCTTGGCTCGCCGATCCAGCATCCAAACAAGCCTGGTGTAGGATCCCCTTTGAGGGGCCCTCGTTGTTCGGCAATAGGCTGGACAGTGCCATAGCCTGGCCACGGGTGGGAAGTCAGGCTTCCTGCCCCAGGATAGGCGTCTGCTCGGTCAGAAGAGGCCCTAGCGCAGAAGATGCAGTACTGAGCGGTCGAGGGAGGCACGCTCTTATAGGCCCGGCCGAGACTTCAGAAGGAATTGGTGCAGAGGGCAGGCATCCTTCCAAAAGCCAGGCATCCAGTGGACACGAGTCGGCCAAGTCATTTTGAGATTGGGCCCGCCCAGGCAGGTCAGGTGGGGGCGCGTCTGCTTCTCTTCCGGCACGTCTGAGTGGCCTCAATCTCAGACTAGTGGACCATCAAGACGGTCTCCTCAGGCCACACATGGTCCTTCACCAGTTCTCCCCCCAGATTTATTTCTACCCTGCTACCATGGTCAGAAGAAAAGAAGCAGGTGTTACTGTCCTATGTGGATTCACTGATAGCACAGGGAGCATTGGTGCCTGTCCCGAAAGGCGAAGAGTTCCACAGGGTATACTCCCCTCTCTTCTTGGTGCAAAAGAAAAACAGTTCATGGCGCCTCGTGATAGACCTAACTTATCTAAACAAGTTTATACAAAAACTAAAGATTCAAAATGGAGACTCTGTCTACCACCCAGCAAGCCATGCAGCCAGGCGATTGGCTAATCTCAATCAACTTAAAAGATGCCTATTTTCATGTGCCGGTGGCAGAAGAATTCTGCAAATACCTATGACTCGGGGTCGGGCAAGAACATCTACAGTTCACCTGTCTCCCTTTCGGGTTGACAACCTCACCCGAGTCTTTTCCAAAGTTCTTCTGGCCGTGGTGGCCCTCATCGGAACAAAAGAAATACGCTTGTACCACTATCTCGACGACCTCCTGCTACTATCCCAAGACAGGGAGCAGCTGATGATCCACAGGGAGCAGGTTATCACCACACTGCTCAAATTTGGTTGGCTCCTAAACCTGGAGAAAAGCCACCTGGAACTAGTCCAATGCCTGATATACTTAGGGGCCCAGTTTCGACACGGTAGAAAGTACCATCTCTCTTCCAGTATAGAAGATCCCAGTTATTCAAGAGAGAATTTCACGGGCCTTGAGCTCCTCACATCTGAGGGACTCACACAGTGGCTAAAAATTGTTGGCACGATGGTCTCTACGACCCCCATGGTCAAGTGGTCTCTGTGGAGGTTGCGCCCTTTCCAGACAGGGTTTCTCCAGCAATGGAACTCAGGGGATGGCAATCAATCCATTCACATAACAACAGTGATGAGGAACACCCTCTTCTGGTGGCTTCAGTGCAAAAGTCTGCTCACCTGCCACTCCATTGCCCCCGTCTCATGGGTCATGGTCACGACCGATGACAGCGGTGCTGGATGGGGAGCCCTCTGCAGATCAGAACTTGCACAAGGCAGGTGGGATGCCCATCTTCACAACCCGGGCTCAAACGTCCTGGAACTATGGACAGCCTGGTGTGCCCTTCAATCCTTC
Organism: Lithobates sylvaticus; assembly: GCA_028564925.1. NCBI lineage: Eukaryota > Metazoa > Chordata > Amphibia > Anura > Ranidae > Lithobates > Lithobates sylvaticus. The sequence goes on along the minus strand of CM053034.1, from coordinate 72,325,177 downwards.
AGGGAAATAGATGCCCTGAAAGATTGTGGAGTTCCAACAGGGCATATGCTTTTCGCCCGCTCCCGATCATCCTCAGGTTTTTACGGAGACTTCGAGCGGAAGCTGTCAAGGTGGTGGTCATAGCACCTTACTGGACGAACAGGCTATGATTTCCCCTCCTGACCCAGCTCAGCTTCTGGGACCCGGTGCCTCTTCCTCTCAGGCCGGACCTTCTTTCTCAGGTGCAGTCCTGCACCCTTGCCCGGCATTACTGAGACTGATGGTCTGGTTCTTAAAAGGGATAGGCTGGAATCTCTCAAGTGTGCGTCAAGAGTGATTTACACCCTCATGAGAGGCGAGCACGCATAAGGTCTATGGGAGAATATGAGCCAAGTTTGTCCAATTCTCATCTTCTTCCACAGGCAGATCATTCAGAGATCCAGGAATCCAATATATCCTCAGCTTCCTTCAATATGGCCTAGATCTGTCTCTATCCATCAGCTCCCTCAGGGTCCAAGTCTCAGCCTTGTTGGCCTTCTCCGGTACATCATGGGACTAAAGTGAACTTTAGTTTAAAGGGCTTGTAAGGGTTCATGTTTTTTCACCTTAATGCATCCTATGCATTAAGGTGAAAAAACATCTGATGATTACCGGCCCCCCAGCCCCCCGGTTTACTTACCTGAGCCCTCGAAAGTTCCGTGCTCAATCCCGCACTCGATCGTTGCCCGGGCTTCTCGGCTCTTCATTGGCTCACGCTGCTGTCAATCAACTCCAATGACGTGAGGGCCGGGGGCGGGGCCGAGTCCTGTAGTGGGCGGCTATGGACGCCGGATACAGGACTCGGGAGCACCCCCCCAGGAGAGCGCTTCCCAGAGGGGGTTATCAGAAGCGAGGAGGAGCCAAGACAGCCGCCGAGGGACCACAGAAGACGAGGATTGAGGCCACTCTGTGCAAAACAAGCTGTACAGTGGAGGTAAGTATGACATGTTTGTTATTTAAAAAAATAAATAAAATTGAAGTTTTAGTATCACTTTAAGAATCCTGTCGATTGACGGGCCAAATTAAATTTCTTTTGATCAGCATACCCACCTGTGTGGTCTGGCTATTTATTTCCCATACGTAGAATGCCATGGAGTGTGTCAGGAAAACTGAAAATGTATTATCAAATACTTACTGTAATTTTCCTTTCCTGATGGGCTCAATGGCAGACAGAGTTCCCACCCATCGGTCAAGAGTTGGCTTGTTACGGAACGCAGTCTCTAGCGGTGAGCTAAAATTTATGGGAGTGGGGTTCTATAGCATTGGAGAGGAGGCGGGGTTAACCCACACGTAGGCTGCCAAATTTCTTCCTCAGTTTAGGCCAATATGTATTCTTCTACATATTTTTGTAAAAAAAATCGCAATGAGCAGATATCGATTGGTTTGCGCAAAAGTTCTAGTGTCCACAAAATAGGGGATAGATTTATGGCATATTTATTTATTTTTTACTAGTAATGGTGGCGATCTGAGATTTTTTGCGGGACTGCGACACTATTATATAAATATCACTGGCAGGGAAGGGGTTAACACCAGGGGCGATCAAAGGGTTAAATGTGTTCCCTGGGAGGTGTTTCTAACTGTATGGGTGCTGGGCTGACTAGAGGAGGAGAGAGATCGCTGTTCCTAATCAATAGGAATAGACAATCACTCTCAGCTCCCCTGTCAGAATGGGGATCCGCCTTGTTTACCTAGGCAGATCTCCGCTCTGCCTCTGTGTGGAGCGATCGTGGGTAGTCGGCGGCCACGCCGCGGGCGCATGTACTTGCCTGTTATATCTATTACACGAAGCGACATACAATGACGGCGATTCGTGTAATAGAGCCAACCTGCCGCAGTACAACTGCAGTGGCTTTAAGTGGTAAAGTGGTTCTAAAAGCAGAAAGTTTTTTTTTTAACTAATGCATTCTGTGCAATAAGGTAACAATCCTTGCATGCAGCTTCCCCGCCAGCCCCCCTTATACTTACCTGAGTCTGATCATCCAGCGATGTCCATGAGAGCAGAGGCTCTCTCGGCTCTCTCTCTCCTCATTGGCTGAGACACAGCAGCGGAAGCCATTGGCTCCCACTGCTGTCAATCACAGCCAATGATAAGAGACTGGGAGCGGGGCCAGGCCCTACTCGGTGTGTCTTGTGGATTTTAATAATGCTTAAAGTGAAACAATAAAGGTGTAATATTCCTTTAAATTTCATACCTGGGGGGTGTCTATAGTATGCCTGTGAAGGGGCGCATGTTTCCCGTGCTTAGAACTGTCCCTGCACAAAGTGTCATTTTTACAGGAAAAAAAGCTATTTAAAATCACTCGCGGCTAATGAATTGTCGGCTCCCGTAACACAGAGAACAGTCATTCATTGAAAGTCATTGATAAAAAAAAAGTCATTGATAAAAAAAAAAAAGCATGGGGGTCCCCCCAAATTCAATTACCAGGCCCCTCAGGTCTGCTATGAATATTAAGGGGAACCCCCGCCAAAAAAAAATGGCGTGGCGTCCCCCTCAAAATCCATACCAGACCCTTGAGGTCTGGGATGGATTTTAAGGGAAACCCCGGGCAAAAAAAAAAATGGCGTGGGGTCCCCCTCAAAATCCATACCAGACCCTTATCCGAGCACGCAACCTGGCAGGCCGCAGGAAAAGAGGGGGGACGAGAGTGGTCCCCCCTCCCTCCTGAACTGTACCAGGCCACATGCCCTCAACATTGGGAGGGTGCTTTGGGGTCCCCCCCAAAGCACCTTGTCCCCATGTTGATGAGGACAAGGGCCTCGTCCCCACAACCCTGGCCATTGGTTGTGGGGGTCTGCGGGCGGGGGGCTTATCAGAATCTGGAAGCCCCCTTTAACAAGGGGACCCCCAGATCCCACCCCCCCTGTGTGAAATGATAAGGGGGTACAAAAGTACCCCTACCATTTCACAAAAAAAGTGACAAAAATTGTAAAAATGACAGGAGACGGTCTTTGACAATTCCTTTATTAAAATCTTCTTTCTTCTGGTCTTCCTTCTTCCTTTCTTCATCCTTCGGTTTCTTCATCTTCTCCTTCCGGCATCTTCTTCCATCTTCTTCTTCCTCCGATCTGCTTCTTCTTGCTCTGGTCTTCTCGTCAGGCATCTTCTTCCATGGCGTCGGCGTCTCTTCTTGGGCCGCTCCTCGCAATGGGAGGCTCCCGCTGTGTGAGGCTTCGCTGCGTCTGACAGGTCTTTTATAACGGAGGGCGGGGCCACCTGGTGACCCCGTCCCCCTACCATTTCACACGGGGGCTGGGATCTGGGGGTCCCCTTGTTAAAGGGGGCTTCCAGATTCCGATAAGCCCCCCGCCCGCAGACCCCCACAACCAATGGCCAGGGTTGTGGGGAAGAGGCCCTTGTCCTCATCAACATGGGGACAAGGTGCTTTGGGGGGGGGGACCCGAAAGCACCCTCCCAATGTTGAGGACATGTGGCCTGGTACGGTTCAGGAGGGAGGGGGGGCGGCTCTCATCCCCCCTCTTTTCCTGCGGCCTGCCAGGTTGCGTGCTCGGATAAGGGTCTGGTATGGATTTTGAGGGGGACCCCATGCCATATTTTTTTGGCCGGGGTTCCCCTTAATATCCATAGCAGACCTGAAGGGCCTGGTAATTGAATTTGGGGGGACCCCCACGCTTTTTTTTTTGTTTTTTTTGTTTTTTATCAATGACTTTTTTTATCAATGACTTTCAACGAATGACTGTTCTCTGTGTTATGGGAACCGGCAATTCATTAGCCGCAGATGGCTGCCTTAGATGACACAACTGGATGAAGTAAGGAAGGAAGGTGTTTTAATTGAATACTGCAATGCTGTACTAACAGCACGCACACACTAATCCCCAGAATCACAGCACAGATAATGTCAGCAGTCAGCAGCACTGCAGAATGGATCACAGCACATAATATCCCTGACATGCTGGAACACAATATATGAGGCCGCCGGCGCGGCGGCCTTATATAATGTGGGGCGTGTACTAAACCCCCTGAGCTATAATTGGCCACAGGCATCCTGCCTGTGGCCAATTATGGCTCTCCTCGCCGCTGGCTCTATGATTGGCCAAGCATGCGGGGTCACAGTGCATGCTTGGCCAATCATCAGCCCGCAATGCACTGCGACTGGCGCAGTGCATTGCGGGCCGCTCGCATCACACGAATTTGATGCGAGCGGCCCAAATAGTTCTGGGCTCGCCGAACATGGGTTCGAATCGAACACCGGGCCCATCCCTAAACAAGAGTATTTGGGCATAGATGAGATTCTAAACTTTATTCTAATTTAGAATTTAATTGAATCGTTAGATCATGCTTAATCGTGTGCTCCTGTTAATGATCCTGTGTATAACTCTGAAATGTACATTTGTTTTCAGTTTTTGTTAAACTATACTTTTTTCCACCTCTGGCAGTTTTACACTTACCTTTGTACCATTTCAGGTTATTCACTGGACTTGAACTGTTTTGTTTTTATTTGTGAGTGTGTATGTTTTTTTTAACCGGTTCGCGTACATATACTGCGGCACAATGGCACCGCTGCTTCCTTTAAGAGCTGCCAGAGGACACGCACGCCCGCTGCAGCATGGCGGGGGACCCAATGCGCATAGCCGGCGGTTCGCGATCGGGTCGTGCACAAGTGCCAGCCTCCCTGTGCTGTCAGAGGAGAGGAGACATATCCTTTGTTCCTAGTAAGTAGGAACAGCGAAATGTCTCCTCTCCTACTCAGTCCTATCCCCATACCGTTAAAACACACTGAGGGAACACACAGTTAACCCCTTGATCACCCCCTAGTGTTAACCCCTTCCCTACCAGTGTAGTTAACACAGTAATCAGTGCATTTTAATAGCACTGATCGCTGTACAAATGTCAATGGTCCCAAAAATGTGTAAAAAGTGTCCGATCTGTCCGCCGCAATGTTGCAATACCATTAAAAATTGCAGATCACCACCATTACTAGTAAAAAGATAAGAAAAAAAATATGCCATAAATCTTTCCCATAGTTTGTAGACACTATAACTTTTGCACAAAACAATCAATATACCCTTATTGGGATTTTATTTTACCAAATATATATGTAGAAGAATATATATTGGCCTAAACTGATGAAGAAATTTGTTTTTTAAAAACATTTTTGGGAATATTTATTATAGCAAAAAGTTAAAAATATTTTTTTTTTTTCAAAATTGTCGCTCTTTTTTTTTGTGTATAGCGCAAAAAATAAAAACCGCAGAGGTGATCAAATACCAACAAACGAAAGCTCTATTTGTGAGAAAAAAAGGACGCAAATTTTGTTTGGATACAGCATTGCATGACCGTGCAATTACCAGTTTAAGCGACGCAGTGCCAAATTGTAAAAAATGCTCTGGTCAGGAAGGGGGTAAATGGTAGATGGACTAGTGTCTTTTTTTCAACCTGACTAACTATATAAATAGATACAAAAAAAAACAACAAAAAACTGCCCTGACCACATATACTGTACAGTATTTCATAATATCCTGTTCTGGTTTTACTTTTTTAGTTCAGTCAAATACATTGGTATGTCACACAGAAGAGACGTCTCCATAGGACAAGTCAGTACCAATGTACTTACTCCCTTTTTTTTTCTTTAAAATGCAAATAACAGTTTAAAATGTTTTGTTTTCGTTTTTTTGTGAATTTAGGCACTGAAAAGGGTGAAGAACATAAACGGTAAGTATTTAAACACTACGTGACTGCCTAATTTTATTTATATAATCTACTTTATGCTTTCAGCTTGTTTCTGTGTTGGGGCCTGAAACAAGAAATTTTTTTGCTGACACTATCAAACAATTTGGTTACAGAAACAGGCTGATCGATCACATTAATGCCATATGTAAATTAGATTTAGGACCCTGTTTCTGGTTCAGTTATGCTGATTTGGAGAGCTATGCCTAAAATAACATTAGAAACTGATTTCTGTGTTTGCCTTAATGCCCAAAGCATTGACTTGTCATAATATCCATAACAAAGCTGCCCCTACTTAGGGTAGAGCTATGGGGTGAGTTGTGTTCCACAAAATAAAATGATATGCCATTGATTGCCTGCTTTGGAAAACACAGCTTTTTACATGGTACCGTTAATAGGTGATATTTATTCAGAAAAATCACATAACCAATCATAAAAAGTGTCCACAATCCTTTAAATCAGTGACATTGTGGGTATTTGTATCATTTACCCCATTACCGAATGTGATTAGTTGTTAAAAGTTACTTTTTTTGCAATATTTATCGTTTCTGATTTTCAGTAAATGCTGAAGAGTTACAGTAAGAGACTGATCCTCTGAATAATTAGTCTGACATACTCCCAATATTTGCACAATGACTGTACCATCACATGACTTTTTTTAAAATGCATAATTAAAACGCAACCATGTTGCTGTATACCTTTTCTAGAGTGCTTCCGGCAATTGTCGACTGTAGATAAAATCAGCAGGTTTTTTTTGTTCTTTTTTTAAGCCCAACTCCAGACAACTAAAAAAATTAACCCTTGCTGTGCCTGCCTTGCAAGGGTTAATTGCTTGTTTAGACCTAGAGGAACAAAAAGGTTTACTAAAGCCTAGTACACATGGGCCGAATGTTGGGCGACATTGGGCGATTCAATAAAAAACATCCAACATTCATCTTGTGTGCATGGCAGCCGGACCGACAGAAGCTGGCCATTTGGCCTGCTTCAGTGAGACGAGAATGCTGGAAAACCAGCAGCCAACCGGCTCTCGATCAGAAGTGCTCTGCTGGGGGGGGGGGGGGAGCACCCCCTTGTCAGAACACAAAAGCACAGCAGGGGAGACCGAACGAACAAAAAAAAAACCGAATGACATGTACTAAGCTTTACACGATACTGCTGAACCGATTCCTGCAGCTTCTTCTTCCCAATGCTCCAGCAGTCTAGGGTTCTGACATATCCAAGACTAAAGCAGAGTCTGTAGCTAGCCCTGCATTGGACATGTTGATGATGAGGGACAGTCCACTGCCAAATCTTGGTGGAACGCCATCTGCCAGAAAAGTGGAGGATCAGGTAAGTAAAAGTGTTTCTCCTCTCCCCTATACAATTAAAACTTAACACTTGCAATATGGGCACAGCCCCACTACAAAGGAAAATTTTGCCTTTCCCTGCAGTAGAGCGTTATCTTTTGGAACTTTTTAAATAACGGTTGTTGTCTTAACAAATCTCATATTTGTACTTTAAAATGTCTAGTTCATACATTTTAAGTCTAAATTTTCCATGGGCTATTCTGTCCTGTGTTATATGTTTTCAGTCAGAACTGCACTAAAAACAATATGTATTTTTATGGATAATTTACATCAGTTGCATTCTACCATACACTGTAATTCATACATTTTACTGCCTATTTGTATGTCCTTATTTATCATAATTTTTGAATATATGTATATTTGAGTGATGATGTTGACCATGATGACTCTTGCTTTACAGACATAAAAAATGGGCTCAGCCTGTAATATAGGTAAGTTTATGAATTAATATAATTATATAACGTGCTTTATTTATCTGACCTCCCAAACTGCGGCTCTGTGCTTGCCTTTATCTGGTCTTTGCTGCCCCATTCCTCATACTGATACAAGACACTATTCCTCCTACTAACACAAACAATGAGGCACCATTTTTCCGCTGACACAAATAGTGGGGTATTTTTCCTCCTACCTCCACTATTCAATGGTGGGGCACTTATCCTTCCACTGGCACAGACAATAGGGCATCATTTCTCCCAGCGACACCAATGATGGGCACTATTCTTCCATCTGACGCCAATGATGGGGCATTATGCTTCCCACTGGTCCCAACGATGGGACATATTCCTCCTCCTACTGACTACAAGTGCTGTGCAATTTTTTACTCCCACTGACCACCAAGCCTGAGGCATTTTGCCCCCTAATAATGAATAATTTTCAGCTCCCACTGGCCACAGTCTTAAGAAAAATAAACTGTTCCTTTGTTTAGAAAGTTTGGAGACTCCCTACACTACATATTAGCCTTTCTTTTTTTTTTTTTTCTTTACAAGGCATAAAGCCATGTACAAACTGCATTGATAAAAAAGCAACAAATCTAACTTTTTTATTTGGTCTGAATTTTAACTATTGAAATCTGTTTGGTTGCTGCACTTTGCCCATAAGTATAATTACTTGTAAAAAAGTTGTTAAAATAGACCTTGCAGTGGATCAATAAACACAACCAGCCTTAGAAACAGTCGAGTGGAGCCATGTTATAACCCATTTCAAGTTTTTATTCTTGTCTAATCTCTCCACTGAGGGCTTTTCTACTCTCTTCCTGTCCTGTGGACACTCTGGCTTGATTTACTAAAGGCAAATAGGCTGTTTGTTATACAAGTTGCACCTTGCAAGGGAAGTTTCACTTTGCAAAGAATAGCCAATTGATCTGCAAGGAAAATAAAATAAAAAATGAAGTCAGCAGAGCTTCACCTCATTCACTAAGCTCTGGGGAAAATTCCCTCTCAATGTGCAAAGTCCTTTGCAAAGTGAACAACCTATTTGACTTCAGTAAATCAACCCTTCTGTGTGACTAGGTCTCATTTAAACAGGAAGTGGAAAAACCTGCAACAAGAAAAGCTTAATACGGATTTTAACCTTTTCCTACTCCCTAATATTTGGGGGTTTACTTTGGTCTTTTATTCTTGTGTTTGATCCATTTGTTTACCTATATCTACTACTACATCTGGCTGAAAATGTAACTCTATTTATTTTCTAGGTCTACAAATATTTTCATTGATAATCTGGATTGGTTTAAGCATAGCTATGATTGTCATGGGTAAGGAAATATATATTTTTTTTCATCTGGAACTGCTCTGGGTATTTTTCATTTTTTTTGTGTATATGTGGCCAAATTGCAGGACTACATTGATTACTAATTTGTATGTAAAACAATGATGATAACGATTAAAGTGGTAGTAAACTGTACAAAAAAACAAAGCAAAATGGTCCGCCAAAAAGTTTTGTGGGGTCAAGTGTCTCTTCTGAGAGAATAAATTCAGTGCTCACAACCTTTCCTCATAGCTAATATCCTCCAAGCTTTTCAGAGTCCATCAGACTGGCATGGACCAATGTGACTAGGCTTACAGAGTCTAATAATGCTTCCACTGGATGTCTTTCTATTGTAATAGGACTTATCTGCCTTACAGTCTCAGTTCATCTGTGTGCTGCAAAAACAGGTTTGGCAAATAGCAACATGTGCTTCCCCAGGTCACATTCCAAATGGAGCAATGTCCCAGTTCTTGGCACTACCAGCACCTGATATGCTGTGTCTGTTCCAAGAAAGATACTCCTTTTTGGCTAGTAGGCTGTTCATGGCTGTCACACACCCTCCTTAACAGCCTGTTTACCACTTTAATAAAAGGGAACACTTTTACCCAAGAATAATGTTTTCCTTTTTTCAGGGGTTACCAGTTTGGAGAGCCCTCTTTCACTTAGTTACATAGTTACATAGTTACAGCGGAGGTTCACACACCGCTTTTCGGAACCCCCCCCCCCTCCGGTGTCACATTTGGCACCTTTCAGGGGGAAGGGGGGTGCAGATACCTGTCTCCCACGGGAGCCTATGCCTCTTCCTGTCCCGCCGTGCTGTCTGCTGGGACACACACGGGTCCCAGAGACAGCACGGACCATTCCCATTGCGCTGCGCGACTGGTGCATGCGCAGAAGGGAACTGGGAAGTGAAGCCGCAATGCTTCACTTCCTGATTCCCTCACCGAGAATGGCGCCGTCAGCAGCCGAGAGCCGAGCGATTGCTTGGCCTCGGCTGCCAACATCACTGGACTCCAGGAAAGGTAAGTGTCCATTTATTAAAAGTCAGCAGCTGCAGTATTTGTAGTTGCTGGCTTTTAATAATTTTTTTGAGGTGGACTCCCTCTTTAACAAAGGACACCAGTTCATCCACACTTTTAGGGCTTGTATGCCTAATGTACAGACATATCTTAACCACTTGACCACTGGGCACTTAAACACCCTTAATAACCAGACCAATTTTCTCATTTTCTCAATGCTCTCATTTTGAATGACAATTACTCATTCATACAACACTGTACCCATATGAAATTTTTGTCCTTTTTTTCACACAAATGGAGCTTTCTTTTGGTGGTATTTAATCACCATTGGGTTTTTTTATTTTTTGCACTATAAAAGAAAAAAAGACTGAAAATTCTGTAAAAAAATGAATTTTTTCTTCGTTTTTGTTATAAAATTTAGCAAATTTGTAATTTTTCTTAATACATGTTGGCCAAAATTTATACTGCTACATATCTTTGGTAAAAATAAGTACAAATTGGGGTATATTATTTGGTCTTTGTGAAAGTTATAGAGTCCACAAGCTATGGTGCCAATATCTGAAAATTGATCACACCAGTACTGGTGGCCGATCTAATTCCTTGAGTCCCTAACATGCCAGAAAAGTACAAATACCCCCCAAATGACCCCTTTTTGGAAAGAAGACATTCCAAGGGATTTAGAAAGAGGCATGGTGAGTTTTTTGAAGTTGTCATTTTTTCCCACAATTCTTTTTTTTTTCCACAAAATTGTCATATTAGCAGGTTATTTCTCACACACAGCATTGCATAGCACAAATTACACCCCAAAACACATTCTGCTATTGCTCCTAAGTACGGCGATACCACATGTGTGAGACTTTTACACAGCATGGCCACATACAGAGGCCCAACATGCAGGGAGCGCCTTCAGGCGTTCTGGAGCACCCAGGACAATTCTGACATTTCTCTCCTACATGTAAAAATCATAATTTATTTGCTAGAAAATTACATAGAACCCCAAAAGATTATATATGTTTTTTTAGCAAAGACCCTAGAGAATACAATGGCGGTCGTTGCAACTTTTTATCTAGCACGGTACTTGCGCAGCAATTTTTCAAACGCGTTTTTTTTGAAAAAAAAATGTTTTGTGCTTTACAAAAAACAAAACTGTAAATTTAGCCCAATGTTTTTGCATAATGTGAAAGATGAAGTTACGCTGAGTAAATAGATACCCAACATGTCCCCCTTCAAAATTGCACACACTCTTGGAATGGCGCCAAACTTCGCTACTTAAAAATCCCCATAGGCTTTAATTTTTTTTACTGGTTACATGTTTTGAGTTACAGAGGAGGTCTAGGGCCAAAATTATTGTTCTCGCTCCAACGTTCGCAGCGATACCTCACATGTGTGGTTTGAACACCGTTTTCATATGTGGGCGGGACTTAAGTATGCGTTCACTTCTGCATGCGAGCACACGGGGACAGGGGCGCTTAAAAAAAAAAAAAAAAATGTATTGTTCATTTTACTTTATTTTAGTTTGACACTTTTTTCCCCCCAAAAAATTTTTTGGTCACTTTTATTCATATTACAAGGAATGTAAACATCCCTTGTAATAGGAATATGACATGACAGGTCCTCCTTTACAGTGAGATGTGGGGTCAATAAGACCCCACATCTCACCTCTAGGCTGGTATCGCAGGGTATGGCAGAGTATCGCAGGGTATGGCAGAGTATCGCAGGGTATGGCAGAGTATCGTTGGGTATTGCAGGGTATGGCAGAGTATTGCAGGGTATGGCAGAGTATTGCAGAATATTGCAGGGTATCGCAGAGTATTGCAGGGTATCGCAGAGTATTGCAGGGTATGACAGAGTATTGCAGAGTATTGCTGGGTATCGCAGAGTATTCCTGGATATCGCAGAGTATTGCTGGGTATTGCAGAGTATTGCACAGTATTGCAGGGCATTGCACAGTATTTCAGGGCATTATGTACTGCTGGATATCCATCCATCCATGCTCAGCCATCCCTCCATACCCTGCAATACCCAGCAATACACTGCAGGCTATTGCTGTGTATTGCAGGGTATGGAGGGATGGCTGAGCATGGATGGATGGATCGGTGGTGACTGCAGAGCAGGCTGTGGGCACTACAGATCCCGCCCACAGCACTGCTACCACCGATCCCTCCCCCTCTCCTCTCACTCTGTACCGATCGGTACAGAGTGTTGTGGAAATTATATTGTATAAAATGTATGTGGACATTTTATTCTAGGATGTATGTTTTTATAGATTGTCATCTGTCTCCCTGTGTCTGATTTAATCATGTGCAATTCCTTTTGTGAGTGCCCTCCCCTTTTACTCCATGTCACTTCCTGTGATATCATTTTGTATTGTGGGAGTGTCTGCTGTTGGAGGCAGGCATTTCCTGTTTGTGAAAGCTTTTGTGATAATAAAAAGGCCATGCTGGGGAGTGTGCCACAAGGATGGCTGGCTGACCAGGCAAAGATGAGGCTGTAAGAATACTTGCTGTTGATGGCTGTTTACTGGGCAATGGGAAACCAGGGGCTTAGATGGAATGCTTGGCTGGTGAGGTTTGGATGCTGATGATGAGAGGATGACGTGAAGCTGCTGGTAATGTCTGTTTTTGGGAGCTGGGGATCCAGGGAGGCATACGATCAGAGGGTGCATTATATCATAAGATTGAAAGGCGCTTATTAGCGCAAGAGTGTGGTGAAATATCTACAACAAGAGAGAGGAGGAGAGAGGAACCGGCGTCATCAAATTACGCCGGTTTGCTTACATGTGATCACTCTGTCATTTGACGGAGCGATCACATGGTAAACGGCCGCGATCATGGATGTTCTCGAGTGCGTGCCCCAGGGGGCGCGCAAGAGGGTAATTCTGTGAGGCCGTTAATTAACGGCCTCTCAGAGTTAAGCAACCGCCCTGTAGCCGTTTTTCGGCTATGGGCCAGTTGTTAACTGGTTAATAGGGAAGGCTCTGATGTAAAGCATTCAGACCATTCCCTCCACAATCTAAGCCTGCTTGAGGGACCCCAATTGCAGCCACTTGTTGGTAAGGTGGAACAAATCATACATGTGGGATCTCATAGGTTCCCAGAATCACATTGACATGAGAACTTTTACACATTCATTGTTGTGTGTGTGCCTTTAAATAATGTGTCCCTACCTCACTCTACATTGTAGCGAGGGCATACATTTTGTAGTTAGTCCCACCCTTCTTCTTCATGCTTAGTCTCCATTCTCTACATGTACTTGTAGGCAGGTGCGTCTATTTTCTCCACTGCAGGTTGCACTCAACCGTAGTGGCAGAGCAGAGGGAGAGGAAGCCAAGAGGAGCATAGTTTCTCTATGGTTTCTGGGTCACTGAAGCAGCAATCCAGTTGGATTCTGACGGCCCATGTGACTCTGGCAGCCATCTTGGGTCAAGCAGAGTCTATTTAAGACCTGGCTCCTGAGCTTGGCACGCATTTAGCATTTGGGTAGTGCACTGTAGGGAGAGGTCATCTGTCAGGGACAGTAATAGTGGCAGGGAAAGGTTACAGATGAGTAGGGAAAGCATAAGGATTAGACACTGTTCCTGGAAACCTCTCCATTTGGGCATGGACCAGCCATCCCTCAAGACAAATGCTGTCAATTTGGCTGAGGTCTGCTCTGATACAATCTGGTAATCAGTGAGTGCTCTCGGTTGGGCTGCTTTCCCACCAGGCTTGTTGTGAATGGTGACTCTGACTACAATACAAGTTCTTTCTATTGCACCTGGACTGTGTGTGTTACTGCTGCTGCACCACGCTGCACCCACTCACATACTGTATACTGCAGGAGCAAGAAACACTATGACTTTATTTTTTTTAAAGATTTTCATCTGTTATGATCTGCCCAAGTTTTGGATTTAAGCTTTTTATGATCTGCAGGATATCATTTGGATAGTCACTGTCTGCCAAGCTCTAGGCTGTAAGTTAAGCTATCTCACCACAACTTGATCAGTTATAGAGATCATACTTTCCGTGTTTAGATTACTGATGCAGAACAGTCAAAAAATCATTTAGCTCCCATGCTTTGGCATGTACCATCCTCGCAAGCCAGATCAGATCAGGGTGGTCTTTGACTCAAGTGCCCGATATGATGGTGCTTCCCTCAATAATGTCTTTCTCATGGTGCACTTGAATTTGTTGAAAAAAATTTCTACTAGACATGTTCAATTCATTTAGTTCCAAATTCGTTATTTCACTAATTTCGACAAATTCGGTAATTTGGAAATCCGAAAACCCGAAAATCTGAAATTATACGAATATATATATTAATTAATATTTAATATATTAATATATTAATAACGAATGCCGTATCGAATGCCATATCTAAACGAATGGAATGTAACAAATTAATAATAATAAATAATAATAATAAAAACATTTTATTATTATTTATTATTATTTGTTCCATTTCCTTTGTTTAGATACGGCATTCGTTATTTCGGATAATTCGTAACTTTGGATAAATTCATATTCGTTACGTTCACTAACAGACAAATTTGAAAGGAAATTTCAATACCTATAATTTAATAGTTAGTTGTTGGCTATTATTTATTCATTAAGAGTAGTATATTTCTTGGCTGTTCCTTAGGTAGCTTCTCATGTTCAACAACTCTCTCAAAGATGCAGAGGCATAGGCGTGCGCACGGGGTGTGCCTGGGCACACCCTAATCACCCCCTGCTGTCTCCAGAGATTTGCCACAAGATTCTGCATCCAAGAGAGTGTGTGGCCCACGTTGCCTGTGAAACAGTTTCACAGGCAGCAGATCGTCAGAATTGCCAGAGCTGTTCAGTGTATGAAACTGGCAGATAATGACACTGCACGAGAGCTGTCAAAAGTCAGTGGTGATGTCTGGGGTGGGTGGGACCGAACGGCCATCAAACACCAGCCAATGGGATGGGGTCTGGGTGGGCCACTACATTTATGTGGCCCCGCCCCCTCTCTGAAGCATCTAAAACATTGGCTGGTGTTTATAGCGCTTGGTCCCGCCCACCCCTGACATCGCGGCTGAGTTGTAAGTTATCACAACTCAGCCACGGTGTCGGTGGTGAGCGGGACCAAACGCCCACACCAGCCAATGATTGGGCTGCTTCAGAGAGGGGGCGGAGCCAGAGAAATGTAGTGGCCTGCCCAGACCCATCCTATTGGCTGGTGTTTAGTAACTGTTCAGCCCCGCCCAACATCGACATCACCGCTGACTTTTAACAGCTGGTCTCTCTCCCTGCATGCATCTGACAGTTTCATACGCTGAACAGCTCTATGAAATTATCACGATCTCCTGAATGTGAAACTCCCCCTCTGCTGCCTATCAATGCCAACCAATGCTGCCAATCAGTGCCAACCAGTACTGCCTATCCGTGCCAGTGCTGCTTATCAGTGTCAACCATTTCTGCCTATCAGGGCCAACCAATGCTGCCTATCAGTGCCAGTGCTGCTTATCAGTTCCAACCAATGCTGCCTATCAGAGCCAGTGCGGCTTATCAGTTCCAACCAATTCTGCCTATCAGTGCCAACCAGTGCCAGTCTGTGCTTCCTATCAGTGCCAACCAATGCTGTCAAACAGTGTCAACCAATGCTGCCTATCAGTGCTGCATATCAGTGCCCATCAGTCCTGCCTATCAGTGCCAATCAGTGCCCATAAGTGCTGCCCATCAGTGTTGCCAATCAGTGCTGCCTATCAGTGCTGACAATTAGTGCCCAACAGTGCTGCCTATTAGTGCCACCTATCAGTGCCAATCAGTGCTGCCAGTCAGTGCCCATTAGTGCAGCCCATCAGTGTCTATCAGTGCTTCCAATCAGTGCTGCCAATCAGTGCTGTGAATCAGAGCCTATCGGTGCCCATAAGTGCTACCAATCAGAGCCCATCAGTGATGCATATTCGTGCTCATCAGTGCCACCTATCAGTGCTGACAATCAGTGCTCATTAGTGCCGCCAATCAGTGCCAATCAGTGCTGACTATCAGTGCCACCTATCAGTGCACATCAGTGCTACCAATTAGTGCCCATCAATGCTGCCAATCAGTGCAGCTTATTAGTGCCCACTAGTGCTGCCTATCAGTGCCCATCAGTGCTGCCTTAGCAGGGATGCTGGAAACCCCTCTACAGATAATTGCAATACAAATTACCTTCAAGTGCAATAACTTTTTAGTTGGGAGGTTCACACCATTATAGCACTTTGGAATTATTTTTTTTTAGAGTGTTACACTTAGAGTGTTATAATATGAATTATTGCACTTCAAGTTAATTTCCCACCACCCCTGCTAAGTCCATGTCTTTATGGACCTTGCTTTGTGCACTGGTGCGCAGTCATGTTGGAACAGGAAGGGGCCATCCCCAAACTGTTCCCACAAAGTTGGGAGCATGAAATTGTCCAAAATGTCTTGGTATGCTGACGCCTTAAGAGTTCCCTTCACTGGAACTAAGGGGCCAAGCCCAACCCCAAAAAAACTACCCCACACCATAAACCCCCCTCCACCAAATTTTTTAGACCAGTGCACAAAGCAAGGTCCATAAAGACATGGATGAGCAAGTTTGGGGTGGAGGAACTTGACTGATCTGAGTCCTGACCTCAACCCGATAGAACACCTTTGGGATGAATTTAGGCTGAGTCTGCGAGCCAGGCCTTCTTGTCCAACATCAGCACCTGACCTCACAAATGCCCTTCTGTAAGAATGGTCAAACATTCCCATAGACACACTCTTAAACCTTGTGGACTGCCTTCCCAGAAGAATTGAAGCTTTTATAGCTGCAAAGGGTGGGCCAACTCAATATTGAACCCTACGGACTTATGCCGCGTACACACGGTCGGAATTCTCGTCGGAAAAAGCTCTGATGGTTTTCCTGTTGGAATTCCGACAGATATTCACTCAAACTGTCTTGCCTACACACAGTCACACCAAATTCCGACGGTCAATAACACCGCGCTTTAAAAAACATTCGACTGCACTATAAAAGGGAAGTTTAATTCTTCTGAGCATGCGTCGAATTGTTTCCGAGCATGTGTCAGAATTTTGCGTGTCGTAATTGCATACACACGATCGGAAATTCCGACAGAAAAAGACCGATGGGCATACACATGGTCGGAAAATCCGATGAAAAGCTCCCATCGGACTGTTTCCATCGGAAATTCCGACCGTGTGTACGCGGCATAAGACTAAAGCCCCATACACACGGTCGGATTTTTGCATGGATTCTGTCCGATCGGACAATGTTGTTGAAAAATCAGACCGTGTGTATGCACCATCGGACAGTGTACGTCGTATTGTCCGACGGACAAAGTCCTATCTCCTGCTGGATAGATTTTCCGACAACACGGTCCGATCACACCAAATCCGATCGTGTGTACGGTTGTCCGACGGACAAAGTGCTACGCATGCTCAGAAGAAATTCTGTGACGGAAGCGCTCGGTCAGGTAAAAACTACCTTTCCTAATCGACACAGCACATTCGTCACGCTGCAATGTTAAAATGTCTTTAATGCAGCGCATTCTCTTTTTCTTTACAATGCAACAAGAATGACATGTTTTAGCTGCTCCTATTCACCCGCACTTCTCACAAACTTAGTTCTTTATTACTTTTCAGGATTTATACACTACATGTTTATTTTTACTCAGATCGTAAAAGAATCTTTGTTATATTTTTAGCATGATTTGTCTTTTTTTTTGGGAATACATATTTGAAGGAGATTTTTTTTTTTTTTTTTGGAGGGGGGTTGTGTGTCTCAACTTAGCAAAACCACATTATTAACATTTGTATTTGTTGCTTAAATTTACTAGGAGTTTGTTGGTTGTTGGTGCCCCTTGTTAATTCTACTTTAGGATTAGTGAAATGTACCTGCCTACTCAAAGAAAAACTGTCATTGTAGAAAAGTAAAACACAATAGTCAATGATTATTTCAAATCCAAAAAACATTTATTTAGGTCTCAGCAGCAAACCAAAGAGGAACGCAGCCATGGTGAAACTTGGGGAATTTGCAAAGCCTTGGACACCCACGGCAACCATCATTTTTCAAGCTTAGAAAATTGGGGGCCTGAGGAGTACCTATCTAAATAATAAGGGAGTGCAATCTGGTCCTGAAGTCCAAAACATCCGGAACTGCAGCAGATGCCATCTAGGTCCCCAGGCTCTGGTCCTACGAGAGGCTCCATCTTCTCTCAGACCAGACTGAATCAAGGTCATCACTCTCTTGTCTTCCTTGTACTCTTCCTTCCACGCCGTGGTGCTGGTGCTGGTGGGGTGGCAGAAGGAGGAGGAGGAGGCGGAGCAAGGTCACTCTCGCAAACATGTGTGAGGGGAGTCATCTCCCCAGCCATCCCCTCATTTAGGATTTTTGAGGATGACATCCTCACACATGCTGCGTTGCCCCGCCTCCATACCCGTCATTTTATTGGCAACCAAGGAGGCAAAGGCCTCCTCGTAGGTGGTGTGGCATATAGGGAGGCTGAAGCATCTCGTATCAGCTGGAGCGCTGACTCTCCCACCTCCCCCATGCTTTTCGCCCTTCTGTAGGGAAGGCGGAGGGGAGGGACTTGGGAGACAGTCAGGCTCCTACGCCTACCCCCCTGTTGGCTGCCACTAACCCCTGCCTCCTCCTGACTGCCACATTCCACAGCCACCTCCTGGCTGAGGTCTTCCTGTGTATGAAAAAGGGACATAGTTTCAGTTATTTGTTCATCAAACACACACAATTCTCATCTAGTGACTGTTGCAAAATGTTTACAAATAGAAAACCATACAATTCTCAGCCCTGCAGTTTAGATTCTTCCCAAAAATGTCTCCAACACCACTGTCTGTTGATATGTCAATCACGTTAGGAACTAAGCAATTGGGATCCTGAATTAACTGAACATCATTCATTATTCCCAAAAATGGTTACAAAACTACTATACCTGGAACAAGCTGGGCTCCTGCACATCTTCCATACTGGAATGCCCAGGTTGGTCCTCGGAAGCCTCATCAGGGGTGGCGTGCGTGGAAGGACGCGTGCAAGGAAGAGTCAAGAGTGACTTCCTGACATTAGCCTGGTCTTTGAGAAAGTGGAGCCTCTCATAGTACCAGAGCGTGGGGACATAGACATCAGCTGCTGCAGCTCCAGATGCTAGGGACTTCCGGACCTTATTGCGCTCCCGGAAATAGGTACTCCTCATGTTATTAATTTTGACTTTTAAGTTCGCCACGGTTGCCGTGGGCAGGTTTGGCTTTACAAATGCCACAAGTTTCAGCATGTCTGCGTACCTCTTTGGTCTGTTGCTGTAGTCGCGGTGCTTTGCCTGCCATAATAGGGGAAATTCCCTGTATTTATCAATGAAGAGGGGGAGAAAACTCACGTCGTAGAAGTCCTCCATCACCTCTGCAAGACACAACACCACACAAAACAATATAAATAATGTCAGGCTAAACTCTCCTAATCTTCTCCATAAAGAAGCCTCAAGTTCGAATCAGTCTAGGCTAGTTATGTACCAACGTCAAATTGTACCTTCGTTTCTAGCGATCGTCTCGTGCGTGAGCTTTCTCTCCCCTCGTCTCCCAGATCGTGGCTACGACACAGGCGTGTGACGTTTTATATACAGTGCGCATGCGTCAAACTCCGCCCGCCCCTGACAATCTTTCTCGTCTATTCCCCACCCCTTCTCTTTACGGCGCAGTGGGGAGAGCACATGGCGGGGACACAGCAGGTGCGCCCCAAATATCCCACCAACGAGGAGGAGGACGAGGAAAGTCCGGAGGCAGAAACGTCCCGATCCCGGAGCCTGAAATTCAAGGCCTCCAATATGTCATTTGGAGAAATGTTGGAGATGGTGGACATATTAAAGAGGAGCGACTATGATGGGAAGTATGGGCCTTACCTCAACCCCAATGTCCGCAAGGCCAAGATCATGTCTAAAGTTGTGAGAAGGCTGTACAATCATTTTGGGGTACAACGATCCAAGGAGCAACTCAGGAAACGCTGGTCAGACCTGAAACTGAGGGAGGCCGATCAGTACAGAAAGATCAAGCGAGTTCTTCAAAAAAGTAAGTAGTTGTGTTTTGTGTTTGATTTCTTGCTTGCATACTGCTCCATGTGGTTTGATTTTTACAAAGTTGTACATTCCAAAATGGCCACTTTCAGGTTCGTCTGTGCATTCGATCGTACTCAGCCTCGATCTTTCTGCCACTGTCATGATCGTGTGTGTCCATTCGATCGTACGCAACCTCGATCGTTCGGCCACTTATAATACGAGGTTTGGTGACGTTTTTATTGAAAGGAAGTTTGTTCTCACTAGAGATGTCAGCAAGAGCGTAAACCAAATTTATTCAATGTAAAGGAGAGGTCACTCAGTAGCTGTTTACCCATCTGGACTCTAGAGCACTAGTGCTGGGACACCCAAACCCCCTTTTTATTATGCTTTTCCACACATGTGCTCCAGTGGATACTAGAGGGGGGTCTCCATCAGACAAACTTCTACCAAAAAGCTAGTAAGTTTAGCACCTTTACAAAGTGACTACATTCATGTAGTTGGCATTTGTAACTGGCCAAACAAAAATAGTGTCCGTCACTTTCAAGCAATGTTTGTCATTTCCTATTTCTGCCCTCAATAGATTGTGTTGCTAAATCTTCCTTTTGTACATTCTCATAGGGGAGCGAAAACTTGGGCCGTCTGAGGAAACCCCAAAACCAACACCTCCCAAAAAAGGGGAAAGAGCAGAAGCAGAGGAGGAGGAGGAGGAAGGAGAGATCATAAAACTTGGAGAACTTGTCACCACAACAGGTGAGTGTGGGAGAACACAGCTACTGGTAAGCTAATCAATGTATGGCTGCCTCATTTCCAACACCCGATTTTTGTTTGTTTGTGGTTTTTAGGTGACGTGGATGTTGTGGAAGAAAAATCGCACTTTACCACAGAGAGTGCCCACGTACTCATCGGGGAGATAATGGTCTGCAATAGAGATCTAGATTACATAAAGCAAAACATCAATGATGTTCAACAAAAATTGAAGAACATCATTGATGTTTTAGGAAAAATATGAAAACACACCAAGTAATTAACACACATTTGTGCCTGCTTCTGAACACATTTGCAACTTAAGAACTGTGTGAAATTTGGAACATGCACACATTGTGTCCACATGTGCTAGCTCCCATCATGGTGGATGAATGACAACGTTTTTTTGGGGGTGCAACCACTTTACGAACTACGAAAGTGGTTGTGGTGAAGGGTTGCACCCCCAAAAAACGTCCATTCATCCCCATGATGGAAAATGGCACTTTTGAAGCTTCTAGGCATGTGTTTTACCATCTAATGACCATTTTCAGACCCAAATTGTGTGCATGTTCTAAATTTCCACTTTCCAGGGGTGACCCCCCTTGTGATGAAGGCAAGATCAAACACACTTTGAACATATAGTCATGTCTGATCTTGTCTTCACTTTACAAAGTTGAACTTTCCTAGTTCCTAGGTTCTGTTTTTCTCCATGCCTGGTTTTACCAATTGCGGAATGTTTGTAAACAATGTTGTAAATAACCAAGATGTTGTCAGTTTGGGCAAGAAGATTGTAAACGCACTTGTGAATGTTTTCCAAGTAAACTTTTTTACTTTTCTAAATGTGTGGCTTCCTTATTTAAAAAACACAATGCATTATGTATGTCAAATGTAAAGGATATGGGGGGCAATGGGTGTTATTTACTAAAGGCAAGTCCACTTTGCACTGCAAGTTTCTTTTCCAGGGCACTTTTTCACTGCACTTGTAGAGCATAGTCGATTTGACTTATGTAAATGACACCCACAGTGCTTTGTACGAAAACACGGAGCACAGCATTTTTGAGAATACACACATGTCTGACCTGGTGATGAAAAGGAGTATTTTGGGTGTCAGTTATGCACTACAAACCTTCTCTAGACCAAAGATTAGGTATCAAACACACAACATGAGAAGAATCTTTTTGGGAAGAAGAGACTGTTACCTACTTTTGCCCAGAAAGTGCATTCCCAGTGTCGAAGGCAAAGGGAAAAAAATTCAAGGTCAAATAAGCTAAAAAGAATACGGAAATGACAAGAAATCATAGGTTGGTTGAAAACTAAGATTTATTAAAAAATGCCTCTCACACATCGTCAGGCAGAGCAATGGCCCCCCTACCCACAAAGTAGTCCATATATTGCTCGCGGACCGCGTGGGCATTTAGAGGGGGCAAGCCTGGACGTGCCACTTGAAGGGCTGTGAGGTCAGCATTTGGAGGGCCCTCCACATCTGGGCCAACGGGCACCACATAGTTCCTGTTATGTCTTTTGAGGAAGTTGTGCAATATGCAACAGGCAAGAACTATGTGGTTGAGTTTGTATTCCGCCAAGTTAATAGCCGTCAAGAACAGGCGGAAGCGGCTGGCCAGGATGCCAAAAGTGTTCTCAACAACTCTTTGGGCTCTGGACAGCCTGTAGTTGAAGACCCTCTGGTCTGGGGTGAGGGTCCTCATCGGGAACGGCCTCATCAGATGGGGAGTCAACGCAAACGCTTCATCTGCGACAAAGACGAAGGGGAGTCCTTCTGCATTCTCCTCTGGGGGTGGCAAGCACAGACTGCCACTTTGGAGATGCCAGTAGAACTCCGTGTGCACAATGGCACCACCATCCGAGATCCGGCCGTTCATCCCCACGTCCACATACATAAATTCATATGTCGCCGACACCACCGCCAACATCACTACACTATTAAACCCTTTATAATTATAATAGTAGGACCCCGAGTTGGGCGGTGGGACGATGCAGACGTGTTTCCCATCAATTGCCCCTCCGCAGTTAGGAAAGTCCCAACGGCTGGCAAAGTGGGAGGTCACAGTCTGCCATTCCTGTGGCGTGGAAGGGAACTGTGGAGTGAAACCAGAAAAAAAAATTAGTCACTTTGCACATAAACATTGCAAGCAGATTAGACAATCAACATCTTGGAACAAGAGCATTGTTTAAAATTTGAGGCTGGAAAGTATTTGCACAGAAAAGTAGAGGCTCCCCTTCACAGATTAATCACCCCCCATCAATCCCCACACTTCTGATGGGCCATTGGCAATAACTAGGGTTTGGGGGGGGGGGGTTGGACAGGTAACCCTCTGCACTTCATTGATTGGCAAATGGCTCAATAATGTGTGCTAGTTTGGCCAGACCCTCACTTAACACTATTGGCAGCCCCCAGGAAAGCTAAAATAACATTTCAAACACCCCCCCACCAAAAAAAGGAAAGCACATTGGGACATTATGAAATTACCAAGCAAGCTAATAGGAGGGAAAGAACACAAAAAAATAGGAAATGGAAAGTAGGGAGACAGCCCCTTGCACTACATGCTTTGATGAATTCATCCGTAAAGATGCCCACTATAAAGAGGTAGGTATATAGTGTGTATTGACCTTGGGAAAGCCAGCAGATAGAGGATTGGTACCATCTGACAGAGCAGTTGGGGGAGGGGGTCCTAATGAGTTTGCCCCCCCCCCCCAAAAAAAAGGAGCTCTACATGAAGTAAACCACACAGCAAACATTAGTGCGTATTTTAGGGGGTGTTTGGGGCAAACAATACTATGCAGCAGACAAAAGACATTGCTTAAGTGACTAGGCCAAAGGTGTCTATTGGGGCAGAAGAGCATGCTGGGGAGGTAAGTGAAGGGAAAAATGCATGAAGGAGAAAAGGGGCACAGCATATTAGAACATATTGCAATCATGGTAATTAGGGAAGGAGGTCAAAAATACAAGACATTAGCAAACAGAGCATACATAGAAGGGAAGAGTAAAGGAGAAATGTTACCTTAATATAGTCCTCCTGCAGGACCTCGATGATGGCAGAACAGGTCTTTGGAATAATGATTCCCAGGGCCTGGGGAGAGATACCTGAAGAGAACTTCAAATCCTGAAGACTTCTCCCTGTCGCCAAGTACCTCAACGTGGCAACAAGCCTCTGCTCCGGAGTAATGGCTTGTCTCATGCAGGTATCCTGCCGGCTGATAAAGGGGGTCAGCAAAGCCAAAAGACGGTGAAAATCGGGGTCCGTCATCCGGAGAAAGTTCCTGAAATCATCAGGATTATTCTCCCGGATCTCACGAAGCAAAGGCATGTGCGAGAATTGGTCACGCTGAAGCAACCAATTCTTGGTCCACATCCTCCTCGTCACTCTGTTCATGGACGGGTCTTGGGTCAAAGCTAAAAGCCCGACACCAATTCCGCGTACAGCACGAACTCGGCGACGAGTACGCACGGGAAACATCGCTCACAAGGTCACAAAAGGTCGGCTGGTCAGAACGGACAAACAGAAAGCACCAATAAACAGCAAGGCCTGAAAGAACGAAATGAATACCAGAAACGAGCAGACAATAAGCAGTGCAAATCAAAGCGTCCTATATCAAGATATAGGCCGCAATGACGAACAAATGCGAACTGACTACACGCACTAATAAACAGATACACGCGACAAGCACAAACTGAAGAGCAGTAACGATCTGAGTCAGACAACTGAGAAGCGCGAATCTTAAGTCACCAAACTTCGACTAACTCGCGATAAACACGGGATCAGCAGAAGGAGCCCAACGGGTGCCTGACGTGGTGCTGAACTTCCCTTTTCTAATCTCGTGGAAGACGACTTACGTCACGACGTTCTTGCAGACCAGATATTCCGACAACGTAGTCCGACCGTGTGTACGCAACACCAACATCGGACAAAGTACGACGGACAGGATCCGACCGACCTGGTCCGCGGATAATCCGACCGTGTGTATGGGGCTTTAGATGGCATTAAAGTTCATGTGCGTGTAAAGGCAGGTGTCCCAATACTGTTGACTATATATATATATATATATATATATATATATATATACACATATGTGTGCTTGAGCTTTCAGGGGCACACCCTAATGCAATAGGCTGTGCACGTCTATGTGTAGAGGTAAGCTTCAACATTGTCCTCAAGGAACAACTTCTATAAAGTGCTCTGCACCAGCAGTTGAGGGGAAGAAGTTGGCCCCTGTGCAACCATCTGCCACTCCAACAGGGCCTGTATCTGCTGCTGTAGAAACAAGTTGACTTACTGCTGTTTCATCTGTTGGGCAGTTAAGCTGTTCATCTCTTGCTGGTTAGCATTTGCCAGTATGAATTGTTCTATAAACTTCTCAATTTTTTGCAAGAATAGGTATAAGGTACAACATGCTGCCTGTGTATCTGAGCCCCAGGTTGTAAGGGGAATAGGCTCAACTGGTATTGACAGGAACAGTCCAAGCTCTTATATTCAGCAAGGCAGCAAATAAACAGTTTCAGTGCAGGGGGGCTTTGCATATCAAGGTCATACATAAAAAAAAAAAAAAAAACATCTCTTCGTCTGAGCCACTAACTAAATTCAAGTCAGTTCCTAACTAACAGGGTGCCCACCAAAACAAATGGGCAGTCCTTGTACTTTTTTACTGTTCTGTTCATAGTTGGCTTTTCACACAGCAGCACACTCCCACAGAACCCTGAGCAACAGCCAGCTTGCATATATCAAGGTCTGTGGAAAGCTGAGGCTAATAATGAAGTCTAGCTACCAGGTAATAGTGGCCCTTGGAATTAAGACTTCTTCCTAAATAAAGTCTCTGGGCTCCAGGACCCTTTACAGAACTTATTAGGACTGTAAGATAACAAAAAGTGACCAAGGCTATGTAAAGGTTTTCTAAATGTGTTAATATTTTCAAGTACCTACAGGTTACATTCTGGCAGGGACATGTTAATAGCATCATGGGCCCTGGGCAAAGTAATGCTCTGGGGCCTTACCAGCCTGCCCCGATTTAGGCACCTACTCTCAAGAATTATAGTATACATAGTTGATAGAACTAAACATATATTCATTAGTACTTTCAATAAAACTGATTTTAAACAAGAAGAAAACATGCCATAAATCAAAAACTAGTTTGACTCAAATATCCAAACAATATAAAAAGTCAGTAGATCAGAGGACAGGGCGTCAGAAGAAGAGGAAAGGGGTCGGCAGGGCAAAGTAGGGGGGCAAGAGGGCACAGTATGGGGGGAGGGCACAGTACAGGAGGGTACAGTACAGGGGGGTCTGGTGGGTACAGTACAGGGGGGTTAGAAGGGTACAGCACAGCGAGCAGGAGGGTACAGACAGTATAGGGTGCAGTAATGTATAATACAGAGATGGTCTCTTCAAGCAGAGCAGCGCAGGGAAGCTGCTGTCACAGATCTTCAGATCTTACCTGTTCTGTCAGTAGGCTAAATCTAAAAGCAGAATTATATCTCCCCCTCTACCTCCTCAGCCCCCAGTTTCTGGTGCTCTTCTGGCTTTTTGCAGGGGTTAAGAGAAAATGGCCGTCAGGGATCGGAGCAGTACACATCCCACCATCACAAGCACCGACATTAGTAAGATGTACTACCTCAGGGGTTCTGCCTTAAGCTCTAAAAAGCGCAGAAAGAGTTACAGAAACTGCAGGGGAAAGGTACAGAGGGAGATATTATTCCGCTTATAGATTTAGCCCAGTGACAGAACAGGTAAGATATGAGGATCTGTGACAGCAGCCTTCCTGCGCTGTGCACTGCTCTGCTTGAGGAGACCATCTTTGTATTATTCATTACTGCACCCTATACTGTACCCTCCTGCCCACTGTGCTGTACCCTTCTGACTGTGGGGGGGGGGGGGGGGTGCAGGGGTGGGTGCCTGTGTATTAAGACAGTCCTACATTCTGGTAGCAATTATTATATATTTTGTGCAGAACAGGATTCTGCACAACCCAGGACTTATGAAACATAAGTGTTGTCTCTGCAGAGGAGGAGACTTTATCATCTGCAAATGTTGTTTCTACATACCACCAATTGTTAACATATTACCCTGACAAGGATGTACATTCCCTTAATAGCCTGCTAATCTATTTATGAAATTTTTTTTTTGTAACAGATAAAAGTTATAATAAATGTAATGCAGAATACAAACACAGCTGCATACATCAGATGAACAATTCAATTAGATACAAAGATACAGCGGTCTCATCCAGAATAAAAAAAAAAAAATGCATAGCGTAATGCAACATATTAGAACAAAAGGAAATTGTGTTTGCATAGTTATAGAATCATTGGATTCAAAACCGGACCCCCAACACATACCAAAGACATCAATCCAAGTGCACTTCCTTGGACATTTCCTGCTTTCACAAGTCAATTTATAGAAAGGTTGGACAGCATTAATCGAGCAACCTGAAGATCGGAGGACTTCCAGTGCAAGAGGATTTCCCATTTATGACAGTTTTAATAGGTTTTATAACCCAGACCTTGATAAACATGATGGGATGGGATATACTGTATGATATGCCTATTTAGCTGATCTCTAGTGATCAGTGTTCTAAGAAATATTTATTCAATTTAAAGTTTCTCTGTTGTAATGGAGTTCAGGATGTGTGTAGGCCTGGAGTGTGTGCTAGTAGGGGTGTATCAAATGAGCCAATTCTCTGCTGACCCTACAGACATTAGATTTAATTCTAACGCGTGTCTCAGACTGGCAAATTTTAACAGAATAAAGCTGCCATGGTGTTTTTGACTTGCTTGCTTTGGGGTGCCCAGACCACATTACTGTTATACCCATTTTCATGTGTATAGGAGGAACCTATGTGAAAATTTTTAAGACAATACTTTAACAGTACATGTCCTATGGAAACACAATCTTTAGGAACACTTAGGTTTCATAAAATCAAATAAAATTAACAAATATTGCAAAAAGCAATTATGTTAGTAATCAAGTTTTAGAGAGCCCTGAGGTATGCCAAGTGAGTTGGAAGATCACATGCTTAGAAAGACAGGAGGACATGTCAAATGGACTCTGAGAGCCGGTTCACACTGGGGCAAAACGACTTCCAGCGCGACTTTTGGAGGCAACTTGGACACGACTTGAGTATGAATAACAGAGCGACTTGGAGCGACCTCAACATGACTTGGGGCGACTTACAACACGACTTTAAGTCGCCCCAGACCAGGCGACTTTGGCCGTGGCCAATCAGAGAATAATCAGCTCTGGAGGGGGAACTCCACGCCAAATTTTAAATAAAAAACCATACCAGACCCTTATCCGAGCACGCAGCCTGGCCGGTCAGGAAATGGGGTGGGGACGGGCGAGCGCCCCCCCCCTGAACCGCACCAGGCCGCATGCCCTCAACATGGGGGGTGCGGCCCCCCCACCCCAAATCACCTTGTCCCCATGTTGATGAGGACAAGGGCCTCTTCCCTACATCCCCGGCCGTTGGTTGTCGGGGTCTGTGGGCGGGGGGCTTATCGGAATCCGGTAACCCCCTTTAATAAGGGGGCCCCCAAATCCCGGCTCCCCACCCTATGTGAATGAGTATAGGGTACGATGTACCCCTACCCATTCACCTGGGGAAAAAAAGTGTTACTAAAAAAAAAACACAACACAGGTTTTTAAAGTAATTTATTAATCAGCTCCGGGGGTCTTCTTCCGACTTTGGGGGGGCCTTCTTCAGACTTCTCCGCTCTGTTCGGCCTCTTCTCCCACTCTCCGGCGTCGTCTCCCGCTCTTCTGCCGGCTCCTCCGCTATCTTCTTTCAGCTCTTTTACCAGCGGAGGAGTTGGTCTCCTCTGTCCTTCTTCCTTCTTCCCTCTTCTCTCTTCTTCCATTGTTGACACAACGCTCTCTCCCGCTGTAATGCCGTGTGAGCGCTGCACGATGACTGATATAGGAATGGGGCGGGGCCACCGGGTGATGTCACACGGTGGCCCCGCCCCGTATGCTGTTGGGTCCCGAGGCATGCTGGGACTGTGACGTCATACGGGCGGGGCCACCGTGTGACATCACCCGGTGACCCCGCCCCATTCCTATATAAGTCATCACGCAGCGCTCACACAGCATTACAGCAGGAGAAAGCGTCGTGTCAACAACGGAAGAAGAGAGAAGAGAGAAGAGGGAAGAAGGAAGAAGGACAGAGGAGACTGGCTCCTCCGCTGGTAAAGGAGCTGCAAGAAGATAGTGGAGGAGCCGGCAGAAGAGCGGGAGACGACGCCGGAGAGTGGGAGAAGAGGCAGAACAGAGCGGAGAAGTCTGAAGAAGGCCCCCCCGAAGTCGGGAGAAGACCCCCGGAGCTGATTAATAAATTACTTTAAAAACCTGTGTTGTGTTTTTTTTTTGTGACACTTTTTCCCCCCAGGTGAATGGGTAGGGGTACATCGTACCCCATACTCATTCACATAGGGTGGGGAGCCAGGATCTGGGGGCCCCCTTATTAAAGGGGGTTCCCGGATTCCGATAAGCCCCCTGCCCGCAGACCCCAACAACCAACGGCCAGGGTTGTCGGGAAGAGGCCCTTGTTCTCATCAACATGGGGACAAGGTGCTTTGGGGTGGGGGGGCCGCAGGGCGCCCCCCTTCCCCAAGGCACCCACCCCCCATGTTGAGGGCATGCGGCCTGGTACGGTTCAGGAGGTGGGGGGCTCGCCCGTCCCCACCCCTTTTCCTGACCAGCCAGGCTGCGTGCTTGTATAAGGGTCTGGTATGGATTTTGGGGGGACCCCCACGCCATTATTTCGGCGTAGGGGGTTCCGCTTAAAATCCATACCAGACCTAATGGCCTGGTATGCCCCTGGAGGGGGAACCCATGCCGTTTTTTTATTTAAAATTTGGCGTGGAGTTCCCCCTCGAGGCGACACTGTTGCGTCCATATAGATGGAGATCCGGCTTGGAGGCGACTTCCATTGAAATCAAGTCGCCTAGAAGTCGGATGGAAGTAGTACAGGAACCTATTTTGAAGTCGGAGGGCCTTCTGTAGTGTACATTGAGATAGCTCCATAGACGAACATTACAGCGCGACTTGGGGTGACTTGGGCTGTCTCGGGGCGACCTGAAGTCGGATCCTGAGTTGCCCTGGTGTGAACCGGCTCTATCTGAGATAACTTACTATAGCTCCCTGGTATTATATATTCCTCTTATAAACAACTATGCCACTATTTGGGAGAAAAAAAAACGAAAGAGCTTCTTCCTGTAAGGAAAGCCACCCACCCACAAAACTCTGCATTGTTACTGGTCTAAATTTGCTGACCATCCAGCACACTGTCAGATGTGTTGGATGCCTGTTCCCCTGCAGTTCTCTGTGGTTCCTTTCACTCACCCCTGTGTCCTGTTAGGCAGGGGCTACTGGAGGAAACCACAGGGTGCAATTAAGAATGCTAGCATCCAATACTTATGGAAGTGTTCAATGCTGAACATTGTACAGCAAAGCTTGGATCTTCAGAAAACAGAGTTTGTCAGTGAAGGCAGTGGAGAGGGCAGGTAAGTAGCACTTTACAGTTCTTTACATGGAGCTACTCATTGAATTTTTTTAATTATCAACAGAGTCACTTTAGGCATCACTTGCTGTAGCTGTAGGGATGTTCACATTAGTAAGTAAATATTAACAAGTGAATTACAGTAGATAGAGTGCAAACCTTTTTAAGAAGACAGGGTAGACTAAGAATGGTGAAAAAAGTTTTTTTGATAAGCATCATTTGTGGGGAACAGTTTTGCTTTAAACTATACCTATACAATTTAGAATAATGACCCTATAGACCAGTAAGTATGGCTTCTAATTGGTGTAAATTATTTGGTGGGTATTTTAAGAATTGATATATAAATAAATCCCATAAGAGAATCACCAGACTCTGAAAGAAAAGTCAGTGCTTTCAAATAATGTAAGTCATCTTACCGGTTATTTTTTTCCAGGTGTCATGTACAAAGACAAATGCCCCATCCAGCCCTACATACCCACCTTTCTGTTGGTGACAGGAGTCACACATATAGCAGCTGTTGCTCTGTTGTTTGTCAGGTCTATATTTGAGACATGCAGCATGATTCTAGAAGGTTTGATAGGAACATTCAGCTTTGCCTGGTTTATAACAGGTAAGTGTTGTACATAAGGCAGATATAGTCACACTGAAAAGCAAAACTATATTTCTGTATATTTTTCCTTGATCACTTTTCCCTCCCCATATTCACTGCTAAAATGAACTGTTTCCTCACTCCTTTTCATTCTGTTCTTTCTCTCTTTGGTCTCTCCTCTTTTTATTCTTGTCTCTTACCCCGCATTATCTAGTTTATGTGGGTTCTCTGTGGTAGTTTCAGATGTTATTAAAGTGGTAGTAAAGAGTCCAACCCCCCCCCCCCCCCCCCCCGCAAGTTAATGGCATAATGTCCAAGTATGCATTGCATACTTGGACATTATGAAAGACTTACCTTAAAACAAAGCCCTTCACTGGTGGGTTATCACCACTGTTCGTGGGCTCCAGCCCTTTGAATGGCTGGGCCGCAATTACATCACTCCTGCAAATGCGCACAGGAGTCATGTCTGCAGCACACAGATATGAAGGCACGGCATGCCATCCTTTCAGAGCAAAGTGCGCATTTGCAGGTGATGTCACCTTCTGCAGAACTAGTGAATATCTCCTAAATTCTGCATGTTTAGGACATATTCCTTGTACCTACAGATAAGCTTTATTATAAGCTTACCTGCAGGTAAAAGTAAGCAAATGGTGTTTACTACCGCTTTAATCACCTGACCTCACTTGGAATTTGTATTTCTTTATCATACATCACGGGACACAGAGCCATAGTAGTTACTATGTGGGTTATATAGGCCACCTTTAGGTGATGGACACTGGCACATCCTAAGACAGGACGTTCACTCCCTATATAACCCCTCCCATTACTGGGAGTACCTCAGTTTTTTCGCCAGTGTCTTAGGTGTTGGTCATGAGTAAAGATGTGCTATGCAGAGGCTCCACTGGAGTAATCTTTGCTGGGGCAAGCTATGCAGCTGGATCCATTACAAAGTGTCTTTTCAGGCCAAGTTGAATGGTACCCGGGACTCATGGCGGAAGAAACAAGGTTTTCCCCTGTAACGCTTCTGTTTTTTGAGAGCTGGAACCCGGGATCCAGTGCTTTGTTTTTTTCAGCCATAAAGCTTTCTGGTGGGGTGCTATATGGGTCCAAGGGAGTGGGACCCCGATAAAAAAGGGACCCTGGTCCTTGAAGGATTTTCAACGGAGCCCACCGTGAGGGGTGATAATTGGGTCTGTTTGGTTTTACCACAGAATCCTGCTGCAGGATAAGGTAAGTGGTGATTCCTAAGGAAATGTTGTCGTGCCTACAAGTTGCCACCGGGGGCTGTAAAGAGCTTACCCAGTTCATGCTTCCCATATCTCGCTCTGTGTCAGCAGAAGCTGCAGGCTTCCTCTAGCCAAGCAGTCCCAAGCCTCTGGTAAGATGTTGGAGGTTTTTTTTTTAAAACGCCTCCCACCTGGGCAGGAGGTCCTCTCCTCACTTCAGGAATAGGAGAGGGAGTCCAGGACGGTCGGCGGTATGCCGATCCGCTCCCTCTCCCACCGCCATAGCAGCGGCGGCTTTCCTTCTCTCCCTCCTGCTCTCCTCCTCGCCAACACCCCCCACATGCCGATCCGGTCAGATCGGAGGCCCGCACACGCGCGTGGGAAACAGTCTTTTTTTAAAAGAGGGGGGTGCGATGGGAAGAAGGAGGGGGCGTGGCTTAGCGCGGCGTTGATGTGTCTCAACGTCCACAACACAGGGCTGTAAAAGCTATAAGAGCTCCATTTGGCAGGCTGCATTTTGTGTAAACACCCCAAAAAAGAGGCCCAAGGGTATCTCCCTCAGGCTCTGAGGACCCAAATTTCACCTCTACAATGCCATCCTCCCCTAAAAAGACCAGGGGTTGCTGGTCAGGGTGAGCCATCGGGTCCGTCAAGGGTTGCAATTGTTTTTACCATTTCAGCCCCTGTCTATGTTACTGAGGAAGTTTTCTCCTCAGCATTTGTTTTATTGGAAAGCTGCCTTAATCGCATCTCTCCAGAATAGGAGAAAATGCAATAGGTCCCCTTCTACTGCCCAGGCCCCTCAAACAGAGGAACATTTCAGCCCCTGTCTATGTTACTGAGGAAGTTTTCTCCTCAGCATTTGTGTTATTGGAAAGGATAGCTGCCTTAATCGCATCTCCCAGAATAGGAGAAAATGCAATAGGTCCCCTTCTACTGCCCAGGCCCCTCAAACAGAGCGGCTGATGACTCCTCTTCCGGGGGGATCAATTGTGGAACCTTCTTCAAGTTTCATCTTACTGAGATGGTCCGCTCCACATTTAAACTGCCCTTAACTGAGTTGGCTGAAGGCCCACTTCTTTTTGGGTTCGCTAAAACCTCCCCAGGCTTTGCATGCCTTTCCTGTCCATCCTTTGCTGGAACAGCTTATGTATTCTGAGTGAGAGCACCCAGATAGGCATTTTTATCCTCCTAAAAAAAGTTCTCAGTACTTTATCCTATGGAGGAAAAATTCACAAAAAGGTGGGATATTTTTTCTGTTTTTTTTTTTTTTTCTGTTAAAAAAAAAGGTGGGATATACCTCTGTGAATAAAAATTTGACTTGTCCGGTTGACAACGCTCAAATGCTTAGGGATCCAACCGATAAGAAATTGGAATTCCTGTTTAAAGACACATTTTCTTTGGCAGGTTTAGTGTCTCAACCTGCAGTGTTGACAATTTGTGTATGTCAATCCTTGAGGGACCAGTTGAGACAGGTGCTCAAGGTTATCCCTAATCAGCAGGCCCAGGATTTAGCCGAGCTGCCAGGGGCTTTATGTTTTGCAATTGACGTTATGAGAGATTCTATTCTTCAGGCTTCACGCATTATGCTTGGGATGGTGCATATATGTAGAATCTTATGGTTGAAAAATTGGTCAGCCGAAGCGTCATGCTAAAAATTCCTGGCTGTTTTTTTTTTCATTTCTGCGGTGAACGGATGTTTAGGGATGATTTTGGACAAATACATCCAAAAAATTGGAAAAAGACCCTTTTTCCAGTTAACCTCCCTGGCGGTATGATTCTGTCTGGAATTTTGTGCTGAAAGCGGTACAATTATTTTGCATGGAAATTTGGCGTTTTTATATTGTAGGCATGCAATTCTTATGAATAACTCACTTAAATCTGTCCGAACCAGAGTCTAGTAGACATCCCGGGTATGATAAAGTTTGAAACACAAAATCATAAATTAAATCACAAAATCATAAATTATAATATAATAAAAATATATATAAAAATGATTCAATAATGTAATCAAGTCAAAAACACAGAAATTTGCTCAGTTTACAGAATAGTCGCTGTCATTAAATTTAGTGTTTGATGATAAATTGTGATTCTAATTTATTATCGCTGTTTTCTAGCTGGTCTAAAACCACTTTTGACATAAAGGGACACTTTTTGGTTGCTATGGACAATCTCCAGTTTCC
Organism: Lithobates sylvaticus; assembly: GCA_028564925.1. NCBI lineage: Eukaryota > Metazoa > Chordata > Amphibia > Anura > Ranidae > Lithobates > Lithobates sylvaticus. The sequence goes on along the minus strand of CM053034.1, from coordinate 72,291,089 downwards.
AGGCAGGAAAAAATCTTTTCATTATATAAAATGACATGCAGGGCACTGGACAGACCACTAGGGACAAAGAGGATGTGTATTTTTTGTATACAGTACTGTAATCTGTAAGATTACAGTACTGTATGTGTACTGTGTTTTTAAACTTTTTTTAATTTGGCGCAGATCTCCGCTCCCGTGCGTCGTAACGTCGCAGGGAACGGAGATCAGCGGCACTTGGGCACTGTGTGAATCGAGCGGAGGAGCTCGCACACACAGCGGGGAGACATCGCAGGATCCAGGGGATAAGGTAAGTAACCCCCCCCCCCCCCTGTATCCTGCAACGCAAGCCCAAGTCTGGCTCGGGGTTACCGCTTTTGGTACGGAAGTTCCTGCCCCGAGCCAGACTCCGCCAGGGAGGCTACGAGAAGAATTAAACATCCCTCATTTAAACAGGCACCGTCTCCAGGGCCAGGGGCCAGACCGAATGCCTCTTTATGAAGGGTCACCCCCACTTGCTCAAGTGGGGGGAAGACTTCTGCAGTTCTCAAGGGTCTGGCAGGAAGAGTTTCGAAACAGATGGGGGGTCTCCACAATAACTCTAGATTTGAAACTAAAGTTCAGAGAATTCATATCTCCTCCTTTTCCCAACCAAAAATCCAGAGGAAAAGAAGTCTCTTTCAAGCATTAAACTGACTTTTGTCTCAAAAAGTTATCATGGTGATCCCCATGGAAGAGCAGGGGTTTGGGTTTTATTCAAGCCTTTTCACAGTACCAAAAACCAAATGGAGATGTCAGACCCATTTTAGATTTTTAAGATCTAATTGATTCCTGAAAATCATCTTTTTTCGCATGGAATCAATCTGAATAGTTGTCCCCATCCTACAAGGAGGAGAACTTCTGGCATCAGTTGACATCAAGGTAATACCTGCATGTGCCTATTTCCCCAGCTCACCAGAAATATCTACGTTTCGAGGTTGAAAAGCTCCATTTTCAGTTTTTAGCTCTGCCTTTATGTCTAGCTACTGCACCTCCTCTGGCCAGATTAAGGGCTCAAGGTATAACGATGATAGCTTACCTAGACAATCAGCTCTTGATAGACCAGTCGGTAGCCCGCTTAGACTAAAGTATAGTCACCACAGTTAACTACCTGATATACCTAGGTTGGATTCTTAACCTAGAGAAATCTTCTTTAAATCCATCAAGGAGATTACAATACTTGGGTCTGATCATAGATACAGCAGAGAAAAGGGTATTCTTGCCCCAGGCAAAGATCAGCGCCATAAAGGAGCTGATTCAGGTGGTCAGAGCAAAGAAGAATCTTGCATGAGGTTATTGGGAAAGATGGTGGCTTCATTCAAAGCCGTTCCTTACACTCAGTTTCATTCAAGACTGCTGCAAAGCAGTATCCTATCGGCTTGGAACAAGAAGGTCCAAGCTCTAGATTTCCCAATGCGTCTGTCTCCAAAGGTGCGCCGGAGCCTCAGTTGGTGGGGGACAACCAAAAATCTGCAGAAGGGAAAATCCTTCTTACCAGTTACCTGAAAGGTGGTAACAACAGATGCCAGCCTTTCAGGTTAGGGAGTAGTCCTGGAAGAGGCGACTGTTCAAGGGAAATGGTCCAGAACCGAAAAAGGACCTTGCCCATCAACATTCTAGAGATTCGGGCAGCGCGCTTGGCCCTGAGGGCCTGGACATTCAGGTTGCGTAATTGTCCTGTCAGGATCCAATCTGACAATGCCACGGCTGTGGCCTATATCAATCACCAGGGGGGCACAAGAAGTCATGCGGCCCAGAGAGGTGAATCATATCCTAACTTGGGCAGAAAACTATTTATGCATTCCCTCCTATTCTGCTGCTTCCACGACTTCTTCGCAGGATCTAGCAGGCCCAGAAAATCTTGGTATGCAGAGATCATAAAGATGGTGGTAGGAGACCCATGGACCCTTCCACCACAAACGGACCTACTCTTGCAAGGTCCGGTATTCCATCCTACCTTACCAACGCTAAATTTAACGGTTTGGCTATTGAGACCCACATTCAGAAGAAGCGGGGGCTGTCAGGTTCAGTGGTATCTACCTTGATTAATGCAGGGAAGCCGGCCTCCAGAGTCATATATTATAGAGTCTGGAAGGCATATGTTTCCTGGTGTGAATCCAGGGGTTGGCATCCCAGAAAGTATATCATCGGTAGAATCCTTGCCTTTCTGCAAATGGGATTAGAGATGAAGCTGGCCTTGAGTACTATCAAAGGCCAGGTCTCGGCCTTATCAGTATTGTTTCAGCGACCACTTGCTTCGGATTTCGTAGCTTTATACAAGGGGTAATGCTGCTTAATCCACGGCTAGATCACCCCTGAACCCTTGGGACTTGAATTTAGTTCTGTCGACATTACAGAAACAGCCTTTTGAGCCGTTCCGACATATTCCTTTAGTCCTTTTGACAAGGAAGCTAGTTTTCTTTGGTAGCCATATCTTCTGCAAGAAGAGTATCAGAGTTGGCTGCTCTTTCTTGTAAAGAGCCATATTTAATTATTCACAAGGATAGGGTAGTATTGCGTCCTCATCCTAACTTTCTACTAAAGGTAGTGTCAGGTTTTCATCTAAACCAGGATATTGTTCTACCTTCATTTTTTCCAGAACCCTGTTCTATGGAAGAAAAGTCACTACATTCTCTTTATGTAGAGCAGTCAAAGTCTACTTGGAGGCGACTGCTCAGATTCGAAAAACTGATGTTTTGTTTGTGTTGCCTGAAGGTCCTAAAAAAGGACAGGCAGCATCGAAATCTACTATTTATAAGTGGATTTGGCAAGTAATTGTTCAAGCTTATGGTTTGAGGAGGAAGATTCCACCTTTTCAAATCAAAGCACACTCCACCAGGGCTGTTAGTGCTTCATGTGCAGTGCATCACCAAGCCTCCATGGCTCAAATCTGCAGGGCCGCAACTTGGTCTCCAGTCCATACATTTACCAGATTCTATCAGGTGGATGTAAAAAAGCATGAGGATATCGGCTTTGGGCACAGTGTGCTGCAGGCAGCAGTAATGGTCCTCAGGTCTGATGGTGCCCTACTTTTGTTTGTGTCTCCCTCCCCTCAGATAGCATTTCTCTGGGACATCCCACATAGTAACTACTATGGCTCTGTGGAGGGACACAGGAGCAGACGGGGGCATGTGAGTGGGGTGACACAGGCATTCCAGGGCACGTTTACTTAGCATCAGGCTGAGCATTAATATCAGCGGCAGTGGCTGGACTATTGCTCAGCAATGCAGATGCATTTGTGCTTAGGACTATGCCTGCCAGAAGGGGAGGTGTAAACACCCCAAAAAAGAGGCCCAAGGGTATCTCCCTCAGGCTCTGAGGACCCAAATTTCACCTCTACAATGCCATCCTCCCCTAAAAAGACCAGGGGTGGCTGGTCAGGGTGAGCCATCGGGTCCGTCAAGGGTTGCAATTGTTTTTACCATTTCAGCCCCTGTCTATGTTACTGAGGAAGTTTTCTCCTCAGCATTTGTGTTATTGGAAAGGATAGCTGCCTTAATCGCATCTCCCCAGAATAGGAGAAAATGCAATAGGTCCCCTTCTACTGCCCAGGCCCCTCAAACAGAGGAACAATGAGCTAGAGAGGATGAATTCCCCTCAGGGGACCATGAAGCGGCTGATGACTCCTCTTCCGGGGGGATCAATTGTGGAACCTTCTTCAAGTTTCATCTTACTGAGATGGTCCGCTCCACATTTAAACTGCCCTTAACTGAGTTGGCTGAAGGCCCACTTCTTTTTGGGTTCGCTAAAACCTCCCCAGGCTTTGCGTGCCTTTCCTGTCCATCCTTTGCTGGAACAGCTTATGTATTCTGAGTGAGAGCACCCAGATAGGCATTTTTATCCTCCTAAAAAAAGTTCTCAGTACTTTATCCTATGGAGGAAAAATTCACTAAAAGGTGGGATATACCTCTGTGAATAAAAATTTGACTTGTCCGGTTGACAACGCTCAAATGCTTAGGGATCCAACCGATAAGAAATTGGAATTCCTGTTTAAAGACACATTTTCTTTGGCAGGTTTAGTGTCTCAACCTGCAGTGTTGACAATTTGTGTATGTCAATCCTTGAGGGACCAGTTGAGACAGGTGCTCAAGGTTATCCCTAATCAGCAGGCCCAGGATTTAGCCGAGCTGCCAGGGGCTTTATGTTTTGCAATTGATGTTATGAGAGATTCTATTCTTCAGGCTTCACGCATTATGCTTGGGATGGTGCATATATGTAGAATCTTATGGTTGAAAAATTGGTCAGCCGAAGCGTCATGCTAAAAATTCCTGGCTGTTTTTTTTTTTCATTTCTGCGGTGAACGGATGTTTAGGGATGATTTTGGACAAATACATCCAAAAAATTTCAAGTGGAAAAAGACCCTTTTTCCAGTTAACCTCCCTGGCGGTATGATTCTGTCTGGAATTTTGTGCTGAAAGCGGTACAATTATTTTGCATGGAAATTTGGCGTTTTTATATTGTAGGCATGCAATTCTTATGAATAACTCACTTAAATCTGTCCGAACCAGAGTCTAGTAGACATCCCGGGTATGATAAAGTTTGAAACACAAAATCATAAATTATAATATAATAAAAATATATATAAAAATGATTCAATAATGTAATCAAGTCAAAAACACAGAAATTTGCTCAGTTGCAGAATAGTCGCTGTCATTAAATTTAGTGTTTGATGATAAATTGTGATTCTAATTTATTATCGCTGTTTTCTAGCTGGTCTAAAACCACTTTTGACATTAAAGGGACACTTTTTGGTTGCTATGGACAATCTCCAGTTTCCAGGCAGAAAAAAATCTTTTTCATTATATAAAATGACATGCAGGGCACTGGACAGACCACTAGGGAGTGAATCATGTACCTTGCCTATCGGCAGTCTTCCAGGAATAGAATTGGTAGGCGGACTACTTGAGTCGCCAGCAGTTGTTCCCAGGAGAATGGTCCCTTCACCTCGATATCTTCCTGGCAATATGCTGGAGATGGGGGATCCCGGACGTAGACCTATTTGCGTCCAGGTTCAACAAAAAGATCGACAACTTTGTGTCAAGAACAAAGGATCCGATAGCATGCGGAACAGATGCCTTGGTGGCCCAGTGGGATCCATTTTCACTGATTTATGCATTCCCTCCTATTCTGCTGCTTCCACGACTTCTTCGCAGGATCTAGCAGGCCCAGAAAATCTTGGTATGCAGAGATCATAAAGATGGTGGTAGGAGACCCATGGACCCTTCCACCACAAACGGACCTACTCTTGCAAGGTCCGGTATTCCATCCTACCTTACCAACGCTAAATTTAACGGTTTGGCTATTGAGACCCACATTCAGAAGAAGCGGGGGCTGTCAGGTTCAGTGGTATCTACCTTGATTAATGCAGGGAAGCCGGCCTCCAGAGTCATATATTATAGAGTCTGGAAGGCATATGTTTCCTGGTGTGAATCCAGGGGTTGGCATCCCAGAAAGTATATCATCGGTAGAATCCTTGCCTTTCTGCAAATGGGATTAGAGATGAAGCTGGCCTTGAGTACTATCAAAGGCCAGGTCTCGGCCTTATCAGTATTGTTTCAGCGACCACTTGCTTCGGATTTCGTAGCTTTATACAAGGGGTAATGCTGCTTAATCCACGGCTAGGTCACCCCTGAACCCTTGGGACTTGAATTTAGTTCTGTCGACATTACAGAAACAGCCTTTTGAGCCGTTCCGACATATTCCTTTAGTCCTTTTGACAAGGAAGCTAGTTTTCTTTGGTAGCCATATCTTCTGCAAGAAGAGTATCAGAGTTGGCTGCTCTTTCTTGTAAAGAGCCATATTTAATTATTCACAAGGATAGGGTAGTATTGCGTCCTCATCCTAACTTTCTACTAAAGGTAGCGTCAGGTTTTCATCTAAACCAGGATATTGTTCTACCTTCATTTTTTCCAGAACCCTGTTCTATGGAAGAAAAGTCACTACATTCTCTTTATGTAGAGCAGTCAAAGTCTACTTGGAGGCGACTGCTCAGATTCGAAAAACTGATGTTTTGTGTGTGTTGCCTGAACGTCCTAAAAAAGGACAGGCAGCATCGAAATCTACTATTTATAAGTGGATTTGGCAAGTAATTGTTCAAGCTTATGGTTTGAGGAGGAAGATTCCACCTTTTCAAATCAAAGCACACTCCACCAGGGCTGTTAGTGCTTCATGGGCAGTGCATCACCAAGCCTCCATGGCTCAAATCTGCAGGGCCGCAACTTGGTCTCCAGTCCATACATTTACCAGATTCTATCAGGTGGATGTAAAAAAGCATGAGGATATCGCCTTTGGGCACAGTGTGCTGCAGGCAGCAGTAATGGTCCTCAGGTCTGATGGTGCCCTACTTTTGTTTGTGTCTCCCTCCCCTCAGATAGCATTTCTCTGGGACATCCCACATAGTAACTGTGACGGACCTCGTACCCAAGATGTCCGCCGTAACTGCTTCCTCTGTCCGGTACCATACAATCCAAGACCCCCTTAGCTTGCCCAGTCACCAGACAACACCAGTGTAGGGTACATCAGGAATTACTCTTTATTTGACATGTCACACTTATATACAGTTGACAGATGACTCAAGCCTAACCTAATTAGCATGAGCTAATTATCTTAATCAACACTGGGCTCCTTCATTCAATTGCAGGGTTAATTAGCACATACAACAATAGGTGAAACACTTCTACAAGCCAGACTATACTCAATTACATAACACAGGTGGCTGGAGTTCATGAGTCATGACATTAGCGTCTCTTGCTAATGCCAAATACACATACAGATTCTATGTGTATTGGGGGGCCAGCATGGACCTGAATCCAAGTATCACCAGCTCAGGGGTCCCAGGCTTGCAGCTCAAAGAGCACTGTTCCCCCAAATGCCAGGGCCCATAATCACAAGGCAACAGGCTCGCACTCAGTCCCCTCCAACAGCCCGTGTCCCGGCTAGGTCCGTCACATTTCTCCCCTTTCGGCAGGAGACTAACACAGGAGGAGACCCCAGACGGGTTGACTCAGAAGTTAGTCAGTGGTTCCAGTGCTCTAATGCCTGTACCCACACAGTACCCCAAACAAATTGTTTCAAACAGAGCACTCACCCAGCCAACCTCTGCCTCTCTCAAAGAACATATCTGCCGCTGGGGAGAGGCCTGGACTGGCCCTTCTCCCTGGAGTCTTTTCAGCCGCTGAAGAGAAGACAGGGTGACTGGGCTCACTCCATCCTGCTGTTGGGGATCTGGGCCGACCGCCCAGCATCCCTGGGTTATACTGGTGGAGACTGCATTCCCATCCACCTTTACAGGGAATCTGTCCTGTTTTAGTTGCGGGCAGAGGCCAGCAGCGCTCTGTTCCGTTGCCAGCAGTTCAGGTGGGTGTAGGAGCTTCCATACATCATCTCCTCCAGCTAACTGTTGGGGAGAGAGGCCGACTGCCCCAGCTCCCTGGAGCTCCGCAGCTGTGGCTGGTGCTGGACAGAGGTGGGTAGCACTCTGCCCTGTTGCCAGCACTTCTGCTGGGGACTCCACATCCTCCGCTCTGGTTAACCGTTGGGGCAGGAGGCTGGCTTCCTCCACTCCCACATCTGGCTGCTGGGACAACATGTCTCTGGTACTGTCTCCCAGGTGCACAAATCTTTGCTGGGGAGGAAAGATCGGTTTCTCCACCCAGGCCAACTGTTGGGGAGGGACGACACACACCTCCTCTCCCTTCTCCCCCTGTATCTGCTGCTGGGAAGTGATTGCCACCTTCTCACTCTGAGCCTCCATAACTGCCACCGATGTGGGGCAGAGGTCTTGGACCCTCTGTCCGGGGACCTGCGCTTCAGCTGGGGAAGTTCCTTGTAACTCCACGGATACTGCTGTTGGTGCTGGGCAGAGCTCAGTGAAGTTTGGCCCTAATACCAGCTCTTCTGCTGGAGGCTCATCAGGTTGTTTTTCCTCAGCAGAAAAGTCTATTAAATCCCCTGTCTCTACAACTGATGTCTGGGGATAGAGGTTCACCATCTGTCCGTGGAACCTAGAAGGTGCCATCGGTGCTGGGCAGAGGTTAGCAGAGCTTTGCCCTGTTGTCAGCACTTCAGCTTTGGGGATGGCAATCTCCAGATTTTCCACTGCCGATTCTCTGGCATGCTGCTGGACAGGCACATTCCACCATCCAACCTCATCTTGTGCAGTAACAGGTTTGTCAAGGTCAGTCAGCACTTCCTGCATCCGCCATAAGACCTCTGCATCCATAGCTGCGGGGGCAGGTGGGCAAAGCACTCTGTTACTATGCCACATTGCTGACTCTTCAGCCAGGATTTCAGAGCTGTCTGCTGGTATTTCCTGATAGTCCCAGGCAAAGGGAGCCTGCTGAGCAGAGTCTAGCAGCTGTATGTAGGCAACCTCCAGCTCCCATTCCTGAGCGGCCAGGAACTCCAAAATATTTTTCTCTGTGAGTACATCACAGGACACAGAGGTTTCCTCCCCTCTTTGGAATCACGTATATGGATGGAGGGGAGAACTTTGCTACAAAAACTGAGGTACTCCCTGTATCCGCAATGGGAGGGGTTATATAGGGGAGTGAACTTCCTGTCTTAGGGTTTGCCAGTGTCCATCACCTAAAGGTGGCCTATATAACCCACATAGTAACTACTATGGCTCTGTGTCCTGCTCAGGGGTCCCAGGCTTGCAGCTCAAAGAGCACTGTTCCTCCAAGAAAATGATTTTTACAGGTAAGCTGTTATAAATATCCTATTTTTTTCACACAAATAGAGCTTTCTTTTGGTGGGATTTAATCACCACTGTTTTTATTTTTTTTTCTGTATAAATTTAAAAAGACTGAAAAAAAAAAAAAAAAAGAAAAATTTTTCTTCTTTCTGTTACATGTCCAAAAAAAATCAAACTTCTTCATAAATTTAAGCCAAAATGTATTCTGCTATGTGTCTTTGGTAAGAAAATCCCAATAAGGGTATATAAATTGGTTTGTATGAAAATTATAGCGTCTACAAACTATGGTATATATATTTCTTGAAAATGCTAGGACAGTATAAACTATCCCAAACTGACCCCTTTTTGGAAAGTAAACAGGCCAAGGTATTTAGTAAGAGGCATGGCAAGTTTTTTTAAGTTATAATTTTTTCTCACACTTTTTTGGACAAGGAAGAAATTAAATAAAAAAATGTTTTCACAATTATTTTTTTTTGTTTTTGTTTTTTACACACTGTCACCAGTGCAGTACAGCCTCATTATATGACTGGCGTGGAAGGGATCAGGAATACTGACTGGTGACAGTATGTAAAAAAGTGTATTCCATAAAAAAAAAAAAAAAAAAAAAACTTTATTTTTTACCATTTTTTTTTTCAGAGTAGTTCTGGAGGGTGATCAAGGATTTTTTTTACACTGTTACTGCTTATAACAGTAATGATCACTGTTATAAGCAGTAGTTAACTTTCCATTCATGACAGCTTGCTTACTGTGGCAGGGTACGGAGTGTCGTCAAGGGATCACACCACTGTTCCCCCCCCGGTGGGCGCACTAGTGCGCATGTGCTAAGCAACGTACCAGTACATCACCCATCCTGGCTGTGCCACCATCTACAGTAAATGCACTGTGGTTGGGCATCAAGCAGTTAACACCAAAGTCAGCTAAATCTCAATACAATGCAATAAACTTAGGGTCCTTTCACACGGAACAGATCCGTGATTATCCGCCCCGTGAACATCTGCTTGCTCAGCGGGGATTGCTCCGTTGATCCTGGCTGAGCCGGCGGATGATAGGGCGGTCCATGCACACTGTGCAGGGACCGCCCTGTCAGATCTCCACTCTCCCCTATGGGGGATCGGATGAACACGGACAGACGATCTGCTCTGCAGACGGATAGAAAAATAGGATTTTCCTCCATCTGCAGAATCGGACCATAGCGGGGACAGATGATATTGGGTGTCATCCCATGTTCATCCCCTGACACCCGCTATCCCATAAGGATGCATGTATGTCTGTATTTCATCCGAAAACGGATGGATGAAATACGGACATACTGTCCGCACATGTGAAAGGGGCCTTAAGGAAATAAAACATGGACAGTTAAGAGTCAAATAACATATTTACAATTCACTTGAAGTGTAAAGTAATACTTCACAATGTTTTTCTGCATGGAATGGTTACAGTATAAATAAAATAGAAATTACAGTTACAAGAGAAGCACATAATAGCAGGAACATTAGAAACAGCGTCTTGGCTAAGATTTTAGGGGGAAAAGGAGAGAACAGACATTAGAACACTTGCTGCATGGTGTGAGTAATCCAATCACTTCATCAGGAACAAAGATTCTCAAGCTAGGTATTAAGGCTGTGTTTCTGTGCTCATGTTTACAGTATATAAGCTGTATTAATTTTACTAACTGCTTTACATTTTTTGTGTAATGTAGGTAGTGTCTGGGTCTTTAAGGTGTACAAACAATATGAAGGACAGTGTGACAAGGATCTTTATTTATTTGCTTTCGGAATCCTGTTACTTGAATATGTGCTGCTTGGATTAGCCCTGATTTGTCCATGTTTATGCGGTTCTCCTAGAGCATTTTATGAGAGGTAATATTTCCAAAATTATTATTATTATTTTTTTTTTTATTTATGTAATTAAAGAAAAGGACCAGAAACGGAATATATATATATATATATATATATATATATATAATTAAAAACTTAAAGTAGATTTAGTAGGGGCAGTGATTTGTACACACTTTTCTTCTGGCAGGAGAAAAGGAGCTTCAAAAACATTTCCAAGCCACATTTTTGCAAACACGTTTAGGCATGTTTAAGTGCATCAAGTGCTTGGGCGTTCATTTCATTGGCCAGAATATTAACTTATTCTGGCCATTGAAATTAAAAAAATGATCAAGTGCTAAATGCGCCTTGCGCTTAGGAGCATTTAGATGCATTTAGACGCATCAAGGGTTTTTCAGCCAAATCGCTCCTCCCCTGAATGCACAAATTATGCTTTTTTTTGCCTTTAAATGCCCCTGCCTCTAAACTCCTGTAAACACCTACAATATGTCACAAAGTTGAGTACACTCCTCACATTTTTGTAAATATTTTATTATATCTTTTCATGTGACAACACTGAAGAAATTACACTTTGCTACACTGTAAAGTAATGAGTGTACAAACTGCTGGCAACAAAAGTGAGTACACTAAGTGAAAATTTCCAAATTGGGCCCAAATTAGCCATTTTCCCTCCCCGGTGTCATGTGACTAGTTAGTGTTACAAGGTTTCAGGTGTGGATGGGGAGGAGGTGTGTTAAATTTGGTGTTATCGCTCTCACTCTCTCATACTGGTCATACTGGTCACTGGAAGTTCAACATGACACCTCATAGCAAAGAACTCTCTGAGGATCTGAAAAAAATAATGTGTTGCTCTACATAAAGATGGCCTAGGCTATAAGAAGATTGCCAAGACCCTGAAACTGAGCTACAGCATGGTGGCCAAGACCATACAGCGGTTTAATAGGACAGGTTCCACTCAGAACAGGCCTCGCCATGGTCGACCAAAGAATTTGAGTGCACATGCTCAGCGTCATAACCAGAGGTTGTCTTTGGGAAATTGACGTATGAGTGCTGCCAGCATTGCTGCATAGGTTGAAGGGGTAGGGGGTCAGCCTGTCAGTGCTCAGACCATACACCTCACACTGCATCAAATTGGTCTGCATGGCTGTCGTCCCAGAAGGAAGTCTCTTCTAAAGAGGATGCACAAGAAAGCCCCCAAACAGTTTTCTGAAGATAAGCAGACTAAGGACATGGATTACTGGAACCATGTCCTGTGGTCTGATGAGACCAAGATAAACTTATTTGGTTCAGATAGTGTCAAGCTTGTGTGACCAGATGAGGAGTACAAAGACAAGTGTGTCTTGCCTACTATCCACCCTAGTAAGGTCTTTTTTTACCTACAAAAAAATGTGCATTTATTAATGTAAAATGAACTTATCCTTTAAAATATATATATATATATATATATATATATATATATATATATATATATATATATATATATATATATAGTGTATACACATACACAGCAATAGCATACATAGAAAACATTAAAAAATGTTGTACTTACTGTAAAACTTCCTGAGGTCCTTTGAATGACACTGGAATATAGAAATTCTCAGGCATTTAGGTTATATTGCAGAATTCTGGAGACTTGGACACTGGAAAATAAAAAAAGCTGTTGATCAGCCAGGTATAACCTCTCTCACTGCCATCATGCTTCAGTATTTTATGGTAAGTTAAGTTAGTAAGTTAAGTCAGCCCCCATATAACCCTGCCTCCAACAGTTGTGCCTCAGTTTTGTGAGAAAGCGTATATAAAGCCAATAATACAGAGAGGTGGAACCCTCAGTGGGCTTCAAGAAATAGATTTTATGTTAAGTCTCATCTGCTGAGACACCGGAATGTAGTAATTCTTAGACATTTGGAAAGTCCAAAAGCAGTCCAACTGAGGGGTAGGTAATAGCCACTAAGAGATCCAACTCATGTGAAAATCTTACTATAAGAGTATCCAAATAAAATCAATGTCTAAACGAAGGCTAGATGAGGGGTGCCAAAGGAAATAGGAAGAGAAGAAGGGATCAACCCAATATTCCAGACCAAGCAGGTACAGTAATTATCACTAGAGAGAAACTGCTACCTGAAAGAATGATGGCCCTCAACTAATAATGTGGAGAACAAGCACATAAAGAAAAGAGAGGAAACAACAAATTGCCCAAATAGAGAAAAACAATCATGGGCCATTAGTTCAATAAGAAAGATAGTTAAAAACAAAACACTTACTAGGGTAAAGGCTAAAGCCTAGGATACCTAATATCCCCTAGTTATAGGGGAAAGGAAGATTAGAAAAACAAAGTAACCCTTGACTTGAGGAAGAGGGAGATCCATAATATAAAGGATATGATAGCAGTCTCATAAATGAAGAAATGGAAGGAAAGCCTTAAACTGTAAAAAAGAAGGGTAGGGTAAAATCCCCTTAACAAAAGGGTGGGGTGATCCAATACACATATAAAAAAGGGTTAGGCACAGCGAGGATATATTGTAACAAACATTGGGATACAAGGATATCAGGACAAACAGGATGAACATGAGTCCTTCCAACTCACACCAAAACATGTTTCAAGGGTGTGGTAGCCACACCACAACCTACCTGATCAAACATTAAATACAATAGTACAGGACTCATTATACTGCATTCAAACCTGAGCTACATGGAAAAGTAGACAGAAATGTGCGTTTCTACCCACGTTTCCAGAAACAAATGAAAAACGCATGTTGCCAAATGCGCTTGGCTCAGTGCCAAAAAATTATACTTGAGCTTCTTTTGGCACATTTTTTGTGTGTCAGGTAGCACATTCAATTCAATGGAAAACGCACCAAAAACACGCTAAAACATGTGGCGCAAAACGCGACATACCACATCGCTTAGGTGTGAATGTAGCCTTAAACTTAATAGTACTATGAATAATAATTCTGACAGAGAGTAGGGAGAAGCTCAATCCTCCAGTAATAGGCCCCATGAAGGCCTCCAGTCTTGCACTCATCACACATCTCACTTAGGAGATCTCTGCAGCCAGGTAACAGAGTGTCCTACCTGCTGGCCTTCCAGGGAGCTACAGGGCTTATTAAACTGGATACTTCTTTACAAGGAAGAAAGGAGGTGCACGTTTGTGTGCATAACCCTCACTATTTAAAGTGGGGAACATCAGATAAAGGTATTCTGAAACAAAACTTTGAGAGTGGGAAAGAAACAGTATGGACACAAATGTCACATGAAACACTGTCCAGCATAGGGAATCAGTTCCTAAGTCAGTTGCAAAGGAGTTCTCAATTTTTCAGGAGATGACATTGCAGCCTGAAGTACAGTGGAGGTCAGATTAAAAGAATGACGAAAGAGATATTCCCCCAAAAGCTTATTTTATTTTAGTTGAAGAAAACAGAAGAATTAAAAGGCTAGCAAAAAATAAATATCCATTTACAAGTTTACTTAAAGTTTCAAAACTGTATTTGGTGTTGTCCCAGAGGGTTAAATTATGCTTTGTGTACCTCAGGGAGAATTTTTAGGTTTTAGGTTTCTGAGAGTTTTTCAACATTTCAATTTTCAAATGCCCTTATTGAAAATCCATTCCAAATTTGTTTTTCTTTAGAGTCTATTGAGGGACACAGGAATGTAGTAAATCATAAAAACGAAGTCAGGAGGTTTAGACACTGGCAAACAAAAAAAAAAAAACCTTAAGCCAGCCCCCATATAGCCCGGCCTCCAACTGTCATGCCTCAGTTTTTTTCTAATGTTCTAAGAGGTTAAAAGTTTTTTCATTTGCTCTGCTGAGAAAAACACTTTTTTTTTTTTCATTTTACTCGATTTTTTAAATGTGTTCCCTCAGTGTGTTCTAACTGTAGGGGGATGGGCTCACTAGAACATGACAGAGACCATTGTTCCCGATGACACTAGCCCGTGATTTAAAGGAGACGTACAGGTACGCCCATTTGCACAGCCATGCCATTGTGCCGACGTATATCGTTGTGTGCTGGACAGCAAGTGATTAACCACTTCAATACCAGACACTTAGACACCTTCCCGCCCAAGCCAATTTTCAGCTTTCAGCGATGTCGCAATTTGAATGACAATTGCGCGGTCATGCTACACTGTACCCAAACAAATTTTTTATCATTTTGTTCCAACAAATAGAGCTTTCTTTTGGTGGTATTTGATCACCTCTGCGATTTTTATTTTTTGCGCAACAAACAAAAAAAGACCGAAAATTTTGCAAAAAAACAAGTTTTTCTTTGTCACTGTTAATTTTTTTTGTAAATAAGTGCGTTTTCTTCTTCAATGACGGGCACTGATAAGGCGGCACTAATGGGCACTGATAAGGCGGCACTGATGGGCACCGATGAGGTGGCACCAATTAGGGGCACCGATGAGGTGGCACTGATGATGGGCACTGATAGGCGGCACTGATGGGCACTGATAGGTGGCACTGATGGGCATTGATAGGTGGCACTGGTATGCGGCACTGATGGGCACTCATAGGCGGCACTGACGGGTACTTATGGGTGGCACTGATGCGCACACATAGGTGGCACTGATAGGTGGCATGCATGGGCACTGATAGGTGGCATGGATGGGCACTGATAGGTGGGCATGGGTGGGCACAGATGGGCACTGATAGGTGGCACTGATGGACGCTGATGAGTGGCACCGATGACACTTATGGGTGGCATTGCTGGGCATCCCTTTTTTTTACTTTTTTTAAATTAAATATGATGTGCCAATCAGTGCCCATCTGTGGGCACTGATTGGCATATTTTTTGAATTTTTTTTTTAACATGTGGATGGCCATGGGGCATGTACCTGGCCATCCACATGCTGGGGGCTTCCCTGGTGGTCCTGGGGGCTTCCCTAGTGGTCTAGTGTGGGCATCTGAGGGGGGGCTGCGCTGATAAACAATCAGCGCAGACCCCCCCTGTCAGGAGAGCCGCCGATCGGCTCCCCTCTACTCGCGTCTGTCAGACACGAGTGAGGAAAAGCCGATCAACGGCTCTTCCTGTGTACATCGTGATCAGCCGTGATTGGACACGGCTGATCACGTGGTAAAGAGCCTCCGCCGGAGGCTCTTTACCGAGATCAGTGTAGCGGTGTGTCAGACTGACACACCGCTCCACCGATCGCCGCGATGCGCGCCCCCACGGGCGCGCGGCGGCTGTTATCCTGAAGGACGTCATATGACGCCCAGTCAGGATAACGAAACCACTTCCCGGACGTCAATATGCTATTGACCGGGCGGGAAGTGGTTAAGAAACACACAACGCAAATCACTGCCCAATTGTGGCAAAAACACACAGAGAGTAGGGAGAAACACACTACATGCTTATCTGCAGCTTTGCCATTGAAGTTTAGTGAACCAAAAAAAGCAAAAAAAAAAAATCACTGTTTTGTGTTTTAAAAAGTCCCTGACCCTTTCCAGAAAAAAAGCCATAATGTGAACGTGTCCCATAGGAAACCATGTTAAATGAACTGTAGTGCGTAGTGAACTGATAACATTTGCTTGCTTGCTTGGGTCAAATAGTGCAAACATTTGCTCCTATGCAGTATGGTTTGTGTATGTAGTTGGGTAGTATATTGGGTTGAATTACTGTATACTTTACCCTTCATTTCAATTAATGTTCTTCTATTATTGTATTTCAGATTAGAGTGACAAGTGTAAAATAATCAGGTAAATCAGTGGAAAAAATCTGTGGAAATCATATAATAAAGAAAACTGGAAAGAAAACGCCAATACAGTGAAAATCAGAATGATCACAATTTGTTTATATAAGCATTTATGTTAACAGATAGGTAAATGTGCTATAATTGCTGCTGAATGGTTTACATTTTCTCACATTATGCTCAGGAATTCATTATCTTTATAAGACTTCATGGTCTCAAAATACAGATTAAAAATTAGAATGTGACCATATGACACTATACTGTTCATCTATTAATATGTTTTTCATTTATTAATATGTTCATAATATGTGGAACTATAATAAAAATGTTATAACTTTCACAAATGTAGGACAAATGTTTTTTTTTCTATAGCAGTAATTCTTGACCAATGGCTCAGGAAAAAAAAAAAAAACATGACTTTCAGCACACGTTAATATTGCTCCCATGAGGTTCTATTCATAGCAGGAATATTCAGGGTTTTTTTTTTAGGTGGAACTTGGTGGAACTCAGTTCCACCCCCTCTGGCTCAGACCCTTTGATCCCTGCTCACCACAATCACTTGTAGACACAGAAGTCCAGTTTCTGTGTTTACAAGTGACAGCTCTGCGCTCTGTGTGTAACCTCCCTGAACTCTGCACTCTGTATGTAATGCAATACTGGTATTTATTGCCCCCTACTGTTTGTGAAATCTGACCGCACTTACTATATGATGTGATTTGGAAGGTGTGTATGTGGGGGAGGAGTTTGGGGGGGGGGGGGGGTCATGGTTGAGTTCCAGCACCTATTGTTTGAGAAAAAACTCCCTGGGAATACTCATATCAGAAGCAGGAGCTTTACTGGCACAGGACCTTTACTTTAAATGATGACAAGGTCACTCTAGACCTGTTGTAAACTAAGGCTACTTTCACACTGAGTCGCGTTACAGGCAATACAACACTAAAAATAGTGCCTTGAAAGAGCCTCTTCTCTCACTCCAATGTGAAAGCCCAAGGTCTCCCATCGGCATTCTCCACTCCTCCTTCCTGCTGGTGCCCCCTCAGCAAACTGTGTGCTGAGGGTGCAGTATATCTAAAACCAAGAACAAGAATGTAATATACAGTAATTGCAGCTTAACTGTTCTTAGAGTTGGGAGATTCAATAGTTTTTATTTTTAAGGCTAAGAAAATTTTATATCAGTATAGAAAATATATGATTAATCCTGCCATAAATCTTCTGTTCTTGTCACATACTAATCTAAAATCTCATACTATGATTTCCAGACATCTCAAGTCTCCCGTGAGTCGCAGGAGTCTGCCACATTTGGCTGCGGGCTCCCGGACACCCGCGAGCACAGGGAGATCTCCCAGCTGGGTCTGTCACTCAGCCACAGACAGAGCAGCCTGAGCGGCCGAATGAAGAATGGCCACTCTGTCTGTGGCTGAGTGACAGGCGGATGCAAGGCACTGTGAGCTGAAGCAGAGGGGGGAACAGCCCATACTGCTGTCCCCAGTCTGCTTTGGCTGCTGCATGGGTACTTTTTTTTGGGGTCGGTCCGGCCGATTTAGCAGGGAAGGAGGGGGTGGGCGGAGGCAGAGAGAAGACTGTGATCTGCAGGCTGTAGCAATTAAAAGAAGAAAAAAAACTTTCCCCTGTCAAGCGGACTCTTTCTCATGAGTCCCTTGACAGGGGAAACATGACAGTCCCTTCTATATCAATACAGTGGGCAGACCGGCACTGTCATGTACTTGTCGCACGGGAGATCACTGTCTTCTCTCTGCCTCCGCCCACCCCCCTCCTTCCCAGCTGAATCGGCCAGACCGACCCCAAAAAAGTACCCGTGCAGCAGGCTGGGGACAGCAGTATGGGCTGTCCCCCCTTCTGTTTCAGCCCACCCCCTTCCTTCTGGGGAATTCTCTGACTGGGATGGCTCACCAGCCCCATTGCAGCTCGGCCCCTGGCCTCAGCAGCCAGACTCCAGCAGCCAAGCCCTTGGCCCCAGCAGCCAGACCCCTGGCCCCAGCAGCCAGACTCCAGCAGCCAGACCCTTGGCCCCAGCAGCCAGACTCCAGGACCAGCAGCCTAGATGCAGCAGCCAGACCCTTGGCCCCAGCAGCCAGACCCTTGGCCCCAGCAGCCAGACCCTTTGCCCCAGCAGCCAAACTGCAGGACCAGCAGCCTAGCTACAGCAGCCAGACCCTTTGCCCCAGCAGCCAGACCCCTGGTCCCAGCAGCCAGACTCCAGGACCAGCAGCCTAGCTGCAGCAGCCGGACCCTTGGCCCCAGCAGCCAGACCCCTGGTCCCAGCAGCCAGACTCCAGGACCAGCAGCCTAGCTGCAGCAGCCAGACCCTTGGCCCCAGCAGCCAGACTCCTGGTCCCAGCAGCCAGACTTCAGGACCAGCGGCCTAGTTGCAGCAGCCAGACCCTTGGTCCCAGCAGCCAGACCCCAGGACCAGCAGCCCAGCTCCAGCAGCCAGACCCTTGGCCCCAGCAGCCAGGCCCTAGCAGCCAGACTCCAGGGGCAGTAGCCCAGCCCCAGCAGCTGTGTGATCAGGCTGCATTTCATTGGGCACTGGTATAGCTGCATTTAATTGGCACTGATCAGGCTGCATTTAATTGGCACCGGTAAGGCTGCATTTTATTGGGGGGGGGGGGGGGGGGTCGGCAGCGGCACAAAGTGTTACCTCCATGAAATGACTTTGCAGAATGCAGCAACCACACAATTGAGAGAGTGAGGTTAAAAGCTGGGGGAGGAGTTCAGGATTGAAGGTTGATTTAGAGGTTTAGTGAAAATTGAAAGAATGGTGTAGCACTAAAAATATAATATTCCCTGTTTTTGCCACCTGTGAGCAGCTAGCGGGGCCACCACAGGTAATCGCTGGCTGTGCGGACAGCCACAAATAACTGTGGCTGCCACTGACTTGTCATTGAAGTGTACAGAGCTCAGTGGCTGCAGCTAGCTGCTCACATGCAGCAAAAACAGCTTCAGGAATCAGCATATTGCTGCCGCTGTCATTCACACCAGGGCTAGTCACCTGTACAAATGTAGCCTTAAAGTGTCCAAACAATCAAAATATTCAATAATAAAGTGAGTAGTCGACCTCCACGTGAAAAACTGCAGATATTCAGAATAGAATAGAATAGAATTTAAAATAGGCTTATGTAGTTTCTTTGGCTCCTATGAAATGTACACTATATTACCAAAAGTATTAGTATTGGTATTGTGGCCTGCACAGAGTCCTGACCTTAACCTGATAGAACACCTTTGGGATGAATTATTTGATAAAGCAGGGATTAGCAGCTGTGTGTAGTAAACCTGGTCCATCTAATCCAATGTAACAAACCAAAGAAGAGACCTAGTGCTCAAGGCACGGTATGACCCCTCTGGATTTTTGAAGGCAGACCAGGTATTGAATAAAAAGTATATATTTATTGAAAACATACAATAAAATGACAGTATCAAGAAAGTAGCATATAATCACACACATGGTTGGACTTGATGGACTTGTGTCTTTTTTCAACCTCACCTACTATGTAACTATGGAATAGAGGGGTGGGGACCTGGTCCCCGACCAGGTCACCACAAAGGATTTGTGGGCAATGTTGGACTATCACGGTACGGTAAGACAATAAGATATAAATGAGTAGCGAGTATATAGTAAATAATATAAATAAAATCATTTTATTAATACAAAAATATTAATTGATTACAAGTAAAAACATAGCAAGATTTCATATATGTCGCCAGAACAGTTAACCCCGGATTGGGGGGGAGTCACAGTGGGACAATTCATCACAGACAACAATTCGACTAGTTTTGCGGACAGTAGCCGCTTCATCAGGAAACTATCTGTGAAATGATTAACAAATAATCAAAGAACAATATACAGTAAATGATGATGATATATCAAGACATTTAAACTACATAGATGGTATATAAGGGGGAAGGGAAAAAAAGGGGGCCAGACTGCTTACCCATGCCCTGACAGACTCCGATCGCATAGCCACCAAGGTGGAGGTCTCCCGCGGCGACTCGGGGGAGCTACATAGCATGATGGACCAAATTCTAAAGGGATAAATTGACATAATGATAGGTAGGTGTGGTATAGACCTTCGTGGGTATGCACGTGTGAACCAGTGAAAAGTGATGGAATGGTGAGTGATCGAGTGAACAATGTGAAACCAGAAAAATGTGAAATTGAGATAATTGACAAACCTCAAGAGGAGTTTGCAAAAGTGGACAGTGGGATACGAGCTGTTAGTGATTGGAAAATACTGGGATGACAAAAGTGATATGAAGGAGGTTTAGGAATGTGAAGAATCAAAACAATGAGAGAAAAAACGACAAGAAAACCAAAACAAAGCAAAAAAAAAAAAATGAGGGGGGGGGGGGGGGGAGGGACAAGGGGGTGAAAAAAAGAGAGGGGAAAGGGAGGGGAACCGTAGGATAAAGGAGAGGGGGGGGAGGAAAAACATAGAGTGGTGAATGTGTAGTGAACAAATGAAGAGGGGGGGGGGGGGGAAGAAAACGAGTGAGAAGTGAAGAGGGATGGTTAAAAAAGTTGGGGTGAATGGAAGAGGTGGAAGGAAAAGAACAGGAGGAGTTATCAGGGAAAGAAGTGTGAGGAGGGGAAGGGGAAAGACAGTGTGAGGAGGGGAGGAGGGGGGGGGGGGTTGGGATACAGTGCAGGAGAGAAAAGATAAGGTGAGAGAAAAGAGGAGGGGATAAGGTGACGAAAAGTGAGAAAAAGGTGAAATTAAATGTAGATGAAGGAACCACAATACCTGGAAATTTTTAAATGAATAAGGTTTGGGGATACCGGGATGAGTGGTGCGGCTGAAGATGGAGCTATCAGCCTGCACCTACAGTGGGCCCTGTTGTAGCCAGATGGCATGTGGTGGAGGCATGGATGAGCCAATCCACCCGTGCCATAGACACCTATAGGGGGAGAAAAAGGGGACAAAGCCATAAGGTTAGAAAAGCCTATAATAGGTGACCTGAAATGACAGGTGCTACAGCAAGGCTGAATAAACTGATATATTCCCCAGGTGACTTACTTAGTACTGGCTACAACATGCTGTCCCATGTATCCAAGGTCCAGAGCATGGGGAAACAGGCAAACTGCCTGCTATTTGTAGCTCCCAACCCTGCGACGTGGTACCGCTCGGATCAATGCCGGCGTCTGACGCCGAAGGATCAGGGCTCCCGCATTGCGCGCGCACGCACGAGAACACCGCGCGCACGTGTGCGCGAGCACGTCGCGCGCACGTGTGCGCGAGCACGTCGCGCGCACGTGTGCGCGAGCACGTCGCGCGCACGTGTGCGCGAGCACGTCGCGCACACGCATGCGCACTAGACCCAATAGCCGAGGAAGAGGATTCCCAGCCTGAGCCAGTGCAAGGGGAGGAGGTGGCCCCGGGTCGGGTCCAACCTCCCCACCCGGGAGCCCACCGGGCCGCCGCGGGATGGCACACCAGCGGCCTGCCATGCACCAGAGTACAGAGTCGGGGACCACAGGAGGGGGAGGGCAAGCAGTGGAGCTCGATAAAAGGCTAGAATAAGGAATATTTTTATGGCTAAAACCAATAAAGAAGGAAATAAATATGTACAATAATGTAATATGAGGTATATAATGTTAATGTGCTGCTGAGTGGAGTCCCTGGTGAGCTACTTGGGGTGGATATACTTGCAGGCTGCAGGCTCCATCTTCAGCCGCACCACTCATCCCGGTATCCACAAACCTTATTCATTTAAAAATTTCCAGGTATTGTGGTTCCTTCATCTACATTTAATTTCACCTTTTTCTCACTTTTCGTCACCTTATCCCCTCCTCTTTTCTCTCACCTTATCTTTTCTCTCCTGCACTGCACATTTGTTCACTACACATTCACCACTCTATGTTTTTCCTCCCCCCCTCTCATTTATCCTACGGTTCCCCTCCCTTTCCCCTCTCTTTTTTTCACCCCCTTGTCCCTCCCCCCCTCATTTTTTTTTTGCTTTGTTTTGGTTTTCTTGTAGTTTTTTCTCTCATTGTTTTGATTCTTCACATTCCTAAACCTCCTTCATATCACTTTTGTCATCCCAGTATTTTCCAATCACTAACAGCTCGTATCCCACTGTCCACTTTTGCAAACTCCTCTTGAGGTTTGTCAATTATCTCAATTTCACATTTTTCTGGTTTCACATTGTTCACTCGATCACTCACCATTCCATCACTTTTCACTGGTTCACACGTGCATACCCACGAAGGTCTATACCGCACCTACCTATCATTATGTCAATTTATCCCTTTAGAATTTGGTCCATCATGCTATGTAGCTCCCCCGAGTTGCCGCGGGAGACCTCCACCTTGGTGGCTATGCGATCGAAGTCTGTCAGGGCATGGGTAAGCAGTTTGGCCCCCTTTTTTTCCCTTCCCCCTTATATACCATCTATGTAGTTTAAATGTCTTGATATATCATCATCATTTACTGTATATTGTTCTTTGATTATTTGTTAATCATTTCACAGATACTTTCCTGATGAAGCGGCTACTGTCCGCGAAACTAGTCGAATTGTTGTCTCTGATGAATTGTCCCACTGTGACTCCCCCCAATCAGGGGTTAACTGTTCTGGGGACATATATGAAATCTTGCTATGTTTTTACTTGTAATCAATTAATATTTTTGTATTAATAAAATGATTTTATTTATATTATTTACTATATACTCGCTACTCATTTATTTCTTATTGTCTTACCGTACCGTGATAGTCCAACATTGCCCACAAATCCTTTGTGGTGACCTGGTCGGGGACCAGGTCCCCACCCCTCTATTCCAAAGATTCCTGGATGATGGTACAAGTTCACTTATTTATCATGTTTTACTCAATCATAGAGACCACAACATTTTCGTATACTATGTAACTATGTAAAAGTACAAGGTTAACAACAAGTAAGCTCAGTACAAAACATTAGCATGAAATTTAGCTGACCTAGAAACATTTCTAAATTTTTCTAACATTTTCTAGGGCAGCTAAGTTTCATGCTAATGTTTTTTTCTGAGCTTACGTGACAGAGCGAGAACCGGGATCTGTGTTGAAACGCTCAGATCCCAGTTCTCTCAGGAGAGAGGAGACAGATCGTGTGTTCATACTATATATGAACACCGATCTCTGTCTCCTCCTAGTCAGTCCCACTCCCCCCACAGTTAGAACACACACTAGGGAACACAATTAACCCCTTGATCGCCCCTAGTGTTTACTGATACAGTAATCAGTGCATTTTTATAGCACTGATTGCTGTATAATTGTCACTGGTCCCAAAAATGTGTCAAAAGTGTCCGAGGTGTCGGTATCGCAGTCCCGATAAAAATCGCTGATCACCGCCATTTCTAGTTGAAATAAAAATAATAATAATAATGGCATAAATCTATCCCCTATTTTGTAGACGCAACAACTTTTGCGAAAACCAATCAATATACGCTTATTGCGTTTTTTTTTTTTACCAAAAATATGTAGAAGAATACATATCGACCTAAACTGAGGAATATGTTTATTTTTTATTTTTTTTGAATTGGGATATTTATTATTTATTAAAAGTAAGCTATGCTATGTGTTTTTTTCAAAATTGTTTTCTTTTGTTTATAGTGCTAAAAATAAAAAACGCAGAGGTGATCAAATACCTTTAAAAGAAAGCTCTATTTGTAGGAAAAAAAGGACGTCAATTTTGTTTGGGTACAGCGTCGCAGGACAGCGCAATTGTCAGTTAAAGCAACGCCGTGCCATATTGCAAAAAATGGCCTGGTCATTGAGCAGTCAAATCTTCTGGGGCTGAAGTGGAAAAACCCCTGATGGGCCTAAACGCAGCTTAATGCGTGTTAACGCTGTATACTGCGCTAGGCTGCGTTAAGCGTTTTTAAGCTGTAGTAATTGGATTGGAAAGTGGACAATAGAAGAGGGCAGAGAAGGGCTGCTAAACGCGCATTAACGCCAATGCAAAACGCTTTCTAAAAGCACGTTTTTACAGCTGCTTTTTCCTGGTGTCAGAACTGCCTTAGCAACTCGTTTTTTCAAACACCCTGTGTGCATGAGGCCTTATACTCACCTAGGTGGATGCAGCATCGATCCGCTGATCGCTCAGTTCTCCCCTCTGCTCTGAGCAGAGAGCCGTAACACCACACAGCCTTGGTGACAGGTGACAGCATATTCTGGAAGCACATATTTGCTTGTGGATTTGATTTTGATTCTTTTACAAGTAGTTTGGCTTCTATACAGCAGCGGCACCACAATTTGATTCATTGCTTTTAAAAACAGCCTTTTCAGGTAATTTTTACAGTGACACATACTTCGATTGATGGTGGTTCTTAAGGCTGTCTCTAATGCAAAACTATTATGCTGCTGGACATTTTCTGTCAAATTATTTAGGGCATTAAGAGAGCATATATTAGAAGGGAAGGGGGAGGGGAATGTGGGACTTTAAATGAAGCTGTGCCTGGTTAGGCCACGTGCTTCCATCCCTTTCAATATGGTACAAGAAAAAAAAAGGGGCAGAGAGGGTGGGACTTTAAATGAAACACGTAGCAGCAACTGAGTAATTAGGTGGACATGTAAGAAGATATTTATTGGTACAAAACACTGATATACGCACATAATATATATATAAAGGGAAATAGGGAAATGAATCCCACATAGTAACCATGATAATAATATGGATATCAATTGCATGACATAATAAATCACCAGAATCCACCAGAATTAATGTATATACACAACATAATTTCAAAAATACTGTCTGCATGGCCTTGCTATTCCCAGTCAGTGTTAATATAGATAAGCATGATTGTGAAAAGTTCAATTGACCCCATGATGGTACAATACACGGCATATACTGCCTCTACGCGTTTCGTGGTGTATAACCACTTGTCAGGAGTAGGGATGAGCCGAACACCCCCGGGTTCGGTTCACACCAGAACCTGCGAACGGACCGAAAGTTCGCACGAATGTTAGAACCCTATTAGTTACAATGGACGCGGGCGTTCGAAATCTAAAGTGCTAATTATAACGGCCAATATGCATGTTATTGTCATAAAAAAGGTTTGGGGACCCGGGTCCTGCCCCAGGGGACATGTATCAATGCAAAAAGAAGTTTTAAAAAACTGACGTTTTTTCTGGAGCAGTCATTTTAATGATGCATAAAGTGAAAAAAAAAGTGAAATATTCCTTTAAATATGGTACCTGGGGGGTGTCTAAAGTATGCCTGTGAAGTGGCATGTGTTTCCCGTGTTTAGAACTATCCCTGCACAAAATGACATTTGTAAAGGAAAAAAATAAGCCATTTAAAACTGCTTGCGGCTTTAATGTCATGTCGCAGATGGCTGGATTAGATGACAACAGGGCAGAAGGGCAGATACAGGTGCAGGTTGTATACTGTACTGTGCTAGACTCACACAGGACACATACTAACTCCTGCAGATGGCTGTATTGGTAGAGAACAGCACTTTCCCCACACGCAAATGCCTGAGAAGAACACACTATCCCTGCCTATTTTTCCTTTATCCCTACACTTTCCCCACACGCAAAGGCTGAGAAGAATACACTAGCCCTGCCTATTTTTCCTCTATTCCTACACTTTCCCCACACAGAAATGATTCACATATAGTGTACAGTACACTGTCCCTGCCTACCAATACTCTTTCCCTCAACGCCGGAACACGCTACACGAGGCCGCCGGCGCGGCGGCCTTATATAGTGTGGGGCGTGTGCTAAACCCCCTGAGCTATAATTGGCCACAGGCATCCTGCCTGTGGCCAATTATTGCTCTCCTCGCCGCTGGCTCTATGATTGGCCAAGCATGCGGGGTCACAGTGCATGCTTGGCCAATCATCAACCAGAAATGCACTGCGACTGGTGCAGTGCATTGTGGACCATTCGCATCACACGAATTTGATGCAAACGGCCCTCAGAGTTCTGAACTCGACGAGCGGACGAACGGCCGATGTTCGATTCGAACATGGGTTCGAATCGAACACCGGGCCCATCCCTAGTCAGGAGGAGGCACATAATGGATCTATAATATGAAAAATAAAAAAATGGGTCTAAATAGTCTCTCATACAGCATAATGGGAGAGGGGAAACCTCCCTACCACATGTTACTCACAGAAAAAAATGGTGCTGGTGGTATAGTGCTAGGAATCGGGTCACCCAGGGGCATCATGGTCGGAAGCTGTGGTGGGTGCCTTGTCCAACGAAAGCACCCAACACACAGCGAACTGTGGGTCCAGGCATATCCATGGTGCAGTGGGGATGGTATGTGAACTAACCAAATGGGTTTCTGTAAGGGAAAGGTGCAGGTGGTTAAGATGGGGCCATATCAGTGGGACAGAAGGAAAGTGCAAGGATGAAACCGAAACCAAAGATCAGTCAGTGGAAATGGAAGGGTTGAAGTGAAAAAATACCAAGAAATTAAAATCCAAACTAGGGATCCAAGAGAGGACCATGAGAAGTCTGTTAGGAACCAGAGTACCTGGTAATGGGAAAAGAGGAGGAACAGTGTCCAAGCAGGGGCGGACTGACAACTCATGGGGCCCCCGGGCAATAGGAGATTATGGGGCCCCCAGGCAATCAGATATTATGGGGCCACACAGTATACACATACATGTACACACAGTATACACAGACATGTTTCTATTGGCTGAGAAGGTACTGGAGAGGTGGGGCAGCTATAATCTCTGGATTTTTAGACCAAAAGGATGTCGTAAAGGACATTTCAGAAACAGAATAAAAAAAAAAAAAAAAAATCACAGATTTTTACATACTGTCCCTGGTTTTACTGAGGCTGGCAACCCTGATGGGGCCCCCTAGTGGCCCGGGGCCCTCGGGCAGTGCCCGAGTGGCCAAATGGTCAGTCCGCCCCTGTGTCCAAGTGATGCGGGGAGACCGGGATGTGAGATCATGGAAGCCTAGCCCACCCAGGGAGGCCGTATATGTAGGTGCCAATACCGGACAACCCACCAACGCCACGTGCGTGTGCTCAATGAGGGGGGAACGGGGAGGTGCCATCGCCTGGGAATCGCCCGGTAATCAGTGTCGTCACAGTCACCCAATTGCCCGCGAGAATGGAAACTCACTCCGGGCGCCTGACAAAGCAACGTCACAAGAGATGCTGCGCGTCTGGAGTGGAAGACGTGACGTTGATGCGCAGTGTTGGTGGATCCGCCCCCCTCAGGCATGACAGCCGGAGGGAAGGAGGAGGCCCGCAGTGTGCATCACAGCTTCCGATCACAATGAGGAACAGGCGGCCCAACAAAATCACAGCACAGCCACCAGAACCAGTTAATTGAATAAATGATTGCTATACTTGATAAAAAGGTAAAAAGGTTTATATATGTCATTAATACCTTATAAAAATAAATAAATAAATGGGAGAGGGCTAACATGGGACCAACTAGTTGCAGGATACATGAGATAAAAAAAGTATATTAACTTAGAGCTAACTACGTTTTTCCATCCCTGATTCATATATTAGTAGGGAAGGGGGAGGGGAATGTGGGACTTTAAATTAAGCTGTGGCCTGGTGGGAGTCCCACCCTCTCTGCCCCTTTTTTTCTTGTACCATATTGACAGGAATGGAAGCACGTGGTCTTACCAAGCCACGGCTTCATTTAAAGTCCCACATTCCCCTCTCCCTTCTAATATATGAATCAGGGATGGAAACACGTACTTAGCTCAGAGATGGGTCAGATCGCTGGAACAGTAGATGGCAGCAAAGACAGCAGACCCTGGATTGGGCAGACAGCAGGCGGAAGGTGCTTGATAGGCAGCTGGCATGTAGCAGGTGCAGGACCAGCAGAGACCAGCTAGCATGCAGAGCAGGATGGGTGGATAGCTGGATGCAAGGTCAGGTGAGCCAGGTCAGCAACATCTGGTCAGATAGAGGCATAAACGGCAAGAAGAGAATGGTCAGGATACAAGCAGAAGTCAGCAATGTAGAATCAGGCAGATGAGCAGAAGGCAAAGCAAATCCAGAGACAGGTCAAGGTCAGGGCTAGGGATGAGCCGAACACCCCCCCGTTCGGCTCGCACCAGAACCCGCGAACGGACCTAAAGTCCGTGCGAGCTTTAGAACCCTATTAGTTATAATGGATGCGAACTTTCGAAATTAAAAGTGCTCATTTTAAAGGCTAATATGCATGTTAATGTCATAAAAAGTGTTTGGGGACCTGGGTCCTGCCCCAGGGGACATGTATCAATGCAAACATTTTTTTTAAAAACGGCCGTTTTTTTCAGGAGCAGTGATTTTAATAATGCTTAAATTGAAACAATAAAAGTGTAATATTCCTTTAAATTTCGTACCTGGGGGGTGTCTATAGTATGCCTGTGAAGGGGCGCATGTTTCCCGTGTTTAGAACTGTCTCTGCGCAAAGTGTCATTTTTGAAAGTAAAAAAGCTATTTAAAATCACTCGCGGCTAATGTTAATTCACGGCTCCCGTAACACAGAGAACAGTGATTCATTGAAACTCATTCATAAAAAAAAGTCATTGATAAAAAATAAAAAAATGAAAAAAAAAAAGCGTAGGGGTCCCCCAAATTCAATAACCAGGCCCTTCAGGTCTGGGATGGATATTAAGGGGGATCCCAGCCAAAAAAAAAAAAAAAAAAATGGCGTAGGGTCCCCCTCAAAATCCATACCAGACCCTTGAGGTCTGGTATGGATTTTAAGGGGAACCCTAGCCAAAAAAAATGGCGTGGGGTCCCCCTCAAAATCCATACCAGA
Organism: Lithobates sylvaticus; assembly: GCA_028564925.1. Classification (NCBI taxonomy): domain Eukaryota; kingdom Metazoa; phylum Chordata; class Amphibia; order Anura; family Ranidae; genus Lithobates; species Lithobates sylvaticus. The sequence goes on along the minus strand of CM053034.1, from coordinate 72,262,125 downwards.
CCCTTATCCGAGCACGCAACCTGGCAGGCCGCAGGAAAAGAGGGGGGGACGAGAGCGCCCCCCCTCTCGCCTGAACCGTACCAGGCCACATGCCCTCAACATTGGGAGGATGCTTTGGGGGTCTAAGACCCCTAAAGCACCTTGTCCCCATGTTGATGAGGACAAGGGCCTCTTCCCCACAACCGTGCCCGGTGGTTGTGGGGGTCTGCGGGCGGGGGGCTTATCGGAATCTGGAAGCCCCCTTTAACAAGGGGATCCCCAGATCCCGGCCCCCCCCCCTGTGTGAAATGGTAAGGGGGTACAAAAGTACCCCTACCATTTCACCAAAAAAGTGGCAAAAATGGTAAAAATGACAGGAGACAGTCTTTGACAATTCCTTTATTAAAATCTTCTTTCTTCTTTCTTCATCCTTCGGTTTCTTCATCTTCTCCTTCCTTCATCTTCTTCCATCTTCCTCTTCCATTGTCTTCTTCCTCCGATCCGCTTCTTCTTGCGCTGGTCTTCTCGTCCTTCTCGTCCGGCATCTTCTTCCGTCGGCGTCGTTGTCGGTGTCTTCTTGAGCCGCTCCGCGCAATGGGAGGCTCCCGCTGTGTGAGGCTCCGCTCCATCTGACAGGTCTTTTAAAACGGAGGGCACCTGGTGACCCCGCCCCCCTCTGACATCATGGGGAAAGCCATCATGGAATTCCCCATGACGTCTCTGTGCGTCAGAGGGGGCGGGGTCACCAGGTGCCCTCCATTATAAAAGACCTGTCAGACGGAGCGGAGCCTCACACAGCGGGAGCCTCCCATTGCGCGGAGCGGCCCAAGAAGACACTGACGCCGACGCCGACGCCGACGGAAGAAGATGCCGGACGAGAAGGACGAGAAGACCAGCGCAAGAAGAAGCGGATCGGAGAAAGAAGAAAATGGAAGAAGAAGATGGAAGAAGATGAAGGAAGGAGAAGATGAAGAAACCGAAGGATGAAGAAAGAAGAAAGAAGATTTTAATAAAGGAATTGTCAAAGACTGTCTCCTGTCATTTTTACCATTTTTGCCACTTTTTTGGTGAAGTGGTAAAAAGTACCCCCTTACCATTTCACACAGGGGGGGGTGGGATCTGGGGGTCCCCTTGTTAAAGGGGGCTTCCAGATTCCGATAAGCCCTCCGCCCGCAGACCCCCACAACCACCGGGCACGGTTGTGGGGAAGAGGCCCTTGTCCTCATCAACATGGGGACAAGGTGCTTTAGGGGTCTTAGACCCCCAAAGCATCCTCCCAATGTTGAGGGCATGTGGCCTGGTACGGTTCAGGCGAGAGGGGGGGGGGGGCTCTCGTCCCCCCCTCTTTTCCTGCAGCCTGCCAGGTTGCGTGCTCGGATAAGGGTCTGGTATGGATTTTGAGGGGGACCCCACGCCATTTTTTTTTTTTTTTTGGCTAGGGTTCCCCTTAAAATCCATACCAGACCTGAAGGGCCTGGTTATTGAATTTGGGGGGACCCCTACGCTTTTTTTTTTGTTTTTTATTAATGAATGACAGTTCTCTGTGTTACAGGAGCCATCAATTCATTAGCCGCGAGTGATTTTAAATAGCTTTTTTCCTGCAAAAATTACACTTTTTTGCAGGGAAAGTTCTAAGCACAGGAAACCTGCCCCCTTCACAGGCCACCTATAGACACCCCCAGATGTGATACTGCAATGCTGTTCTAACAGCATGCACACACATATCCCCAGAAATAGAGCACATATTGTTGTCAGCAGTCAGCAGCACACTGACACGCTGACACTGACTGAAACATAATATGCGAGGCCGCCGGCGCGGCGGCCTCTTATACCGTGGGGCGTGTACTAAAGCCCCTGAGCTATAATTGGCTACAGGCATCCTGCCTGTAGCCAATTATGGCTCTCCTCGCTGCCGGCGCTGTGATTGGCCAAGCATGCGGGGTCACAGTGCATGCTTGGCCAATCATCAGCCAGCATTGCACTGCGTGGGCCGCAATGCATTGCGGGGCCGCTCACATCACACGAATTTGATGCGAGCGGCCCCAATAGTTCTGGGCTCGCCGAGCGAGCGAACACCCGGTGCTCGATTCGAACATGGGTTCGAAACGAACACCGGGCTCATCCTTAGTCAGGGCAGTTAGCGTTAAAGCGAAGTCAGGGAAAGCCGGATCAACAACAGAAGTCCACACAGGAACAGATACAGGAACATGAGTAATAGCCATAAATCAGATAGCACTGGCTAATAGAGCTTCTGCCATTTAAATAGTCCCATTGACGCCAACTTTAGCAGTGGCATATGCATTTGCGAACTGTCTTGTGTCTTGAGGCTTCATCTGTACTATGGCTAGTGCCTTCCGGACATCCTCGCAGTAGAAAAAAAGCAACAATGTAAGGGACAAAAGTAAAAAGTGATCGCTGCCCTTAAATTAACCACAAGTGTAAATTCAAGCGCCACTATGGGCATAATCTGATCTCTCTGTCAAAATCGATGGCACAACTATCAGCCCATCCCCACGTGCCAAGGTTCTAGGTGTAGTCCTGGACTCTGAACTCTCCTTCAAGCAACACATCCAATCACTGTCCAAATCCTGCCGCCTCCATCTCCGCAACATCGCCAAAATACGCCACTTTCTAACCAATGACACAACAAAGCTCTTAATTCACTCGCTCGTCATCTCTCGCCTCGACTACTGCAACTCCCTTCTCATTGGCTTACCTCTACATAGTCTATCACCTCTGCAATCCATCATGAATGCTGCTGCCAGACTCATCCACCTTACCAATCACTCTGTGTCTGCCACTCCTCTCTGTCAATCCCTCCACTGGCTTCCGCTTAGCCAAAGAATTAAATTCAAAATACTAACAACTACGTACAAAGCCATCCACAATTTCGCCCCCAGCTACATCACTAGCCTAGTCTCTAAATACCAACCTACTCGTTCTCTTCGTTCCTCTCAAGACCTCCTGCTCTCTAGCTCCCTCATCACTTCCTCCCATGCTCGCCTCCAGGACTTTTCCAGAGCCTCTCCAATCCTATGGAATGCCTTACCCCAATCTGTCCGCCTATCGCCTACTTTATTAGCTTTTAGACGATCCCTGAAAACCCTTCTCTTCAGAGAAGCATATCCTACCCACACATAACAACCGTATTTTCATTTTCTCCATCAGCTCATCCCTCCCCAGTATTACCTTTTGTTCCAATTGACCCTCGCTTCTAGATTGTAAGCTCCAACGAGCAGGGCCCTCTGATCCCTCCTTATTGATTTGTATTGTAATTGTACTGTCTACCCTCATGTTGTAAAGCGCTGCGCAAACTGTTGGCGCTATATAAATCCTGTATAATAATAATAATAATAATCAAAAATGAAATATAGAATGCAATCTGTCATAAGCATTAGCACAACAATGTTTATTTTTCTGTGTTTCCGCTGTAACATAGATTTACTACCTGTTTGTTTTGTCTCAACTGCTGCTCAGTCTATACACTGATATACTTCCATTGATCTTGATATGGCCACTTGCTGATTTAGCAGCATCCACAGACAGCTTAACTCTTCAATAACACACAAAAGTTGAATTATACACATTTTTATATCAAAAAGTAGGATATTTTTCCAGTGCAAACTGTAAGAAGATGGTGACTTTCCCAGCCTAGTATCTGCTATAAAAACTGAAACTAAATTGAGGAATATGTGAGAAAACAGGGAAGATCCAGATAGGACTACACTAACTGGCTCAAATTTTCCGACAACAAAATCCAATCAGACTTTTTCCGATCGTGTGTAGAGAATTCCGACCGACAAAGTGCCACGCATGCTCAGATCAAATTAGGAGACCAAACCTATTGGCTACTAGCCTCTACGTAGTTCCGTCGTACGCAACGAACGTCACCACGTTCAGAATGATCGGATTTTCCGACAACTTTGTCCGACCGTGTGTATGCAACACCAGTGTCGGACAAAATCCATCGGAAAATATCTGACGGATTTTGTGGTTGGAATTTCCGACCGTGTGTATGGGGCATGAGGCTTACAAGATAATCAGTCACAAAGAGCTTTTGTGTCAAACAAGATGCTCCTTCGCACTGTGGTACATAGGCATGGGCATCCGCAGAACTTTTTTCAGGGGGGGGGCACTTCGGCAGTGGTGATACACAGTCACATTTAACCCTTTCGTCGACCTCTAGTGGGGGTTAAAAGCGCCCTGCTTTCGGCCGAATAGCACTGCTAAAACGATAGTAAAGCGCTTTACCGATAACGCGGCCAGATGGCAGTGTGAAATAGCTCTTGAGATAATTCAGCTTCACTCCATGCCCATATAAATATAGCCTAGAGTATGTACATCTTTCTATTTGCAATGTATCTGTTTTGATCTTCATGAAAACAGCCTATACTGTATAGATTGTTTTCATCAAGATCAAAATATGGCCACAACAGATGTATTGCAATACATTGCAATATACAAAGATGTACATTCTCTAGGCTATATTTATATGAGAATCATGGACTGGTATGCCTGAGAGACTGAGTAACTTCCATACAAAGTGAAGAAGATATTATAACACACACAAATATATTTTTCCAGCAATAGCTCAGCTGTCCAACTTTCCAAGCAATATATATATATATTCTCCTCCTAACTGGCACAGTGGCACTGCAGTGCTGTTACCTGTGGTTCTTCAGTGATGCGATAGCACTGGCGGCGTATTCTCTCTCGGCCACTGCACGCACCTGTGGGAGGAGCCGGCACCGCACCGTGGATTGGCATAGCGATGTTACACAGGCAGGCTGAGGCAGCCAAACACGTTCCAGAACAGCCGAGATGTCGAGCAGAGGCCCGAGCGGCAGTCAGAGCCAATCCGATGATCAGGCCGGGGGTGAGGGAGGGAGGGACGGATTTCTGTATCAATCTGTGTTAAGTCGGAACAGACTGAGAGCAGCCCCAGGCCAGCAGACATAGAAAAAAAAGTCCATGGCTGCCGTGGCGGCCATTGCGTTACACAGGGCAGCTGTCTTTACTCTTCAACACCTTCTTATAGAGGTCGACCGATATGGGTTTTTCTCTGGCCAATGCCAATGTCGATATTTAGAAAATCGGGCCGACCGATGGCCGATATATGATGATGATTTTTGCGGCCGATATTTTAGGCAGATTTTTTTTTGGCAGGTGGCACTGGGAGGCACTGACAGGTGGCACTGGTTGACACTGGCAGATGGCACTGATTGGCACTGGCAGGCACTGATTGGCACTGGCAGGTAGCACTGGCAGGTGGCACTGGTTGGAACTGGCAGGTGGCATTGACAGGTGGAACTGGCAAGTGGCACTGGTTGGCACTGATTGGCAGGTGGCACTAATTGGCACTGGCAGGTGGCACTGGATGGCACTAATTGGCATTGGCAGGTTACACTGGTTGGCACTGGCAGATGGCACTGATTGGCACTGGCAGATGGCACTGACAGGTGACACAGGCAGGCACTGGCAGATGGCACTGGCAGTTGGCACTGATTGGCACTGGCAGGTGGCACTGGCAGGTGGAACTGGCAAGTGGCACTGGTTGGCACTGATTGGCAGGTGGCACTAATTGGCACTGGCAGGTGGCACTGGATGGCACTAATTGGCACTGGCAGGTGGCACTGGTTGGCATTGGCAGGTGGCACTGACAGGTGACGCTGGCAGGTGGCACTGGATGGCATTAGTTGACACTGGCAGGTGGCACTGATTGGCAGGTGGCACTGGCAGATGCCACTAGCAGGTGGCACTGGTTGGCACTGGCAGGTGGCACTGGCAGGCACTGGTTGGCATTGACAGATGGCACTGGCAGGTGGCACTGGATGGCAATGGCAGGTTTCACAGCTGATAGTGTAACTGTGTGAAACTGAATGCTCTCTGCAGCGCCGCGGTGTGTGAAATTGTATGGAGAGAGGGGAGCTGACTTCAAATTCAGCGTGATGTCGAAGGTGGGCAGGACCCAGGGTGAGCGGGACCCAGCAGCTATCCAGCCAATGATTGGACTGTTTAAGAAAGGGGTGGGGCCACATACACATAGCGGCCCGCCCAGATCCAATCCCATTGGCTAGTGTTGGATAGCTGGGTCCCGCTCACCCCGGGTCCCGGGTCCCGTCCACCCCCGACATCCACCCTCAATTTTGACAGCTCCCCTCTCTCTCTCCATACAGTTTCACACACCACGCCGCTGCTCTGCCAACAGAGTGTGGAGAAGGGAGGAGGAACCCCACATTCCTCCTCCTCCCTTTTCCGATATATGGGTCGACCTCTAACTTCTTATGATTCCAGGGGGGGCAATGCCCGCCATTGCCCTATGCTGCGGACGCCCATGTAATTGGATGCGGATTTCGCCACATCCAATTCACATGACAGGAGATTGTGACAAGCTCTATATGGAGCCGGTTCACATATCTCTGTTGCTGCTGTGGAGTGGCTGTGGAACTCTGAGCATCTTTGACTCCGCTTCGGAAGTTCGGCCCTGATTCATCCCTGAAACGAGGAACAGGAACGCACCGGACCCCTGCTGCGAGCTGCATCCATCTGTGGTGTGAACCTAGCCTAAAGGTTAACCTGTATTAGGTTGTATTGCAGTCTGTGTTCCTGCTGGAGAGGTCGATCTCTCCAGAAAGGTAGATCTCTTGTCTTAGTGGTAATGGTCACCAGGAGAAATAGAGAAGGTATTTTCTATTTCTCCTGGTGACCATTGCCACTGAGACAAGTGCTAAAAGTCCAAAAATGTATAATTGTCACATAAACAAGAAGCAAAGTGGTTCCCCAGAAGACAATCAGTTATTCCCTGAATCGACAACCTCTGGCATTATTACCTATAAATGTTAATATCCAGTTAGGAACTATTTTAATTGAATATACTGACCTGACCAGAACTAGTTCTTGAGGGAGTCTATTCTACATCTTCACAGCTCTCACTGTGAAAAGCCTTTCCAAATGTGGATGTTAAATCTCTTTTTCTCCAGATGTAAAGAGTGCCCCTTGTCCTCTGTAATGACCCGAAAGTGAATTGCTCAACACCAAGTTCACTATATGGAACACTTATGTTTTTTTACATGGTGATTATATTCCCATTAATTTCCTCTTTTCAAGAGAGAATAAATTCAATTCAACTAATATTTCCTCATAACTGAGCTCTTCCATGCCTCTTATCAGTTTGGTTTCCCTTCTCTGTACTTTCGCCAGTTCCCCGATATCCTTTTTGTGAACTGGTGCTCAAGACTGAACTGCATATTCTAGATGAGGTCTTACTAATGACTGTACAGAGGCAAAATTATGTCTCTATCTCTCTCTCTCTCTGGAGTCTATACCTCTTTTAATACAAGAAAGCATTTTGCTTGCTTTAGAAGTATCCTTTAGCCAGTAGATAATTACTACTGAAAATTTACAGTATTACCCAGTTATGTGTCTTTAAAGAGTACCTGTTAGGCTGGCCATACACAAGTAATTTTCTTTCGTTCAACCACCTGGTTGAACGAAAGAAAAGGACTCAATTCCCCCATCCACACACTAGATGTCGAAGGGGGAATCCCTCTCGCTGAGCCTTTGCATTTTTAAAATGGGGATATTTCCTCATGTCAGAATGCACTCATCAGCACCACTGGCTATAGCTGGTGGTGCTGATTGAGAGAGAATTTTCCAGAGGCTGTTTGTACACAAGTCAATCGATAGATCGAGCCTGCCCATATATGTGTAGTGCAGACCCCAGACTGGTCTAGCTGTTTGGTGCCAGGTTCCATTCCCTGCTGCACACAGCAGCCAGGCACAAGGTAGATCACAGTAACTCAAATCAGAGAACAGGCAGCACATGTGATTTTTAGATTGTTAGACAACTGGGATAGGGTGAGGGTAAGCTTTGGGATACTCCAATAAACTTCAAACAAATTCCAATAAACCTCAAATCTTTTTCTTCAGGATGAGGGCACCTCCTTTTAAGTAAAGGTAAACTTCTACTAGGGGCGTGGCCTGGATCAGCATGTGAGAAGCAGCTTCCTCACAGACTTCCCGCTTGTAGCCCTGAACTAATACTGTTTCCGGCCACATCACACTGCCTAACGGCCATAGACCGACTCCGGAACCTGAGGGGAACCCGCTAGGGTACCTGTGCTGACGGAAACCATGATGGTTCTTTGGGGAAAGAACAAGAAAGAGGGGCAGGGCTCGGAGTTCCAAAATGGCGCCGCTGCGGGGGCCTCAGCAGCGTTGACAGCGCGGCAGGAGAAAACTATAAAAGCTGTGAGTAAAAACTCCAAAAACCCCTAGTGCCAGCAGTGACCCCCTTCCTAAAGACATTCAATATTATGCCCAGAAACTGTCAGGGTCCCTGAATATTGCTGAAACAGCTGAGGAGGGGGGGTGCCTGAGGGGGAACTCACAGTACAGGGAAATATGGAAGAGGGCTTTCCAGAGGGCACAGATGCAAACCTCATGGCAGACCAGACAGAAGAGCAGGAAGAGGACAGTGGGGATGAGGATACTGCTCAGCCCACTCTTGCTGAGATCCTGAAAGCTTTTAATAAATGTACTGCCTCGGTTAACACTTTACAAAAATGCTTTGGTGGTTTGAAGGAAGAAGTTTCTTTGATGAGGCAAGACATACAAAAGATTAGAGAGAGAACAACGGCTGCAGAAAGCAGAATCAGTGACAGAGGATAAACTCCCCCCTCTGATGAGAGATTTGCAGCATAACACTAGAATGGTTGCAGCAGTCGATCAACGGCTGATGACCTTGAGAACAGAATGAGACGTAACAATGTACGAATAGTTGGTCTCCCTGAGAAAACAGAGGGTAGGGACCCCACTGATTTCGTTGAGAAATGGTTGCTGGAGATATTTGGAAAAGATGCGTTTACATCCCTCTGTGCTGTGGAGAGGGCTCACAGGGTTCTCATGTGGCCCCTCCCCCCAGGGCATCCACCGCGTCCTGGCTCAAATGCTACATTACAGAGACAGAGAGAGTATCCTGTGGCTAGCCAGAGAAAAACAGAACATACAGTTTAATGGGGCACGTATCTCCTTCTATCCTGACTTTTCCTGATGTGGAGAAGAGACGGGCCCAATTCACGGATGTCAAGAAAACACTGCAGAAGTTGCAGGCGCCTTATGTTATGTTATACCCAGTCCACCTCTGCATTACTGCGAGAGGCCAGGCTCACTTTTTTGAACATGTTGCAAATGCGTTGGCCTGGTTGGATACCAATGAAAATGCCTTTCGCCCGGCCAGGAGGGCGGCAGCTGATGAGGACTGATCTACTCCAGGTCCCTAAGTGAGACAGGCTTTTACATGTCAGAGCAATCCCCAGCTGGTGGGCTGCCTCCCCTGATCACCTTGTTCTGCAACAATTCCCAGTCCTGCCGGGAACAAGAGTTGATATTTTTTGCTCTCTGTCCCCCCACGGAGAAAGTGTGAGAAGCAAACAAATGTTCAATACGTGATTAATGTGTCACGATTTGTCTACAGACACCCCCTGACTGGTGGTTGTGATGACAGCGGGGGACAGGACCTGTTGTCCTAGTGCCTTACATGCTGTTCAATCCTTTATCCAGTGTTTACTCCTGTGGGCTCTTGGAGTCATGGCAGTGACCTGGGCATTATATCACCTGCATGCGGTTCTTCTTAGGGCCGCCACTCAAGGGATTGTACATGCTGAAGTTAGAGTGCAGTTGCGCTCAGAGGTTCAAAAAGTTTGGAAATATCTCTACAGCACGGTACAGAGCTTACAACACCTTTGCGATCAGACTCTATGTTTGTTACCTCTTCTGCAGGTTACCCTCTACAGGACATGGGGAGGGGGGACATGGTGTACACTGAATTGGAATGTGTTATATTTTAAGTGTGCAGCTTTATGGTTACCATGGCAGGAGGGCTGAATGTATTGAATGTGGTGTCCTGGAATGTTAAGGGGCTTGGTGACCCCCTCAAGCACACAATGGTCTCCACATCACTGAGAAAATATCTCCCGGCCGTTTGTGCGCTGCAGGAGACTCATCTCACCCCCGATTCATTATCAGGCCTCAACATTCAATACATTCAGCCCTCCTGCCATGGTAACCATGAAGCTGCGCACTTAAAATATAACACATTGAGTGTGCTGATACATGGCTCACTGGATTATCAGGAACTGGATAGTGTGGTTGACACTGAGGGAAGATTTGTTATTTTACATTGCCGTTTGTTTTCTTTGAAATGTATACTTGCCTTTGTGTATATCCCACCTCCATATAGCCATCAGGTCTTGGACTTTCAGTTGGGCCACCCGGAGGTATCTTTGTATATTTTGGGTGACTTTAATTGCTACCTAGACCCTTATCTGAACAAACACCCCCCGGTTGCGTCAGGGCGAGGGCATGCCGCACGGGCCTGAGGAAACTGGCTGAGGAGGTGGGCTGGGTGGATTTGTGGAGGAGTAGGAACCCTGGGAAATGTCAGTTCTCATGTTTTTCTCACGCCTGGGTATCTGCTCAGGATGCCCTGAATCTAATTACCTTTTCTGCAGCTGAGCGGAAGCGCTTTTTCAGCAAACTGGCCTTCTATGAGGAGGGTGAGCATACTGGTCGCCTCTTAGTAAAAATGTCCCAAGCTCAACAGACATCGCCATCCATTGGGGCCCTACAAGCGCCTGATGGCAGACTCACGAACTTCCCCGATACTATTATGGCGATTCTGGAGGCGACCACGGCGGCCATTGGACTGTTTAAGAAAGGGGTGGGGCCACATACACATAGCGGCCCGCCCACCCCCGACATCCAACCTTAATTTTGACAGCTCCTCTCTCCCTCCATACATACAGTTTCACACACCGCGGAGCTGCTCTGCCAACAGAGTGTGGAGAAGGGAGGAGGAACCCCACGTCCCTCCTCCTCCCTTCTCCAATATACGATTCCAGGGTGAGGCAATTGCCCTCCCTTGCCCTATGCTGCGGACCCCCATGACTCTGTTATAGAAAAAGACGCTGACAAGTCTATTGAATTCTCTACAGCCAATTGCCAGAGCCTAAATCCTCTCCTCCTAGAAGCCAAACGTATCCGTTGTTTCACAGCCTCTCGAAGTCCTCAGAAGTCAAGCCCCTCGATTACCCTTACCTTTGCCTTTCGCAAAACACCCTTGGACGCACAGCAAGGCTAACTTGTGCGCAAGTTCCACAGTCGCTACACCTGGTGATGCTATTCAGGCAGTCGCTTCACCTTGTCAGAATGTTTATACTGAAATATTAAAAATGTATTGTAATTATGAAAATATGCAAATCTTTGATTTGGGAGATTTACAATTTTCTAACAATACAAACAAGACATTCAACTTTGTTTATCCCTTTTATTTTGAAGACAAGTGATACAAATGATATTGCTTAAAAATATATATTTATTAAATAAAATACAGTGCAAAATAATATCAGGTATATTTTTGTGATAAAACAAATAAAAGTACTTCTACATATCAGAGATACAGTAAATGATGGTTAAAGCGGAGCTCCACCTGAAAAAAAAAAATTAAAAGTCAGCAGCTACAAATAGTGCAGCTGCTGACTTTTAATAAATGGACACTTACCTGTTCCTGGTTCCAGCGGTGTAGGCAGAAGATGAGGAGCGAGCGCTCGTCTCTCGCTGCCCCGCCGCCATCCTCTGTCAGGGAATCAGGAAGTGAAGACGCAACGTCTTCACTGCCCGGTTCCCTACTGCGCATGCGCGAGTCGCGCTGCGCGTCTGTATTGGTCCCCGCTGTGTCCTGGGAACTGTGAACGGGGCATTCTCGGATAGAGGCGGGGCCTCTCGGATAATGCGTCCCGGAAGTGGGTGCAGATACCTGTATTATACAGGTATCTGCAGCCCCCTCCCCCCTGAAAGGTGCCAATTGTGGCACCGGAGGGGGGGGAATCCGATAAGCGGAAGTTCCACTTTAGGGTGGAGCTCCGCTTTAAGATAATATTATTCACATTTCTATTATTCAAGTTCTTTAACAAAATACCACATTTCAATTCTTGAATAACTGGGTATATTTAAGACTTGGTATATCTTTGAGCCGTAGCTTCCGTGACTGCACAGGCTTATGTAAACAATCTGTGTTTACATTAACTATATCAGGGCTCAAAATTTCAAGTCCTGAGCTACTAGCCAGGCCTTAAGGGTTACTCGCCACCAGTTGCCCCGCCCAACCCCTACCCTGCCCCGCCCCTAAACCCGCCCTCATAAATTATCTCATTAAATGACACCTTTAATGTTTTATGCAATTAAGTTATAAAAATATTAACAACCTTAATGTTAATGCAGCCTGTGTCCCCCCATGTGCAGCCTGTGTCCCCCCCATGTGCAGCCTGTGTCCCCCCCATGTGCAGCCTGTGTCCCCCCCCATGTGCAGCCTGTGTCCCCCCCATATGCAGCCTGTGCCCCCCCCATATGCAGCCTGTGCCCCCCCCATATGCAGCCTGTGTCCCCCCCATGTGCAGCCTGTGTCCCCCCCATGTGCAGCCTGTGTCCCCCCCCCATGTGCAGCCTGTGCCCCCCCATGTGCAGCCTGTGCCCCCCCTATGTGCAGCCAGTGCCCCCCTATGTGCAGCCAGTGTCCCCCCCCTATGTGCAGCCAGTGTCCCCCCCTACGTGCAGCCAGTGTCCCCCCCTATGTGCAGCCAGTGTCCCCCCCATGAGCAGCCAGTGTCCCCCCATGAGCAGCCAGTGTCCCCCCCCCATTTGCAGCCAGTGTCCCCCCCCATTTGCAGCCAGTGTCCTCCCCCCCATGTACAGCCAGTGTCCTCCCCCCCATGTGCAGCCAGTGTCCTCCCCCCCATGTGCAGCCAGTGTCCCCCCCCCATGTGCAGCCAGTGTCTCCCCCCCATTTGCAGCCAGTGTCTCCCCCCATTTGCAGCCAGTGTCTCCCCCCCATTTGCAGCCTGTGTCTCCCCCCCATTTGCAGCCTGTGTCTCCCCCCCATTTGCAGCCTGTGTCCCCCCCCCATGTGCAGCCTGTGTCCCCCATGTGCTGCCTACCTGTGGAGGAGAAGAGAGGAGAGCTGCCACTGGGAGATCACAGCAAGGAACATTCAGACTTTTGTTTCATAAGCTGTGAGTGTTCCCCCGCGGCGCGCCGTCACATAAGCTCCTCCCCTTGTCCGGGGAAGTTTGATACATGTCACCCGTCCTAGGTTTGGACGGGTGATCTGTCTATCAAAGTCCCGGAAAAGGGGAGGAGCTTATGTGACGGCGCACGGCGGGGGAACACTCACAGCTTATGAAACAAAAGTCTGAATGTTCCTTGCTGTGATCTCCCAGTGGCAGCTCTCCTCTCTTCTCCTCGCCAGCCCTCAAAAATCACTCGCAAAATGCGAGTGTGCGAGTGTAATTTTTGAGGGCTGAACTATATGATGTGATCTCTCTCAAACAAACAGACTTCCTTATACTCTTAAATGCACACACAAAATTGTTATATTGTGCACCGCTTGATAATTTGATCAAAGCTTATATTTTAGATTTAGAATGAATCAATGGTTTAACACATACTATAACTAATCCAATTCTATAACTTTTAAGTCAGTATAGTGAGATATAACAATTTATGTATCTCCCTTGTTTTAGAAGCAAAACAAATTCATACTGCAGTTAGAATTCCCTTCACTCCAAAACAGACCTAACAATAGTTTGGATTAGTCAAACATATGCTCAGCCAAACAATTCAATTACCTAAAAGGTATAATAAACAAACTAATACGTTACCAGAGCTTTAAGAAGTCTGTCATCTAGAGGCGCTTCAGATAAGCGAGTCCCAAGGGGACTCCTTCCAACGTCCCTACGTTTCTTCAGCCACCTTTCTTTCTTCCCATCAGACCCTTTTCCAACTTTGGTCTGTAGCTACCATATTTATCGGAGTATAACAAGTAGTTTTTTCCCCTAAAAATCAGGAGAAAATCGTGGGTGGGTGTTATACGCCAATCCCCCACCGATTCTGAGCCTCTCCGTCCATTCTCGCAGCTTTTGGCCGCTCTCAGAGGCTTTTGGCCGCTTTTGCCCGTTCTCGGAGGCTTTCGGCCATTCTCGGCGGCTCTTGCAGTCCCGCGTGAGCTGCCGAGAAAGCCTCCGAGAGCAGCCGAAAGCCGACAAGAGCGTCCGAAAGCTGATGAGAGTGGCCGAAAGCCAACGAGAATTATCGAGCGCTGCCGAGATACACAGGACATCCGGTTCCGTATCTCAGCGATGCCATTTTTAAATTCTGCAAATGACACTGGGGCAAGGCTGCAGGTGGAACTGGGACAAGGCTGCAGGTGGAACTGGGACAAGGCTGCAGGTGGAACTGGGACAAGGCTGCAGGTGGAACTGACAAGGCTGCAGGTGGAACTGGGACAAGGCTGCAGGTGGAACTGACAAGGCTGCAGGTGGAACTGACAAGGCTGCATTGAGGGGCATTTAAATGTAAGTTTTTTTCCTTAAACTTCCCTCCTAAAAGTTTTCTTGCTTAAAATTCCCTCCTAAACTTGGGGTGGGTGTTATACACCAGGGCGTGTTATACGCCGATAAATACGGTACTTTTTATTATAATTTTATGATGTCATATGATGATGTTGTTAATATGTTATCATGACAACCTGTATGTGTGGCCATCTTAGATTCTTACTATTTTCCCCTCTAGGGGGCAGTGTTGTATCAGAAATTACTTTTAATGGGATTAACATAACCTTCTGACCTTGGCTTAGCAAAACACCATTAATAGTCTAAAACTGTCCAACATGTGTCAATTTCCTCTAGCCACCTCGTCTCCTCTTTAAATATATGACTTGAGAAAGTTAGCCCACATCTAGTTAATGGTTTGTTACATTCCTAGAACCTGAAGTCATTATTCTAACTATAAACATAACAGTTTCATGAACAAACTCTTCATAGGATCTTACACTTGCAACCTGATAATAATAGTATATATTTATGTATTCAATGGGTTTATATATGAATAACTAATACATATATACTATAAACATATAAAAGAAAACATCATTTAAAATACAACACAATAGGAATTGTGAATAAGCCCTCTGGTTTCTGTAGCTTATTCTGAAAATACTATTTAGGTTTGTGATCTGTGTAAAGCCCCATACACACGCTCGGACAATCCGCGGACCAGGTCGGTCGGATTTTGTCCGTCGTACTTTGTCCGATGTTGGTGTTGCGTACACACGGTCGGACTACGTTGTCGGAATATCCGGTCTGCAAGAACGTCATGACGTAAGTCGTCGTCCACGAGACTAGAAAAGGCAAGTTCAGCACCACGTCAGGTACCCGTTGGGCTCCTTCTGCTGATCCCGTGTTTATCGAGAGTTAGTCGAAGTTTGGTGACTTAAGATTCGCGCTTCTCAGTTTTCTGACTCAGATCGTTACTGCTCTTCAGTTTGTGCTTGTCGTGCGTATCTGTTTATTAGTGCGTGTAGTCAGTTCGCATTTGTTGGTCATTGCGGCCTATATCTTGATATAGGACGCTTTGATTTGCACTGCTTATTGTCTGCTCGTTTCTGCTATTCAGTTCGTTCTTTCAGGCCTTGCTGTTTATCGGTGCTTTCTGTTTGTCCGTTCTGACCAGCCGACCTTTTGTGACCTTGTGAGCGATGTTTCCCGTGCGTACTCGTCGCCGAGTTCGTGCTGTACGCGGAATTGGTGTCGGGCTTTTAGCTTTGACCCAAGACCCGTCCATGAACAGAGTGACGAGGAGTATGTGGACCAAGAATTGGTTGCTTCAACGTGACCAGTTCTCGCACATGCCTTTGCTTCGTGAGATCCGGGAGAATAATCCTGATGATTTCAGGAACTTTCTCAGGATGACGGACCCCGATTTTCACCGTCTTTTGGCTTTGCTGACCCCCTTTATCAGCCGGCAGGATACCTGCATGAGACAAGCCATTACTCCGGAGCAGAGGCTTGTTGCCACGTTGAGGTACTTGGCGACAGGGAGAAGTCTTCAGGATTTGAAGTTCTCTTCAGGTATCTCTCCCCAGGCCCTGGGAATCATTATTCCAGAGACCTGTTCTGCCATCATTCAGGTCCTGCAGGAGGACTATATTAAGGTAACATTTCTACTTGACTATTCCCTTCTATGTATGCTCTGTTTGCTAATGTCTTCTATTTTTGACCTCCTTCCCTAATTACCATGATTGCAATATGCTCTAATATGCTGTGCCCCTTTTCTCCTTCATGCATTTTTCCCTTCACTTACCTCCCCAGCATGCTCTTCTGCCCCAATAGACACCTATGGCCTAGTCACTTAGGCAATGTATTTTGTCTGCTGCATAGTATTGTTTGCCCCCAAACACCCCCTAAAATATGCACAAATGTTTGCTGTGTGGTTCACTTCATGTAGAGCCCCTTTTTTATTTGTTTTTGGTGGGGGGGGGGGGGGGCAAACTCATTATGAACCCCCTCCCCCAACTGCTCTGTCAGATGGTACCAATCCTCTATCTGCTGGCTTTCCCAAGGTCAATACACACTATATACCTACCTCTTTATAGTGGGCATCTTTACAGATGAATTCTGCAAAGCATGTAGTGCAAGGGGCTGCCTCCATACTTTCCATTTCCTATTTTTTTGTCTTCTTTCCCTCCTATTAGCTTGCTTGTTAATTTCATAATGTCACAATGTGCTTGCCTTTTTTTGTGGGTGGGGGGGGGGGGGTTAATGTTATTTTATCTTTCCTGGGGGCTGCCAATAGTGTTAAGTACAGAGGGTCTGGCCAAACTAGCACACATTATTGAGCCATTTGCCAATCAATGAAGTGCAGAGGGTTACCTGTAACCCCCCCCCCCCCCAAAACCCTAGTTATTGCCAATGGCCCATCAGAAGTGGGGGGATTGATGGGGGGTGAGTCATCTGTGAAGGGGAGCCTCTACTTTTCTGTGCAAATACTTTCCAGCCTCCAATTTTATACAATGCTCTTGTTCCAAGATGTTGATTGTCTAATCTGCTTGCAATGTTTAAGTGCAAAGTGACTAATTTTTTTTTCTTGTTTCACTCCACAGTTCCCTTCCACGCCACAGGAATGGCAGACTGTGGCCTCCCACTTTGCCAGCCGTTGGGACTTTCCTAACTGCGGAGGGGCAATTGATGGGAAACACGTCCGCATCGTCCCACCGCCCAACTCGGGGTCCTACTATTATAATTATAAAGGGTTTAATAGTGTAGTGATGTTGGCGGTGGTGTTGGCGACATATGAATTTATGTATGTGGACGTGGGGATGAACGGCCGGATCTCGGATGGTGGTGCCATTACGCACACGGAGTTCTACTGGCGTCTCCAAAGTGGCAGTCTGTGCTTGCCACCTCCAGAGGAGAATGCCGAAGGACTCCCCTTCGTCTTTGTCGCAGATGAAGCGTTTGCGTTGACTCCCCATCTGATGAGGCCGTTCCCGATGAGGACCCTCACCCCGGACCAGAGGGTCTTCAACTACAGGCTGTCCAGAGCCAGAAGAGTGATGGAGAACACTTTTGGCATCCTGGCCAGCCGCTTCCGCCTGTTCCTGACGGCATTTCACTTGGCGGAATACAAACTGAACCACATAGTTCTTGCCTGTTGCATATTGCACAACTTCCTCAAAAGACATAACAGGAACTATGTGGTGCCCGTTGGCCCAGATGTGGAGGGCCCTCCAAATGCGGACCTCACAGCCCTTCAAGTGGCACGTCCAGGCTTGCCCCCTCTAAATGCCCGCGTGGTCCGCGAGCAATATATGGAGTACTTTGTGGGTAGGGGGGCCATTGCTCTGCCTGACGATGTGTGAGAGGCATTTTTTAATAAATCTGATATTTTAACCAACCTCTGATTTCTTGTAATTTCAGTCTTCTTTTTAGCTTATTTTACTTTGACATTTTTTCCCTTTGCCTTCGACAGTGGGAATGCACTTTCTGGGCAAAAGGAGGTAACAGTCTCTTCTTCCCAAAAAGATTATTCTCATGTTGTGTGTTTGCTACCTAATCTTTGGTCTAGAGAAGGTTTGTCCTGCATAACTGACAGCCAAAATACTCCTTTTCATCACCAGGTCTGACATGTGTGTATTCTGAAAAATGCTGTGCTCCGTGTTTTCGTACAAAGCACTGTGGGTGTCATTTACATAAGTCAAATCCGCTATGCTCTACAAGTGCATTGAAAAAGTTCCCTGGGAAAGGAAATTGCAGTGCAAAGTGGATTTGCCTTTAGTAAATAACACCCATTGCCCCCCATATCCTTTACATTTTACATACATAATGCATTGTGTTTTTTAAATAAGGAAGCCACACATTTTCGAAAAATAAAAAAGTTTACTTGGAAAACATTCACAAGTGCGTTTACAATCTTCACGCCAAAACTGACAACATCTTGGTTATTTACAACATTGTTTACAAAGATTACGCAATTGGTAAAACCAGGCATGGAGCTAAGCAGAACCTATGAAGTAGAAAAGTTCAACTTTGTAAAGTGAAGACAAGATCAGACATGACTATATGTTCAAAGTGTGTTTGATCTTGCCTTCATCACATGGGGGGGTCACCCCCGAAAAGTGGAAATTTGGAACATGCACACAATTTGGGTCTGAAAATGGTCATTAGATGGTAAAACACATGCCTAGAAGCTTCAAAAGTGCCATTTTCCATCATGGGGATGAATGGACGTTTTTTGGGGGTGCAACCCCTTCACCACAACCACTTTCATAGTTCGTAAAGTGTTTGCACCCCCAAAAAAACGTTGGCATTCATCCACCATGATGGGAGCTAGCACATGTGGACACAATGTGTGCATGTTCCAAATTACACACAGTTTTTAAGTTGCAAATGTGTTCAGAAGCTGGCACAAATGTGTGTTAATTACTTGGTGCGTTTTCATATTTTTCCTAAAACATCAATGATGTTCTTCAATTTTTGTTGAACATCATTGATGTTTTGCTTTATGTAATCTAGATCTCTATTGCAGACCATTATCTCTCCGATGAGTACGTGGGCACTCTCTGTGGTAAAGTGCGATTTTTCTTCCACAACATCCACGTCACCTAAAAACCACAAACAAAAAAAAATGGGGTGTTGGAAATGAGGCAGCCATACATGGATTAGCTTACCAGTAGCTGTGTTCTCCAACACTCACCTGTTGTGGTGACAATTTCTCCAAGTTCGATGATCTCTCCTTCCTCCTCCTCTGCTTCTGCTCTTTCCCCTTTTTTGGGAGGTGTTGGTTTGGGGGTTTCCTCAGACGGCCCAAGTTTTCGCTCCCCTATGAGAATGTACAAAAGGAAGATTTAGCAACACAATCTATTGAGGGCAGAAATAGGAAATGACAAACATTGCTTGAAAGTGACGGACACTATTTTAGTTTGGCCAGTTACAAATGTCAACTACATGAATGTAGTCACTTTGTAAAGGTGCTAAACTGACTAGCTTTTTGGTAGAAGTTTGTGTGATGGAGACCCCCCTCTAGTATACACTGGAGCACATGTGTGGAAAAGCCTAATAAAAAGGGGGTTTGGGTGTCCCAGCACTAGTGCTCTAGAGTCCAGATGGGTAAACAGCTACTGGGTGACCTCTCCTTTACATTGAATAAATTGGCTTTACATTCTTGATGACATTTCTAGTGAGAACAAACTTCCTTTCCCCCAAAAAAAACAACAAACATCGTATTATAAGTGGCCGAACGATCGAGGTTGCGTACGATCGAATGGAAACACACACGACCATGACAGTGGCAGAAAGATCGAGGCTGAGTACGATCGAATGCACAGACGAACCTGAAAGTGGCCATTTTGGAATGTACAACTTTGTAAAAATCAAACCACAATGGAGCAGTATGCAAGCAAGAAATCAAACACAAAACACAACTACTTACTTTTTAGAAGAATTCGCTTGATCTTTCTGTACTGATCGGCCTCCCTCAGTTTCAGGTCTGACCAGCGTTTCCTCAGTTGCTCCTTGGATCGTTGTACCCCAAAGTGATTGTACAGCCTCCTCACAACTTTAGACATGATCTTGGCCTTGCGGACATTGGGGTTGAGGTAAGGCCCATACTTCCCATCATAGTCGCTCCTCTTTAATATGTCCACCATCTCCAACATTTCTCCAAATGACATATTGGAGGCCTTGAATTTCAGGCTCTGGGATCGGGACGTTTCTGCCTCCGGACTTTCCTCGTCCTCCTCCTCGTTGGTGGGATATTTGTGGCGCACCTGCTGTGTCCCCGCCATGTGCTCTCCCCACTGCGCCGTAAAGAGAAGGGGTGGGGAATAGACGAGAAATATCGTCAGGGGCGGGCGGAGTTTGACGCATGCGCACTGTATATAAAACGTCACACGCCTGTGTCGTAGCCACGATCTGGGAGACGAGGGGAGAGAAAACTCACACGAGACGATCGCTACAAACGAAGGTACAATTTGACGTTGGTACATAACTAGCCTAGACTGATTTGAACTTGAGGCTTCTTTATGGAGAAGATTAGGAGAGTTTAGACTGACATAATTGAGAGGGTTTTGTGTGGTGTTGTGTCTTGCAGAGATTATGCAGGGATTCAACGACATGAGTTTTCTCCCCCTCTTCATTGCCAAATTCAGGGAATTTCCCGTTTTATGGCAGGGTAAACACCCACATTACACCAACAAACCAAAGAGGCACGCAGCCCTGGAGGAACTTGTGGAATTTGTCAAGCCAAGGTTCCCCACGGCAACTGTTGATGATATAAGAAAGAAAATTGGCAGCCTGAGGAGTGCGTATATCAGGGAGCGGAAGAAGGTCGTGAAGTCTGAGGAAACTGCAACTTCAGCAGATGAGGTCTATGTGCCCAAGCTCTGGTACTATCAGAGTCTCCATTTTCTGAAAGACCAGACTGATGTCACGGAGCCAATCTCGACTCCTCCTTCCACGCTTCCTTGCGCGCAGGCCACCCCTGATGAGGCTTCCGAGGACCAACCTGGGCCTTCCAGTATGGAAGAGGTGGAGGAGCCCAGCTTGTTCCAGGTATAGTATTTTTGTTACCATTTATGGGAATAATGAATGATGTTCACTTAATTCAGGATACCCAATTGCTTAGTTCCTAATGTGTTTGACATATCAACTGACAGTAGTGTTGGAGACATTTGGGGCCAGAATCTAAACTGCTGGGCTGAGAATTGTATGGTTTTCTATTTGTAAACATTTTGCAACAGTCACTAGATGAGAATTGTGTGTGTTTGATGAACAAATAACTGAAACTATGTCCCTTTTTCATACACAGGAAGACCTCAGCCAGGAGGTGGCTGTGGAAGGTGGCAGTCAGGAGGAGGCAGGGGTTAGTGGCAGCCACCAGCTGGGTAGTGGCAGCCAAGAGGGGGCTAGGCCTCGGAGCCTGACTGACTCCCAAATCCCTCTCCTCCGCCTTCCGTACAAAAGGGCGAGAAGGGGGGATTATGCGGCACAGTCAGCGCTCCGCATGATCAGAGAGGCTTCAGACTCCCTACATGCCACACCCGCCGACGAGGAGACCTTTGGCTCAGTGGTTGTCACAAAAATGATGGGTATGGAGGTGAGGCAACGCAACATGTGTGAGGGGCTCATCCTCCATGTCCTAAATAAGGTTAGGGCTGGGGAGATGACCCCAGTCACACATGTTTGCCATAGCTACCATGCTCCGCCTCCTCCTCCTCCTCCTCCTCCTTCTGCCACCCCACCAGCACGACAGCCACAGCGTGCAAGGAAGCGTGGAAGGAAGACCTGAGAGTGACGACCTGGAATCAGTCTGGTCTGAGAGAAGATGGAGCCTCTTGTAGTACCAGAGCCTGGGGACCTAGTTGGCATCTGCTGCAGTTCCGGATACTTTGGACTTCACGACCAGATTGCACTCCCCTTAATATACGTACTCCTCAGGCCCCCAATTTCCTACGCTTGAACAATGATGGTTGCCGTGGGGGGCCAAGACTTTGCAAATTCCCCAAGTTTCACCATGGCTGCGTTCCTCTTTGGTTTGTTGGTGTGACCTAAATAAAGGTTTTTTTGATTTGAAATAATCATTGACTATTGTGTTTTACTTTGCTACAATGACAGTTTTTCTTTGAGTAAGCAGGTACATTTCACTAATCCTAAAGTAGAATTAACAAGGGGCACCAACAACAAACAACCTCCTAGTAAATTTAAGCAAGAAATACAAATGTTAATAATGTGTTTTTGGTAATTTGAGACACACAACCCCCCTCCAAAAAAAACAAAAAAAAACATTCAAATATGTATTCCCCAAAAAAAAACAAAAAAGACAAATCATGGTAAAAAAATAACAAAGATTCTTTTCCGTTCAGAGTCAAAATAAACATGTAGTGTATAAATGCTGCAAAGTAATAAAGAAGTAAGTTTGTGAGAAGTGCGGGTGAATAGGAGCAGCTAAAAGATGTCATTCTTGTTGCATTGTAAAGAAAAAGAGAATGCGCTGCATTAAAGACATTTTAACATTGCAGCGTGACGAATGTGCTGTGTCGATTAGGAAAGGTAGTTTTACCTGACCGAGCGCTTCCGTCACAGAATTTCTTCTGAGCATGCGTAGCACTTTGTCCGTTGGACAAGCGTACACACGCTCGGATTTGGTGTGATCGGACCGTGTTGACGGCAAATCTTTCCAGCAGGAGATAAGACTTTGTCCGTCGGCCAAACCGACGAACACTGTCCGATGGTGCATACACACGGTCTGATTTTTCAACAACCTTGTCCGATCGGACAGAATCCATGAAAAAGTCTGACCGTGTGTATGGGGCTTTAGTCTGTACCAACTCCCCTTATCTATAAGTGTCAACGACAAGAGATATATAACTTGGGAGATGGCACAACTAGACTTACAGACTCTCATTATAATACAGAAAAACAATGTCTTATTCATGGGCTATGAACTCTGATTTCAACTCCAGAGCCAAAATGGCTCCTCTCATGTTCAATATATAGGAATATGAAAAATATGAAAGATTATACAATATGCTACTATATATATATATATATATATATATATATATATATATATATATATATATAAAGTTCTTTTAACCTCAAATGACCTGACAACCTGGTGATGTGATTCAGATAGTCGCTTCACCTAGTGATGTGATTCAGACTGTCGCTATGCCTGGCGATGCGATTCAGACAGTCGCTACACCTGGCGATGAGGCCCAGTCGGCCACTGCATCAGTTATGCCAGCCCATGCCCTTTGAGCTTCCTGCTTTTTCTTATTCAGGACTTTTTGTAACCTGGCATCATGGGCCCTGCTGTGAGTTATTAGATCAAGATTTGTAATTGCATGCACCTGTTGAACAGGGCAGAAAAATTGGGCCTTTGGTGGTGGTGGTGGTGGTGGACGGTGTTGCCACAAGACTGTAAGCCCTCACAGTTACTCTTGGTGGGCACAGGAATGGGCCCCGCTGTGAGTTATTAGATCAAGATTTGTAATTGCATGCACCTGTTGAACAGGGCAGAAAAATTGGGCCTTTGGTGGTGGTGGTGGTGGACGGTGTTGCCACAAGACTGTAAGCCCTCATAGTTACTCTTGGTGGGCGCAGGAATGGGCCCTGCTGTGAACTATTAGATCAAGATTTGTAATTACACGCCCTGTTAAACAGGGGCTTAAAAATTGTGCCTTAGGCATTGGTGCTGGTGCCACAACACTGCAACCCCTCACAGATACTGTACTCTAAGCACAGCAATGAGACCTATTGCAAAGCATTGCCTAAAAATTGTAATTACACGCCCCAACAGGGGCTGAAAAATTGTGCCTTAGGCACTGGTGCTGGTGCCACAACACTGCAACCCCTCACAGATACTGTACTTGGAGCACAGCAGTCACACCTGTTGCGAAGCATTTTTTTAAAAAAATTGTAATTACACGCCCCTGTTATACAGGGGCTGAAAAATTGTGCCTTAGGCACTGGTGTGGTGGCACCCAGAAACAAAAATGTTCTTCCAAGCTATCAAGGAATGGATCATTGAGGAGGAGAAAGAGGATAGTCAGTGAACATAACAGGACAGTCACTCAGCATCAGCATAGGCAGTCTTGAAGGGATGTGACATTATAAATTATTCAGTTATATCCGCTTCAGGTGCCTGGTAGCTGGTGGTGATCCAAGATTCATTTTTATGAAGGTCAGTCAATCAACCGAGTCGGTGGACAGGCGCACCCTGTGATCGGTGACAAATCCTCCAGCACCACTGGTGATGGTCATTTTGTTGTTACAGTGGTGTGAAAAAGTGTTTGCCCTCTTCCTCATTTCCTGTTCCTTTGCATGTTTGTCACACTTAAGTGTTTCGGAACATCAAACCAATTTAAACAATAGTCAAGGGACAACACAAGTAAACACAAAATGCAATTTGTAAATGAAGGTGTTTATTATTAAAGGTGAAAAAAAATCCAAACCATCATGGCCCTGTGTGGAAAAGTGATTGCCCCCCTTGTTAAAACATACTATAACTGTGGTTGTCCACACCTGAGTTCAATTTCTCTAGCCACACCCAGGCCTGATTATTGCCACACCTGTTCACGATCAAGGCATCACTTAAATAGGAGCTGCTTGACACAGTAAGGTCCACCAGAAGATCCTTAAAGCTACACATCATGCCGAGACCCAAAGAAATTCAGGAACAATTGAGAAAGAAAGTAATTGAGATCTATCAGTCTGGAAAGGGTTATAAAGCCATTTCCAAAGCTTTGGGAATCCAGCGAACCACAGTGAGAGCCATTATCCACAAATGGCGAAGACATGGAACAGTGGTGACCTTCCCAGGAGTGGCCGGCTGCCCAAAATTACCCAAGAGCGCAGCGACGACTCATCCAAGAGGTCACAAAAGACCCCACAACAACGTCCAAGGAACTGCAGGCCTCACTTGCCTCAGTTAAGGTCAGCGTTCATGCCTCCACCATCAGGAAAAGACTGGGCAAAAATGGCCTGCATGCAGAGTTCCAAGGAGAAAACCACTGCTGAGCAAAAAGAACATCAAAGCTCGTCTCAATTTCTCCACAACACATCTTGATGATCCCCAAGACTTTTGGGACAACATTCTGTGGACCGATGAGACAAAAAGTGGAACTCTTTGGAAGGTGTGTGTCCAAGTATATCTGGCGTAGAAGGAACACTGCATTTCAGAAAAAAAGAACATTATACCAACAGTAAAATATGGTGGTGGTAGTGTGATGGTCTGGGGCTGTTTTGCTGCTTCAGGACCTGGAAGACTTGCCGTGATAAAAGGAACTATGAATTTGCTGTCTACCAAGAGATCCTGAAGGAGAATGTCCGACCATCTGTTCGTGTACTCAAGCTGAAACGAACTTGGTTCTGCAGCAGGACAATGATCCTAAACACACCAGCAAGTCCACCACCGAATGGCTGAAGAAAAACAAAATGAAGACTTTGGAGTGGCCTAGCCAAAGTCCTGACCTGAATCCTATTGAGATGTTGTGGTATGACCTTAAAAAGGCCGTTCATGCTCGAAAACCTCTAATGTAACTGAATTAGGACAATTCTGCAAAGTTGAGTGGGCCAAAATTCCTCCAGGACGCTGTAAAAGCCTCATTGCACGTTTATCGCAAACGCTTGGTTGCAGTTGTTGCTGCTAAGGGTGGCCCAACCAGTTATTAGGGTTTAGGGGGCAATCACTTTTTTCACACAGGGCCATGATGGTTTGGATTTTTTTTCACCTTTAATAATAAACACCTTCATTTACAAATTTGCATTTTGTGTTTACTTGTGTTGTCCTTGACTATTGTTTAAATTGGTTTGATGTTCCGAAACACTTAAGTGTGACAAACATGCAAAGGAACAGGAAATGAGGAAGGGGGCAAACACTTTTTCACACCACTGTGTATATCTGACGCTGGCGATGGTTGCTGGAGCTGATCATACCTTGGGGCTGCGGGACTAAAAAATTGTCTGAAACGCATCGGTCAGACGTCCACCTTCCCCACCGCTCCTTCTGCTACTGACCGAAGCCTCAGCGACTCGTCGTCCAGGACCAGGAGTTTGTAACCTCCCAGTTTCTGGGAACGAGTTGCACACAGACCTTTCTGCAAGGCCTCCTGAGATGTCTCATCCTCTGCTCCCTCTGCGACGGCAAAATAAGGTCCGCAAACCTTACCTTGTACGTGGATCAAGGAGAGTGGCCAGCCAGTAATGGTCCCTCTCCTTGATCCGAAGAATACGAGGATCCTCCGCAGGCTTTGCAGGATCAGGGAGGCATGCAACATAGGTTAGCTGAGGCATTCAGTCCGGAGTCCTTCTGGGTCACTGAGGGACGACATGATCGCCAGCCACCTCCTCCCAGCCACGTACAAGCCAGTTCTCCACTGGTTTGTTGGGACTGTACATCATCCCTAAAAGACTGCTGCTGCTGATGCTGAGTGCCAGGCTCCACCTTCATGCTCACACAATCCTCCTCCATCCTCTTACTGTGTGATGGGTGGGACAGAAGGTGACACTGTCTGGATAAAGGGGGGGCCTTGAGAGGCAAGGAAGTCCTCCTCTTCCTGCCTCTGTTCTGCCTCAAGTGCCCTGTCCATTATCCCACGCAGCGTATGCTCCAACAGGTGGACAAGAGGTACAGTGTCACCTGATGCATGCACTGTCACTGCTCACCATCCTCGTGGCCTCTTCAAATGGTGACAGGACAGTGCATGCATCCATGATCATGCTCCACTGGCGTTGGGAAAAAAAAAGCCAAGCTCCCCTGACCCTGTCCTGGTGCCGTAGTCCGCAAAGGTACTCATTGATGGCCCTCTGCTGCGTGTGCAGTCGCTGCAGCATGGCCAACGTTGAGTTCCACTGGTGGGCATGTCACATATTAGGCGGTTCTTGGGCAGGTTCAGCTCCTTTTGCAGCTCAGCCAGCCGAGCACTGGCATTATACGATTGGCGGAAATGCACACAGACTTTCCTGGCCTTGCCTCAGGACATCCTGTAAGCCCTGGGTTACCTGCCCAAGAACCGCTGCACCACCAGGTTGAAGACGTGAGCCATACAGGGCACATGGGTGAGCTGCCCCTGTCGCAGGGCGGAGAGGAGGTTGGTGCCATTGTCAGAAACCACCATTCCTGGCTTAAGCTGGCGTGGCGTCATACAGCACCACTCTCGGCCTGCCCCTGCAGAGCTGCCAGAACCTCTGCCCCAGTGTGGCTCCTGTCCCCCAAACACACCAGCGCAAGCACGGCATGGCATCTTTTTGCCTGCGTACTCGCGTAGCCCTTGTATGCCTACGGAGCACTGCTGGTTCCGAGGACAGAGCACTCGAAGAGGCCATGGAGGAAGAAGAGGAGGGGGTGGAGGAGAGAGGTGTGTCACAAGCAGTAGTAGCTTTTTGGAGGTGTGGTGGCGGAACAACCTCCAACACTACTGCCCCTTGTCCTGCATCCCTCCCAGCTGCCAATAGAGTGACCCAATGGGCTGTGAAAGACAGATAACGTCCCTGTCCATGCCTGTTGGACCATGAGTCAGTGGTAATATGCACCTTACCGCTGACCGCCCTGTCCAGCGAGGCATGGACATTGCCTTCCACATGCCGGTAGAGAGAGAATCGCCTTCTGTGAGAAAAAGTGGCGTTTGGGAACCTGCCACTGAGGAACCGCACATTGAACAAACTCACGGAAGGGGGCCGAGTCTACCAACTGAAAAGGCAGCAGTTGAAGTGCTAGCAATTTAGCCAAGCTAGCATTTCAACCGCTGGGCATGTGGATGGCTGGGAGTATACTTCTTTCGACGGTCCAGCAGCTGGGGCAGGGAAATTTGCCTGCTACAATCGGACGTCGGTGTACTGCAAGTACTTGGTTGTGACACACCTAATTCTACACCTTCAGTCCTCTCAGAGCAGCTTTCAGAGAGGACTGAAGGTATAGTGGGGATGGAGATCACAGCTGATGAGGAGCAAGGAGAGGTCCGCATTGTTCTTTGGTGTGGGTCTTTAATGTGTGCTTGCCAACGAGCTGCATGGCAGGTCGCCATATGTCTGCTCATGCTTGTGGTGCCCAAGCGGCTGATGTTTTGGCCACGCGAGATACGCTTGAGACAAATATTGCAAATAGCAGTGGTGCGATCTGATGCACTCGTCTCAAAAAAAGGCCCACACCAAAGAACTTTTGTGATAACGTGCAGAGGCAGCGCCCGCACAGGCGGAGCTCTGCGGTGTGATACAGTTGGTGTGCTGGCCTCTACCTGCCTCCAGGGGGCATCCTGCCTCGTTGGACATGTGCCGCCGCATCCTCCTCCTCTCGTCCTCCTCTCTCCCTTCAGGCACCCACGTGGAGTCAGTGACCTCATCATCCCCCCTCTTCACCACTAGAGCAAACCTGGCAGTAAGCTGCAGCTTGTGGAACATTACTGCCAGATTGCTGTCCTTCAGCATCCTCTCTCTCTGCGCGCACACTACTGCCTTCCTCAAGCTGGGTATCATCATCCGAGCCTTCAAAATCGTTGGGCATCCTCCTGGAGCATGTACCCAACACTGTGCTCAAACAGTTCGGGGGACTCCAGGAGGACATGGTGGGTCTAGGGAAGGGGTGGCTGATGATGCCATTGAGTACGCGTTGGCTGCTCTGACAGTACCCTGAGCCTGGGTGAGAGAGGATGAGGAGGATGAGGAGGATGAGGAGGATGAGGGCTTGGTCATCCATTCTACCAAGCCTTCGTCATGATGCGGCTCAACATGTCCAGCTGCCGAAAACAAGGACAAGCGTGTCCCCATGGCCACGTGCTGATGACGATGCACGACCACGTCCACGACCAGCACTGTTGTCTCTAGAAACAGAGCCTGCATGCCCTGTGTTCTTGCCTCGGGACGGTCTGCCTTCCTTGACGGTCTTCCAGCCATTGTAGTGGGTAGTGTATATTGTATAAAAAATAGAGCTCCTATGTGTGCTCACAACACACACTGTAGGTCCTATGGGTGCTGACACAAACACACTAGAGGTACTATGTGTGCTGACGAAGAAATAGAGCTCCTATCTGTGCTCAACAACACACTATAGGTCCTATGGGTGCTGATACAAACACACTATAGGAATGATAAAAGAGAAAACTTCGCGCATGCTATATGGAGTGGGAGGTAGTAATGTCAAAGTCTGGGCAACCGGCAAGATAGGTGACCAGGACCGAGAGATGACACTAAGTTCAAAAGGGAAATAAAGGTGCAATGGGGTGCAATTTACATGAAGAGTGAACAAGTGCCAGGAAAAGATAGTAGTGACCAGTATCTTCAATAAATAATACGTAGCTCGATGACAGTGAATACAGGGGGCATGCACCTCAAGAAAGAGCCAAGATGGCCGCGAGATAACTTCCGGTTTCTATCCGCTATTAAAGTTAGTACTGCCTACCCAATCGGTTCCCCAGATGAAGACACGTGACCGTGTCGTAACGCGTAGGGAGTGGCCGTAGGCAGACCCACACAGAGGAGGGACGCGAGGAGGCGTTCGGACGCCTTGGTGAATACTGCTCGTTTTTGCTCATTTACTTATTGTTTTTATGTACGTTACACATTTGACACAATAAACTGCTCAATATTACTCAATATACTACACTAGTGGAGTCCCCCCCCCCTCCTTCTTTTTTTCGTCCGTTCCCTGATCCTACTACACTGCTGTGTGGAGACACGCAGCAGCCCTTTAGGTCTGGAGAGAAGGTGAGTGAGAGAAGGGACCAATCTGGAACCACACAAGAGAATACCCTGCACTCCGGTTTACCTTATTTTGGGGGCGCATAGTGATACCCCCGCAAAGCTGGTTTACAACTGCATAGAGGTAAGAGCTCTGAGAGACCAGAGAAGGAGTCACAGACAAATTCATTACTTTAAACGTGGACACTGCTACACTGCTATATAAACGATTATAGAAAAGATACATTTTAAACATCCAGAACTGTCTGTGGAATTTTCCACTCTAATTAGAGACACCTGCTGCTTTCCAGGATATCACACATCAATTATTTTTCTCCACCTGGACTTCCACCACTGTTTACACTAGTCACGGGTTTTTACACGTGTTTTATTATTTATTTTTAATCTACATATAGCTATGGATTTTTATCTTACGGACTATGTCAATTAATTACCACTTTTTAATTACATTTCTATCATCCATTGGTCTTTATCACATATTGACGTTCATTCACAGGATATATTTTATGCATTTTTATGCACTCTTTAGCACTTTATTGATATATATGCACTGTATTTATGCATTATTAATGCTATTTTGTGCTACGTTATTATTCATTGAAGTAATCGATTTATTATTTATGTTCACCACTAGTTCACTTTCTATGTCAGTTCTTGCACTTTATTGCTCACTATTGCTTGATCATAGAATTTGATTATATATTCTTAGCTCTTTTCTTGAGGTGCATGCACCCCTGTATCACTGTCATCGAGCTACGTATTATTTATTGAAGATACTGGTCCACTACTATCTTTTCCTGGCACTTGTCACTCTTCATGTAAATTGCACCCCATTGCACCTTATTTCCCTTTTGAACTTAGTGTCATCTCTCGGTCCTGGTCACCTATCTTGCCGGTTGCCCAGGACTTTGACATTACCTACCTCCCACTCCATTATAGCATGCGCAAAGTTTTCTTTTTTATCATTCCTATTTAAGTGCTTTTGTGATCACTAGTCACTTTGCTGCATTGCACACCCTTTTTTGCGATCATATTGACCTCCCTTATTTACTCATAGTAGCGCTAGAGCTTCCCTTATTTACTTTTCACTGCCCTTCACATTCACACTCTGGCAGCAACTATGGATGTTTTTACATTCATGGAGAATAGACAGGTCAATCTTGATGAGGTATTTAACCCATCAACTAAAACTCGCAATATGGACTTGGAAGGCATAGTTCGTAAGTTGGGACACCATATGGAGAAGAAAGTTAACCTATGGTGGGACACCAACACCTTCGAAAGATATATAAGGGAAAAATATTAGTCCCAAGGAGACTTCGCTGGGAACTACCACCAAATGATGGACTATTAGATAAAGGACTCAATGGAAGAGTGGTTTACATTTTTTAACAACAAAAGCGTAGAAGGCCTCAAATTTTTATTACAAGGAAACTGAAAAAGACCAGACTCTGGAAGTCCAAATTGAGGAGATCAAACAAAATATTGGAACCTTATAAAGAATCTGCGGATTTCAAAAACTAACCACACAACTGAACAAGGACCTTATTACAAAAGACCTGGAAGCACAACAAAGGAAAATGAAAAAGTATCAAAGAGATGTAGCAGATTATAGGACAGATCAAGTGTTCAAATGGCAAAGCAAATTGAACAACAACAACCCGCGTCTACGTACTCAACTCCGGAGAAAGAAGTTAGAATCCAGGATCCCACCTCACATCCCATGTCCATAACCCACCTAGATGGGAAGATAGGGATCGACATCCAGAAACCCCCAGATATCAGAATGAGCCAAGATACAACAACGGTTATGGCCAACAAACCCCTAAGAAAACGGGTAAGAAACAGTTCAAGAAACCATTTAAGAAACCATATCATAATAACTGGCATCAAAATGACAGGAACACACGAGACAATAGAGGACCCCCACCACAGCATGACTACTATGGGGATACCCAACGTGACAATAGAGGAACCCCACCACAATATGACAAACTATGGGCATATGGTAGAACACCAGTACCCATACATAATAGATTTGATCCCATCAGACACAATTATGATCAATATGATAACCAACATACCCACCAGCCAAGATTATAATACACAAAGGTCTTTTTTAGACCGAGAGAGGAGAGATCACTCTCCACGAAGACAAAACACAGGAAATCTACCACTCTCCCAGGAGACGCCCACAAGAAGACGAAGAGGGACACTCCCGAACGAAGAGGAGGACACAGAGCGGGAAAGAGAATCCAAGCGAAAAAGAGAGTAGTAGGAGAAAATGTGGTTAACCTTAGTAACAATTGAATTTCACTGAGGAACTGGCAGTCCTAGACAAGGCCTCAAGCACGCACCAGTGAAAAACCTCAATAAGTTTAACCCATATATCGGGATACAAAAATACATCAGAAAAATGAACATCAAAAAAAGTATCCTTAGCAATCCATGGAAACCGCAAAATGAAACAAGAACGAATACACCCACTATTGTACATAGTACTCTCCGGAATAACTCGGTTTATAACCCCCAATATCAAACAACCAGCACATTGAAGTATTTAAGAATTTAGTTCTACAAGATTTGGAAGCTCTTAAGATAAAGAAAATCTCAGATCCAGACATATTAAGAAGGGCATTCAACTACTTACGCAAGAAACGACCTAGTTATTCGCCCAGCCGATAAGGGAGGAGCAATAGTTTACAATCTAAAAGAAACAATAGCAGAAAGAACTAGAGAGACAACAAATATCAGAATGATGAGGCCACGTACATCAAACTTTTGGGTAACCCGACACACAATTATAAAAAAGAATTGAAACTATTAGTCCAACTTAGGAATAAAAAAAGAATATTAAGCACAAAAGAATCCAATTCCTGATACGGAAACATGCAGAATCCCAATCATATATACGGTCCCAAAGATCCATAAGTGTAAAGAGAATCCACCAGGTAGAGACCAATAGTAAATGGGATTGATTCCTTAACATCCCGAATGGGACAATATATTGACTATTATATCCAACCCGGCAGTCCAACAAACCCAGGCGTATCTTAAGGACACAAAACACATCCTACAACTACTAGAAACGATACCAGTACAGGAAGGGAGAACACTATTGGCAACGGGCAGACGTTACATCGCTATATACCATAGTTCATCACCATGAGGCCTGCTCAGCCACCAAATGGCTTTTGAGAAAATTTTAGCACCCTCGTATGCAAACAAAGAAAATACTTGATTAAATGTTTGGAATTTTGCCTTAAATACAATTATTTTTGGCACAACCAGACGTACTATAAACAGGCCATAGGTATAGCGAAGGGGGGCTAAATTTGCCCCAGGGGTGGCCAATGCCTTTATGGCCCAATGGGAAGACAATGTAGTGTATGCCGAATATCCCCCACAATTGACACTCTATAAACGTTACATTGATGACGTGATAATCGTCTGGAATGGAAACAGAAGCTCCTTGGAATCCTTCCTAAATAAGTTGAACAACAATACAAAAAATATACAACTTGGTTTGTATGGAAAATAGATACAAAGGAGGTAGACTTCCTAGATCTCAAACATTAGCCTGGAAGCAGATAAAATAATAACTAAAACCTACTTCAAAAATGTGGGATACCAATAGCTATTTGGATATAAATAGCTGTCACCACAAACCGTGGCTTTTTAATATCCCAAAGGGACAAACTGATTCGAATAAAGCGGAATTGCACAAGAGAAGTCGACTATCAGTATCAAGCCAAACAGATAGGAGAAAGGTTTAAGCGAAGGGATATGGGATGAGGCCCTGGATTGAGGACCAAATAGAAACAGTAAATCGAATGGATAGAAGTACCATGCTTAAAAGTTACCAAAAAAACCATATCAAAATGAGGCACCTTGCCTCATACTTGACTATAATGTCCAACATAAGGATGTAGCCAAATATGATAGAGAAACACTGGCACATCCTAAAGAAGGATAAAGACCTCAACACACTAACTACCCGAAAAACAAAAATAATCTACAAGAGGGCCCCTACTTTTAGGGACCTTTGTCAAATCAGTTGTAGAACCACCACCTAAACCGTCTTAC
This sequence comes from Lithobates sylvaticus, assembly GCA_028564925.1. NCBI lineage: Eukaryota > Metazoa > Chordata > Amphibia > Anura > Ranidae > Lithobates > Lithobates sylvaticus. The sequence goes on along the minus strand of CM053034.1, from coordinate 72,228,475 downwards.
TCGTTTTTTTCAGGAAAAGGTTTCCACCCGTGCCGCAACTGCTACGCGTGCAGACACTGCAAAAAATTTCAGGGTAAAAGAACTGAGTTCACTGCCACCAACACTGGACAATCCTTCCAATTACGTGAATTTATAGGATGCCATACTAAAGGATTAGTCTATGTATTACAATGTAGCTGTAACCTACAGTATGTAGGAAGAACAAAAAGGGCACTAAAAACTAGAATAGAAGAACATGTACGAAATATCAAAAAAGGTTTCCCAAAACATAATGTCTCCAGGCACTTTGCACAAACTCACAATCAGGACCCATCATCACTCCAATTTTGGGGCATTGAGAAATACAACAGATCTTGGAGGGGTAGCCACAAAATCAGGACGATAAGTCAAAAAGAATCCAAATGGATCCACACCATGCGGACACTTACGCCTGGAGGCCTGAATGTGGAGTTTGATCTGAATTGTTTTTTAAGTAATGCTTGATCAGACTCATTCCCCTCACCCTAGTATATTAGTGTTAAATTTTATATATATGGTTAGCTCACCCCCTCTGGATTACTTCTTTAAGGCTGCACCGCTGTCTCTGCACCATATTAGGTTGCACCACTGTCTCTGCATCCTATTTTAATTCTTTTAATACTATGAATGCTGATTTTAATGTCTTGCCAATATTATATTATGAAGTTTTAGGTGCCTACTCGCGCTCTATTCTGCGTTTAGCATCACCACACTTACTATATCCTCCATATTTTTATCCCTTGATGATTTGAGGCATTAGGCCCTACATCTATATGGAGGTGCATGCCTTTGGGGCCTATTAAAATTATAATAACATGTATTTTTTTAAATATGTCTCTTAAATATATTTATTATATTTTATCCAATCACCAGTGTTATATAGGTATGCCTTTAATTATATATTGGCTCTAGGTTCCTCTTTATTTACCTTTTGAATAGTGGCTGGGCTGCTATTTAATGGCTACATTTAGTAGCCAGATATACAGATTCCCCTAATTATTTCCATTTATATATCCCTAGCGATTAGTCCAAACGACATGGAAGTTGAATATAATATAAGTGGCATTGCGCATAAGCCCCGTATTGAAACCGCTAATACGGTGGCGCGCTATATACCAGCCGTCCTCAGATAACATACACATTCCACCAGGAATATGGTTGCGGTCTATTAACGAATAGACCACAACCAAGATGGCCGCTAGATAACTTCCGGTCTATCAACGAATAGACCTCAACCAAGATGGCCGCGAGATAACTTCCGGTTTCTCCGCTATTAAAAGTTAGTACTGCCTACCCAATCCGGTTCCCCATGAAGACACGTGACCGTGTCGTAAAAACGCGTAGGGAGTGGCCGTAGGCAGACCCAACACAGAGGAGGACGCGAGGAGGCGTTCCGGACGCCTTTGGTGAATATACTGCTCGTTTTTGTCATTTACTTATGTTTTTATGTACGTTACCATTTGACACAATAAACTGCTCAATATTACTCAATATACTACCTAGTGGAGTCCCACCCCCCTCCTCCCCTCTTTTTTCGTCCCCTCCGTTCCCTGATCCTACTACACTGGTCTCTCACTCCTGTGTGGAGACACGCAGTGCAGCCCTTTAGGTCTGGAGAAGGAGAGTGAGAAGGGACCAATCTGGAACCCACAAGAGAATACCCTGCACTCCGGTTACCTTATTTTGGGGCGCATAGTGATACCCCCGCAAAGCTGGTTTACAACTGCCTAGAGGTAAGAGCTCTGAGAGACCAGAGAAGGAGTCACCAGACAAATTCATTACTTTAAACGTGGACACTGCTACACTGCTATATAACGTTATATGAAAAGATACATTTAAACATCCAGAACTGTCTGTGGAATTTTCCACTCTATTTAGAGACACCTGCTGCTTTCCAGGATATCACCCCCCCCCTACATCAATTATTTTTCTCCACTCTGGACTTCACCAACTGTTTACAACTAGTCACTGGGTTTTTAACACGTTTTATTATTTAATTTTGACCATATAGCTAAGGATTTTATTGATCTTACGGACTATGTCAATTAATTACCACTTTTTTAATTACATTTCTATCATCCATTGGTCTTTATACATATTGACGTTCATCACAGGATATATTTTATGCACCTTTTTATGCACTTTAGCACTTTATTGATGATATATATGCACTGTATTTATGCATTATTAATGCTATTTTGCTACGTTATTATTCATTGAAGTAATCGATTTATTATTTATGTTCACCACTAGTTCACTTTCTATGTCAGTTCTTTGCACTTTATTGCTCACTATTGCTTGATCATAGAATTGATTATATATTCTTAGCTCTTTCTTGAGGTGCATGCACCCCTGTATCACTGTCATCGAGCTACGTATTATTTATGAAGATACTGGTCCACTACTATCTTTTTTCCTGGCACTTGTTCACCTCTTCATGTAAATTGCACCCCATTGCACCTTATTTCCCCTTTTGAACTTAGTGTCATCTCTCGGTCCTGGTCACCTATCTTGCCGGTTGCCCAGGACTTTGACATTACCTACCTCCCACTCCATATAGCATGCGCGAAGTTTTCTCTTTTATCATTCCTATTTAAGTGCTTTTGTGATCACTAGTCACTTTGCTGCATGCACCCTTTTTTGCGATCATATTGACCTCCCTATTTACTCATAGTAGCGCTAGAGCTTCCCTTATTTACAAACACACTATAGGTACTATGTGTGCTGACAAAAAAATATAGGTCCTATGTGTGCTCACAACACACTATAGGTCCTATGGGTGCTGACACAAACACACTATAGGTACGATGTGTGCTGACGAAGAAATATAGGTCCTATGTGTGCTCACAACACACTATAGGTCCTATGGGTGCTGACACAAACACACTATAGGTACTATGTGTGCTGAAAAAAAAAATATAGGTCCTATGTGTGCTCACAACACACTATAGGTCTATGGGTGCTGGACACAAACACCACACTAGAGGTACTATGTGTGCTGACGAAGAAATAGAGCTCCTATGTGTGCTCACAACACACTATAGGTCCTATGGGTGCTGACACAAACACACTATAGGTACTATGTGTGCTGACAAAAAAATATAGGTCCTATGTGTGCTCACAACACACGATTCATTTTTATGAAGGTCAGTCAATCAACCGAGTCGGTGGACAGGCGCACCCTGTGATCGGTGACAAATCCTCCAGCAGCACTGAATGTGCGTTCGGAAAGAACGATGGATGCAGGACAGGCCAGTAGCTCAATTGCATACAGTGCAAGCTCTGGCCAGTGATCCATCCTCAAGACCCAGTAAGCCAGAGGTTTTTCGGTGGGAAAGGTGTCCAAGTCTGACCTTGCCCCTAGGTATTCCTGCACCATGTACAGTGGTGTGAAAAAGTGTTTGCCCCCTTCCTCATTTCCTGTTCCTTTGCATGTTTGTCACACTTAAGTGTTTCGGAACATCAAACCAATTTAAACAATAGTCAAGGACAACACAAGTAAACACAAAAATGCAATTTGTAAATGAAGGTGTTTATTATTAAAGGTGAAAAAAAATCCAAACCATCATGGCCCTGTGTGAAAAAGTGATTGCCCCCCTTGTTAAAACATACTATAACTGTGGTTGTCCACACCTGAGTTCAATTTCTCTAGCCACACCCAGGCCTGATTATTGCCACACCTGTTCACAATCAAGGCATCACTTAAATAGGAGCTGCTTGACACAGTAAGGTCCACCAGAAGATCCTTAAAAGCTACACATCATGCCGAGACCCAAAGAAATTCAGGAACAATTGAGAAAGAAAGTAATTGAGATCTATCAGTCTGGAAAGGGTTATAAAGCCATTTCCAAAGCTTTGGGAATCCAGCGAACCACAGTGAGAGCCATTATCCACAAATGGCGAAGACATGGAACAGTGGTGAACCTTCCCAGGAGTGGCCGGCCGCCCAAAATTACCCCAAGAGCGCAGCGACGACTCATCCAAGAGGTCACAAAAGACCCCACAACAACGTCCAAGGAACTGCAGGCCTCACTTGCCTCAGTTAAGGTCAGCGTTCATGCCTCCACCATCAGGAAAAGACTGGGCAAAAATGGCCTGCATGGCAGAGTTCCAAGGAGAAAACCACTGCTGAGCAAAAAGAACATCAAAGCTCGTCTCAATTTCTCCACAACACATCTTGATGATCCCCAAGACTTTTGGGACAACATTCTGTGGACCGATGAGACAAAAGTGGAACTCTTTGGAAGGTGTGTGTCCAAGTATATCTGGCGTAGAAGGAACACTGCATTTCAGAAAAAGAACATTATACCAACAGTAAAATATGGTGGTGGTAGTGTGATGGTCTGGGGCTGTTTTGCTGCTTCAGGACCTGGAAGACTTGCCGTGATAAAAGGAACTATGAATTCTGCTGTCTACCAAGAGATCCTGAAGGAGAATGTCCGACCATCTGTTCGTGTACTCAAGCTGAAACGAACTTGGGTTCTGCAGCAGGACAATGATCCTAAACACACCAGCAAGTCCACCACCGAATGGCTGAAGAAAAACAAAATGAAGACTTTGGAGTGGCCTAGCCAAAGTCCAGACCTGAATCCTATTGAGATGTTGTGGTATGACCTTAAAAAGGCTGTTCATGCTCGAAAACCCTCTAATGTAACTGAATTAGGACAATTCTGCAAAGATGAGTGGGCCAAAATTCCTCCAGGACGCTGTAAAAGCCTCATTGCACGTTATCGCAAACGCTTGGTTGCAGTTGTTGCTGCTAAGGGTGGCCCAACCAGTTATTAGGTTTAGGGGGCAATCACTTTTTCACACAGGGCCATGATGGTTTGGATTTTTTTTCACCTTTAATAATAAACACCTTCATTTACAAATTGCATTTTGTGTTTACTTGTGTTGTCCTTGACTATTGTTTAAATTGGTTTGATGTTCTGAAACACTTAAGTGTGACAAACATGCAAAGGAACAGGAAATGAGGAAGGGGGCAAACACTTTTTCACACCACTGTATATAAAAAAAAGATCAAACACTTTGACAAAAACGTTTTTAGTTTCTGTTATAAAACGTTGCAAATAAATTATTTTTCTGCATACATTTAGGCCAAAATGTATTCTACTATATCTTCTTTGGTAAATAAACTGCCTGTCTCATTTCCTGAGGTGCAGGACAGTACAAAAAAAAAACAAAATGACCCCTTTTTGGAAAGTAGACAGTCCAAGGTATTTAGTAAGAGGCCATGTGAATTTTTGAAGTTGTAGTTTTTTTTGCCACAAATTTTTGGAACTTAAACTAAATACGTTTTCTTTTTTTACAAAGCTGACTACCTATCACATTTTGTAGTCCCTGGAGCACCAGGACAGTAGAAACTCAAACATAATGACCACCTTTTGGAGAGTAAACACCCTGTCAATGGCTAGCTAATCGGAGGGTTATCCTTGACTTGGAGTATGAGGGAATGAGGGTGGACTTGTTCTACGCAAGTAAGACTGCCGTGATACTTTAACATCCCACACTACCTCAGGGGGGCGTGGCCTGCGGAGGAGCCGAATGGCCGTTTCTTGCTAGAGCTCCTGCTCTCCTCATCTCCCTAAGCGGCTAGCGGTGACAGAAAATAAACCTGAGGACTCAGGGACACAGCGGAAAGCTCACAGACCCTCACCCCAGCCATGGAGAAGCGTACTTTGCGGGATAAACCCTGCAAATTGGACTCCTTCCCCAAACAGAACGGTGCTGTGAGGAAGAAAAATGGCACTGTCCCTTCCTCCCTCACACACACAGACAAGCAGGCAGCGCGCTCTGTGAGGAGAGAGACAATAGAACTGCAGCCACAGCCATTGTCACTGGAACAGGAGACATTCCAACCTGATGTTACTAGCCCTCCTAAGCAGAAGAGAAAAATAGATACAGAAGAAGACAAAGTAAGTGACATTGATATAGATGAGGTAACTGAAACAGAAGCAGAAGCAGAAATTAACCCTTTTGATGAAAAGCTAGATGCTTTCCCCACCTCAGGAAAGGCTTTAATTGACTCTGATATGAAAGAAATGTTAAAATCATTAAGAGGAGCAATTCAGCATGACATGAAATCATTTATGCAAAAATCCAAAAGGGAAATAGATGACTTAGGAGACCGTGTGGATTACATTGAGAACAAACTGACTGACTTCACAGATGCCCACAATGAACTAGTAGACGATCATTTTGCTCTTGAAGAAGAAGTCAAGCAGCTAAAACTTAAAGTCACAGACCTCGAAGACAGGGCCAGAAGAAATAATATTAAATTCCGCGGTATACCGGAAAATGTCAAAAATATTGATTTGAGGAAATTTCTACAAAAAATGTTCACAGATCTTATCCCCTCACTACAGAATCATGACTTAGTGATTGACAGAGCTCACAGACTTCCCAAACCATCATATATCCCGGAAAAACTCCCGAGAGATGTAATCGCTAAAATCCTTTTTTTCCAGACAAAAGATATCGTGATGCAATTCGCGAGACACCATGCTCCACTGCCAGACCCATACGCTGGAATTACCATGTACTCCGACCTTTCTCAAGCCACTATCCTGGCGCGTAAAAACCTAAACTCGATCACAAAAATGCTACGCAATCACAAGATAATCTACAAATGGGGTTTCCCGACCAAACTGATTGTGGAAAAAAATAATGTGTCACACACAATCCACACATTGGAAGAAGGACTCAAAATACTAGGGAAATGGGGCCTGCTTATTAATGAAGAAACCAACTCGTCCATTAAAGCCACAATAGAGAAATTGACACCTCCATGGAATACTAGTCATGGATGACACGTCCGCTGGATAAAGAGTATGGGAGTGAGACCCTATTCTCTCTCCCCCTCTCTTGCAACTCACCAAAATCCCAAGTGCCTCAGGTTTATAGTTCACAGGGAGAATAGGTCTTTATTTACCTTCAACTTCTAGTCCCTGAGTTAAAGTGCATATTGAAATGCACACGAGAGTTGCACACCAACTCACCAGTTCTTATATGTTTCTTTATTTTTGTGAGTCTAAATCCCTGCTCCCTTCCTCATCTTTCCCCCTCAGCTCAACTTTAACAAGCTCAGATATGTATGGAAGCAGCATAGCCGCAAGACATCTATTCCCACCATGACTAATTTGAACTTACTATCACTAAATGTGAAAGGCCTCAACACCCCATTCAAAAGGAAAGCCCTATGGACTGATGCATTGAAATTTGGAAGCGACATCTTATGCATCCAGGAATCACACTTTGCAAGGGACAACCCCCCTCAATTTGCCCACCCGAAATTCCCACACATCTTTGCATCCTGCAATAGCAAAAAGAAGAAAGGAGTCCTAACGATCATTAAAGATACAATCTCTTTCCAACTCCTTGATTCCAAAATTGATTGACAAGGAAGATATGTGATTTTGGTCGCTAAAATTTAAAACACAGTTCTAACAATTGCCAATATTTACGCACCGAACAAAAATCCCCATCAATTCCTTCAAAAAGTAATCAAAATGGTGAAGAAGATTCAAAAGGGCAATGTCATCTACTGTGGAGACTTTAACGCAACGATGGACCCACTTCTAGACTCAACCAAAGGAACTCTATCCAAAAGAAAAGGTATAAAGGTCATTTTCTCATACGAGGATCTGCATGATCCATGGAGATGTCTCCATGCAACAGAAAAGGACTTCACTTTCTTTTCAAAAGTACATAAATCATACTCTAGGATCAATCTCTTCATCACTGACAGAGTCCTCCTCCAAAAAATATCAAATGCTCGCATCTTTAACATAACATGGTCCGACCATGCCCCAATATCACTAAGCATAAATTTAAAACAGCCAAATTCAAATCATACACTCTGGAGAAATAACAGAGTGTATGAGTGTATTTTGTCCCAAAGGGAGGCTCTGGCAGTGATGAAGGAAAGATTGGAAGAATTCTTCAAGGTAAATGATAATGATATGGTATCTATCTCTAGTATATGGTGTGCCCATAAGGCGTTTATTAGAGGAATATTGATCCAATTAGCCTTGAGGGAAAAAAAAAGACGCACACAGTAAATAGCCAAACTACTACTTAGAATAACTGAACTTGAAAAAGATCACAAAACATCCCCCAGTAATCCCACTCTTCTTCAAAGATTAAACGAAACAAGAAATGAACTTAGAGCAATACTGATTACCAACCACGAAAAATACCTTAAGAGATTAAAATTAACCTATTACTCACAGGGAAATAAAGCAGGGAAACTACTGGCCTCCCAATTACGCCATAGACAAAGAAAACAAAAAATTGAAAAAATAGTTCATCACAAAACAGGGAAAGTACTATACAACCCACAAAGTATAACTGATGCATTTGCTGATTATTATGAAAGCTTATATAACTTAAAGGATGATCTTAATACTATCCAGCCAACACCAACACAAATAGCCCAATTCCTAAGTAAGATTAATGTCCCCGCTGTAGATCAGAGTGACCTTGAAAGGCTGAACGACCCAATAATCCCTGAGGAAATTAAGAGAGTCATTCAAAAACTGCCAGCAAATAAAACCCCAGGAGCAGATGGTTTATCCAGTGTATCCATTTCTAGCTAAAATATTTAACCATGCAGTGGTAAACCATTCGTTCCCCAAAGAAATGCTTGAAGCAATTATTGTTACTATTCCAAAACAAGGGAAAGAACCGACATCACCAATTAATTACAGGCCCATATCACTACTAAATTCGGATCTGAAAATATTTGCTAAGGTTATTGCCAACCGATTATTAGAAATCACATCCTATCTAATTGAACCAGATCAGGTTGGATTTGTGAGAGGGAGACAAGGCCCAGACAGCACTAGACGCATGATTGACCTCCTTAGTCTTATAGAGCGTAGTCGAATGCCTTCCCTGCTCTTTGGATTGGATGCAGAGAAGGCATTCGACAGAGTGCATTGGGGATATATGGAGGAAACTCTTAGGAAATTTGGATTTTCTGGATTTATTTTTGAAGCTATAATGTCACTCTACACCACCCCTTCTGCCAGAGTATATACTGCAGGAAATATATCTAAAAGATTTAATCTAACGAACGGAACCAGACAAGGGTGCCCCCTATCGCCCATTATATTTTCATTAGCAATTGAACCCCTCGCAATATCTTTTAGATCCAATCCCAAGGTCACGGGGATCAAAATAGATCAGGTAGAACATAAATTAGGTCTATTTGCAGATGATGTCCTTCTATCACTATCAGCGACTAACAATGTACTTAATGAAGTGAACAGCACTCTGGAAGCATTCACATCCATCTCTTACTATAAGATCAATCCTGATAAATGTTATGTTCTGCCTATGAACATCCCACCGGATCAGGTTGTTAAACTAAGACAACACTCTAATTATAACTGGGATAATCCTTCTATTACCTATTTAGGCATTCAACTTGCCTATCCTCCAACTAAATTGTACGATACCAACTACCCCTCCTTGCTAACCCAAATAAATCAAGATATACAATCAATAAAAAAAACGCAGCTATCCTGGATAGGAAGAATAGCAGCCTTTAAAATGAAGATCCTGCCGAAGATACTATATTATTTTAGGTCCCTCCCAATCCCGTTACCGGCAAAATTTTTCACCCAAATTAACTCAAAGATTAGCAACTTGATCTGGATGGGAAAAAAACCTAGGATTGCACTATCTATTATGTCTACCCCCAAAACTAAAGGAGGACTGAATCTCCCAGATATTCGTTTATATTATTATGCCACGCTCCTTGACCAAATGAAATTCTGGTTCAAACAATCTAATAATAAATTGTGGCTGAGTATTGAAAGGAAAATAACCAAAGGAAATGATCTTTTCTCCCTATCAATGGCCAACCACACCTTAGGGAAAATAAATGCACCAAACTTCTTGACAATTAAATCCACATTGACAGCCTAGAAATTCGCTTTAACGAAATTGCAATCTTCGAACGCCCATGCCCTTGTACCTATACCACTCAGAGTAATTGATTATTGTAAAATACGTATAAATACATCATCCTGGTCTGAACAGGGATTTAACTTCTTTATACATTTGCCAGATAACCACAAACAGAGAATAAAAAATAAACTTTCCGACAAATCCTTTACCAAAAATTTTTACCCAGAAAAAAGTGTAGAAATCCCTAGCGCATTATGGGAATTTTTCCTCTCCCACGAGACTACTGGGAAGAAAGGTATATCCTATATATACAATTTACTTTCATCCTTCCCAACCCATACTAAGACTAAAAATATGCTGAAATGGGAAAAAGATCTTTCTCAGACCTTCACATGGGAACAGTGGCAAAAAGCCATACAGGTTAATAGCATATCAACAGCATGCATTGAACACTGGGAAAATGCCCAAAAGATCCTCAACCGTTGGTACTTAACTCCATATAGACTCAGCAAAATATTCCCCACTGCATCCTCTAGGTGTTGGAGATGTGATACCCACATAGGTAATCTGATACACACATTATGGAGTTGTAAAACTCTTTCTAGCTTTTGGAAATCGGTCTCCACCTTCATAGCTTCTTTCACGGGTAATTTGAAGAAAACCCGAAATGGCTTTGTTAAGTATAAACCTTGACATCTATCCTCCACAGTATAGAATTATAATTTCTAATATCCTTATAGCAGCAAGACTCACCATTACCAAATTATGGAAATCTACCTTAGCACCTAACCTATCTGAGGTAATACTGAGACTAAACAATCAGGCGCACTATGAGTTAATGTTAGCACATAAAAAAGGTTCTACAAGTCACTTCCTCAAAAATTGGAACGAATGGATAGGACACCCTAGAGCTTCCAACTATCTGAAGGACCCTAAGAACCACTAACTATGCCCCTGAGAGATAATTCTACTTCTCTTCCTCTTCTTTCCTTATGCATTATTATAGAAGGTCTGATATATATGTCTACTTCCATACATCAATCCCCTCTTCCTCCCCCCCTTCCTTGTCATATTCCTTATGATCCTCCGTTTATGTAAAGTTTTCTTTGAAACATCATCCCATGTTTACAGCATGATCCCGTTAGGGGTAAACAGGGAATTATCAATCTTCCTATCTTGTTATTTTTTCTCGTTTTCTAGGAGCCTATCCACTTGTATAGATATTTAAGCTACCATTATTTTGTGATAATAACATTATATGGAAATTTATTAGTTCTGAAACTGATCCAGTTATCCTAGAGATGCAGTATCTAGAATATGTAACTGTATAATTTTTCCTTTGTTATTTATGTTTTGAAAAACGAATAAAAATCTTGAAAGTTAAAACATCCCACACTACCTCTGGCCACTACTAGAGGGAGACTCTACTTCAATCTAGCTGGCTGACCACACACAGGCAGATACAAATCTCACACACAATCTGGTGAACTCTAATGCCCCGTACACACGGTCGGAAATTCCGACCACAAAATCCGTCGGATTTTTTCCGACGGATTTTGTCCGACACTGGTGTTGCATACACACGGTTGGACAAAGTTGTCGTAAAATCCGATCATCCTGAACGTGGTGACGTTTGTTGCGTACGACGGGACTACGTAGAGGCTAGCAGCCAATAGCTTTGGTCTTGTAATGTGATCTGAGCATGCGTGGCACTTTGTCCGTCGGAATTCGCTACACACGATCGGAAAAAGTCCGATAGGACTTTGTTGTCAGAAAATTTGAGAGCAGGAGATAAAAATTTGTACCAGACCCTTTATCCGAGCACGCAACCTGGCAGGCCGCAGGAAAGGAGGGGGGGACGAGAGCGGCCCCCCCTCCCGCCTGAACCGTACCAGGCCACATGCCCTCAACATTGGGAGGGTGCTTTGGGGTCCCCCCCAAAGCACCTTGTCCCCATGTTGATGAGGACAAGGGCCTCATCCCACAACCCTGGCCGGTGGTTGTGGGGGTCTGCGGGCGGGGGGCTTATCGGAATCTGGAAGCCCCCTTTAACAAGGGGACCCCCAGATCCCGGCCCCCCCCTGTGTGAATTGGTAAGGGGGTACAAAAGTACCCCTACCATTTCACCAAAAAAGGTGACAAAATGGTAAAAATGAGAGCAGGAGATAAAACTTTGTCCGTCTGAGAATCCGACGGAAAAAGTCCGATGGAGCCTACACACGGTCGGAATTTCCGACAACATTGTCCGATAGGACATTTTCCATCGGAGAATCCAACCGTGTGTATGGGGCATAAGGGTTGGGGAGCAGTCTATCAATTAACACACCCTTCTAGGATTCCTTTATCTATGCTATGAGCTAGAACCCCGGTCTTCATCACTCTTCCCACTGTCCACACACCCACACACCGGACACACAACAAATGGTCCTTTGCCATCACCTAGCCATTTGTCTGCAGACTGGTCTGCTAGGCAACAACACACACACAGATCTTTGTCTGGAAGATCTGCTGGTTTACAATATGCATGCAATCTGCCAACACAGTGCGCTTGTATACAGATTGGCAAATGAACTGAGTACATAGACACCGAAATGCAACAATCTCTAAAGTGGATAAGAGCCCTAGCTTAGCACACAGAAGTCACTTATTCATTTTATAATTTAATATCCCGAAAGTGGGCAGTGCATAAAATATATACAAACAAAAAAGAATTACAAAAAAAAAATGACAAAAAGACCTACACAATTCGCTATTCCCTATAAAAATAAAAGGGGATACAATCAGAAATAACCTTTACCAAATTTTATCCTTTGACAGAAGCATGTCGGAAACATCCGTAATTTCCCAGTTAAACCGGCTTTGTGGGAATCACCCTGTCCATATACCATGCTTCACAATTTATTGGAATATGGATGTGGGCTGAACTTTAGCCCAGGGTCAATCGAGCCCACAGGACGGTTTGTGTTCTGAGGTGACCAGGATCAAATGGACCCTGAAAGTTCCGATTGCTGGGTCATGGTCGTGGATAGGATTTCCGACACAAGCAAGTCAGTCTGATCGTGACAGTACCAATCACTCCCTGGTTGCCACAATCAGGCACCCTATAACCGTTTTGCGTGTTTCTCCGGGATTCTACATATGCTAGAAATACAGTTTTACATGAAATGTGTAAAATGTGTACAATCAGAAGGAATTATTTTCATCTCTCTGGAACTAATATATACCATCAACCAATATAAATCTGCCCTCCAAAAATACAATTCCAGCCTCCTCACTGCCAAGCAGACCTATTTTATCACTCTCATTAGCAACTTATCATCCTGTTCCCATCAACTCTTCTCTGCCTTCAACTCTCTACTTCGTCCTCCACCGCCTCCACCTGTCAACTCACTCACTGCCCAGGAGATCGCCAATCACTTCAAACAGAAGATTGATACAATTCGTGAGGAGATCTCTACTGTTCCGATACCCTGCACGCTTTACACTTCATGCCCACAGGCACAATCATTACTTCCCTCTTTCAACCCCACCACTATAGACGAGGTTGCTAAACTGCTTGTTAATGTCCACCTTACCACCTGCCCTCTGGATTCTGTTCCCTCACAAATGCCACGTTCACCCTCTGGCTCTATGCTACACTCTCCAACCCACATCTTCAACCTCTCCCTCTCTTCTGGCATCTTCCCCAGCTCTCTAAAACATGCACTTATCAGACCCATACTTGAAAAGCCCTCACTGGACCCATCCAATCTTAACAACCTACGCTCCATCTCCTTGCTCCCCTCCTTATCCAAACTCCTCGAACGTCCGGTCTACAACTGACCGAGCATCCACCTCACTGATAATAGCCTTCTTGATCCCCTTCAGTCTGGATTTCGTCCTCAACACTCCACAGAAACTGCTCTCCTAAAACTAACAAACGATCTACTAACAGCCAAAACCAATCAACACTATTCTGTACTCCTACTCCTGGACCTCTCTGCTGCCTTTGATACGGTTGACCACCCCCTGCTCCTCAAAATACTCCACACCTTTGGTCTCCGTGACTGTACTCTTCGCTGGTTCTCTTCCTACTTATCCAAGCACACCTTTAGCAATTCCTACAACTCCTCTTCTCCTTCTTCCTTTCTAGGTTGGGGTCCCCCAAGGTTCTGTTCTTGCACCTCCTCCCTGGGTCAGCTGATAGCCTCCCATGGCTTTCAATACCACCTCTACGCTAACGACACCCAAATCTATTTCTCTACCCCTCAGCTCACTCCCTCTGTCTCCTCACGTATCACTAATTTACTATCATATATATCAGATATATCAGTCTAGATGGGGGGTAACCTACAGCTAGCCTAAACATAAAGCGGAACTGAGAAATATTGATATAGAATATAATAGAATAATAACAGACAGGGGACAGTTGAATCAAATACAGCATACCTGCTTGTTAAAAAAGACTTCTAATTTTCAGCTCTTGCAACACTTTCATAAATGGTCTAACACCAAGGTGTCTGCTTTGTGTCCATCTGAGCTGAACAAGTTTAGGAAGTACAGCATAGATATTACAGTTTGTGAACTGCATGTAGGTGGGGTGCAGCGTGGTGCAGTGGTAATAATACACTCAGTCCCAGTGCACTTAATAACTTGTATTGAAATAATACAGAGACAGTTCATAAATAAACTGGTGGGAAAGCAGCCCAGCCAGGAAGTCTCACAGTTCCGACAGCGTATAGAGAGCAGGAGTCAGCCGAACTGACAGTGCCTGTTGAGATGTGTAGAATGCATCTTGACCAGCTTGTATCCAAGCAGGCAGATGTCCAGAGAAGTTGTGAGTCCTACGCTTTCCCTCCTTATCAGGAAACTTTCTGTGCCGCTAGTTCTGTCCCTACCAGACGGGGTACCTGTCCATACTCTACCAACTCACAAAATGCACACCAAACCCGGGAGCCAGGGCCTTAAATTCAATTCAAGATAGCGGCTAGAGTCACATGGGTGGGATCATCCAATTAGATCGCTTCCCCAGTGACCCAGGAAATCATAGAGGAACCATCTTCCTATCCAACTGCAGTGCCACTGTAAAATAGCGCCACCTGCAGTGAATAAAGTAGACTGCACCTGTCTACATGCATGTCTACCAACATCAGAAGATGAGAAAGATTAACAACTTAAACGAGAAAACATGGAAAAAAGTGGATGTGGGTAAATTACATTGAATATTGGGTATGGCCTAAGGAAAGAGTGTTTAAGTAGAGTTTAAGCCTACTCGTAGTGCACACTGCACATATATGTCACAGTTCTTGTATTCACAAAATACTCCTTAACTACTCTACTGCAAGTGAGAGATTCACAGACATACATAAACCTAAAGGATACTCTTTAAATATAAAACGATAAGCTGACATATATGTTTGAGCTTACCTTGAAGAAGATCTTCATGGAAATAATCATAATCTACTTCATAATTATTATTATTATTATACAGGGTTTATATAGCGTCAACAGTTTGCGCAGCGCTTAACAAAATAAAGGCAGACATTACAATTACATAACAATTTGGTACAAGAGGAATCAGAGGGCCCTGCTCGCTAGAGCTTACAATCTAAAAAGAAAGGGTCAATTGATACAAGAGGTAATAGCTGTGGGGGATGAATTGATGGAAAAAGTAAAACAGTGTTAGTTAGAAGCAGGATAGGCTTCTTTAAAGAGAAAGGTTTTCAGGGATCGTCTAAAGATGGATAGATTAGGGGACAGTCGGACAGATTGGGGTAGAGAGCTCCAAAGGATGGGAGAAACTCTGGAGAAATCCTGGAGGCGAGCATGGGAGGAGGTGACAAGGGAGCTAGAGAGCAGGAGGTCTTGGGAGGACCGAAGAGAGCGGCTTGGTTGGTATTTTTGTACTAGGTTAGTGATGTAGCTGGGGGCAGAGTTATGGATGGCTTTGTAAACTATTGTTAGTACTTTGAATTTTATTCGTTGGGTGAGTGGAAGCCAGTGGAGGGATTGGCAGAGAGGGGTGGAGGACGCTGAATGGTTGGTAAGGTGGATAAGTCTTGCAGCAGCATTCATTATGGACTGAAGGGGGGATAGTCTATGTAAAGGTAGTCCAATGAGGAGGGAATTGCAGTAGTCGAGGCGAGAGATAACCAGGGAGTGAGTTAGAAGCTTGGTGGTGTCATTCGTTAAAAAGGGGCGTATTTTGGAAATGTTGCGGAGGCTAAGGCGGCATGATTTGGACAGGGATTGTATGTGGGTCCGAAAGGACAGTTCAGAGTCTAGGATTACCCCTAGCACCCTGGCATGTGGGGACGGACTGATAGATGTGCCATTGATCTTGACTGAGAAGTCAGGGGAAGGGGCACGTGGGGGAGGAAATATTAAGAATAATTAGCAACTGTTGAGGCAATAAACACTGTGTAAGTAATGTACAGTAGTAAGCACTTTGTTATGTACAACACAATGTATAGAGTTCAGTGGTCAGCAATATGTCATAGTGCCCATAGTGCAGGGGAAATGTGGGGAAGTGTGTGTACAGGAAAATGTGAATTTAACCAAATCCACTTTTTAGTTCAGCACCCTATGAGTCCCTAATTCTCAAGTTCTAAAGTTGGGAGATATGACATTACATTGTATGTATTGCTTTAGGCCTTATGCACACGGGTGTATGACAATATGCTGCATTGTTTTTGCCAGTGTTGCTTCTTTATACACATTTATAAGCGTACCGTGTTTAGGTGTGTATGAGTGTAAACTCATTCTACTGGCTAGAATATTCACTTATTTTAGCTATTAGAATAAATTTACGCAAATGTGCCCACATTTTATGCGTGTTTATGTGCGTATGAGTGTAAATTAAACTGGAAAACGCCTTTCTGAATTCAGGTTTAGGACATTTTCTTATACCCCTGAATACTGTTCTAAAATATGCCTGTAAACGACACAACGTGCAAATGATGATTAGATAACCCAGAGCTGCTTTCAGGGGCATATCAAAAAATGCCAGATGCATTTTTTCTGCCCATGTGCATGAGGCCTTATTTGCAAATCTGAATTAGGTTTTGGCAGAGTGACAAAAATCAGAGACGGTTACTAGTTCCCATTAGCATGTTTACTGCAATTGGTGTGATAGACTTTTTTTTCAAAAGATAAGAAGTTAAAATCCAGCTGTGGACTCCTCATGCAGGGTCCATGTGCCCCGTGTTATCACACAGATTGCATATACAGCTGCAAGAAATAGTTTATGATTTGAATAATTCAACAAGTCTGCAAATCACCTAAAGTAATATTTATATTATCAGACATAGTTTTCCCAGTCTCCATTTTGAAGCTCGCAGAAATCCACGTAACCAGGATTATTTTGTTAATGTTACACAATGGTATTTTATTTATATTGGCTAGACAATTGCTAGGACTTTAAACTTTACAAGCAGCACTCATTGCTCATTTAAGTGACAGCTGACACTGATATCCGGGCAACAGGACCTTGCTAGCTAGATAAACTAGTTTCATATTTGCAGATGAACAACACTTTATCATAAGCTAATTCCTTTACTTAAAGCGAAGTTCCAGTCTGTACAAAAAAAGTCATTAAAAGTCAGCAGCTACAAATCCTGTAACCAGGGATGGACTGGCCATCGGGACTACCGGGAGTTTCCCGGTGGGCCGATGGCTCAGTGGGCCAGTTTCAGCATCTTCCTTGTTTGTGTTCGTTCATGTTCCCACCTATGTTCCCGCCCAAGATAGTATAAGTTTACCTGTGTGTACACTTGCAGTCATTAGGTTGAAAAAGGAACTTACTAATATTCCGAAACGCGTCCCTTACTGATGACTACATCCGGATCATGCTGGCTCCCGTCTCTCACTGCTCACATCACTTCCGGGATCTCCGTCCATCATGAACTCGGTGTGTGTACCCATTCATCAGCTTACTGGTAGCTCTATGTTTTTGGTACAGCACAGTACACAATTGTGAGAGTCTTTACATGCCGGGGACCCATCCACCTGCCGGGCCATTTGCATTATCAATGACTACACGCTTTTTAATTTGCCATATTTTGTAAGTGTTTTTAATCTTGTTTGGGGAAATAAACAGCTACTATTTCTGCACTTAGAGGAGCCTCTCTCTTCTGTCTTTTTTTGTTTCAGAGTTTGCTCCTCTTTTCTGAGTGCAGCCCTCAGTGTTGGATCTTTGTAAAAATTAAAAAAACCAACTAAATCTAAAAAAACATCTCATAAGAAAAAACCACTTTAACACAAGCGTCACACTGGGAAAAAATGGGAAAAATCAAAACCATCTTGAGGTTCAAAAAAAAAGGGTCAATTAACCACCTATCTAATGCAATTAATAAACCAAAAAAATTTGGGGGCCCGTAAAAGGGCTAAAAGTCCCTCCTCAAAAAGCCGTGTCCCGGCCCTAAAAAAAGACAAACACAAACCTACCCCCAGAACGTTGACCCCCAAGTATCACCAAGTTCCAGTCCTCTAATGCTGGTACCCCCCGCAGTACCCCAAACAAATTTGTTCAAACAGAGCCCCCTCCCCCCAGCCAACCTTGCTCTCTCATAAAATCTACCCCCACCCGAGAGGCCTTGGACTCGTCCCTTCCCCCGAGTCTTATTCACCCCTGAGACCCCCCCCCCCCTCACCCCCTCATGCTCCCCCCAACATCTGGGCCACCACCCCCGACCTATCCATTAAACCCCCCACAAGCAAAGTCCCATCCACCGCAATCACCCCAAAGCCCCAGTTGTGAAGTGCAGATTGCAATCCCCTCCTTGGGTCCCCCCCTGCTGCTCGGAGTGACCACCCCGACTCCCCCCCCTGGGGCCTACCCAACCCCCCCAATGTGCGGGCAGAGGTCTTGGACCCTCTGTCCGGACTCCCCCCCACCCCTTAGCTGGTTGTGGTCATCATTCTGTGCCCGTCTGCTGCTGACAGTGTGACCCCCCTCGCCCCACTTCTTGAAGCTGTAAGACCCTGTAGGTGCTAGGCAGAGCCCAGCGGTGCACTCCATGTTGCCAATTCAGCTGGGAGTAGCCAGCTACCCTACATCCCCTTGTTGCCGATAGAGGGGGCCAACTGTCCCCCCCTTCCCTGGAACCCCCCAATACTGCTGTTGGTGCTGGGCAGAGCTCATGAAGTTCCCCCCCAATCCCCCACTCTTCTGCTGGAAGGCTCATCGCCGCTGTTTTTTCCTCAGCGAAAAGTCTATTAAATCCCTGCCCCCCCGCCTAAACTGGTGTCTGGGGATAGAGGTTCACCATCTGTCCGTGGAACCCAGAAGATTATCAGTCAACCAGAGGTTCCCAGAGCTCTGGCCGTTTGTCAGCACTTCAGTTTCTTCTGGGGTGGCCAATTCCCCGATTTCCACCCCCCATTCCCTGGCATGCTTGCTGGACACCCCAGACCCCCCCCCAAGATCATCCCATGCAGAAAACAGGATCATCCAAGTCAGTCACCTTGCTGCATCAATTCCCCCCAAAGACAAGCGTCATAAAGGGGCAGGTTGGCAAACACACGTTACTTGCCACATTGCTGACCCTGCAGACAAAGAGTTGTCCAATTTCCTTATATCCCAGGCCAAGCCCAACCCTGCGCTGAAAGTCTACCCGACTCCTCTGTAGCGATACTCCAGCCCACCATTCCTGATCGGCCAGAAACTAACACTTCCTACTACTTTAACCCTGTACTCTCCATGTCTACTACTTGACCTAACTTTACTACTTTTTTAAACTTTTCTCCTCGTTACTACTAATTCTACTCGTACTCTAGCAGCCAATAATAAAAGAAAAAAAAAAAAAAATAAAAAAAAAAATAAAAAGTAAAAAGAAATAAAAAAAAAATAACGATATAAAATAAAATAAAAAAAAAAAATTTTATAAGAAAAAAAAAAAAGATAAAAGAAAAAGAAAAAAAAAAAAAAAAAAAAAAACAAAAAACAAAAAAAAAAAAAAAAAAAAATTAAAAGTATTAATAAAAAATAAAGAAAAATACAAATAAAAATTAAAAAAAAATAAAAAAAAAAAAAAAAATAAAAAATAACAAATAAAAAAATAAATAAGAGAAAAAAAAATAAAAGAAAAAACTAATATAATATAAATTAGAAAACCAAAAAAAAAAAACAGAAAAAAATAAATTTAAATAAAGAAAAAAAATTAAAAAAATAAAAATTAATAAAATAAAGAAAAAAACGAAAAAAAAAAAAAAAAAAAAAAAATAAAAAAAAAAAATAAATTAAAAAAAAAAAAAAAAAAAAAAAAAAAAAAAAAAAAAAAAAAAAAAAAAAAAAAAAAAAAAAAAAAAAAAAAAAAAAAAAAAAAATAAAAATTAAAAAAAAAAAAAAAAAAAAAAAAAAATTATAAAAAAAAAAAAAAAAAAAAAATTAAAAAAAAAAAAAAAAAAAAAAAAAAAAAAAAAAAAAAAAAAAAAAAAAAAAAAAAAATTATAAAATTAATTAAAAAAAAAAAAAAAAAAAAAAAAAAAAAAAAAAAAAAAAAAAAATAAAAAAAAAAAAAAAAAAAAAAATAAAAAAAAAAAAAAAAAAAAAAAAAAAAAACAATAAAAAAAAAAAAAAAAAAAAAAAAAAAAAAAAAAAAAAAAAAAAAAAAAAAAAAAAAAAAAAAAAAAAAGAAAAAAATAAAAAAAAAAAAAGAAAAAAAATAAAAAAAAAAAAAATTAAAAAAAAAAAAAAAAATTAAAAAAAAAAAAAAAAAAAAATAAAAAAAAAAAGTGTTGGATATAAATCATTGGACCCTTGCCTCTCTAGAGATACTGTCTGCTTGGTCCTCATGCCCAGAGCGCCCTTATACACTGTACCAGATAAAGCGGCCTCCTATTGCCTCGGAGGTCCGCGGCGATCTACCTGTCAATCGCCGACAGCCGGCACCTGACGGGTAGATCGAGATTTAGCCAGCATGCAGAGTAGCGCAGGAACCGTCTGTAATAAGTGCTCTCTCTCTTGTGACAAAGAGAGAGTGCCCGCAATGTCTGGGCACCCGATGCGCGAGCCCGGCAGCCGCGATGTCCACCGGGCACCCACGATTGCCCGGTAACACAGCAGGACCGTGGATCTGTGTATGTAAACACACAGATCCATGGTCCTGTCAGAGGAGAGGAGACCGATGGTGGGTTCTCAGTACAGAGAAACACAGATCGGTCTCCTCCCCTTGTGAATCCCCTCCCCCTACAGTTAGAATCACTCCCAGGGAACATATTAACCCCTTCGGCGCCCCCTAGTGTTAACCCCTTCCCTGCCAGTCACATTTATACAGTAATCAATGCATTTTTATAGCACTGATCGCTGTATAAATGTGAATGGGCCCAAAAATGTGTCAAAAGTGTCCGATATATCCGCCGCAATATCGCAGTCATGATAAAAATCAGATCGCCGCCATTACTAGTTAAAAAAAAATAATAATAAAAATGCTATAAATCTATCCTCTATTTTGTAGGCGCTATAACTTTTGTGCAAACCAATCAATATACGCTTATTGCGCTTTTTTTTTTACCAAAAATATGTAGAAGTATACGTATCGGCCTAAACTGAGGAAAAAACTTTTTTTTTATATATTTTTGGGGGATATTTAGTATAGCAAACAGTAAAAAATATTGTTTTTTTTTTTTAAAAACACTTTTCCCTCTTCTTTTGTTTATAGCGCAAAAAATAAAAATTGCAGAGGTGATTAAATACCACCAAAAGAAAGCTCTATTTGTGGGGACAATTTCATCTGGGTACAGTGTTGTATGACCATGCAATTGTCATTCAAAGTGTGACAGCGCTGAAAGATGAAAAATGGCTTGGTCAGGAAGGGGGTGAAAATGCACTGTATTGAGGTGGTTAATAGTGTCTGTTCTGGGTTCTGCTGGTGCAGGCTGAGTTACTTTCCACTGCATCCCACTGAGTTATGGGATATAGTGGGTGGAAGATCACAGACCATGGCCTGCATAATAATGCCTCTTCAACCAATCCCTGGTTAGCCGAGTGAGTGACCAGCAGAGGACTGAAAGGGGTATAAACAGGCTGGTACCCAGAACAGAGGTCTCTTATTCCTGGGGAAGATCCAGCTTGAGGCTTCTGGCATCGCTGGGAGTTTACCTGCAGCTGAAAGAATCCTTTCTAGGGTCCCGGCTTCTGCTTTGGGGGGACCTCTGGCATGGCTTCCTGAATTTCTGCAGAGAGCTCATATAAGGATTCAGGATACAGGCAATTCAAGTATAGAAATTGACTGATACTGCAGGCGGCAACACAGTATTCAGGACATAGTGAGTACCAGCCTTCTGAATTTTACTTTCTTTGGCCTCATTTGGGTGAGCTTTTTCTCTGTATATCCCGGACTATACTTATATTGAGGAGTCCCTGTTTAGTAGCAGTTTTTTTTTAACTCAAATAAATGTTTGAGAGAACAACAGATGAACAAAAAAACAGTACAATACATACATTTGTTTACAGGTAAAGTACACCTTCAAGGCAAAGACACATAGCCACGCACATTGTCTACCCCAAACGGTAATGTACTTTGTGAGATACACTGAAAAGGGTACCCCACCTACAAGCAAGAGCAAATAAAAGCAAATAGGGGTTGCACCGTAAGCAAAAAAATTTTAATTAAAAACAATGAAAACAGTGAACCTTCCCCTGGGTCAAAGTCCTCTCTGGAGGGTGGTCCACGCGGGCACCATACTCCCCCCTATCTCCATTATCTTTCCCTTACAAAAGCAAGCGGTCCATAATCAGATCAACCGGAGCCAGACCTGGAACCTCCAGCCATCGTGCCCAAATCTTTTCAAATAATTTTACACTCCCTCCGTGTTGATATATGTACTTCTCTAATCTGATAGTGTCGCCCATGTGGTTCCGCCATTCCCTCACCGTGGGGGGTTCCTTCGACTTCCAGTGTCGGAGAATACGTTTCCTAGCCTGGAAATGAGCCCTTGCTATCCCCAGTCTGGAGGGATCCTCATCCGGGACATTGTCAATAATTCCCAGCAAGCATAGTTTAGGGTGTGCAGTAAGCTGTATCTGAAATACACAATTAATAGTATCCAAGACCTCCTTCCAGTAAATACGCAATTTGGGGCACTGCCACAACATGTGGATCAGATCAACATGGTCCCTCATGCATCTAGTACAGCCTCAAAAAGTTGTCAGGGTCATTGTCTTTTTGCTGCATTGAAATTAGGTGACCATCCACTCACAAACTGTAGAAGTTCATGGAGTTTAAGACGGCTGTAATAGAGGCATCACACCAAATGGTTCATTGTGCCAAACAATGTTGACATCCTACTGAACTTCTGACTGTAACAAACTTCTCTATGATCATCAATGTGTGTCAACTGGAGCCCGGGATCTCATGTGCATTTAAAAGGATAAAGCAATAACAATTTCACCCAACACACCCTCCACACTCAACTGCCGGGGGTCTGCTGCTGCTGCGGGCTTTGGTAGCAAGCGATAAAAGTGGAAAAATAATCCAGCTTTTGGGTTTAGAAATCAAGTCAACCGGACTTTTACCAGCCTCCCAGGCTCCAGTTGACACACATTGATGATCATAGAGAAGTTTGTGACAGTCAGAAGTTCTGTAGGATGTCAACATTGTTTGGCACAATGAACCATTTGGTGTGATGCCTCGATTACAGCCGTCTGAAACTCCATGAATTTCTACAGTTTGTGAGTGGATGGTCCCCTAATCTCAATGCAGCAATAAGACAATGACCCTGACAACTTTTTGAGTATTTTTTCTGAGCAAACTCAGACATTCTGACACTGATTAACACCTGATTCATTCGATCGAAAGCTCTGAGTCTGTGGTATTGAATACTAATGGGAGATATCTGTGTTAACCATGGATTCATGAAAGACCGAAGTTGTCAAACAAACTCAATTTCTTTTTATGAGGAGGGGTCCAGAAGTAGGCAGCAAAGTCAAGAAGCCTGGATAGGTACACTGGAAAAGGAAATATAACTTGTAAAGAGAGTGACCTTTTTTGCGTTGTTGTGAATGAAGTTTGCTTTGCACAAGCAGCTACTTGTATAAGACCATCGATTTCAAGATGTAGGAATTCAATCAGCCCTATCTGTAATTGAAAGTGGTTGTAAACCCTCACATATACCCAGTACAGTGACTGGCCTCAGGTGATACACAGATCTTTCCAGCTGGTGATCGACTTCTCATATAGGCACATTTGCCTGTCGGAGTGTCTGGTGCACATCATCCACCGTTTACTGTCTGAGATGTGGTCATCGAGGTATATTATTATACCATCACCATCTCCCATTAAAGACCTGCTGGATTAGATGCTCTGAATGCCTGTTTGACCCACCGCTATACGGCGTGTGTGTCTATTATCTGTGGTAAGCGTACCCAATCTTCCTGTTATATATGCATATTTGCAAATGGCACTTGGAGAAAGCTGCCCATCCCTGTCTACCATTATTTAAAGAGGCACCACTCCTATGTTTCCTTTAAATAGGACTATATAGCACCTAAGAGAGGAGCTTTCATTCACATTTTTTGTCCCCCACGGACAGTTTTTTGGTTTGATTTTTCACAGGAATTTTGTCACACTATAGAATTTTTTATTTTATTTTGTGCACATTAATATATTTTGTTGTGTATTTGCATGATGCTGGTTTTCCTTATATAGCAGTCATCAGTATAACACTCATCCCTGGGGGTTGCTCCAGGGATTTTCTAGAAATTTCTCACAAGCGCTGCATTTTATATTCTTTTTCACTTAGATATGATGCCTGCAGTATTGTCAGGAAGGAATTTGCTGAGGAGTAACTGCATGAAATTAAACCTTTAAACAAGGTTACTTCCCTCATGCAATTAAAAATCAGTGTGTAACTCTGTGTCCAATCTTCTCCATCCGATTGAGCCTTGAGTGCATGTTGGAGTTGGAAATAATAGAACTGCATAGAGGTCGGGAGCTGAAATTCCGCCTGCAACGCTGTGAAAGGACGCAGTTTACCATCTCTAAAAATTTGTGACATATATGCTATCCCGTATTGATGCCATCTTGTGCCGTATTGTAGTTTTTCCAACTCCAATTATCATTTGTTTCCCCAAATGGAACTATGCTTAGTGAAACCCTCCACTTGCTGCATTGCTCTAGCTTTGTTACATATTTTCTGCATAAGGTTATAAGTAGGATACAACTTATTTGACTTAGCAAACCTCATCGCCTTCAGGCCCGCCTCCACCTCCCCCCCTGTAGCAAACCGGAATAGGTGCACCACAGAGTCCACCAAGTTTAACTACGGATTGCTAGGGGGGCTCAGCACTATTATATAATTTAAGATTGTGTATTTTTCTGTCTTTGCACATTGTGCATTTTTTACCCATAAGCACTAGTTCACTTAGTTGTTTTCATTTGCAAACACTGTTTCAGATTGAACCAGTCACCAATTTCTGATCCACCATTTCAGATTCACTTCACATCCATAATAAGACCGTTCACAGTAAATTTACGGTTCAAGGATTCACCATTATTTTAATCCTACTTTTAAGCCTGTTTATAAATTTTTTTTCTTGTATGCATGTATGAGCCACCATATATATATATATATATAGTATATATATATATATATTATATATATATATATATATATATATATATATAATATATATATATATAATATATATATATATACAGTGAATGAATTACTTTGAATTGTATTCATATATTAATAGCGTCATTTTAAATATCGTAAGGACTATTTAAGCACATCAGTTTAGCGCTACATTTTTACGTTTACAATTTTCCCTTTCACCGATAGTCTTTCGGAAATGTTAGCTGCTCCTTTTAATACATTAATTCACAGTTACAGCGCAGTATTCCCCCTCTTTTTTCCTTTCAGCCCACCAGCTGGGGACTGCCCTGACACGTAAAAGCCTGTCTCACTTACCTGGAGTCCTCATCAGCTGCCGCCCTCCTGGCCGGGCGAAAGGCATTTTTTATTGGTATCCAACCAGGCCGACGCATCTCCAGCATGTTCAAAAAAGTGAGCCTGGCCTCTCGCAGTAATGTGGAGGCGCACTGGGTATAGCATAGCATAAGGCGCCTGTAACTTCTGTAGTCTTTTCTTGACATCCGTGAATTGGGCCTGTCTCTTCTGCACATCAGAGGAAAAGTCAGGATAGAAGGAGATATGTGCCCCATTATATAGCTGTCAACACTGCTGAGGCCCCGTGGTGGTGCCATTTTGGAGCTCCGAGTGCTGTCCCTCTTCCTTGTTCTTTCCCCTAAGGGCCATCGTGGATTCCGTCAGCACAGGTACCACAGTGGGTTCCCCTCAGGCTCCGGAGTCAGTCTATGGCCGTTAGGCAGTGTGATGTTGCCGGGAACTGTATTAGATCTGGATTACAAGCGGGAGCTCTGTGAGGAAGCTGCTTCTCACATGCCGATCCAGGCCATGCTCCTAGTAGCAGTTTACCTTCACTTAAAAGGAGGTGCCCTCATCCTGAAGAAAAAGATTTGAAGTTTATTGAAATTTGTTTGAAGTTTATTGGAGTATCCCAAAGCTTACCCTCACCCTATCCAAGTTCTCTAACAATCTAAAAATCACATGTGCAGCCTGTTCTCTGATTTGAGTTACTGTGATCTACCTTGTGCCTGGCTGCTGTGTGCAGCAGGGAATGGAACCTGGCACCAAACAGCTAGACCAGTCTGGGGTCTGCACTACACATATATGGGCAGGCTCGATCTATCGATTGACTTGTGTACAACCAGCCTCTGGAAATTCTCTCTCAATCAGCACCACCAGCTATAGCCAGTGGTGCTGATGAGTGCATTCTGACAGGAGGAAATATCCCCATTGTAAAAATGCAAAGGCTCAGCGAGAGGGACATCTTGTGTGTGGATGGGGGAATTGAGTCCTTTTCTTTCATTCAACCAGGGGGTTGAACAAAAGAAAATTACTTGTGTATGGCCAGCCTAGCAGGTACTCTTTAAATACAAATAACTGGGCAATACAGTAATTTTTCAGTAGTAATTATCTACGGGCTAAAGGATACTTCTAAAGCAAGCAAAATGCTTTCTTGTATTAAAAGTATAGACGAGAGAGAGAGAGAGAGAGAGAGAGAGAGAGAGAGAGAGAGAGAGAGAGACATCATTCTATACCTCATCTAGAATATGCAGTTCAGTCTTGAGAACCAGTTCACAAAAAGGATATCTGGGAACTGGTGAAAGTACATAGAAGAGAAACCAAACTGATAAGAGGCATGGAAGAGCTCAGCTATGAGGAAATATTAGCTGAATTGAATGTATTCTCTCTTGAAAAGAGGAAATTAAGGGGAATATGATCACCATGTATAAATACATAAGTGGTCCATATAGTGAACTTGGTGTTGAGCTATTCACTTTCGGGTCATTACAGAGGACATCTGGAGAAAAAGAGATTTATCATCCACATATGGAAAGGCTTTTCACAGTGAGAGCTGTGAAGATGTAGAATAGACTCCCTCAAGAACTAGTTCTGGCCAGGTCAGTAGATTCAATTAAAAAGTTCCTAACTGGATATTAACATTTATAGGTAATAATGCCAGAGGTTGTCGATCCAGGGAATAACTGATTGTCTTCTGGGGAACCACTTTGCTTCTTGTTTATGTGACAATTATACATTTTTGGACTTTAATCTCTTGTCTCAGTGGCAATGGTCACCAGGAGAAATAGAAAATACCTTCTCTATTTCTCCTGGTGACCATTACCACTAAGACAAGAGATCTACCTCTCTGGAGAGATTGACCTTTCCAGCAGGAACACAGACAGCAATACAACCTAATACAGGTTAACCTTTAGTTTAGGTTCACACCACCGATGGACGCGGCTTGCAGCAGGGGTCCGGTGCATTCCTGTTCTCCGTTTCAGGGACGAATCAGGGCCAAATTTCAGAAGCGAAGTCAAAGACACTCAGACAGCCACTCCACAGCTACAACAGAGATATGTGAACCGGCTCCATATAGAGCTGGTCACAATCTCCTGTCATGTGAATTGGATGTGGGGAAATCCGCATCCAATTCTCATAGGTGTGGACCTAGCCTGACCCTTTCTATCCTGAAACTAAAAAGAAAAATGTAGCAAGGTCTTTTACCTCTTTTGGTCTAATGAGAACCTCCATTTTCCCTCGCCGGTGTCATGTGACTCGTTTAGTGTTAAAAGGTCTCAGGTGTGTTAAATTTGGTGTTATCGCTCTCACTCTCTCATACTGGTCACTGGAAGTTCAACATGGCACCTCATGGCAAAAAACTCAAAAAAGAATTGTTGCTCTACATAAATATGGCCTAGACTATAAGAAGATTGCCAAGACCCTGAAACTGAGCTGCAGCATGGTGGCCAAGACCATACCGCGGTTTAACAAGACAGGTTCCACTCAGAACAGGCCTCGCAATGGTCGACCGAAGAGGTTGAGTGCACGTGCTCAGCGTCATATCCAGAGTTTGTCTTTGGGAAATATATACGTACAAGTGCTGCAAGCATTGCTGCAGAGGTTGAAGGGGTGGGGCTCAGCCTGTCAGTGCTCAGACTATACAACTCACACTGCATCAAATTGGTCTGCATGGCCGTCATCCCAGAAGGAAGCCTCTTCTAAAGATGATGCACAAGAAAGCCCTAGCAGACTAAGTATATGGATTACTGGAACCATGCCCTGTGGTCTGATGAGACCAAGATAAACTTATTTGGTTCAGATGGTTTCAAGCGTGTGTGGCGGCAACCAGGTGAGGAGTACAAAGACAAGTGTGTCTTGCCTACAACCAAGCGTGGTGGTGGGAGTGTCATGGTCCAGGGCTGCATGAGTGCTGCCGGCATTGGAGAGCTACAGTTCATTGGGGGGGGGCAATGAATGGCAACATGTACTGTGACATACTGAAGCAGAGCATGATCCACTCCCTTCGGAGACTGGGCTGCAGGGCAGTATTCCAACATGATAACGACCCCAAACACACCTCCAAGACGACCACTGCCTTGCTAAAGAAGCTGAGGGTAAAGGTGATGGACTGGCCAAGCATGTCTCCAGAATTAAACCCTATTGAGCATTTGTGGGGCATCCTCAAACGGAAGGTGGAGGAGCGCAAGGTCTCTAACATCCACCAGATCCGTGATGTCGTCATGGAGGAGTGGAAGAGGACTCCAGTGGCAACCTGTGAAGCTCTGGTGAACTCCATGCCCAAGAGGGTTAGGGCAGTGCTGG
Source organism: Lithobates sylvaticus (assembly GCA_028564925.1). NCBI lineage: Eukaryota > Metazoa > Chordata > Amphibia > Anura > Ranidae > Lithobates > Lithobates sylvaticus. Next base: position 72,199,369 of record CM053034.1, on the reverse strand, counting down.
AAAATAATGGTGGCCACACAAAATATTGACACTTTGTGCCCAATTTGGACATTTTCACTTAGGGGTGTACTCACTTTTGTTGCCAGTGGTTTAGACATTAATGGCTGTGTGTTGAGTTATTTTGGAGGGGACAGCAAATTTACACTGTTATACAAGCTGTACACTCACCACTTTACATTGTAGCAAAGTATAATTTCTTCAGTGTTGTCACATGAAAGGATATAATAAAAAAAATTACAAAAATATGAGGGGTGTACTCACTTTTGTGAGATACTGTATATTTCACAAAGGCCTTAGTTATAATTGAGCTAATTCTTCCACATTCAGCTTTGAAAAATTCAGTCCTTTGAGTTTATTGCCACACTATCCATTTATACAATCATCTTCATAGAAAAATGTAATCTTTAGCAAGGCAGTGGTCATCTTGGAGGTGTGTTCGGGATTTTTATCATGTTGGAATACTGCCCTGCAGCCCAACTGTAGCTCCCCAGAGTCACATGACATCGGGGAGGGAAAATGGCTAATTGGGCCAATTTGGAAATTTTCACTTGCAAAGTGTCATTTTTTCAGTGTTGTTGCATGAAAAGATGTAATAAAATATTTACAAAAATGTGAGGGGTGTACTCACTTTTGTGAGATACTGTATGTGCCCTGTGGTAAATGACCATAAAAAATTACGAATATCTTGTACAGGAACCTGTTATATTGCGCAATTCTGGGAACAAGCCCTTTTATCTCTATTGTGCTGCTGTGCTGTTTGATGTTTCTTTCTTACCCCTACATCAAAACATAGATGGTGCTTTAAGCAGAGCTCCAGCCTAAAAAATTAAAAATAAATATAAGGACACTTACCTTACCTGTTTTTGGCTGGAACTCCGCTTTAATGGCATGTTAGCTAACAAAATGTTTCTCCATCAACTTAGGATCCCAGAAGCTGTGGTTATCTAATACAGCAATTCTCTATTTATTTATTTTTTCAGTCATGTCAGTCTTTAAAATTATGCAAAATATCAAGGCACTTGAGTAAATTTAAAACATTAAATGTTACTTAAAGCGGTTCTGCACTGTCTTTATGTTTTTTTTTTTTTTACTGCAATGCAATGACTTATGCAATCTAGTTTAGGTACTCACATGTCTTTTTTTTTGTAAATAGCTGCTGCCGGTTTTCGTCAGAGAAAAGAGTTGTAGAAAATCTTTCCTGCTGGGGGCCATCTTGCCTGTGGGCATGTGAACCCACACAGGCACTTCAGATGGCCCAGCATGCACCGCCGTTACTGCGGCGATCTCGCGCGTGCGCAGTAACGGCAAAGTGTAGCTCACGTTCGCAAGACATCGCCCGAAATCTTGCGAGATTTCGGACACATCTTCTGAAATCTCGCGAGATTTCGGAAGATGTGCCTGAAATCTTGCGAGATTTCAGAAGATGTCCGCACTGACTCCTGGGATCAATGACACCAGATCCCAGGAGACAGTGCGGCACGACGACGATCGACGCAGAGACCCCGCCCACCGCCGCAGAGACAGATGAAAGGAAGTCAGCGATTACAAGGTAAGTGGAAAAAAAAAAAAAACACACTTCATTTAGTACTCTTTGCCTGATTTGGAAGGCAAAGAGATTTACTAAATGAAATGTGGGCAGAACCGCTTTAAGGCAGACCATACGTGGTCGAATTCCAAACAAATTTTCTTTTCAAAGTCAGACATTTCATGTGTTTTGTGATCTGATGGTGCCACCATTGATTTTCGAAATTCGACCAACCAAGCCTTCAATTTCACCTCATGTTGCTACAGAAAATAATTTTCGTGTCTGGAAATCTTCTTTTATTTCTGGGAATTTTCTTTTCTTGCACTCATGTGCATTTCTTTTTCAATTATTATCATTGATTAGAAAAATGTCTGAATTTGATTGTCGCACAAAAATCGTCCGTTGCTGTGTTCGACTAATGGTGCGAAATTCGAACGAAAATTCGAACGAAAATTCTTTGAAAAGATTTCCGAAAGAAAATTTGTTCAGAATTCGAACCATTTGAACCTTTGGGGTGGGGTGCCCTAAATGGGAAACCTGGGCCTGGGACAATGCGTGCAACTGCATTGAGGAATTTAATGTCAGAAGCTCCCTATTACATCAGATGTCCTCCCAACACATCAGAGCCCCCTCTTTACCTCAGAGGTTCCCCCATCACATCAGAGTACCCCCATCATATCAGAGTCCCCATATCATATCAGAGTCACCCCTATACACAAGAGCCCCCATCACATCAGAGTGACCCCTATATATTGGAAGCCCCCTAAAGATGAGTCCCTCCATCACATCAGAGTACTCCAATCATAGCCCCCCAATCACATAGTGCCCCATTCACACCCCCACCCATCACAGAGTCCTTCAACAACACAGTACCCTCTCCACATCACAGTCATGAATTGCCATGGTGTGGGCAAGCATTCCTATCACCATAATAGCAAATTATGCTGTGTGTCCTGGCCTTAGAGCATCATTGATTATGGTTCTGGCAGCTGGCATGTCTGCACCTTGGTAAACCATGATGCCGAATTAGGGAAAACTGGACCCCCCCCCCCCCCCCCCCTCCAGTGGAACCAAGATAGCATCCCGGTTGAACAACACTGATCTATTATATCATGTAACAGTCTGAAAATTCTAGAAACAGTTTTGATATCCCTTTAAAACATTAACCCATAAATACATACATACTGTATATACATGATACGTATCTAATTATAGATATATAAATAAAATGTATTTATTTATGTATTTACATTTTAAAGTAATAGTAAACCCATTTGCTATAATTCTTTTGACTTTCACTTGATATATTAGATCAGTGTTTCTGGATGCCATCTGGGTCCCCCCAGGGTGCCACTTATATAATATACATTACAATACTGTATGTATATGTTTATATACATTACAATATGTAAATACTCTATGTAATAACACCACTAAGCTCTGTTTCTACAAGAATCGTGTTGCCTTTATGCACTACACATCCCTCAAATCCTAAAACATGTAGTATAAAGGCTAAGTTCACCTTTTTTATTAAAAACAAAAAACAAAACCATAAATGCCAATATTTGTGCAGGTAAAAAAATTTGCATTTTGCATTGGCAAATACTGCCTACAGCTTTCAGTTGGTACATCTGTACAGGCTTTCTGTTTGAAAGCTGTAGGAAGTATCAGTGAACAATGAGGGTGCTCACCAGCGTCCTGGCAGTTAATTGAGAACTACAAGCCGCAGTGGTATTTTGGGGTGTAATTTTTGCTATATACATGCTATGTGTAAGAAATATCTTATAAATTGACAACTTTGTATAAAAAAAATATAAAAACTTTTTCATTTGTAAAAAAAAAAAAAAAAAAAGAAGATGGTTTTCATTTTCCAAAAACTTCTGGAAAAAAATGACGCTCAAAAGATTCATTATGCCTCTTAGAATATACATTGGGGGGTTTGCTTTCCAAAATTAGGTAATTTTGTGGGTAATTCCACTGGGCCTTCAAAAGTGTGATAGTTCGTTAGGAAATTCGATTTTAGAATTTATGCTCCTAGAACGCCTGATGGTGCTCCTTGCATGTTGGGCCTCTCTATGTGGCCAGGCTGTGAAATAGTCTCACGCGTGGTATTGCCATACTCAGGACAGTAGCAGAATGTATTTTGCAGTGCAATTGGAAGTATGCATATGGTGTGTGTGAGAAATAACTTGTTATTATGACAATTTTGTGTAAAAATAAATAAATAATAATAATAATGTTCCCAAGAATTGTGGGAAAAAATTACACCTTTAAAAAACTCGCCATGCCTTTTACTAAATACCTTGAACTGTCTACTTTCCAAAAATGGGTAATATGGGGGTATTTGTACTGTCGTGACATTTCAGGGCCTCAAGAAATGAGATAGGCCATCAGGTGTGATCAATTTTCAATGATTTGCACCATAGCCTGTAGACAAGGGGTAGGCAACCTGGGCCCTCCAGCTGTTGTGGAACTACATTTCCCATGAGGCATTGCAAGGATGGCAGTTACAATTACTCCCAGAGGTATGATGGAACTTGTAGTTCTGAAAAAGCTGGAGGGCCCCAGGTTGCCTACCCCTGCTGTAGACTCTATAACTCACACAGACTAAATAATATTCACTAATGTGGGTTATTTATACTAAAGATATGTAGCAGTATATAGTTTGGCCCAAATTTATTAACAAAAAAATGCTAAATTGTATAAGGCCTCTTGCACAGTGCAGCTTAAAAAAGCTCAGTACAGCTTTTTTTTTTACTAAGCTAGAATACAGCCCATTAATTGTAATGTGCCTATGCATACAAGCACTGTGCATTCTTCAGTAAAAATAAAAAATAAAAATCTTAATTTTTGGTCAGTAATTTATGCCTCATGCGCGATAATTGAAATACTGCAGAACGCAAGAATGAGTTTGCACATATGCATTTACGCCAAATTGAGCAATTTTGCGCGAGCACATATGCGCGAAAATACACGCAAATACAAAAAACTTGCTCAAGATGCTCAAACAGGAGTTTCGTGTGCAAGAGGCCTTATAGAAACTAAAAAAAAAGTGTGTTTTTTTTTTTTAAGTTTTGCTCTTTTTTCACTTATATCGCAAAAAATGATAACATTTTTAAGGGGAATCCTCACACCAAAATGTAAAAAAAAAAAATGGCCTGGGGCTCCCCCAAAATCCATACCAGACCCTAATCTGAGCATGCATCCTGGCAGGTCAGGAACCTCACCGACCGATGCATGCTGAGTCAGTGATGTTATGAGGGGGGGGGGGCTACCAGGTGACATCACCAGCGCCCCTTAACTAATTTAGAACTGTCAGACAGCACAGGAGGCATTTGGCGGTCTGCCTTCGATGAGTGTGGAGCGTTTTTTTTTCTATGTCTGGGTCTGGCAGTGCGGCGGGTGTTGTGATTGACGCTAGGTATACAACAGGGGACATTTATACATTTTTTTAAGGACTTGTCAAAAACCCCTGTAGTGTTTTTATTTATTTTTGACAGTTTTTTGGGTGAATAAGTAGGGGTACAATACTCATTCACATAAAGGAGGCTGGGATCTGGGGGCTGCCTTGTTTAAGGGGGCTTCCAAATTCTGTTAAGCCCCCTGCCCTTTCAGAACCCCACAACCAGGGACCAGGGTTGTGGGAAAGAGGCCCTTGTTCTCATCAACATGCTGTCAAAATGCTTTGGGGTGGGGTGAGCAGAGCGCCCACGCCCCCAATGTCGCTTGTCCCCCCCCTTACCTGGCATGCCTGGCAGGGTCTGGTATGGATTTTGGGGGGGACCCCACGCCTTTTTTTTTTATTTTGGCCTCAGGGTTCCCACGCCGTTTTTGTATGATTTTGTATTGCCGGTAATAAGCCCGCTGACAGCTGATGACTCATTCTTTGTTAACAGCTTCAGCCCCAGAAGATTTTACCCCTTTTTATGCGACATTGCACCCAAACAAAATTGACGTCCTTTTTTTCCCCACAAATAGAGCTTTCTTTTGGTGGTATTTGATCACCTCTGTGGTTTTTATTTTTTGCGCTATAAACAAAAAAAGAGCGACAATTTTGAAAAAAAAAACGCAATATCTTTTACTTTGCTATAATAAATATCCCCAAAAATATATATAACATTTTTTTCCCCCTCAGTTTAGGCCGGAAAAAAAAATCGCAATAAGCGTATAGTGATTGGTTTGCGCAAAAGTTATAGCATCTACTAAATAGGGGATAGTTTTATGGCATTTCTATTATTATTATTTTTTTTACTTGTAATGGTGGCGATCTGTGATTTTTATCAGGACTGCGACATTATGGCAGACACATTAGACAATTTTGACACATTTTTGGGACCATTGGCATTCATGCAGCGATCAGTGCTATAAAAATGCTTTGATTACTGTACAAAATGTCACTGGCAGGGAAGGGGTTAACACTAGAGGGCGATCAAGGGTTTAATTGTGTTCCCTAGTGTGTGTGTTCTAACTGAAGGGGGAGGGGACTGTGTAGGGGAGATAACAGATCGCTGTTCATACTCTGTAAGAACAGACAATCTGTCTTCTCTCCCCTCAGAGAGATCCCGGTTCTCCGTGTGTCAGCAGAGATTGCGGGAGCCCGGCGCATCGGCTCCGGGGGCGAACTTTTCCTCGGCCCGAACAGTTCACCCAACACTAATGTAGGCAAGTGCTGTCTACTTTCTCCACTGCAGGTCATGCTCAACCACACCAGAATTGCAGGAAGGGGAGGAATTTTAGAAGAACATGGTTCCTCTATGGTTTTCTGAGTCACAGGGTAAGCTATCTAATTGAATCCTGCCGGCCCATGCAACTCTAGCAGCCATCTTGGGTCGCATGTGGGTAGTGTAGGGACAGGTCACCCATCTGACAGGGAAAGGTATTAGTGGCAGGGAGAGGTTCCAGTCGAGTAGGGAAAGGATAGGAATATGGTGGACCGGTGAGGCCGCATTGCACGCCTCAAGACAGATGCTGTTGGCACATCTAGACCTGCTGTGCTACACATTGCTGCTATTGCCATGAGTGTTCCCGGTGGGGTGCCTTCCTGCCAGGTTTGTTGAGAATTACTGGACTGCATTAATACAAGTTATGTTCTCTGCAATCAGATTCTGTGTGTTTACTGCCACCGTACAACACTGCACCTCCCCATAAGCAGGATTGAACTGTCAGTTTGACAGCTCATTCTTGCACAGTGCAATGGCATGGCTACCTAGTCCTCTTCATGGAAATGCAAAGCAAGATCCTGGGGACTGCATGCAGCCCACTGGCTACCAGATGAGCAGCCACGACCTAGCAAAAACAGGACAATTTAATCAGTATTATAACGGAAAACTACTTAATGGGCTCCAGCTCCTCACCCTAAGGCTGCATTCACACCTGAGCGTTTATAGCTCGTAAATCGCCTGAAAAAACGCCTGAAAAACAAAACAAGCAAAATCCCATTCATTTCAGGCACCTGTTCACATCTGAGCGTTTTGTCACCTGAAGCAAAACGTCTGAAAAACGCCCTAATTTTTCTGCCTTTTACATTGGTGACCTGAACAAAATCGCGGCAAAAACACAGCAAAATCACGGCAAAATCGCGCGACTTTTAAAACCTTAGGTGCGAATGCAGCTTAAGGCTACTTTTACACTGAGGTGCTTTACAGGAGATACAGAGCTAAAAATAGCGCCTGCATAGCGCCTGCATAGCGCCTGTAAAGCGCCTCTCCTGTTTCTCCAGTGTGAAAGCCGGAGGGCTTTCACTCTGGAGCGGTGCACTTGCAGGATGGTAAAAAAAGTCCTGCAAGCAGCAACTTTGCAACGCTGTAGGAGCAGTGTATACACCGCTCCTAAAGTGCCTCTGCCCATTGAAATCAATGGGCCAGCGCCGCCAAACCGCTGGCAAAGTGCCGCCTCAGCAGGAAGGAGTATTTTGGGAAACACTAGACAAATAAAAATGAATATCTGGGTTGATGGTTTAAATAAGCTAATTACTTTTATTAGATATCAAAATTATTGCTGGTTTTGCTGTCGATTAATTGGAAGGCCGGGTACCGGCCTGAAGTTATGGGAGGAGCCCGGAGGGTATTTAAGCAGCCCAAAGGCCGCCGGTCTTTGTCGGTTTACTGTGCGTGATATCTGATACGTCAGACATCTAGGACCGACTCGTTCGAGACAAGCGCTGTTGGTGCCGGTTCGTGAGCTCCGTTTTTGTCTGTCCGTCTCCTCTTGTTGCAGTCCCGCGTCCCGCGTTCGTAAGTTGTGTTGTCCCTTCGTGTCGCACTCGTGTCGCCGAGTCGCAGTTTCGTACAGAGAGTCTGGTTCGGCTGTCGCAGGTAGGGCTTCGGCTCCCATGTTTCACGTTCTCATGCACTGCTTATCATGTCACTAAACTGTGGTCTGCGTAGCTCACGAACCACGCGCTGCTTGTCTCGAAACCTAAACACTTACTCGCACGTTTGTGGTTGTACACGATCGGGAGCCATCTAGCGGCACGCACATTCAGGGCCGCCCACCACAAACACTCCGACCGATGCCGCATCCGGCACTCAAGGGTTCCCCTTTCGCGGTCGTGCTACGCAGTCTTTGAATCGTTCAAACATGATTCACGCACGGGTGCCGTTCGCACTCACACGTATCGTTCATGTCCTGCCATTATTCGAATCGGTTGCACCAGCGAGCGTGCCGAAACGCTATTTTCCGAATCGCTGTTTAATTGTACGAATCACTTCGACCGTGTCGAAACATTTCACGTGTTAGCATGACAATCATTTCATCATTTCAAACATGGCTAACGTATCAGGCCATTCGGTCATGCTAAATCATTTCGCATCAGTTAAACAGGGCGTTCATGCCATCGTTTCGATCCTGGTCCGGTCGCATCCATACATGCTCCGATCGGGGCGATCCAGATGCACGACTACCCGGCCTCATTTCGATACATGCGCCAAGGGCGGAATCGCATCACTGGTTGCGTACATTCCTGATTCTTGCCCCTGTCATGGTATCTCATTTCTGTCACCTTACCACGCCCGGCATGAATGCAGTCACTTCCTCGCACTAATTCGTGTCGGCGTGCCCTAGGCCCGGCCTCATTTCAATACATGCGCCAAGGGCGGAATCGCATCACTGGTTTGCGTACATTCCTGATTCTTGCCCCTGTCATGGTATCTCATTTCTGTCACCTTACCACGCCCGGCATGAATGCAGTCACTTCCCCGCACTAATTCGTGTCGGCGTGCCCTAGGCCCGGCCTCATTTCAATACATGCACCAAGGGCGGAATCGCATCACTGGTTTGCGTACATTCCTGATTCTTGCCCCTGTCATGGTATCTCATTTCTGTCACCTTACCACGCCCGGCATGAATGCAGTCACTTCCTCGCACTAATTCGTGTCGGCGTGCCCTAGGCCCGGCCTCATTTCAATACATGCGCCAAGAGCAGAATCGCATCACTGGTTTGCGTACATTCCTGATTCTTGCCCCTGTCATGGTATCTCATTTCTGTCACCTTACCACGCCCAGCATGAATGCAGTCACTTCCTCGCACTAATTCGTGTAGGCGTGCCCTAGGCCCGGCCTCATTTCAATACATGCGCCAGGGACGGAATCGCAAAAAAAAAAAAAAAAAAGGAGACTTTGATTCTTGTCCTTGTCATGTTATATCATTTCTGTGTCACCTTACCACGCCCCGGCGTTAATTGGTCACCTGCCTGTACGAATTCGCGCCGGCGTGCCCTAGGCCGGCCGCATTTCTACAAAAAAAAGAAAAAAAAAAGAGCTTGGAGTCGGACCCGGTGGCAGCTGGATGTCACAGTTCGGCCTCAGCGTACCCAGGCAGTTGGCCTCATTTCACGGTTGCCTCATTTCTGTACGTGCTCCAGAGTCCGGCTCACAGTCACCCCCATACGGTACGAACGGGCCGGGCCCTGTCACGGGAAGTTCATTCAGTTAAGGCAACATGTCAAGTCAGTCATTCGTGTTGTTATCTGTCATTTGATCCCACAGCGGTCTCGGCAGTCGACTTAAGTCACTATCGCCTGTTGTTATCATCTACGTTGGGTTCCGTCGCTCTGGACGGCAGCAGTTTTAGGCTCTTAAATAGGTACTTTCTCTCACACTCTCTCAGGTCAGTCGGATTCAGTAGGTCCACCTGCACCAGCTTGATCAGGGTTCCAGCAGGTAAAAAAAAAAAAAAAACGCAGGGGCACGGGGGGCTCCTGCTTTCTCATGGCAGGTACGTATACCATAGGTGACACGTCCAAACTCATTTCTTGTCACCTCTTTATAGGCCCAGCCTGCAAACACGTGACCAGTCTACTAAGTAACGGGTCTTGGCAGCCGCCATGTCATCAGTCGGCAGCGATGACCTCACCACCCCGCTATCCCCGGCGTCAGCCTCCGAGGCTGGCAGTGTCCAGTCTCTTAGGGCATGGACAATTCCCAGGCTGTCTGCCGAGCTGAGGCGCAGAGGGATACCCTTCTAGTCCGCGGCCAGGAAGGCGGAGCTATTCAGGCTCCTCTTCCCACCACTGGCCGCAGCAAGCCCCAGCAGCCAGCAGGCGTCTCTGGAATTGATTTCAGCCGCCGTCGCTCAGCTACACACCCTCGTGTCTTCCCTGTCTTCCTCAATCGTTGAGGTCCAGGACAGGGTGTCTCGTCTAGAGACCAGCCCGGCTGCCACGGTTCCGGACCCTGCGGTGGTCCCAGCCATCAGTGCACCGGCCGCAGGTAGTGAGCTTGCCACGGCTACCGTCCACCCTTCCCACCTGGTGCCACCCAGCGTAAGGAAGGTCATTTTAGAGGGCAGAGACGTTAACCTGGCCTCACTCATGATCTCGGTCCATGACTTGGCCGAGAACAAGGCCTACACCTGGGGGGACGTCTCGGTGGTTTTGAAAGCAAAGGATCCGAGGCTCAACAGAAAGCTCACGGTGCCCGAGTTCACGCTCGCCTTCGGCATGTTCAGGGACGTGCTGTGCTCAGCCTCCCCCGGCAGACGGGAGGAACTGGACCTCTACCTCCATTTGATCGTAGACCTGGGCCACAAATACGGTGGCTCAGCGTTCTACGATTATCATCGGTCCTTCTCGGCCAAAGCCGCGGCCAGACTCTTACAGTTTCATTTGACAACAGACTGGAGCGTAGTGGACACGGAGTTGTTCTGCCGCCTCTTCGCGGGTCTACGCTCCCCGCTATGTGCTGTCTGTCAGTCAGCGTCCCACACCACAGTCTGGTGTGCCAACATAGCCTCGGTCCATCCGATAGCTAGCACGGCCTCTACCAGCACGAACCAGGCTCAGCAGGCCCTGGCGCAAGGGGAGTAGTCCTTGGCGTTTTGACAAGTTCGCCGAGACCCTGGCGTGGATCCTTCTCCATGAAGCACAGTGCCACGAGGTCATCCATTATTTGGATGACTTCCTTCTGATAGAACCGCCCGGGGCTCCCCCAGGGGACCTGGGAAAGTTGAGGACAGTTTTCGACAAACTGAACGTCCCCATAGCGGAGCACAAGGTTGATGGCCCGGCACACAAGATCACGTTCTTGGGCATCGACCTTGACACGCTTGCCATGCAGGCCAGCCTTCCTGCGGATAAGTTGGACCGTATCAGGACGGTTCTGCGAGAATTCACCCGGGTGGGGGGATGTACTCAGAAGCAACTTCAGTCTCTCCTCAGGATGCTGAACTTCGCTGTGAGGATCATCCCCCAGGGCCGCTCCTTCGTGTCCCGGTTATTGGTCTTCCTGTCCTACACTCAGGACCCGGACCAGGTCATCAGGCTGGATTCTGCAGCCAGGGCAGATCTGGCCATGTGGGAACACTTTCTTAGTAATTGGAACTGTGTGTCGCTGTTCATCCCAGTCGTGTCCACGCAGTCACCACAGGTGGTGACCGATGCGGCGGCATCCACAGGATGCGCCGCCATTTTTGGCCATTTGTGGTTCGCCGCCCCTTGGCCTCCTCAAGCACTAGCCACACCGGGCTTCACTACCACGTCAGCCCTCTTTGAGCTCTTCCCCATCGTAGCAGCCGCTCACCTATGGGGTCACCATTGGTCTGGACAGACTGTGGCTTTCACGACAGACAATCAAGCCACAGCCGAGATCATCAGCAAGGGCAGGTCTAAGTCCAGGCCCGTCATGTCCTTCCTCCGCAGACTGGTCCAGCTATCCCTACAGCATCAGTTCAGTGTTTACTGCTCATTCATTCCAGGGAAGTTTAACTCAGCGTTCCTCCCCCATCGCCCTCGTGAGTCTTCCAGCCTCAAGCAGGTCCTGGCGTTTATCGCCTATTGTCATTCTCACCTAGCACTGTCACACAGCACGATACGACAGTACGTAGCCGGGGTGCAGCACTACCTGTCACTTCAAGACCCCGCGAGGCCTTCGGTGTTCTCCTGCCACGCAGTGAGGGCCCTACTACGTGGAGTTCAGAAACACCAGCCGCCAGTCAGCCCGAAGCGGCTGCCTATCACGGGGGAGATCTTCAAGGGGATGTCTGACATCCGGGGTAGGTCCCCTTTCGGTCTCTTTCTCAGCACCGTCCTGCAGGCTGCGATTCACATGGCGTTTTATGGGTTTCTACGGCCCAGCAAGTTCACTCGCAGCCACCCAGCCGGTCCAGTCTTGCATAGTAGTAATCTCTGCCGCCACCAGGATCACTACGTCCTTCACTGGGCGACATCCAAAACTCAGCAGCGAGGTCCCGGAGTAGATATTCACCTGTACAGGACTCACAACAACTGGTGCCCAGTTGCCGTGTTAAACCGCCTGACGACACTGCTATCCGACCGCCCAGGGTCCAGTCCGCTTCTACCCTTTCCGGTAAAACCCCTCAACTCGTCGCAGTTCGTGGAACATGTCCGGGTCCTTCTCGGCAATCTTCAGTTGGACCCCAGCCAGTACTCCGGGCATTCATTCCGGATCGGGGCGGCCACGACGGCCTCAAGACAGGGGGTTCCGGATCACGTGATCAAGAAACTGGGTCGGTGGAGATCGGCCTGCTTCTCTCGCTACATTCCTAACCCACAGTTAGAGATGGCTCAGGCCTTTGCTCGACTTACTCAGTGACATTGCCTTTAATAAATAATTATCCCCTACCTGAAGGTTTTTGCCCCCTTATTTTGGTGTACCATATGGTAGACCAAAGCACACTTTCAGGTCTATTTCATGTTGGTGAGTTTTGTGTTGTTCCTATGTGTCATCGTTACTCATGTCGTCCGTAGGGCTCTAGACCATAAATTGGAAGGCCGGGTACCGGCCTGAAGTTATGGGAGGAGCCCGGAGGGTATTTAAGCAGCCCAAAGGCCGCCGGTCTTTGTCGGTTTCCTGTGCGTGATACCCACCCACCCTCCCCTTTTAAAAGCCTCTTCCAAGTATTCTTACCCCAGACTGAATACTCATTCCACATTATTCCATAACTACTTCTTATCATTCTTTATCTAGGGTATGCCCCCTTATTTTGGTGTACCATACGGTAGACCAAGGCACACTTTCAGGTCTATTTCATGTTGGTGAGTTTTGTGTTGTTCCTATGTGTCATCGTTACTCATGTCGTCCGTAGGGCTCTAGACCATAACTATGATGCTGTTATTATTTTATTTCATCATTTTATTAGCTTTGTGGTATAACTTGTTCACAATTAACATGCCATTTGATACAATTTTAGGTTTACAGATATGTTCTGTGGTAATCTTGACAGCACTCACCATAGCCATGATTGTCATAGGTAATTGCAACATTTGATTTGTTTCCAATTACACATAATTGATTATAGTGCTAGTTTTATAATACAATTTGTGTGATTAATTGGAAGGCCGGGTACCGGCCTGAAGTTATGGGAGGAGCCCGGAGGGTATTTAAGCAGCCCAAAGGCCGCCGGTCTTTGTCGGTTTCCTGTGCGTGATATCTGATACGTCAGACATCTAGGACCGACTCGTTCGTGACAAGCGCTCTTGGTGCCGGCTCGTGAGCTCCGTTTTCGTCTATCCGTCTTCTCTTGTTGCAGTCCCGTGTTCCGTGTTCGTAAGTTGTGTCGCCCCTTCGTGTCGCACTCGTGTCGTCGAGTCGCAGTTTCGTACAAAGAGTCTGGTTCGGCTGTCGCAGGTAGGGCTTCGGCTCCCATGTTTTACGTTCTCATGCACTGCTTATCATGTCACTAAACTGTGATCTGCGTAGCTCACGAGCCACGCGCTGCTTGTCTCGAAACCTAAACACTTACTCGCACGTTATGTGGTACCCGATCGGGAGCCATCTAACGGCACGCACGTTCAGGGCCGCCCGCCACATACACTCCGACCGATGTCGCATCCGGCACTTAGGGTTCCCTTACACGAGCGGGCTACACAGTCTCCGAATCGTTCAACATAACTCACGCACGGGTGCCGTTCGCACTCACACGTATCGTTCATGTTCTGCCATTATCCGAATTAGTGGCGCTAGCGAGCGTGCCGAATCGCTATCATATTCCGAAGCACTGTTGGCATTCTAGTTGTACGAATCACTTCGACCGTGTCGAAACATTTCACGAATTAGCATGACAATCATTTCATCATTTCAAACGTGGCTAACGTACCAGGCCATTCGGTCATGCTAAATCATTTCGCATCAGTTAAACAGGGCGTTCATGCCATCGCTTCGATCCTGGTCCGGTCGCATCCACGCATGCTCCGATCGGGGCGATCCAGATGCACTACTACCCGGCCTCATTTCGATACATGCGCCAAGGGCGGAATCACTTTACTGGCTGCGGGCATTCCTGATTCTTGCCCCTGTCATGGCATATCATTTCTGTCACTTTACCACGCCCGGCATGAATGCAGTCACTTCCCCGCACTAATTCGTGTCGGCGTGCCCTAGGCACGGCCTCATTTCTATACATGCGCCAAGGGCAGAATCGCATCACTGGTTGCGTACATTCCAGATTCTTGCCCCTGTCATGGTATCTCATTTCTGTCACCTTACCACGCCCGGTGTGAATGTAGTCACTTCTTCGCACTAAATTCATGTCGGCGTGCCCTAGGCATGGCCTCATTTCAATACATGCGCCAAGGGCGGAATCGCATCACTGGTTGCGTACATTCCTGATTCTTGCCCCTGTCATGGTATTTCATTTCTGTCACCTTACCACGCCCGGCGTGAATATAGTCACCTCTTCGCACTAAATTCGTGTCGGCGTGCCCTAGGCACGGCCTCATTTCAATACATGCGCCAAGGGCGGAATCGCATCACTGGTTTACGTACATTCCAGATTCTTGCCCCTGTCATGGTATCTCATTTCTGTCACCCTACCACGCCCGGCATGAATGGAGTCACTTTCTCGCACTGAATTCATGTCGGCGTGCCCCAGGCACGGCCTCATTTCAATACATGCGCCAAGGGCAGAATCGCATCACTGGTTTACGTACATTCCTGATTCTTGCCCCTGTCATGGTATCTCATTTCTGTCACCTTACCACGCCCGGCACGAATGGAGTCACTTCTTCGCACTAAATTCGTGTCGGCGTGCCCTAGGCTCGGCCTCATTTCAATACATGCGCCAGGGGCGGAGTCGCAAAGAAAGAAAAAAAAAAAAAAAACTTTGATTCTTGCCCTTGTCATGTTATATCATTTCTGTGTCACCTTACCACGCCCGGTGTTAATTGGTCACCCGATTGTACGAATTCGCGCCGGCGTGCCCTAGGCCGGCCGCATTTCAAAAAAAAAAAAAAAAAAAAAAAAAAAAAAAAAAAAAAAAAAAAAAAAAAAGGGGGGGAGCTTGAAGTCGGACTCGGTGGCAGCTGGATGTCACAGTTCGGCCTCAGCATACCTAGGCAGTCGGCCTAGTTTCATGGTGGCCTCATTTTGTACGTGCTCCGGAGTCCGGCCCACAATCACCCCCATACGGTACGAACGGGCCGGGCCCTGTCACGGGAAGTTCATTCAGTAAGGCAACGTGTCAAGTCAGTCGTTCGTGTTGTCATCTGTCAGTTGATCCCACAGCGATCTCGGCAGTCGACTCAAGTCACTATCGCCTGTTGTTATCATCTGCGTTGGGTTCCGTCGCTCTGGACGGCAGCAGTTTTAGGCTCTTAAATAGGTATTTTTTCTCACACTCTCTCAGGTCAGTCGGATTCAGTAGGTCCACCTGCGCCAACTTGATCAGGGTTCCAGCAGGTAAAAAAAAAAAAAAAAACACAAGGGCACGGGGGGCTCCTGCTTTCTTGTGGCAGGTACGTATATCATAGGTGACACGTCCAAACTCATTTCTTGTCACCTTTTAGGCCCAGCCTGCAGACACGTGACCAGTCTACCAAGTTACAGGTCTTGGCAGCCGCCATGTCGTCAGTTGGCAGCGATGACCTCACCACCCCACTATCTCCGGCGTCAGCCTCCGAGGCTGGCAGTGTCCAGTCTCTTAGGGCATGGACAATTCCTAGGCTGTCCGCCGAGCTGAGACGCAGAGGGATACCCTTCTCGTCCACGGCCAGGAAGGCGGAGCTGTTCAGGCTTCTCTTCCCACCACCGGCCGCAGCAAGCCCCAGCAGCCAGCAGGCGTCTCTGGAATCGATTTCAGCCGCCGTTGCCCAGCTACACACCCTCGTGTCCTCCCTGTCTTCCTCAATCGTGGAGGTCCAGGACAGGGTGTCTCGGCTAGAGGCCAGCCCGGCTGCCACGGTTCCGGACCACGCGGTGGTCCCAGCCATCAGTGCACCGGCCGCAGGTAGTGAGCTTGCCACGCCTACCGTTCACCCTTCCCACCTGGTGCCACCCAGCGTAAGGAAGGACATTCTAGAGGGCAAAGACGTCAATCTGGCCTCACTCTTGATCTCGGTCCATGACTTGGCCGAGAACAAGGCCTACACCTGGGGAGATGTCTCGGTGGTGTTGAAAGCGAAGGATCCGAGGCTCAACAGGAAGCTCACGGTGCCCGAATTCACGCTCGCTTTCGGCATGTTTAGAGACGTGCTGTGCTCAGCCTCCCCCGGCAGACGGGAAGAGCTGGACCTCTACCTCCATTTGGTCGTAGACCTGGGCCACAAATACGGTGGCTCAGCGTTCTACGACTACCATCGGTCCTTCTCGGCCAAAGCCGCAGCCAGATTCACACAGTTCCATTTACCAACGGACTGGAGCGTAGTGGACACGGAATTGTTCTGCCGCCACTTTGCAGGCCTTCGCTCCCCGCTATGTGCTGTCTGTCAGTCAGCATCTCACACCACGGTCTGGTGTGCCAACGTAGCCTCTGTCCATCCGATAGCTAGCACGGCCTCTGCCAGCACGAGCCAGGCTCAGCAGGCCCCGGTGCAAGGGCGAAAGATGGACAAATTGGGACGTCCGGTGCGGATGGTTGGGGGAGCCGCCATTTGCAACAATTTTAATTACGGCTCCTGCAATTTCAGCCAGTGCCGGCTCTTGCACATTTGCACCCTGTGCCAGAGGGCGCACCCCAGGATCCTGTGTGAGGTCAAACAGAAGAGACCATGACTAAGCCGGGTCAATGTCCTTTGGCTCGGCGTCTACCTGACCTCACACCCCACTCCGTCACTCGCCAGCTACCTCATCCGAGGCTTCACTGAGGGGTTCCATACCGGGCTCATCACCCTGCCCCACTCCACCCACGAATGTCCGAATTTACGCTCAGCAGCAGCAGACGAGCCAGCGATTGATGTCCTGTTGCAGACGGAGTTGGATCGGGACTTCATGATAGGCCCGTTCTGTCAATCCCCCTTCAGCATCTGGAGGGTTAGCCCTATCGGGCTTGTGCAGGGAAAGTTTTCAAATAAAAAACGTCTGGTGTATGATCTGTCAGCGCCTCATTCTTCCGTCGTTCCCAGTCTCAACTCGCTCATCCCCTCCGAGGAGTTCTCGCTGAAGTACGCTTCGGTAGACATGGCTATCCAGGCCATTCTCAGGGCAGGGGTGGGTGCGTGGCTCTCGAAGGCGGACATATCCGACGCCTTCAAGCTGCTGCCCATCCATCCTTCCTTGTGGTGCTGGCACGGCATCAAGTGGAGGGAGCGATATTATTTCGCGACCAAATTGACCTTCGGGTCTAAAAGTAGTCCTTGGCTATTTGACAAGTTCGCCGAGACCCTGGCGTGGATCCTTCTCCATGAGGCACAGTGCCACGAGGTCATCCATTATTTGGATGACTTCCTTTTGATAGAGCCGCCCGGGGCTCCCCCAGGGGACCTTGGAAAGTTGAGGACGGTTTTCGACAATCTGAACGTCCCCATAGCGGAGCACAAGGTTGACGGCCCGGCACACAAGATCACGTTCCTGGGCGTCGACCTTGACACGTTGGCCATGCAGGCCAGCCTTCCGGCAGATAAGTTGGACCGTATCAGGACGGTTCTGCAAGAGTTCACCCGGGGGGGGGATGTACTCAGAAGCAACTTCAGTCTCTCCTCGGGATGCTGAACTTTGCCATGAGGATCATCCCCCAGGGCCGCTCCTTTGTGTCCCGGTTGCTGGTCTTCCTGTCCTACACGCAGGACCCAGACCAGGTCATCAGGCTGGATTCTGCAGCCAGGGCAGATCTGGCCATGTGGGAGCACTTTCTTAGTGATTGGAACGGTGTGTCCCTGTTTATCCCAGTCGTGTCCACGCAGTCACCACAGGTGGTGACCGACGCGGCGGCATCCACAGGATGCGCCGCCATTTTTGGCCATTTGTGGTTCGCCGCCCCGTGGCCTCCTCAAGCACTAGCCACACCGGGCTTTACTACTACATCAGCCCTCTTTGAGCTCTTCCCTATTGTAGCAGCCGCCCACCTATGGGGTCACCATTGGTCTGGACAGACGGTGGCTTTCTCGACAGACAATCAAGCCACAGCCGAGATCATCAGCAAGGGCAGGTCTAAGTCCAGGCCCGTCATGTCCTTCCTCCGCAGACTGGTCCAGCTATCCCTACAGCATCAGTTCAATGTGTACTGCTCCTTCATTCCAGGGAAGTTCAACGCAGCAGCGGACGCACTCTCCCGTTTTAACTTTATTTCTTTCTTTGAACAGGTGCCAGGAGCCTGCCGTCATTCAGCCACTATCCCGGATTGGTCACAACTGACCTTGGACTAGCCCCACATCTACACTCAGCTACCGATATCATCAACGCCTCACTCGCCCGCAACACCCGTCGGGCCTACCAGACGGCCTGGAGGGCGTTTAACAAGTTCCTGCCCCAGCGGCCTCGCGAGTCTTCCAGCCTCAAGCAGGTCTTGGCGTTCATCGCCTACTGCCATTCACACCTAGCACTGTCACACAGCACGATACGCCAGTACGTGGCCGGGGTGCAGCACTATTTGTCACTTCAAGACCCCGCAAGGCCTTCGGTGTTCTCCTGCCACGCCGTGAGGGCTCTACTACGTGGAGTTCAGAAACACCAGCCGCCAGTCAGCTCAAAGCGGCTGCCTATCACGGGGGAGATCTTCAAGGGGATGTCTGACATCCTGGATAGGTCCCCTTTCGGTCTCCTCCTCAGTACCGTCCTGCAGGCTGCGATACACATGGCGTTTTACGGGTTTCTGCGGCCCAGCGAGTTCACTCGCAGCCACCCAGCCGGTCCAGTCTTGCGTAGAAATAATCTCTATCGCCACCAGGATCACTACGTCCTTCACTTGACGACCTCCAAAACCCAACAGCGAGGTTCCGGAGTAGATATTCACCTGTACAGGACTCACAACAACTGGTGCCCAGTTGCCGTGTTGGACCGCCTGACGGCACTGCTGTCCGACTGCCCCGGGGCCAGTCCACTGCTACCTTTTCCGGTGAAAGCCCTTAACTCTTCGCAGTTCGTGGAACATGTCCGGGTCCTTCTCGGCCATCTTCAGTTGGACCCCAGCCAGTACTCCGGGCATTCGTTCCGGATCGGGGCGGCCACGACGGCCTCAAGACAGGGGGTTCCGGACCACGTAATCAAGAAACTGGGTCGGTGGAAGTCGGCCTGCTTCTCTCGCTACATTCCTAACCCACAGTTAGAGATGGCTCAGGCCTTTGCTCGACTCACTCAGTGACATTACCTCTAATAAATAATTATCCCCTACCTGAAGGTTTTTGCCCCCTTATTTTGGCGTACCATACGGTAGACCAAGGCACACTTTCAGGTCTATTTCATGTTGGTGAGTTTTGTGTTGTCCCTATGTGTCATCGTTACTCATGTCGTCCGTAGGGCTCTAGACCATAAATTGGAAGGCCGGGTACCGGCCTGAAGTTATGGGAGGAGCCCGGAGGGTATTTAAGCAGCCCAAAGGCCGCCGGTCTTTGTCGGTTTCCTGTGCGTGATACCCGCCCACCCTCCCCTTTTAAAAACCTCTTCTAAGTATTCTTACCCCAGACTGAATACTCATTCCACATTCCATAACTACTTCTTATCATTCTTTATCTAGGGTATGCCCCCTTATTTTGGCGTACCATACGGTAGACCAAGGCACACTTTCAGGTCTATTTCATGTTGGTGAGTTTTGTGTTGTCCCTATGTGTCATCGTTACTCATGTCGTCCGTAGGGCTCTAGACCATAAATGTATTCTTTCTTGCCAACAGGGGCTTTATACATCGATAAATGCAGCATTGAGCCCATGATCCCAATCTACCTTATAAGCCCCATACACACGGTCGGACTTTTTCATGGATTTTGTCCGATCGGACAAGGTTGTTGAAAAATCAGACCGTGTGTATGCACCATCGGACAGTGTTCGTCGGTTTGTCCGACGGACAAAGTCTTATCTCCTGCTGGAAAGATTTGCCGTCAACACGGTCCGATCACACCAAATCCGAGCGTGTGTACGCTTGTCCGACGGACAAAGTGCTACGCATGCTCAGAAGCAATTCTGTGACGGAAGCGCTCGGTCAGGTAAAACTACCTTTCCTAATCGACACAGCACATTCGTCACGCTGCAATGTTAAAATGTCTTTAATGCAGCGCATTCTCTTTTTCTTTACAATGCAACAAGAATGACATGTTTTAGCTGCTCCTATTCACCCGCACTTCTCACAAACTTACTTCTTTATTACTTTGCAGCATTTATACACTACATGTTTATTTTTACTCAGATCGTAATACAATCTTTGTTATTTTTTTACCATGATTTTTTTTTTTTTTTTTTTTTTTTTTTGGGGAATACATATTTGAAGGAGAATTTTTTTGTTTTTTGGAGGGGGTTTGTATGTCTCAACTTAGCAAAACCACATTATTAACATTTGTATTTCTTGCTTAAATTTACTAGGAGTTTGTTGGTTGTTGGTGCCCCTTGTTAATTCTACTTTAGGATTAGTGAAATGTACCTGCCTACTCCAAGAAAAACTGTCATTGTAGAAAAGTAAAACACAATAGTCAATGATTATTTCAAATCAAAAAAACATTTATTTAGGTCTCAGCAACAAACCAAAGAGGAACGCAGCCATGGTGAAACTTGGGGAATTTGCAAAGCCTTGGACACCCATGGCAACCATCATTTTACAGACTTAAACAATTGGGGGCATGAAGAGTACCTATCTAAATAATAAGGGAGCGCAATCTGGTCCTGAAGTCCAAAACATCCGGAACTGCAGCAGATGCCATCTAGGTCCCCAGGCTCTGGTCCTACGAGAGGCTCCATCTTCTCTCAGACCAGACTGAATCAAGGTCGTCACTCTCTTGTCTTCCTTGTACGCTTCCTTCCACGCCGTGGTGCTGGTGCTGGTGGGGTGGCAGAAGGAGGAGGAGGAGGCGGAGCAAGGTCACTCTCGCAAACATGTGTGAGGGGAGTCATCTCCCCAGCCATCCCCTCATTTAGGATTTTGAGGATGACCTCCTCACACATGCTGCGTTGCCCCGCCTCCATACCCGTAAATTTACTGGTAACCAAGGAGGCAAAGGCCTCCTCGTAGGTGGGTGTGGCATAGAGGGAGGCTGAGGCATCTCTGATCAGCTGGAGCGCTGACTCTCCCACCTCCCCCATGTTTTTCGCCCTTCTGTAGGGAAGGCGGAGGGGAGAGACTTGGGAGACAGTCAGGCTCCTACGCCTACCCCCCTCTTGGCTGCCACTACCCCCTGCCTCCTCCTGACTGCCACCTTCCACAGCCACCTCCTGGCCGAGGTCTTCCTGTGTATGAAAAAGGGACATAGTTTCAGTTATTTGTTCATCAAACACACACAATTCTCATCTAGTGACTGTTGCAAAATGTTTGCAAATACAAAACCATACAATTCTCAGCCCTGCAGTTTAGATTCTTCCCAAAAATGTCTCCCACACCACTGTCTGTTGATATGTCAATCACGTTAGGAAATAAGCAATTGGGGATCCTGAATTAACTGAACATCATTCATTATTCCCCAAACTGGTTCCAAAACTACTATACCTGGAACAAGCTGGGCACCTGCACATCTTCCATACTGGAAGGCCCAGGTTGGTCCTCGGAAGCCTCATCAGGGGTGGCGTGCGTGGAAGGACGCGTGCAAGGAAGAGTCGAGAGTGACTTCCTGACAGTAGCCTGGTCTTTGAGAAAGTGGAGCCTCTCATAGTACCAGAGCGTGGGGACATGGACATCAGCTGCTGCAGCTCCAGATGCTTGGGACTTCAGGACCTTATTGCGCTCCCGGAAATAGGTAGTCTTCATGTTGTTGATCTTCACTTTTAAGTTTGCCACGGTTGCCATGGGCAGGGTAGGCTTTACAAATGCCACAAGTTTCAGCAGGGCTGCGTACCTCTTTGGTCTGTTGCTATAATCCCTGTGTTTCGCCTGCCATAAGAGGGGGAATTGCCGGTATTTATCAATGAAGAGGGGTAGAAAGCTCACGTTGTAGAAGGCCTCCATCACCTCTGCAAGACACAACGCCACACCAAACAATATAAATAATGTCAGCCTAAACTCTCCTAATCTTCTCCATAAAGAAGCCTCAAGTTCTAATCAGTCTAGGCTAGTTATGTACCAACGTCAAATTGTACCTTCGTTTGTAGCGATCGTCTCGTGCGTGAGCTTTCTCTCCCCTCGTCTCCCAGATCGTGGCTACGACACAGGCGTGTGACGTTTTATATACAGTGCGCATGCGTCAAACTCCGCCCGCCCCTGACGATCTTTCTCGTCTATTCCCCACCCCTTCTCTTTACGGCGCAGTGGGGAGAGCACATGGCGGGGACACAGCAGGTGCGCCCCAAATATCCCCCCAACGAGGAGGTGGACGAGGAAAGTCCGGAGGCACAAACGTCCCGATCCCGGAGCCTGAAATTGAAGGCCTCAAATATGTCATTTGGAGAAATGTTGGAGATGGTGGACATATTAAAGAGGAGCGACTATGATGGGAAGTATGGGCCTTACCTCAACCCCAATGTCCGCAAGGCCAAGATCATGTCTAAAGTTGTGAGAAGGCTGTACAATCATTTTGGGGTACAACGATCCAAGGAGCAACTGAGGAAACGCTGGTCAGACCTGAAACTGAGGGAGGCCGATCAGTACAGAAAGATCAAGCGAATTCTTCAAAAAAGTAAGTAGTTGTGTTTTGTGTTTGATTTCTTGCTTGCATACTGCTCCATGTGGTTTGATTTTTACAAAGTTGTACATTCCAAAATGGCCACTTTCATGTTCGTCTGTGCATTCGATCGTACTCAGCCTCGATCTTTCTGCCACTGTCATGGTCGTGTGTGTGTCCATTCGATCGTACGCAACCTCGAACGTTCGGCCACTTATAATACGTGGTTTGGTGTTTTTTTTGGGGAAAGGAAGTTTGTTATCACTAGAAATGTCATCAAGAATGTCAAGCCAATTTATTCAATGTAAAGGAGAGGTCACCCAGTAGCTGTTTACCCATCTGGACTCTAGAGCACTAGTGCTGGGACACCCAAACCCACTTTTTATTAGGCTTTTCCACACATGTGCTCCAGTGGATACTAGAGGGGGGTCTCCATCACACAAACTTCTACCAAAAAGCTAGTCAGTTTAGCACCTTTACAAAGTGACTACATTCATGTTGTTGCCATTTGTAACTGGCCAAACTAAAATAGTGTCCGTCACTTTCAAGCAATGTTTGTCATTTCCTATTTCTGCCCTCAATAGATAGTCTTGCTAAATCTTCCTTTTGTACATTCTCATAGGGGAGAGAAAACTTGGGCCGTCTGCGGAAACCCCCAAACCAACACCTCCCAAAAAAGGGGAAAGAGCAGAAGCAGAGGAGGAGGAGGAGGAGGAAGGAGAGATCATCGAACTTGGAGAAATTGTCACCACAACAGGTGAGTGTGTGAGAACACAGCTACTGGTAAGCTAATCCATGTATGGCTGCCTCATTTCCAACACCCCATTTTTGTTTGTTTGTGGTTTTTAGGTGACGTGGATGTTGTGGAAGAAAAATCGCACTTTACCACAGAGAGTGCCCACGTACTCATCGGAGAGATAATGGTCTGCAATAGAGATCTAGATTACATAAAGCAAAACATCAATGATGTTCACCAAAAATTAAAGAACATCATTGATGTTTTAGGAAAAATATGAAAACGCACCAAGTAATTAACA
Organism: Lithobates sylvaticus; assembly: GCA_028564925.1. NCBI lineage: Eukaryota > Metazoa > Chordata > Amphibia > Anura > Ranidae > Lithobates > Lithobates sylvaticus. The sequence continues at coordinate 72,175,407 of CM053034.1, read as the reverse complement.
CACATTTGTGCCAGCTTCTGAACACATTTGCAACTTAAAAACTGTGTGAAATTTGGAACATGCACACATTGTGTCCACATGTGCTAGCTCCCATCATGGTGGATGAATGCCAACGTTTTTTTGGGGGTGCAAACACTTTACGAACTACGAAAGTGGTTGTGGTGAAGGGGTTGCACCCCCAAAAAACGTCCATTCATCCCCATGATGGAAAATGGCACTTTTGAAGCTTCTAGGCATGTGTTTTACCATCTAATGACCATTTTCAGACCCAAATTGTGTGCAGGTTCCAAATTTCCACTTTTCGGGGGTGACCCCCCCATGTGATGAAGGGAAGATCAAACACACTTTGAACATATAGATATGTCTGATCTTGTCTTCACTTTACAAAGTTGAACTTTCCTACTTCATAGGTTCTGCTTAGCTCCATGCCTGGTTTTACCAATTGCGTAATCTTTGTAAACAATGTTGTAAATAACCAAGATGTTGTCAGTTTTGGCGTGAGGATTGTAAACGCACTTGTGAATGTTTTCCAAGTAAACTTTTTTATTTTTCGAAATGTGTGGCTTCCTTATTTAAAAAACACAATGCATTATGTATGTAAAATGTAAAGGATATGGGGGGCAATGGGTGTTATTTACTAAAGGCAAATCCACTTTGCACTGCAATTTCCTTTCCCAGGGAACTTTTTCAATGCACTTGTAGAGCATAGCGGATTTGACTTATGTAAATGACACCCACAGTGCTTTGTACGAAAACACGGAGCACAGCATTTTTCAGAATACACACATGTCAGACCTGGTGATGAAAAGGAGTATTTTGGCTGTCAGTTATGCAGGACAAACCTTCTCTAGACCAAAGATTAGGTAGCAAACACACAACATGAGAATAATCTTTTTGGGAAGAAGAGACTGTTACCTCCTTTTGCCCAGAAAGTGCATTCCCACTTTCGAAGGCAAAGGGAAAAAATGTCAAAGTAAAATAAGCTAAAAAGAAGACTGAAATGACAAGAAATCAGAGGTTGGTTAAAATATCAGATTTATTAAAAAATGCCTCTCACACATCGTCAGGCAGAGCAATGGCCCCCCTACCCACAAAGTACTCCATATATTGCTCGCGGACCACGCGGGCATTTAGAGGGGGCAAGCCTGGACGTGCCACTTGAAGGGCTGTGAGGTCTGCATTTGGAGGGCCCTCCACATCTGGGCCAACGGGCACCACATAGTTCCTGTTATGTCTTTTGAGGAAGTTGTGCAATATGCAACAGGCAAGAACTATGTGGTTCAGTTTGTATTCCGCCAAGTTAAATGCCGTCAGGAACAGGCGGAAGCGGCTGGCCAGGATGCCAAAAGTCTTCTCCACCACTCTTCTGGCTCTGGACAGCCTGTAGTTGAAGACCCTCTGGTCCGGGGTGAGGGTCCTCATCGGGAACGGCCTCATCACATGGGGAGTCAACGCAAACGCTTCATCTGCGACAAAGACGAAGGGGAGTCCTTCGGCATTCTCCTCTGGAGGTGGCAAGCACAGACTGCCACTTTGGAGACGCCAGTAGAACTCTGTGTGCGTAATGGCACCACCATCCGAGATCCGGCCGTTCATCCCCACGTCCACATACATAAACTCGTATGTCGCCGACACCACCGCCAACATCACTACACTATTAAACCCTTTATAATTATAATAGTAGGACCCCGAGTTGGGCGGTGGGACGATGCGGACGTGTTTCCCATCAATTGCCCCTCCGCAGTTAGGAAAGTCCCAACGGCTGGCAAAGTGGGAGGCCACAGTCTGCCATTCCTGTGGCGTGGAAGGGAACTGTGGAGTGAAACAAGAAAAAAAAATTAGTCACTTTGCACTTAAACATTGCAAGCAGATTAGACAATCAACATCTTGGAACAAGAGCATTGTATAAAATTGGAGGCTGGAAAGTATTTGCACAGAAAAGTAGAGGCTCCCCTTCACAGATGACTCACCCCCCATCAATCCCCCCACTTCTGATGGGCCATTGGCAATTACTAGGGTTTTGGGGGGGGGGGGGGGGTTACAGGTAACCCTCTGCACTTCATTGATTGGCAAATGGCTCAATAATGTGTGCTAGTTTGGCCAGACCCTCTGTACTTAACACTATTGGCAGCCCCCAGGAAAGATAAAATAACATTAACCCCCCCCCCCCCCAACCACAAAAAAAGGCAAGCACATTGTGACATTATGAAATTAACAAGCAAGCTAATAGGAGGGAAAGAAGACAAAAAAAGAGGAAATGGAAAGTATGGAGGCAGCCCCTTGCACTACATGCTTTGCAGAATTCATCCGTAAAGATGCCCACTATAAAGAGGTAGGTAGATAGTGTGTATTGACCTTGGGAAAGGCAGCAGATAGAGGATTGGTACCATCTGACAGAGCAGTTGGGGGAGGGGGTTCATAATGAGTTTGCCCCCCCCCCCCCCCAAAAACAAATAAAAAAGGGGCTCTACATGAAGTAAACCACACAGCAAACATTTGTGCATATTTTAGGGGGTGTTTGGGGGCAAACAATACTATGCAGCAGACAAAATACATTGCCTAAGTGACTAGACCATAGGTGTCTATTGGGGCAGAAGAGCATGCTGGGGAGGTAAGTGAAGGGAAAAATGCATGAAGGAGAAAAGGGGCACAGCATATTAGAGCATATTGCAATCATGGTAATTAGGGAAGGAGGTCAAAAATAGAAGACATTAGCAAACAGAGCATACATAGAAGGGAATAGTCAAGTAGAAATGTTACCTTAATATAGTCCTCCTGCAGGACCTGAATGATGGCAGAACAGGTCTCTGGAATAATGATTCCCAGGGCCTGGGGAGAGATACCTGAAGAGAACTTCAAATCCTGAAGACTTCTCCCTGTCGCCAAGTACCTCAACGTGGCAACAAGCCTCTGCTCCGGAGTAATGGCTTGTCTCATGCAGGTATCCTGCCGGCTGATAAAGGGGGTCAGCAAAGCCAAAAGACGGTGAAAATCGGGGTCCGTCATCCTGAGAAAGTTCCTGAAATCATCAGGATTATTCTCCCGGATCTCACGAAGCAAAGGCATGTGCGAGAACTGGTCACGCTGAAGCAACCAATTCTTGGTCCACATACTCCTCGTCACTCTGTTCATGGACGGGTCTTGGGTCAAAGCTAAAAGCCCGACACCAATTCCGCGTACAGCACGAACTCGGCGATGAGTACGCACGGGAAACATCGCTCACAAGGTCACAAAAGGTCGGCTGGTCAGAACGGACAAACAGAAAGCACCGATAAACAGCAAGGCCTGAAAGAACGAACTGAATACCAGCAACGAGCAAACAATAAGCAGTGAAAATCAAAGCGTCCTATATCAAGATATAGGCCGCAATGACCAACAAATGCGAACTGACTACACGCACTAATAAACAGATACGCACGACAAGCACAAACTGAAGAGCAGTAACGATCTGAGTCAGAAAACTGAGAAGCGCGAATCTTAAGTCACCAAACTTCCACTAACTCTCGATAAACACGGGATCAGCAGAAGGAGCCCAACGGGTGCCTGACGTGGTGCTGAACTTCCCTTTTGTAATCCCGTGGACGACGACTTACGTCACGACGTTCTTCCGGACCGGATATTCCGACAACGTAGTCCGACCGTGTGTACGCAACACCAACATCGGACAAAGTACGACGGACAAAATCCGACCGACCTGGTCCGCGGATTGTCCGAGCGTGTGTATGGGGCTTTATAGTGGCTGGTGCAGTTCATTTAGTTGGATTTGTGCTTTTACTGCTGACGTTTGTCTTTGTGAAGTTAACATATTTCATAGAGGGAATTCTGGGTCTCTTTTCACTGTTTTGCTTCATTGCAGGTATATGTATGAAAAATATATTGCACTATATCACACAGATTGAGATGCATAACTATACGTACAGAAGGGGCCAGTCTTCCAAATCCCCAAAGCATTTGCATAACTTATACTTCCCCTTAAAGCCTAACTTAAAGTGGATTTAAACCCACTATCATCAATTTAATAGTATTAGTATAGTTTAAATGTATAAGGATTTACATGCCTCCTGCATGTATCCTTATTTGCTGGACCTCCCCATGTCAGCCTACTACGGGTCAGCTCAGCCCCATCTGACCTCTCCAGGTCCACCTTTTTCCTAGCCCATAAAGGGCGGCTGTCTGCCCACACCAGTGTTCTTTTTTCGTCCTCGCTCCGGACGCCTTTTAAAGTTTAATTTTAGTTATTTATTTATATTTATTTTTATTTCATTTATGTATTTATTTATTTTTTTTTCCATCCACCATCCATCCTGTCCGGGTTAAGCCTCTCCCGGATCAGAAGACCCCCCCCAGATGGGCTGTAAATCTCCCGAGGAGTGTGGGTTCCCGTGGTGCTGGGATTGTATGGTACAGTATAAATGACTGTGTATTACTGGCAAGGTCACAACGGTATAAATTACTGTATACACCTTCGTTGGGCAGGTGCTGGCACTCTCTCCTTCCATGTTTTTGTGCGTTCATGTAATAGAGTATCGAGGCTGTAACCCTTGGGACACTACGCCTAAGGTGGATACTTCATTGCCTAGCTTCGCCTGCCACATTCCACTTCCGCTGGAGGATTCGGATGCCTTTAGGGCTCCTATGAATCACAGAAATAAATGCAGACCTGAAAAAAAAAAAAAAAAAAAAGTTGTATAGTTTGGCCGGAGCAGCCTGCAGGCCGGCGGTAGTGCTCACTTCTGTGGCAGAAGCACTTGGAGTGGATTCGCACCTCTGCGTTTTTATTTATTTAGGTGCTTTTTGCAGTTTTGCTCTACCATTTATTTACCATGGTCTCCTAGGGGACGTGTTCTGTGGTGCGGGTCTGCGGAATACAGGGATGCATGGGTGTGAATCCAGCCTTAGACTGGGGGTAGCAAAGCTGGTGGATGGATGTTCAGATGAAAGTCTGGGAAGTGGCAGTTCTTCTCTTTTGCAGTTTTCAGGACTGCTTTAGAGTTTGTGGCTGAAGTGACTGTTGACCAGGTCAGGGAGCTGGTTCAAAAATGAAAGCAAAGATATTGGCTCATTCCGTCACAGCCCACAGAGCCTTATGGTTGAAGCACTGGTCAGCCGTTAAGGCTTCTAAGCACAGTCATGTTAAGTTCCATTAGACGGGAAGCTACTATTCCGGAAGACTTAGAATCAGCAATTCAGCGGGTTTCCAGCGGCAGATCTAGCCTAATCCTGCAGAAGAGAAAAAGACAACAGCAGCCCTTGCGGTTTAACAAGAGACCCAAAGAAGGATTCAGACGCCAGTGCTTACAGACAGTTTTTCAGACAGTGGAAGCGAGCCGGTTCAATCTTCCAGAATCCTTCCAAGCCCAGGGCCAACGAAGCTCCTAAGGCTTCAAATAGGTCCTATTGAAGGTGTCTCCACTTGACCCTCTCGTGTAGGAGCAAGACTAGCCCAATTCCGGGGGGTTTGGGCAGACGAATTATAGGATGCCTGGATTGTAGCCATCATTTGATCACGTTATCATCTCAAGTTCAAAAAACAAGGCCTCCTCAGACCTTGTTCGTAGAAGCTGGGCTTCCTACGGATGTTTGTGAGGCTATATAGGGGAGCTGTTGGCAGCAAGGGCCATCCTTCCGGTTTCAAGGCACGAATTGGGGCAAAGAGTATGTTCCCCTGTTTTTGGTCCCAGAGGCTTCAGGGGGTTTCGGAATTCTTACATGAAGGTACCACTATTCAAAATTGAGTCATTGGACTCAGGAGACTGGATGGTTTCCATCAATCTTGTAGTGCGTATCTTCTTGTTTCCATAAACGCATCTCACCATCGATTTCTAAGGTTTTCCGTGGAATGCTCTAATTTTCAATTTTAATGTCTCCCACTCGGTCTCTGCACGACTCTGAGAATGTTCTCAAAGCTACTGTCTGCTGTCATCGCCACTCTCAGGGTCAAGGGAGTGCAAATATTTCATTATCTAGACGACATGCTACTTCTGGGTCCGTCAAATGAGCTCCTTCTACTTCATGTGAATTTCACCTGTAAAACACTAGCTCGTTTCGGTTGGTTGTTCGACTCTCTGAAGAGCAAGATGCATCCAACCCAAATGTTGGAGTATTTGGGAGTACAATTCCACACAGATCAGGGGGGTGTTTCTCTTCCTCAGAGGAAGGTCCAGGAGATTCAGTCTTAGACAAAAGCAGTGATAGCCAGGCCTTCTATGATGGTGAAGGAATGCATGCAGTATCTGGGGGTTCTATCAGCCACAGTTCCAGTAGTCCCGTGGGTCAGGTGGTGCAGAAGGAGGTTTCAATGCAACTTTCTTCTTCAGTGGGATCGCCACTCCTTGTTCCAGAAAATCTATCTGCCAATTTCGATAATCTGGTCGCTGGTTTGGGGGTCAGTAGCTCGCAATCTTTCCCCGGAGTTCCATTGAAGGCCTCAGAACCAATAGTGGTGACGACCAATGCCAGTCTGGCAGGCTGTGGGGCACACTGCCTGGGACAGCAGGTTCAAGGCCGATGGAACTTTTGTGGGGTGAAGAGTTCAAATTTCCTGGGATTGGATGCTGTCAGACGCGCTCTCTTAGCGTTCCAACCTATGTTGCGAGGTCGAGCTGTCAAGAGTCTTTGAACAACTACGGTGGCTTATGTGTCTCATCAAGGGGGCACAAGAAGTCGCCCTCTCCTTCAGTTGGCATGTCAATCTACCTATGCGCAGAGAAGAATCTCGGCTCTCTTACTTCATCTTATATCCCTGAGCCTGGGAATGTTTTAGCAGATCACTTGAGTCGAGGCTTTGAGGATTACAACGAATGGGGCCTCAATCGATAGATCTTATGGCATTGGAGGAGAGTTGTCAACTACCTTGCTTCTCCTCCCGGACCTGGCATCCACAGGCGTTGGGTCGGGGTGCTCTGTCCAGGTCTTGGAATTTCCCCTTGCTATATGTGTTCCTACCGCTTCCATTGGCTCTCAAAAACCTGCTGAAGATTCAGCGATAAAGGAGATGGGACAGGGAGCAAATGGCACCAGGAGGCACAGGTCACCTCTGTCACGTAAGCAGAACCGGTAGGGAGGCTGGAGGTGGTAATGACCTGGCCCGGGCAGGCCGGCAGATGGCAGGATAAGGAGGCAGGTACCCAAACACCCGGCTGGGGATCAGACACCGGGAAATTCAGCAGAGACCGTTGGACAGGCCAGAGGGTCAAACACAGGAGAGTTCAGCAGGCAGGCCAGAGGATCAAACACAGGAGGTTACAGCAAAGTCTCTTGAGACAGGCCAGAGGGTCAAACACAGGAGAGTTCAGCAAAGTCCGTAGGGCAGGCCAGAGGGTCAAACACAGGAGAGTTCAGCAAAGTCCGTAGGGCAGGCCAGAGGGTCAAACACAGGAGAGTTCAGCAAAGTCCGTAGGGCAGACCAGAGGGTCAAACACAGGAGAGTTTAGCAAAGTCAGGAGATCTGGGTCAAACACAGAGGCAGCAGCAGCAGAGTCGTTTAAACAGGCCAGGGGGTGAAACACAGGAGAAGGCAGGAACGTCAGGCAATCCGGGTCAGATACTGAGGGAACAGATCAGGTAAACTTCAGGGGACACAGGACACACAGGCACTAAGCTGGAAAGACAGACCAGCAAAGTGCCTGTGCGTCAGGCAGCTTTAAATAGGCGCCAGAGTGATGCTAATTGCGCGCCATTGCCGCCAGGTGTGCGCCAGTGCGCATGCGCGAGCGCCTGACCGCCGAGCCGCGAGTGTGCATGCGCTGGAGCGCCGGGCCCCCGCGCATGCGCACTGGAGAGCGGGCCGTCCGTCCGGCGCTGCTCTCCTGATAGTGCCCCCCCCGAGGGGTGGCCTCTGGACACCCAAACAGGCCATCAGCTCCGGGTGAGCCTGGTGAAAAGCCCGAATTAAGCATGGGGCGTACAGGTTCCTTGAGGGTTCCCACGAATTGTCATCAGGGGGGTAACCCTTCCACCTGATCAGGTACTGAAGTTGTCTGCCCATCTTCCTGCAGTTTAAAATTTCTTCCACCTCAAACTCCTTCTCGCCCTCGATTAAAATAGGTGGTGGAGGTGGTTCTTCCCTGCCAGGGAAGGGGCTGGGGGTGACGGGCTTCAGCAAGGAAGCGTGAAAGACCGGATGGATCCTATAACTCTGGGGTAGATCAAGTTCAAAGGCCACAGGGTTCACAACCCTTTTAATCTTGAATGGGCCGATGAACTTCGGCCCCAATTTGTGGGAAGGAACGGGCAATTTTAAGTTGGTGGAGGATAGCCAGACCTCTTCGTTGACCCTGAAAGCCGGATTCTCTTTCCTCCCTTTATTGTAGTATTTGCTGTACCCATCCCGAGCCTCTTGCATTAACTCTTACAGTTTTTGGAAGTTGTTCTGTAGAGACTCCACACGGTCCTGGGCTGCCGGGACTGAAGTTTCCGGGGATGATTCAGGGAGAAATGAGGGGTGGAAGCCGAAGTTTGCCCAGAAAGGTGTCTGTTGGGTGGCGGAGTGGATAGAGTTATTGTACGCAAACTCGGCGTATGGCAGCAGGGTAGACCAGTCACTTTGAGAATCAGTGCAGAAGCAACGGAGGTACTGTTCTAAGATCTGGTTGGTCCTTTCCGTCTGCCCGTTACTTTGAGGGTGATATGCGGAGGAAAGGCAGACCTTAATTTCCAAAGACTTGCACAACTCTTTCCAGAACCTTGAAGTGAACTGCGTACCTCTGTCCGAGGTGATGCTTTTGGGTACCCCATGCAGCCTCACAATTTCCCAAAAGAACACATCAGCAGTGGTGGAAGCAGAAGGAGTGCCAACCAAAGGTATGAAGTGTGCCATTTTGGAGAGCCGGTCAACAATGACGAAGATGGTGGTGAATTCCTTCGAGGGGGGTAATTCCACAATGAAATCCATAGAGACCTCCGCCCATGGGCGTTCGGGAATGGGTAGAGGTTTTAGTAGCCCCCATGATTTGGCCTTTGGTCCTTTTTTAATCTCGTCTCCAGCCTGGCCACCAAAATGAACGGGAGACAAGTTTGGTGGTTTTCTTTGACCCGAAATGACCTGCCAGTTTGTGGTCATGGAAGGTTTTGAGTACTAATGGTCTTGTTCCTTGGGGAACGAAAATTTTTCCCTCGGACCAGAGTAAGTCGTTGCGTTCAACCAGGGAAAGGTTGGTGGGAACTGGGTTGTGCCTGGTAGCGGTCTTGATGGCAGTCATGAGATCTACTTCAGTGATTAAGCAATAGTTTTGTGGGGACAAAATGGTGCTGGGCTCAGTTTCCTTAGTAGTTTCTAGGAACATGCGGGAGAGCGCATCAGCCTTTCCATTTTTGGAGCCCGGTCTATAAGCAATGAGAAAGTTGAACCTTGAAAAGAAAAGGGCCCATCTGGCCTGCCTGGGTCTGAGTCGTTTGGCTGTTCTCAGATATTCAAGGTTTTTATGGTCGGTCCAGACCATAACAGGGTGAGATGCCCCCTCCAAGAGATACCGCCACTCTTCAAGGGAAAATTTAATAGCCAATATTTCCCTGTCTCCCACATCATAGTTCCTCTCAGGAGGGCTCAATTTCCGGGAGGCAAAGGCCACCGGGTGAAGGAGGGCCTTGGCGCCCTGGCGCTGGGAGAGGATAGCCCCGAGAGCTGTCTCGGAGGCATCCGCCTCCAGCACAAAAGGCAGTGCGGGATCCGGGTGCCGTAGAATTGGGGCGGAAGAGAACAAGGATTTCAACTGGACGAAGGCCGCCTGGGCCTCAGGAGACCAATGGAACTGGTTGTGTTGGTGAGTTAATAGAGTAATTGGTGCCACAATGGAGGAAAAACCAATGATGAAACGTCGGTAAAAGTTGGCAAACCCGATGAACCTCTGGACTCCCTTTTTGTCCTTGGGAGCTGGCCAATCCTGGATGGCTTGAACCTTTTGTGGGTCCATTGCGACCCCGTTGGTGGAGATAATAAACCCTAGGAATTGCACAGTGGTTTTTTTCAAATTCACATTTCTCCGCTTTGAGATAGAGCCTGTGTTGCCTAAGGATGGTGAGGACCAGTCTGACGTTTGTTTGGTGGAGCTCGGGAGTGGCGGAGAAGATGAGAATGTCATCGAGATAGACCACCAAGAAGTCATCTAGGTACCTACGGAAAATATCGTTTACCAAATGTTGGAATGTGGCCGGAGCATTGCAGAGCCCGAAAGGCAATACGAGGTACTCGTAGTGACCGAATCTTGATCTAAAAGCGGTCTTCCACTCATCACCCGCCCTGATCCTTATGAGATTGTAAGCTCCGCGAAGGTCGAGTTTAGAAAAGATCCGTGCAGACCGGAAGCGCTGGAATAATTCGGGGATGAGGGGAAGCGGGTACCTGTTTTTAATAGTAATTTTGTTAATTTCTCTGTAATCAATACAGGGTCTCAGTGAGCCTTCCTTCTTCTCAATGAAGAAAATACCGGCTCTGGCCGGTGAAGAAGAGGGTCGGATGAATCCCTTGGCTACGTTTTCGTCAATGTAGGTCTTTAGGGTTTTCAGCTCGGTTTTGGATAGTGGTAAGATAAGGGACCGCGGCCCCGGGTAGGAGGTCTATGGGGCAATCATAGGGCCGATGAGGCGGTAGGCGGTCGGCTTGTTGTTTGTCAAAGACATCCTTGAACTCAAGGTAGACAGGTGGTACGTGTTTCAGGTTATCGGGCACCGGTACTAGGGCCGAGCAGGAAGCGGGGTTTGGAGCAGAGCAGTTTTGGGCGCAGTATTGGGACGGGAAGGAGACCTCTTTCGTCCGCCAATTGATTAGGGGTTTGTGTGCTTGTAGCCAGGGGAGCCCTAAGATGATGGGAAACATGGGGGATGGAATGATATCCAGGCGGAGAAGTTCCCGATGACCAGAATCGGTGGTGAACGGGATGGGACCAGTTTCACAGGTGATTAAGCCGGAACGGGGAAGGGATCCATCGGCTAGATGAACCTGTAGGCACTGCTTCTTGGGGACAAGAGGGAGGTGAAGCCTGGCAGCGAGAGAGGATTCCAAGAAGCAGCTGCAGGCCCCAGAATCAACTATGGCCGGGAGGCGGACCGCCTTTTCCGTTAACTGTAGGGAGATAAAGAGGACAATGTAAGTTTGAGAGAACCTGGAGACTTGGAAGTTAAAGTTGGGACTATGGGAGGACTTACTAGGCCTTATGGGGCAGGTGCGGAGGAAGTGTCCGGAGCTTCCACAATAAAGGCACAGGTTGGCCTGTCGCCTACGTAAACGCTCTTCCGGGGTCAAAGGAGCGCGGACTAGACCTAAGTGCATGGGTTCGACTCCGGGCGTGGCCCCAGTTGGAGCATGGAAGGAGGACTGGGCAGGACCTGGTTTGGGCAGCATCCAACTGGGACGAGGTGACTGAAAGTGTTTAGCGCGGCGTTCCCGCATGCGCCGGTCAATCTTGGTGACTGCTTGTATAAGATCTTCCAGGGAATCCGGGATGTCAATCCGGGCTAGTTCGTCTTTGAGGGTGTCAGACAGTCCTTGGCGGAATTGATATTTGAGGGCTGGCTCATTCCAGCCGGTGTCGGCTGACCATTTCCGGAATTCCGCTGTATAATCTTCAACCGGCCTCCGGTCTTGGGAAAGGTTGTGTAGGGTGGTCTCGGCCGTGGCCCCCTTCTGGGGGTCATCGTAAAGCTGGCCCATGCTTTCAAAGAATGTATCCACAGAGTTTAGTACAGGGTTTCTTTGCTCCATTAGGCTATGGGCCCAGGCCTGGGGTTCCTCGGCCAGGAGAGAGATAATGAACCCTACTTTCACTACCTCCGAAGAGAAGGTTCTGGGTTGAAGGGCCAGATACAGGGAGCAGGCATTCTTGAAAGCCCTAAATTTCTTTCGGTCACCAAAGAACCGCTCTGGTATAGGGACCCTGGGTTCTAGACATGGAAACTGTCAAAAAATTTGTTTTGTTTCGTTTCGTCCCGTTTCGTACATAAAAAAATTCGTAATTTGTAATTCGTGTACGAAATTCCGTTCGAATTCGTACGAAATACGAAATTCGGACGAATCGTAATTTTTTTTACGAATCGTTAGTAAAGTTACGAATCGTTACGAATCGTTAACGCGGCTAATGAATTGTCGGTTCTCATAACACAGAGAACAATTCGAATCCAACTACAAATATCGAATTTCAATTTCAAGTTACGAATAGTTACGAATCGTTAGTAAATCCAACTACATATATCGAATTTCAACTAATATGAAAGAAATTATAATATAATAAGAAATTCAGTATATCTAATATAGAGAACTGTTCCTGCACAAAGTGTCATTTTTGCAGGAAAAAAAAGCTATTTAAAAACACTTGCGGCTAATAAAAAGTCGGCTACGTAACACAGAGAACAGTCATTCATTGATTAAAAAAAAAAAAAGCGTGGGGGTCCCCCCCAATTCAATAACCAGGCCCTTCAAGTCTGGGATGGATATTAAGGGGGACCCCAGCCAAAAAAAAAAAAAATGGCGTGGGGTCCCCCCCAAATATCCATACCAGACCCTTCAGGTCTGGGATGGATTTTAAGGGGAACCCCCGGCCCAAAAAAAATGGCGTGGGGTCCCCCTCAAAATCCATACCAGACCCTTATCCGAGCACGCAACCTGGCAGGCCGCAGGAAAGGATGGGGGGACGAGAGCGGCCCCCCTCCCGCCTGAACCGTACCAGGCCACATGCCCTCAACATTGGGAGGGTGCTTTGGGGTCCCCCCCAAAGCACCTTGTCCCCATGTTGATGAGGACAAGGGCCTCTTCCCCACAACCCTGGCCGGTGGTTGTGGGGGTCTGCGGGCGGGGGGCTTATCGGAATCTGGAAGCCCCCTTTAACAAGGGGACCCCCAGATCCCGGCCCCCCCTGTGTGAAATGGTAAAGGGGTACTTTTACCCCTACCATTTCACCAAAAAAGTGTCAAAAATGTTAAAAATGACAGGAGTCTTTGACAATTCCTTTATTAAAATCTTCTTTCTTCTTTCTTCATCCTTCGGTTTCTTCATCTTCTCCTTCCGTCATCTTCTTCCATCTTCTTCTTCCTTCGATTCGCTTCTTCTTGCTTCGGTCTTCTCGTCCTTCTCGTTCGGCATCGGCGTCTGTTCTCGCAGGCCGCTCCTCACAATGGGAGGCTCCCGCTCTGTGAGGCTTCGCTCCGGCTGACAGGTCTTTTATAACGGAGGGCACCTGGTAACCCCGCCCCCTCTGACCTAATGGGGAAAGCCATAGGGAATTCCCCATGACGTCCCCGTGCGTCAGAGGGGGCGGGGTCACCAGGTGCCCTCCGTTATAAAAGACCTGTCAGCCGGAGCGAAGCCTCACAGAGCGGGAGCCTCCCATTGCGAGGAGCGGCCTGCGAGAAGAGACGCCGATGCCAGACGAGAAGGACGAGAAGACCGGAGCAAGAAGAAGCGAATCGGAGGAAGAAGAAGATGGAAGAAGATGGAAGAAGATGGAAGAAGATGACGGAAGGAGAAGATGAAGAAACCGAAGGATGAAGAAAGAAGAAAGAAGATTTTAATAAAGGAATTGTCAAAGACCGTCTCCTGTCATTTTTACAATTTTTGCCACTTTTTTGGTGAAATGATAGGGTACCCCCTTACCATTTCACACAGGGGGGGGGGGCGGGATCTGGGGGTCCCCTTGTTAAAGGGGGCTTCCAGATTCCGATAAGCCCCCCGCCCGCAGACCCCCACAACCACCGGCCAGGGTTGTGGAGATGAGGCCCTTGTCCTCATCAACATGGGGACAAGGTGCTTTGGGGGGGACCCCAAAGCACCCTTCCAATGTTGAGGGCATGTGGCCTGGTACGGTTCAGGCGGGAGGGGGGGCGCTCTCGTCCCCCCATCCTTTCCTGCGGCCTGCCAGGTTGCGTGCTCGGATAAGGGTCTGGTATGGATTTTATGGGGGACCCCACGCCATTTTTTTTGGCTAGGGTTCCCCTTAAAATCCATCCCAGACCTCAAGGGTCTGGTATGGATTTTGAGGGGGACCCTACGCCATTTTTTTTTTTTTTTTGGCTGGGGTCCCCCTTTATATCCACCCCAGACCTGAAGGGCCTGGTTATTGAATTTGGGGGGACCCCCACACATTTTTTTATCAATGAATTCAATGAATGACAGTTCTCTGTATTACGGATCCGACAATTCATTTGCCGGCAATAGCCGCAAGTGATTTTAAATAGTTTTTTTTTCCTGCAAAAATGACACTGTGCAGGAACAGTTCTCTATATTAGATATACTGAATCTCGAATCATTCGAAGCATTCGTTATATCCGCTATTATAATTTCTTTCATATTAGTTGAAATTAGATATTTGTTAGTTGTGGTATTCGAATTGTTCTCTATATTACGGGAATCGGCAATTAGCCGCGAGTGATTTTAAATGTCTTTTTTTTTCCTGCAAAAATGACACATTGTACAGAGAGAGTTCTAAACAAGGGAAACATGCCCCCCCCCCCCCTTCATAGGCATACTATAGAGTATATATAGGTGATAGTATAAAATCAAACGTTGAAATTAGTGAGATAAAATACTAAAAACAGCGCTAAAACAGTGAGATAATCAAATCTATCCGTGCAAAGTCCATGAACCTGCGTCATAAACAATAATGTACTAGTAGGTAGTCTTTGAGTGTTTCTGAGAAAGTAGTGCACAGTTCAATTGATAGTGACTTTTCTTGTGATTTCTGGTGTATAAAGTTGTATATCCAAGCACCGTTATAGACAGCTTCACCACGTGAGGCACTCTCCCCTCAGGGGGTTAAACTCACCGGAATGACAATTCAAACAGGCCTTAAGATATAAGATATCACTATGGCAACCACTGCCCAGGATACGTCAAACATCCACCGTTATACAAGGTCTGGTCACTTCCTCAGATATAGGTACCAACAGCAAGGAATCAGGGGTTCAGAGGAAAATCAGCTCGCAATAATGGTCATAAAAAAACGGAGAGAATAGCATCCATAGCGTAATCCCGTTTTTATTGAACAACATTAAAAACAATGAACCCTACAAATTCCCCTTTAAGAAAACTACGTACAATGAGCATTCTTTGTAAACAGCATATAAAGTAATCACTTGCGTGTGGGGAATGAGTTGATGGCAATCCTCCACTTGGCCACAGCAGCAGTAACGGTCCTCCTGGATCAGCGTGTGTGTCTCTGCTGACACTTCGCGTCACTTCCGGGTAGGTGGTTAGCGGCGGTGGAGCGCAAACGACACTTCCGGTCGAACGTCGTGTAGGCCACGCCCTTACGCGTTTCGTCACTTCCTGACTTCAACAGAGGGCGTGGCCACACGACGTTCAGGCCGGTTTAAGTACCCCACTGGTCTATATTGTAGCCAATCAGGGCGCTCAAAAACCGGACATAGTTACCATGGCAATCAGAAGCCGTGGTTCTATACTTAGCATTGACGGGAAATAGAAACATACATCACCCTACACAATAGCACGCTAATGCCAGCAAATAATCGCATAGCAAGTCTGTACATATTGAGAATAAATGAAGTAACATTCTAGTAGCAAACGGAAGGATAAAAACGTGGTGGACATCTGCACAGTGGGATCGAGAGCTGAAAACATGGGTGCAGCAATAGCCAAATTAATATTAACCTGAAATCATTGTTAAACAGTAACTTTGGTGATAAAACAGTGCATATGACATATTATAGATGTGTCCACACTGAAATAATAAATTAGCAATATATTTAAATAAATAAATAAATAAATAGAATGAGGTGGATGCAAACAAGGAGGGGTAAAGTATGTGAGGGAAACACACCCGAAGGGGTTTCAGGAGGGTTTTAAGAGCTATAAAATGTTGTATATTAAAAATTAATGTATAATAAAAAATAACAGGATATATTAAAATATCTTAAAATATATTAAAATATAATAAAATATAATAAAACCCACAAGAAAAATAGATGAATGTGTATTAAAAAACCTTAAGGTCACATAAAATACACATATAAAAGGAATGAATATCTATATTAAAATGTTAAAAATACACATAAAGATATGTGCATTTTAAGATATTAAAACGATTAAAGAGATTCATATTAAAAATTATTAATTATTATATGAAACTGCAGTTATTTATAGATATATATACGAGTAAAAATATATCTTATGATGATAGTAAGATTCCTTCATAAGAATGATCAGCCACAAATAAATAGTTTAAATATATATAAATTAAATAAATAATATATATATAAAAAGCAATCAGGGGAGAATTGAGAATATATCGTTGTATACAAGATTATGCAGATTGTAGGTGACAGACCATACTTAATAGTCACTAATGAAACAGTTAATATCTAAATCTACATTTAACCCTTTAGGAGAGAGAGTGTCAACAAGGAAAATCCATTCTGTCTCTCTCTTAGACAGTTCCCGCACCTGATTGCATCCCCTCCATGATGGATTGAGATGGTCAATGCCCCAGAATTGTAGACCAGACGGGTCTTGGTTATGATGCAGCTTGAAGTGTAACGACACATTGTGGTCTTTGTAGCCTAGTTTAATGTTAGCAATGTGTTCAGCAATCCTGATCCTCAATAATCTCTTTGTCCGGCCTATGTAAATTAAATTGCATGGGCATTGAATTGCATACACTACAAAGGCTGTGTTACATGTAATGAAGTCCTTAATTTTAAATTCTCTCTTGTTTGTAGTGGACATGAATGATTCAAGTGCTCTCAATGGTCGGGACACCTCTCTGCAGGGTTTACATTTTCTACATGAATAAAAGCCGTCTTTGTCCCAAAAAGTTGGGTGTTTGGATGGGGGATCTAAAACTTTCTTAACGATTTTATCCGCATGGCTCGGTGCTCTTCTATAAATAAATCCGGGTTTTTCAGGTAAAGCTGGTTTTAGGATCTTGTCCATGAGAAGAATATGCCAATGTGTTAGGAATATGTTTTCAACTTCCTTGAATTGATTATGAAACCCTGAGATGAAGCTCCATTCCTGGGTGTTTCTAGTTGTAGTAACCGGTAGTCTATCTTCCAACAACGTAGTCCTTGGGGTCGCAGCTATCTCCTTGATGGTTTTATCCAAGTGTATTCCTTTATATCCCTTATCCTCAAATTTCTTTTTTATTATTAGTGATTGGATGTCAAAATCTGTGTCCTTGGTGCAATTCCTTCGAATCCTAGTGAATTGCCCTTTAGGAATATTTCTCAACCATAAAGGGTGGTGGCCACTTTGGGTTGGTAAATAACTGTTAGAGTCTGTCGGTTTAAAAAAGACTCGAGTGTACAGTTTATTACTTTCTCTAAAAATATTGACATCTAAAAAGTTGATGCTTGAGGCACTTATCTCGCTTGTCAGGACAATATTGTTAGTATTACAATTCAGTTCATCTATGAATTGTTGTAGCGAGGTCCGAGAGCCTGACCAAATAAAAAACAGGTCATCAATATATCTTTTATAAAAGATCAAGTTGTCTGGTTTAAAAGCAAAAATCCTTTTATCTTCCCACTCCCCCATAAATAGGTTGGCAATGCTAGGGGCAAATTTGGCACCCATGGCTACGCCTTTTTTCTGTTGATAAAAACACCCATTGTACCAAAAATAATTGTGGCTTAAGCTAAAATCAAGAGCATGTCTTAAAAACAGTTTATGTGTGTGTTTAATGTCTTCTCTCTGGCATAGGGCCCAATTAAGAGCCAATAGAGCATCGTCATGCTGGATAATAGTGTAGAGAGACGAGACGTCCGCCGTGACTAAAAACACTTCTTGTTCATCAGTAAAAACAATGTTTTCAAGTTGTTGTAATAGGCTCTTTGTATCTTTTAGGTACGCCTTTGTTTGTACAACACTCTTCTGTAGAAAGACATCAAGGTATTGACCCATGCGTGAAGATACTGAGCCAATACTGTTGACAATGGGTCTGCCTGGGGGACATTGGACATTTTTATGTATCTTAGGCAATGTATATATTGTTGGGATACGACTGGTACTTGGATTGAGATACTTCATCTCTTTTGTATTAAGTACTCCCATCGATACACCCATTTGCACTAGAACATCCAGATCTTTTACATATTGCATAGTTGGGTCCTTTTCCAGTTTTCTATATGTGTCTTCATCATTCAGCATCTCCATTAATTGGTTGTGATAGAACTCCTTGGTTAAAATAACAACCCCTCCTCCATTTTTCCGCGGGTCGGATGATAATTTCTTTCCTTTCTTCAAGGGATTTGATCCCTTCCTGAATATGTCTTGGATTCACATCTTTTTTTGGGATAATTTTTTCAAGATCTCTTAAAACCAGATTTTTTAAAACATCTATTTGTTGGTTGGCTCCGTTCAATGGGTTAAAAAGTGATTTATTGCGTAAATCACTGTCCATCTGTACTGAGGCAATGCCTGTACTGGGTTGGGAATTCTTATTTAAAAAGTATTTCTTGGTATTTATCTTTCGTATATATTTGTGTATATCTATAAAAGTGTCAAATTTATTTATCGGTCTTTTTAGGCCGCATTTCAGGCCTAAATTTAAAATATTGGTTTCTTTGTGGGTTAAAACGGTATCTGTTAAATTAAAAATTCCTCTTAGTCCTTTTCCCTCCTTCTTTTTCTGGAGCTTTCGTCCGGCTCTGCAGCCACGTGCTCTTCTCTCTTTTGTCCGTAATAGTTGTGGTTCTGCTCCCAATAGGGATGTTCCCTCCACTGGGCATGTTGCGTGGGCATAGGCATTGGAGGTTTCCCTCTTTGGGGTGGGTATCCCCGACCTCGTTTTTGCCAACCCCGTCCCCTCCCTAAAAAAAGACGCGGGGATTGCTGTCTGTTTTGATATTCATATTGACTCAGGGTTTCATATTTATTGTGTGTAGGAACCTTATAATGATAATTTTGTGCAGATGGTCTTTGTGAGTTTGAGCCTCTTCCTCCTCTCGGTGGATATCCCTTTCCTCCATAATTGTCATGGCGGATAGGTGTAGAGCAGTCCATGGGTGGTTGTGATATTGTGGCACGTTCTGTGGGTCCTACATTAGTAGTGTCCATATTAGGTGGCGGTCTCAAAGGAATATCTCCTCTTGGAGCCTGCTCTGTGTTCCTAACGTTCGGAGGTTGCCCTTATTTGTTGCCATAAATATATTGATTCGGTTTGGAAATCACCCATATCTCTGTGATACTTCTTAATTTTTTTCTTTTGAGTATCTTTATCGACTTTCTCTAATTTCTTTTTTATACGAATATTAAAGTCTATCACCTGTTGGGAGTCTTTAATGGGCTCAAGTAGTGTTTTCAGTTCGTTAATTCTGTTTTCTAGCTTGGCCATTTTTGTGCGTTTTCTTTTTAAAATCAATTCTTGTAATTTGAAACCCATATTATTAAAGAATTCAAGCCATTCTTTAGTGGATTCTATGTCATCTAGACCATCTTGGGGTACCACTTCCCATCTCAGACTTCTAACAATGATTTTTTCTTTTAGATATTGTTCCAATGTGCAGATGTCCCACCACGTTCTGACCTGTTTTTCTAAAACATTTCCCAGGGTAATTAATAACCCATTGTAATTGGCTTGGACCGCAGTCTGTTCATTTATACAAAAAATGCTATTAATATCAATTTGTCTGTTTGTTAAGAACTGTAGTGCATCCATAGCAGCTGAGAAAAGTGGAGTAGCAAATATGAACAGAAGAGTGTATAATGGATGGCCTATAATTATACACTACTCAGCGCTGGATGCGTGTCCACAGGTATAAAAACAGGTCAATTGATATAATGCCTGATTATATAAATAAATAATTAAATATTCATAAATATATTAAGTTAATCTAAGCAGCTGTTTAAATAAAACAATTATATATAGGTGATAGTATAAAATCAAACGTTGAAATTAGTGAGATAAAATACTAAAAACAGCGCTAAAACAGTGAGATAATCAAATCTATCCGTGCAAAGTCCATGAACCTGTGTCATAAACAATAATGTACTAGTAGGTAGTCCTTGAGTGTTTCTGAGAAAGTAGTGCACAGTTCAATTGATAGTGACTTTTCTTGTGATTTCTGGTGTATAAAGTTGTATATCCAAGCACCGTTATAGACAGCTTCACCACGTGAGGCACTCTCCCCTCCCCTTAATGGAGATGCTGAATGATGAAGACACATATAGAAAACTGGAAAAGGACCCAACTATGCAATATGTAAAAGATCTGGATGTTCTAGTGCAAATGGGTGTATCGATGGGAGTACTTAATACAAAAGAGATGAAGTATCTCAATCCAAGTACCAGTCATATCCCAACAATATATACATTGCCTAAGATACATAAAAATGTCCAATGTCCCCCAGGCAGACCCATTGTCAACAGTATTGGCTCAGTATCTTCACGCATGGGTCAATACCTTGATGTCTTTCTACAGAAGAGTGTTGTACAAACAAAGGCGTACCTAAAAGATACAAAGAGCCTATTACAACAACTTGAAAACATTGTTTTTACTGATGAACAAGAAGTGTTTTTAGTCACGGCGGACGTCTCGTCTCTCTACACTATTATCCAGCATGACGATGCTCTATTGGCTCTTAATTGGGCCCTATGCCAGAGAGAAGACATTAAACACACACATAAACTGTTTTTAAGACATGCTCTTGATTTTAGCTTAAGCCACAATTATTTTTGGTACAATGGGTGTTTTTATCAACAGAAAAAAGGCGTAGCCATGGGTGCCAAATTTGCCCCTAGCATTGCCAACCTATTTATGGGGGAGTGGGAAGATAAAAGGATTTTTGCTTTTAAACCAGACAACTTGATCTTTTATAAAAGATATATTGATGACCTGTTTTTTATTTGGTCAGGCTCTCGGACCTCGCTACAACAATTCATAGATGAACTGAATTGTAATACTAACAATATTGTCCTGACAAGCGAGATAAGTGCCTCAAGCATCAACTTTTTAGATGTCAATATTTTTAGAGAAAGTAATAAACTGTACACTCGAGTCTTTTTTAAACCGACAGACTCTAACAGTTATTTACCAACCCAAAGTGGCCACCACCCTTTATGGTTGAGAAATATTCCTAAAGGGCAATTCACTAGGATTCGAAGGAATTGCACCAAGGACACAGATTTTGACATCCAATCACTAATAATAAAAAAGAAATTTGAGGATAAGGGATATAAAGGAATACACTTGGATAAAACCATCAAGGAGATAGCTGCGACCCCAAGGACTACGTTGTTGGAAGATAGACTACCGGTTACTACAACTAGAAACACCCAGGAATGGAGCTTCATCTCAGGGTTTCATAATCAATTCAAGGAAGTTGAAAACATATTCCTAACACATTGGCATATTCTTCTCATGGACAAGATCCTAAAACCAGCTTTACCTGAAAAACCCGGATTTATTTATAGAAGAGCACCGAGCCATGCGGATAAAAAGATCCCCCATCCAAACACCCAACTTTTTGGGACAAAGACGGCTTTTATTCATGTAGAAAATGTAAACCCTGCAGAGAGGTGTCCCGACCATTGAGAGCACTTGAATCATTCATGTCCACTACAAACAAGAGAGAATTTAAAATTAAGGACTTCATTACATGTAACACAGCCTTTGTAGTGTATGCAATTCAATGCCCATGCAATTTAATTTACATAGGCCGGACAAAGAGATTATTGAGGATCAGGATTGCTGAACACATTGCTAACATTAAACTAGGCTACAAAGACCACAATGTGTCGTTACACTTCAAGCTGCATCATAACCAAGACCCGTCTGGTCTACAATTCTGGGGCATTGACCATCTCAATCCATCATGGAGGGGATGCAATCAGGTGCGGGAACTGTCTAAGAGAGAGACAGAATGGATTTTCCTTGTTGACACTCTCTCTCCTAAAGGGTTAAATGTAGATTTAGATATTAACTGTTTCATTAGTGACTATTAAGTATGGTCTGTCACCTACAATCTGCATAATCTTGTATACAACGATATATTCTCAATTCTACCCTGATTGCTTTTTATATATATATATTATTTATTTAATTTATATATATTTAAACTATTTATTTGTGGCTGATCATTCTTATGAAGGAATCTTACTATCATCATAAGATATATTTTTACTCGTATATATATCTATAAATAACTGCAGTTTCATATAATAATTAATCATTTTTAATATGAATCTCTTTAATCGTTTTAATATCTTAAAATGCACATATCTTTATGTGTATTTTTAAAATTTTAATATAGATATTCATTCCTTTTATATGTGTATTTTATGTGACCTTAAGGTTTTTTAATACACATTCATCTATTTTTCTTGTGGGTTTTATTATATTTTATTATATTTTAATATATTTTAAGATATTTTAATATATCCTGTTATTTTTTATTATACATTAATTTTTAATATACAACATTTTATAGCTCTTAAAACCCTCCTGAAACCCCTTTGGGTGTGTTTCCCTCACATACTTTACCCCTCCTTGTTTGCATCCACCTCATTCTATTTATTTATTTATTTATTTAAATATATTGCTAATTTATTATTTCAGTGTGGACACATCTATAATATGTCATATGCACTGTTTTATCACCAACGTTACTGTTTAACAATGATTTCAGGTTAATATTAATTTGGCTATTGCTGCACCCATGTTGTCAGCTCTCGATCCCACTGTGCAGATGTCCACCACGTTTTTATCCTTCCGTTTGCTACTAGAATGTTACTTCATTTATTCTCAATATGTACAGACTTGCTATGCGATTATTTGCTGGCATTAGCGTGCTATTGTGTAGGGTGATGTATGTTTCTATTTCCCGTCAATGCTAAGTATAGAACCACGGCTTCTGATTGCCATGGTAACTATGTCCGGTTTTTGAGCGCCCTGATTGGCTACAATATAGACCAGTGGGGTACTTAAACCGACCTGAACGTCGTCAGGAAGTAGTCAGGAAGTGACGAAACGCGTAAGGGCGTGGCCTACACGACGTTCGACCGGAAGTGTCGTTTGCGCTCCACCGCCGCTAACCACCTACCCGGAAGTGACGCGAAGTGTCAGCAGAGACACACACGCTGATCCAGGAGGACCGTTACTGCTGCTGTGGCCAAGTGGAGGATTGCCATCAACTCATTCCCCACACGCAAGTGATTACTTTATATGCTGTTTACAAAGAATGCTCATTGTACGTAGTTTTCTTAAAGGGGAATTTGTAGGGTTCATTGTTTTTAATGTTGTTCAATAAAAACGGGATTACGCTATGGATGCTATTCTCTCCGTTTTTTTATGACCATTATTGCGAGCTGATTTTCCTCTGAACCCCTGATTCCTTGCTGTTGGTACCTATATCTGAGGAAGTGACCAGACCTTGTATAACGGTGGATGTTTGACGTATCCTGGGCAGTGGTTGCCATAGTGATATCTTATATCTTAAGGCCTGTTTGAATTGTCATTCCGGTGAGTTTAACCCCCTGAGGGGAGAGTGCCTCACGTGGTGAAGCTGTCTATAACGGTGCTTGGATATACAACTTTATACACCAGAAATCACAAGAAAAGTCACTATCAATTGAACTGTGCACTACTTTCTCAGAAACACTCAAGGACTACCTACTAGTACATTATTGTTTATGACACAGGTTCATGGACTTTGCACGGATAGATTTGATTATCTCACTGTTTTAGCGCTGTTTTTAGTCTTTTATCTTACTAATTTCAACGTTTGATTTTATACTATCACCTATATATAATTGTTTTATTTAAACAGCTGCTTAGATTAACTTAATATATTTATGAATATTTAATTATTTATTTATATAATCAGGCATTATATCAATTGACCTGTTTTTATACCTGTGGACACGCATCCAGCGCTGAGTAGTGTATAATTATAGGCCATCCATTATACACTCTTCTGTTCATACTATAGAGTACAGGGGGTCCCCGAGTTACGAACTCGTTAGGGACTGCCCGCCTGTACTTAAGTCGGAAATGTTCGTAAGTCGGCCGCGCATGCGCAGACCGACAAATACGACCATTTCCGGACATTTCCGATGTTCCGTCCAATGCCGTTCTGCGCATGCGCGGCAAATTACGGACATTTCCAAAGTTTTCCGAGGCTCCGAATGGCCGCGCATTCGCAGAACGGCCAAAACACGGCGGAACACGGCGGAAAATGGCGGAGGGTCCCCGCAGCGCCTCGTTCGTAAGTAGGGGATGTTCGTAGGTCGGGCGTTCGTAAGTCGGGGACCCCCTGTATATAGTATATAGAAGGGGCGCAGGTTTCCCGTGCTTAGAACTCTCTCTGTACAATGTGTCATTTTTTGCAGGAAAAAAAAAGACATTTAAAATCACTCGCGGCTAATTGCCGATTCCCGTAATACAGAGAACAATTCGAATACAACAACTAACAAATATCTAATTTCAACTAATATGAAAGAAATTATAATAGCGGATATAACGAATGCTTCGAATGATTCGAGATTCAGTATATCTAATATAGAGAACTGTTCCTGCACAGTGTCATTTTTGCAGGAAAAAAAGGCTATTTAAAATCACTTGCGGCTATTGCCGGCAAATGAATTGTCCGATCCGTAAAACAGAGAACTGTCATTCATTGAAGTCATTGATAAAAAAATGCGTAGGGGTCCAAAAAAAAAAACAATGTCGTAGGGTCCCCCTCAAAATCCATATCAGACCCTTGAGGTCTGGGATGGATTTTAAGGGGAACCCCAGCCAAAAAAAATGGCGTGGGGTCCCCCTCAAAATCCATACCAGACCCTTATCCGAGCACGCAACCTGGCAGGCCGCAGGAAAGAGGGGGGACGAGAGCGGCCCCCCTCCCGCCTGAACCGTACCAGGCCACATGCCCTCAACATTGGGAGGGTGCTTTGGGGGTCTGAGACCCCTAAAGCACCTTGTCCCCATGTTGATGAGGACAAGGGCCTCATCCCCACAACCCTGGCCATTGGTTGTGGGGGTCTGCGGGCGGGGGGCTTATCGGAATATGGAAGCCCCCTTTAACAAGGGGACCCCCAGGTCCCGCCCCCCCCTGTGTGAAATGGTAAGCATTTCACCAAAAAAGTGGCAAAAATTGTAAAAATGACAGGAGACAGTCTTTGACAATTCCTTTATTAAAATCTTCTTTCTTCATCCTTCGGTTTCTTCATCTTCTCCTTCCATCATCTTCTTCCATCTTCTTCTTCCTTCGATTCGCTTCTTTTTCCTCCGGTCTTCTCGTCCTTCTCGTCCGGCATCGGCGTCTGTTCTCGCAGGCCGCTCCTCGCAATGGGAGGCTCCCGCTCTGTGAGGCTTCGCTCCGGCTGACAGGTCTTTTATAACGAAGGCACCTGGTGACCCCGCCCCCTCTGACTTAATGGGGAAAGCCATAGGGAATTCCACATGACGTCCCCGTGCGGGATCAGACACCGGGAAATTCAGCAGAGACTGTAGGGCAGGCCAGAGGGTCAAACACAAGAGAGTTCAGCAAAGTCAGGAGATCCGGGTCAAACACAGAGGCAGCAGCAGCAGAGTCGTTTAAACAGGCCAGGGGGTCAAACACAGGAGAAGGCAGGAACGTCAGGCAATCCGGGTCAGATACTGAGGGAACAGATCAGGTAAACTTCAGGGGACACAGGACACACATTCACTAAGCTGGAAAGACAGACCAGCAAAGTGCCTGTGCGTCAGGCAGCTTTAAATAGGCGCCAGAGTGACGCTAATTGCGCGCCAATGCCGCCAGGTGTGCACCAGTGCGCATGCGCGAGCACCGGACCGCCGAGGCGCGAGTGCGCATGCGCCGGAGCACCGGGCCCCCGCGCATGCGCACTGGAGAGCGGGCCGTCCGCCCGGCGCTACTCTCCTGATACTGGCTCAGGCAGCCGTGGTTCCCTCTGGCTTGAAGTATAAAGTTGGACTCACCAATCCCACTGCCTCCTTGTCAAAATCTCCTTTCACGAAGTGGGGCCTGACACCCGAACCGCAGGAGGATGAAGTTAATAACTTGGAAGTGAGAGGGAGGCTTTAGCTGGCTTGGGTCTCTCGGGCAGTATAGTGGAGACATTATTACAGGCTCGTAAGAGGTCCAGAATTGTAACCTATTACCAGATCTGGAATACTACAGAAAGGGTTTGGGGCCTTGGATCTCCTTCGGTATCTAACATTTTGGAGTTTCTGCAGAGTGGTCTCTTAGGGTTAGTTTATAATTCCCTGAAGGGTCAAATCCCCGATTTTGTCGGCTATGTCATGTACAAGATATGCTCTATATCCGTTGGTGATCCAATTTTTTGGGGCAGCAATAGAAATTAGATGTCCATTGAAATCGTTTTTTCCAAAAGAGGACCTAACATTGGAACATCGCTGGTTCCTCCGTTTGATCAAGCTTTCTCTTGTTCATTATTTCTTTTAACAGTTTTTTTGTTTTTTACTAGTTGTTGCCTAGGCCAGAAAAGTCTCTGAGTTGTGCGCCTTTTCATCTAAAGAACCATATTGTTTGATGCTCCCAGGCAAGACAGTCCTTAGGCCAATACCAAGCTTACTACCTAAGGTTGCCATATAATTTCGTAGGAACTGGGAAGTCGTTCTCCCAGCCTTTCCGGCGGATACAGCTGATGTGTGGAGTAGGTTAGACCTGGCCTCTGCAATTTCAACCTACCTGGAATGGACTAAAAGCAGATCAGCTGTAGTTTTTCCCAATGGGCCCTAAAAGGGTATACAGGCAACATCCAGAGTTGTGTCTTCCGGATTTGTTAAAGACCATACATATTACATACAAAACGGTGGGCCTTCCTCCTCCTTCAGAGATCAAAGCACATTCAATGAGGGGTATGGCAGCATATGTAAGGGTCGCCCCTGAGGTAGTTTGCAGAGCAGCAAGCTGGAGCGCGCCCAACACCTTTTATTAGGCATTACAGGCTTAATTTGGCTTGTCCACCTGAGGAAACATTTGGCTCTATGGTTATTACGGCGGCTGTTGCCCATTAAAAATTTGAGTAGCATTGCATTGAGGGTTTGGCTTATTTTTTGTCTTCCCTCCCTTTTTAATGTTGCTTGGTACATCCCATAGTAGGCTGACATGGGGAGGTCCAGGAATAAGGAAAATTGTTGCCCATACTTACCGCAATTTTCCTTTCCTGGATCCTCCCCATGTCAGCTGGAGGATTCCCACCCAGTATATCCATCGCAAGGCAGGTATTTTTTGAACACTGGTGTGGGCAGACAGCCGCCCTTTATGGGCTAGGAAAAAGGTGGTCCTGGAGGGGTCAGAGGGGGCGGAGCTGACCCGTAGTAGGCTGACATGGGGAGGATCAAGGAAAGGAAAATTACGGTAAGTATGGGCAACAATTTTCCTTAATATAAATAGCTCCCTCACCTGTTACAAGCCCCACAAATCTGTCCATAATGTGGGCGTTCTATCATCTCGGTGCTCGGTGGGCGGAGTCGTGACGTCAGAGGACGTCTCCGCCCACCGCTACACACCTACTGCCAGCCAGCGTTGCGAGGACGAGCCTCGCGCCTGCTGAGACTGCCGTGTATGTGCGGGAGTGACAGAGCGCCTTCTGTGAAGAAGCAGAGCGCGCTCATGTTACTCCTGCACATGTGAAGAATAGATGTAACCCCACATCCCCCGCTGTCTTCCTCCTCCTCCGCCCCCCCTTGTTCCCCGCAGCCGGCTTCCCTCTCCTCTCCAATCCTCTCCTCGGCTGCGAGGAGGGGGGGGGGAATCTGTCAGGATGGAGAGCCGAGGAAGCGGTCGGTATGACCCCTTTCTTTTCTAAATGGGACACAGAGCGTTCGTTACCGATCGCTCTGTAACCTGTGATAACTGAGCAGAGTAACCTGTGTGTTCCTCTGCTCAGTTTATGAATGGAGAGGAGACGCTGTCTTCCCTCCATTAATTTTAAATGCAGCGAAAGGGACTGGGGAATCTGTATCTTCTGTCCCTTTCTCTGTGTCAAATGGGAGATGTCAGGGGTTTCTGTTTAGACCCCTGACATGTCACCAAAGCCCCCAACAGGGCCAGTGTTGGTCATCTTACTTTAAAAAAGTAATTAGTTAAGTTACAAATTACTTCTCCCAAAAAGTAATTGCGTTAGTAACTCAGTTACTACATTGTAAAAGTAATTAGTTACGCAGCAAAGTAACTGACTTTTTTTTTAATATTCTATACGTGTAACTAAGGGGCGGGTCTAGTATTACTGTAAGCAAGGGGCGCATTTATTATTATTGTTATATATTGTGTAACCAAGGGGCTGCTCTATTATTACTCTAACCAAGGGGCAGATCTGTTATAGCGTGTAAGCAAGGGGCGGGTCTATTATTATATCGTGTAAGGGGCGGATGGCTGCAGAAGAGGGCGAATGTTAAATTAATGGGCAGAGCTCGATATTTAACAATAATAATAAATGCGCCCCTTAGTTACACGATAGACGCCCCTTGCAGAGTAGCACGAGCATCGGGAGCGTGCGGCATCGCCTCGTACAATTACATGTTAACTGCGCCTGCGCGGTGTAGAGTTCACTCAGAGCTGTTTAGGTTCGGCAATTTTCGGAAGCTCCATAGTCCTTCGTACTGCGCAAGTGCTGCGCCTGCGCAGCACAGGGGGTCCTTATCCAGCGGGGGAACTTTTTCGTCAGGACACCGGAATTACACTACTGCCATCTAGTGGCGGTAGATGTAATTGGGGTAACTAAGCCAAAGTAATGGGAACTGAGTTACCATGAGGGGAAAAATAATCAGTTAGATTACTCGTTACCCTCTAAAGTAACTGCGTTACGTAACTCAGTTTATTTTAACTCAGTTACTTACACCACTGAACAGGGCTGATAAAAAAATATAAAAAAAACAATTATTAAAAAAATTTAATTGTAAAAAAAAAAAAAAAAAAAACAACCGTCCACTGCCCCACTGACACTGTCCACTGACACCGACCACGGCCCCACTGACACCCCCCACTGACACCGTCCACTGTCCCACTGACACTGACTCCGTCCACTGCCCCACTGACACCAACCACTACACCACTGACACTGACACTGACTCCGTCCACTGCCCCACTGACACGACCACTGACACCAACCACTACCCCACTGACACTGACACCGTCCACTGCTCCACTGACACCGACCACCCCCTTTCCCAAAAGCACTGTAAAAAAATATATTTAAAAAATAAAACCCCACCATCCCATCATTGTTAGAATAGTACAAAAATAAATTGTAAAAAAAATAATTTAAAAAAAAATGTTATTGTAAAAATTTATAAAAATAAAAAAAATCCACTGGTCCCAAAAAAACTTTTGAAAAAAAAAGATTTAATTGTAAAATAACAAAATAATCTGACACTGTCCACTATCCTGACACCATCCTGCATGTACTACCCACCACTGTACACTCCGCATTCCTGTGATTCGCACCGCATTGCTGTTCAGATCACATGCAATGTCTGTGCGATTCGATTTCAGCCATACAAACTGTATGGCTGAAATCGCATCACATTCGGACCAAACACACACAGGACCCTTTTTTTGGTCCGCACCAGAATCGCATGGGTGTTCACACCTATGCGATCCGATTCATGTCCTGTCAGTTCACAGTGCGATATGCAAGCTGAAATGGGGGTGTTGTTAACATTGTATGACACTCCCCAGCAGTTCGCATATGGGGAAACTGTAAACTGTCGTGCGAGTCGGATGCGATGTGGGAACTCGCAGTGGATTAGCAGGGTTCCCAAATCGCAGCCTTGGTGGGAGCAGTCAGGTGACATTTGTAGGCTGTATGCTTTGAGGCTCGGTTCACACTGGTGCAATGCGGGAACCCTGCGAATCCACTGCGAGTTCCCACATCGCATCTGACCCGCACGGTCGCATCTGACCCG
Organism: Lithobates sylvaticus; assembly: GCA_028564925.1. NCBI lineage: Eukaryota > Metazoa > Chordata > Amphibia > Anura > Ranidae > Lithobates > Lithobates sylvaticus. Next base: position 72,145,591 of record CM053034.1, on the reverse strand, counting down.
CAAAATGGGTACAACATTGCAATATTCTCCTGCAAATTATATGTATGATGTATGTTTTCAACAGTTTTTTCACATAATATGGAAAAAAAACATCAAATGTTTAAACTGAGAAAATTTGGAATTTTAAGAAACAATAAGGTAAATTTTAAATTGATAACAGCAACACGTCTCAAAAAAGTTGGAACTGGGCAACAAAAAGCTGACAAAGTAATTGGTATTAACCAGGAAGAACTGGAAGAATATTTTGCAACTAATTAGGTTAATTGGCATCAATTCAGTAACATGACTGGGTATAAAAAGAGCATCTTAAAGAGTAATGCCACGTACACACGATCAGACTTTTCGGCCGGACTTTCCAGCGGAGGTCCTTCGGACTTTCCGAAATGAACAGACTTGCCGACACACGGAGTAAAGTCCATTCATTTATTACGTGACTCCAGGTAGACGGGACTAGCGAAGGAAGTCAATGTCGCCGCCTCAATCGGCGAGATTGACACCTCTCTAGCCCCGTCACCTGGTATGGATTTAAAGGGGAATCCCTATGCTGAAAAAACGGTGTGGGGGTCCCCCCCCCAAATCCATATCAGACCCTTATCCGAGCACGCAGCCCGGCCGGTCAGGAAAGGGGGTGGGGACGAGCGAGCGCTCCCCCCTCCTGAGCCGTACCAGGCCACGTGCCCTCAACATGGGGGGTGCCCTGGGGAAAGGGGGGCCCTGCGGCCCCCCCACCCCAAAGCACTTTGTCCCCATGTTGATGAGGACAAGGGCCTCTTCCCGACAACCCTGGCCGTTGGTTGTCGGGGTCTGTAAAATGTTCCTAATTAGTTAATACCACATATTCTGCTTCTGTGTGTGGGTTTTGAAATATTTAGATTATTCCTTTCTTTTAAAATTGATCCCAATTGGAGGTGCCATGCACTAGCAATTGCAACATGTGTTGATTCAGAGTCCCGACATAAGCAAACATGAAGCTCCTTGATGGATTATGTGGCAGTGAGGTGACACCAGAGTCACAATCACTGCATCATTATAGATGTGTTACCTAGCAGGGAGCTCTGTACCATGTGGGACACCAGAGGAGTAAAAGATCTTAGTACCAGGTATGCATATGTGCGTAAGTAAGTTAACACTGTAATGAGAAGTTAAAAAGGCTTGCTACCATTGCATTACAAATGTATAAATGTGGAAGCTAAAAAATATATTAGAAGTGGTCTTCTAGGTTTTTTGCTGGCTGTGTTTTGGTGTAAAATCCCATTGTACAGTACAAACGTTTCCATTTATGAAAGCAAGATGTAAACAGATCTAATATTTTGCTTCTCATTCTAGGAAGTAACTGGGTGTTTAGAAACTACCAGGTCAGCCCTAGAGCCTGCGATGATACAGTTTATAATTTTGCATTTGGAATCTTGATCACTGAAGGCGTTTTTTTATGTCTTGCTGCATTCCTGTTCTGGCTGTGCTTTTGCTATGCTTGCTGCCTAGGATTGAGGGTAAGGATTTTAAAAACAACGCACATAAAATGCATAAGGATATATCGGGAGATGTGGGAATGGTTAAATTAAATTGACAATGGACCATGGCCTAATAGATTCTGATAGGAAACAATGAAGAAATCTCATATTTAGCACAAATTATTTTCACTGACTGTACACACTGTCCCCATTTTCCCTCTACATATCCCTCCCATCCCAGTGTACATTCTGTCTCTCTCTATACACTACTCCCCCTCTGTTCACATTTCCAACCTCTCTGTACACATTGCCCCCTTTTCCCTTGCACACCCTGTCAACCCTGCCCCCTCTGTACAAATCCCCTCAACCCAGCCTCCACACACATTGTTCCCTACCCCATAGACATGGTGACAGGGAATCCCTCTGTGTAAAACTGCCCACATGCATATTTTCTCCCTGCACACACTGGGGGGTTAAGGGTGATAGAAGGGAGGGATTCCCATTCCTTCAAAACATCTCTCTTTCCCCCCCCGCTTCCAGCTATGCAGAACATTTTTCCTGTCACCCTATTCTTCCAGCCCTGCAGAACATCACTCCTGTCACCCCTATCCCATCCTTGTAGAACATCTCTACTGCTATTCCTCACTACAGAACATCACTCCTGTCACCCCTATCCCATCCTTGTAGAACATCTCTACTGCTATTCCTCACCACAGAACATCACTCCTGTCACCTTTCACAGCCCTGTAGAACATCTCAGCTACTCTACATGCTTTTTGGCAAGAATTTGCAGGTAAATACTTTGATCTGTAGGAAGTGATGCACCTAGAAAATATTGCAGGATCAACAATTAAAAAATATGAGAAGTAAAGTTGAGGATTTTATTAATGGTGCTGCTAGAGGAATATACAAATGATAAAAATAGACTTTGTTGGAGATGTGTTGAAGTAAGAAGAAGTGTGTCCATTGGTAAACTCTGCTCATGTTTTCAAATATTATATATTGTGATGATATGGGGTATTTTACCTCATTGGTAGCGCCAAACAGAGTCCACTCCATTCAACTCCTCAAAGTCTGTTTTAGTGCTTTTTCTGCCCACTTTTATTGAAAATAAAATAAAAGTTCACATCAGAATAGTATCCCTCGCAGGGGTTCTCACCATTAATGTGACAAACAAACAGTACTCCATCTTGTGGTTCTTCCCTGTAGTATCTCTGCTTAGGCCTCCTGCCTTGGCCTTCCAGACCATCAAACACACAATCCCAGTGTTTGTGCACTAAATTCTGAACCTTCCTCAACTCTGACTGTTTCTCCTGCAGCTCCCTGCTGCTACATCCTTACAGGCTCAGACTTTCACTGTCCCAGCATGGATAGTATGGAGGAAAGTGATCCACACAGCTCCTTGGCACAGATTGACCCCCCTCAGGGGGGTTGGGCCACTAACCTCTTATCATACTGCATTCGTAGCACACTCCCTGAGGAGCTGTTGGTGAATTTGGTCCCATCTCCCAATTGTAGCGCACACAGCCAGGCACACAGCATTTTTTACATTCATTCACTGGCTCAGGAAACAGTCTAGGGGGTGTTTTTAGTTTTTTTTTCTGTTTAATGTGAGTGCCAGAAAATTTAATAGCAATAGAAAAGGGGTACCTACATCCTATTAAAGTGGAAGGTTTGGTGGTTGAGGCTGTTGGATTTTAATGGTACCGTAATGATTAAGATACACAATTATGTAAAACAAAAATAAATTTTGTTAAATTAACATAGACATGTTAAAACATACATATTTCTAAATTTGTATCTATGTCTGTTCAATCAAAAGAGGGGGGTAAAGCTTCAAAGAGTGGCAATACCAGTTCACCCTGTGTTAATTAAATTGGCATGCTCGACATGTTTCGCGGATATTCACTGCTTCTTCAGGAACTTTGTATTACATAGTGTGAACAGAGACAATATATAATACTACAGAGATGAAAGAAAAAGTTATCAGATTAATCATGATACAAACAATAAAACATCATATAACATGATCAGAAATAACAAAATAGTGGCAAAGTATGGCGTCCCTTCCAGAGAGTAATCATAACCCTTACCAAAGGTAGCAACACAGGCTGCAATTCAAAAGAAGTGGATCTGCCCCGCCAACAAAAGAGGAAAAGCAGCTGGGAGTCTATTATAAAATAAAGACATTATGAGTAGAGTTGAGCGGACACCTGGATGTTCGGGTTCGGCGGGTTCAGCCGAACTTCGGAAAAAAGTCCGGGTTCGGGACCGAATTTGACCCGAACTTGACCCGAACTCCGAACCCCATTGAAGTCAATGGGGACCCAGACTTTTGAACACTAAAATGGCTGTAAAAAGGTAATGGAAAGGGCTAGAGGGCTGCAAATGGCAACAAAATGTTGGTAAGAGCATGGCAAGTGATCTGCAAACAAATGTGGATAGGGAAATAACTTAAACATAAAAAAAATAAAAATAAAAAAAAATGCTGGAGGCCCCCTTCTCAGCAGAAGAGGTACAGGAAGTCATTAAGAACCTCAAAAACTCAACGACACGATGCCGCACATATGGTGGGAATACCCCAGAATACACACTTTCTGGAAAAAAATTATTCAATTTAATGGATAAGATAGTGGGAAAATAAAATACTTGGAAATTTAAAAAAAATGAAAAAATTATAATCTTGACCTAGGAGGACGAAATTCAAATGGAGTAGGAGGTTGAGGTGGCGGTGGATGTGGCGGTGTAGGTGGAAGCGGCGGTGGAGGAGGACGAGGTAGCCAACACTGGTTCAAAAATACAACAATGGCTGGGTAAGGCTAGTGATGAACGATGTGTCGAATTCTGTCCCCCGTCGCATAGTGTCCGCCCTGTACTGCGCTTGCTCAGTACATAGGACAAGGGGATTTTGAAACTCTCCGAAGACGAAGCCACATCATCCGAGGTTGAAGCCTAGCCAAGCGAGCCCGTGATGGGCCCTGTTACTATGTGCTACCGTATGTCCACTTGGATGGTCGGGCTTGAACCTGCACTCACTGCGCAGGCGACGTTCATCTTTGGAGATTTTGTGAATCTCCTTGTCCTCCGTACTGCGCAAGCACTGCACCTGCGCAGTAAGTGGCCGGACACTATCCGATAGCAAGACAGTTTTCGTCAGAACACCGGTATATGTGTCTATTCTGCACAAGGTACGGCCAAGTCCTGTGGGATCCATGCCTGGTTCATTTTAATGAACGTCAGCTTGTCTGCATTGGCTCTGGACAGGCGGCTGCGCTTGTCTGTGATAACGCCCCCTGCCGTGCTAAATACACGTTCAGATAATACACTGGCGGCAGGGCAGGCCAGCACCTCCAAGGCGTAAAGGGCAAGCTCAGGCCATGTGCCCAATTTGGAGACCAAGAAGTTGAAGGGGGCAGACTCGTCATGCAGTACGTGTACGCGTGTGCACACATACTGCTCCACCATGTTGGTGAAATGCTGCCTCCTGCTAAGACGTTCCATCTCAGCTGGTGGTGCTGGTTGTTGTGGCGTGCCGACAAAGCTTTTCCACATTCCGGCTATGCTAACCCTGCCCTGCGAGGTGCTGGCGGTGCCCCGGCTGCGTTGGCGACCTCATCCTCCTCCTCTGCCTTCGCCTTGTGCTTCCACGTACCCCCGCTTCCAAGTGGGAATGCCACCAGCAGCGCGTCTACCAGCGTGCGCTTGTACTCGCGCATCTTACGATCACGCTCCAGTGAGGTAATTAAGGACGGCACGTTGTCCTTGTAACGGGGATCCAGCAGGGTGGCCACCCAATAATCAGCACCAGTTAAAATGTGGGCAACTCGGCGGTCGTTGCGGAGACACTGCAGCATGTAATCGCTCATGTGTGCCAGGCTGCCCAGAGGCAAGGAAAAGCTGTCCTCTGTGGGAGGTGTATCGTCTGTGTCCTCTGTATCCCCCCAGCCACGCACCAGTGATGGACATGAGCTGGTCTGGGTGCCACCCTGCTGTGAACATGGTTCCTCCTCCTCCTCCATCTCCTCCTCATCCTCCACCTCGTCATCCTCCAGAACTGTGCCCTTGCTGTCAGACAATTGTGTACCTGGCGCTTGTTGGTGCAGGAACCCAGCCTCGTAGCCACTTGTAAATGACTGCCCTGAAAGCCTTGGAAATGAACCCTCTTCCTCCTCCTCCTCATCCTGTGCCACATCCTCTTCCATCATCGCCTTAAGAGTTTTTTCAAGGAGGCATAGAACTGGGATATGTTGGTGGAGTACTCGAAACAGCGCAACAAGGCACACAGATCTCGCATGGAGGCCCAGTTATTGGCGGTGAAGTGGTGCTGTTCCGCAGAGCGACTCACGCATGCGTGCTGCAGCTGAAACTCCACTATCGCCTGCTGCTGCTCACACAGTCTGGCAAGCATGTGCAAGGTGGAGTTCCACCTTGTGGGCACGTCACATATGAGACGGTGAGCGGGAAGACCGAAGTTACGCTGCAGCGCTGACATGCGAGCAGCAGCAGGGTGAGAACGCCGAAAGTGCGCACAGACGGCCCACACTTTCTGCAGCAGCTCTAGCATATCGGGGTAATTCTTAAGGAACCTCTGGACCACCAAGTTCAGCACATGCGCCAGGCAAGGGATGTGCGTCAAACCGGCAAGGCCCAGAGCTGCTACAAGATTTCGCCCATTATCGCACACCACCAGGCCGGGCTTGAGGCTCACTGCCACCAACCACTCATCAGTCTGTTGTTCCATGTCCCTCCACAACTCCTGCGCGGTGTGGGGTTTTTCCCCCAAACAGGAAAGTTTTAAAACTGCCTGCTGTCGTTTAGCCCTGGCTGTGCTGAAGTTGGTGGGGAAGGTGTTACGCTGACCGGATGAGGAGGCGGTAGAGGATGAGGAGGCGGAGTAGGAGGAGTTAGCAACAGGAGGCAAACTGAAGTGCCCTGCAATCCTCGGTGGTGGAAGGACATGCGCCAAACTGCTATCTGCCTCAGGCCTAGCCGCCACTACATTTACCCAGTGTGCTGTTAGGGAGATATAACGTCCCTGACCGTGCTTACTGGTCCACGCATCCGTAGTTAGGTGGACCTTGCCACAGATGGCGTTGCGCAGTGCACACCTGATTTTGTCCCCCACTTGGTTGTGCAGGGAAGGGATAGCTCGTCTGGAAAAGTAGTGGCGGCTGGGCACGACGTACTGTGGGACAGCCAATGACATCAGCCTTTGAAAACTCTGCGTCTCCACCAGACGGAATGACAGCATTTCAAAGGCGAGCAATTTTGAAATGCTGGCATTCAGGGCCAGGGATCGTGGGTGGCTAGGGGGGTACTTCCTCTTCCGCTCCAGTGTTTGGGAAATAGAGAGCTGAAAGCTTCCATGGGACATTGTGGAGATGGTTGGTGACCCAGGTGGTAGTGTTGCTGGCAGATCCTCCGTTTGCGGGTTGGCAGGTGTCACTGTCACTACAGAGGTGGATGAAGAGGCCGAGACTGCAGCAGAAGAGGAAGCAGGAGGAGCCAGAGATTTTTCTTGGTTTTTGCGGTGTCTACTCCACTGCATCTCGTGCTTTGCACTTAGATGCCTGGTCATGCAGGTTGTGCTCAGGTTGAGAATGTTTATGCCTCGCTTCAAGCTCTGATTGCACAGCGTGTAAACCACTCGTGTCTTGTCATCAGGACATTGTCTGAAGAACTGCCACGCTAGGGAACTCCTTGCACCTGGCTTTGGTGTGCTCGGTCCCTTGCTGCGTTGGGCAGTAGCAGACGTACTGTCTAGGGGACGGACGCTCCGCTTTTGCACCCTGCTCCCTCTTCTGCTGTGCTGGTGGCTCTGTGCGTACACCGCCTCTTCCTCTGAACTACACTGGTCACCTGCATGACGTTGATTCCATGTGGGGTCAAGGACCTCACAGTCTTCACCCCTGCTCTCCTTGTCGGTCTGCACAATGGCGAAAGCAGCAGCAGTTGGCACCTGTGTTTCGTCATCATCCGAGACGTGCTGCAATGGTCCTCCCATGTACTCATCATGAAACATAAGTGGTTGGGCATCGGTGCACACAATCTCTTCCACTTCTGAGGCAGGGCTAGGTGGATGGACCTGGGAAACCCTGCTAACAGAGTCATCAAAAAGCAGAAGAGACTGCTGCATGATTTGGGGCTCAGACTGATTGGCTGATTTGCAAGGGGGTGAGGTGAAAGACTGATGGACATCGGCTGCAGGTGCCAACTCTGAACTTTCATCAGGAGACTGGGTGGGAGACAATGTGAAGGAACCGGAGGCACTGCCAGCAGCAACCCAATCTACTATCGCCTGTACTTGTCCTGGCCTCGACATTCGTACAGCCTCATTAGGCGCGCCAAAATACTGCTGCAGGCTCTGTCGCCTACTCGCACCTGCGGAAGGTGTTTCACTAGTGCGTGTAGCTGGCACAGATCGACCACGTCCTCTCCCTGCAACAGGAGCGCCACCAGCAGCACCACGACCCGGGCCACGTCCTCTTTTTGATGATCTCCTCGTATTTTCAAAATTTATGATCTCGCCCTAAATGGGTGTTTTTGTATATAGCAGAATACACGTACACGTAAAGCGTTTATGAAAACGCAGAAAATGCTATCGGGAAGAAAAAAAAACACCGCAAAATTTTATTTTTTTGCAATGTTTTTGCAATATCAGACTACACGGATAGTATGTAAAGCGTTTATGAAAACGCAGAAAATGCTATTGGGAAGAAAAAAAAACACTGCAAAATTTTATTTTTTTGCAATGTTTTTGCAATCTCAGACTACACGGACAGTATCTACAGCGTTTATGAAAATGCAGAAAATGCTATTGGGAAGAAAAAAAGACACTGCAAAATTTTATTTTTTTGCAATGTTTTTGCAATATCAGACTACACGGACAGTATCTACAGCATTTATGAAAACGCAGAAAATGCTATTGGGAAGAAAAAAAACACTGCAAAATTTTATTTTTTTGCAATGTTTTTGCAATATCAGACTACACGGACAGTATCTACAGCGTTTATGAAAATGCAGAAAATGCTATTGGGAAGAAAAAATAACACTGCAAAATTTTATTTTTTTGCAATATCAGACTACACGGACAGTATCTATAGCGTTTATGAAAACGCAGAAAATGCTATTGGGAAGAAAAAAAAACACTGCAAAATTTTATTTTTTTGCAATGTTTTTGCAATATCAGACTACACGGACAGTATCTACAGCGTTTATGAAAACGCAGAAAATGCTATTGGGCAGAAAAAAAAACACTGCAAAATTATATTTTTTTGCAATGTTTTTGCAATATCAGACGACACGGACAGTATCTACAGCGTGTATGTAGGAACACGCAGAAAATGCTATTGAGAAAAAAAACTAAAAAGCAAAATTCAATTTTTATGCAATGTTTTTCCAATAGCAGAATACACACAGACTGTGGTGTATCTCTTAGTATATGCAGTGCAGTAATGTTGCACTGAGCTTGAAGGTAAAACGTTTAGATTTTGTCTGGCACTGGCCTCATGGCACTGTTACTGTGACTGTGCACTGCACCCCAGCCAGGGTACAATTGATTTAGGAATCTCTTCCTAATGTCTGCCTCTTTCTTTTGCAAAATAAAGAAACTCTCTCCCTACTCTAGCTATCTAGATCGCTCACTGATCTAACTAATTAGAATAAAATTCCAGGAATGTGGACTGACTTTAGCACACTAACTCCTAAAATCTTCTATCTATCTGCAGCACAGGACCCTGCCTAACAGTGTGTATCTAACAGAATGACGCTGTGTGCTGTATGTGGGCTATATATAGAGGCTGGGTCACATGCTGCACTGGCCAATCACAGCCATGCCATTAGTAGGCATGGCTGTGATGGCTTCTAGGGCACACTAGTAAAACGATCATCCATTGGCTGGCCTAAAGCTGTGAAAAAGGCGCCAATACAGCGCCGAACACCGGACCCGAACCCAAACTTACAGGCAATAGTTCGGGTTCGGGTCCGGGTCCCGGACACCCAAAAGTGCGGTACGGACCCGAACTTTACAGTTCAGGTTCGCTCAACCCTAATTATGAGTTCAGTCTGGAACTATTTCTCATGGCAACAGTGGCTAAAAAAACATTATAATAGATAAATAATTAATCGCCATACCAGAATATGTGTAACCTCAGGCAATGACCAAAGGTTACTCTGATGAGAGATAACCACAGATACTCAGATAGTGCAAGGCTTCATTAGGTAGCCCAGAGTTGCTCTATTAATATATCAGTTCAACAGATGTCCAAAAGATGCTCTGATGACATCCAACAAATGCTTTTTTTGAAGAGAAGGAGAGGGAAAAAGAATATGTCCCAGACCTCAGACATGTATAGTAATACTAGTCTCTAAGGATATATATGTAAAACAATATATGTAAAACATAGGGAAAGCAAGATGTCAACTCTACCTTAAATTCCATCCAATTGCCAAAAATTACTGGCAAACGGAGGCAATAGTGGCAGCCGCAAAGTGATCTCTCAACTGTGTCAAATCCAGTAGACAAAATAAGCTGGGCGGGGCATCAATTATGCTGTGCCATACAAATCTGTTGATTAATATATAAAGCAACAGTAAGTATGGATAACGGCATGGCCAATGGGGTATACATGATTAGTACTGAGCTGACTCAGTCACCTTGTAATTTAGTATTTAAACAAATTTGCACCAGGCATTCAGTAGGTGTCCATTAAGTTCACAATGGAGTCCCTATAAAGGAAGATCACAAATGCACATTGTGTATTGTGCCTGAAATCTCCAAAAACTGATAAAAGGCCTGTGTAGCCACTACTCACCAATCGTTTTAAAAGACAGCAATCAGAGGGACCCAGAGAGAGATACATTCAGCCGTGTTGCAGCAGCATGTGCTGTCTTCACAGCAATGCCTCCTTATCTACACAGGGGCTCCTGCCCGGCGCCACCCCCACGCCAATTGACGTGTGACGTCACCGGGCCCGACCCTGCAGGGCGCATGCGTGATTCTCGCGCATGCGCACTGTCCTAAAACCGGACAAAAGCACACAAACATGGATGATAGCCGTGCAGTGCGTTGCCGGTCAGACATCAAGAGCAACGGCGGCGTATCCGCCACCATGCTCTCCCTGCGAAGCCGCACTACTGATGGGACAGACCAAAACACAGGCCACAGCCCGGGAAGCCACCCCGGAATGGGCAGATTCCATGGCGGCCATGTTGGATAAGGGCAAGTCCAGCCAGAGTAAAAAACGGCGACACCTAGTGGCTAATGGCTACAGGACAGGAACTTGGATGAGGATAGGGAGTATGGGATACCCCTGGTAAACTGTAACTGGAGCAAATTTAAGGACTCATCAACTTCTGGCTGTGCCTTATGCTCAGCTGGCTGTGTTTGTGGTTGCTCTCTACACACTGCTGGCTGCACTTGACTGTCCCACAGGATTGCTTTTTCTGACAAGTGACCTGTACTCCCTTAGAAGTCCTCAGTAAAAAAAAAAGGGAGGGGGGGATCATTTACTCACTCAGCCACAGGATCATTGGTTGCCCCCTGCCACTATCCACAGGCTCTTCCTAGTGAGGGAGATGTAGACTTACACCACCACAGGACAGTTGGACTTCTTCCCACCAACTTCCTCTTGACTCTTTCCAGTGAGCCTCCTCCTGACCCAGCTCAATCCCTGAACAAAAGCTCTGTGGTAGTCCCCTCAGCTAAGCATAGCTGGGACCTCAGTGTCTTTACTCTGGTTTCTCTAGCGTCCATGCCACAGGGGCTGAGCATCTGCACAGGGGTCTGTAGTGATCTAATATAATCGTCGTTCCTCGTAGATGGAATATAGTTATTAAAAGTATTGTCTCCGCAGCAAAACCCGATTCTCCCAGAGAGAGATTTTATTGACTTCCAAAACAGAACATTATTACAGATGGCAAAATCCAACAGAGTACATGACAAGGAATATCTTCTCCTAGACCCGTGACTCCAGACCCTTCTCTCATAGACATATCTTCTAGACTGCCTCACATCCTGACTGTCTTCTCATATACTGATCTGACACTGGGTGGGGGTCAACCAAATGTTTTCCATGAATACCCCCCCGGGTTAGGCCTCAAGGTCTAATTACCATCAATAAATACTAGGTTAAAAGGCCATTCCTCACACACACACAACTTGCATAAGATTTACACATCAAAGGGTAACAGATAACATTGTCAACTTATATCTGGCCTGTTCACTAATACTGTGTGTAGAATACATATATCCAATAAATATATATAATACATAAAGTCCCACATAAATCGGCCAACACATTACAACATATACCCCCACTTGGGTCGTTCTAACTACTAGAACTGACCCATAAATCAAGCAACAAACATAGCATTACCGACTTGAGGTATTGGATGCTTCACAATGGCTCATATGAAATATAAAGTTGAAACTGGTTACATCTCTCTTCACCAGCCTCTAAAATATCCCCATGAAACAGTCATTAGATAATATAGCTTTAGACCATGACTTGAAAAGGGTTTGGTAAACATCCTTGGCCCATATAGCTGTTAGGCCTTATTATATCACATCAAGATCTTGAATATTGCACAAAAACGAGCTGATGTCACAGTTCATTCTTCAATTTTCAACTTCGACTTCATCACATCTCTCATTGAAAGTAGACTTGGTGTGCTTGGTGTGCTGGGAGCTCCGATCCACATAAATCCAGGATTCCTCTCCAGGCTCAAGGTTTTAATTTTCTTAAAGATGCTTTTGCACAAACACCAGCAAATCCCGAAATTCTACTTCCATCTTTATAGTAAGAAGAACCATCCATGCACCAGCTCTCACTTTCAAGTTCAAAAGGTTTGGATACGGCTGAAAAAAACTGCTATTGCTGTACTTTGTAATTTGCTGTAGGCCGACTCCTCATTGCCTCCATAATAGAGCAGTTACTTGAATCATTCAGTCCATAATTCCACCTGAATGGTATACCAATCTATATACCAATCTATAATCCATATATCCATATAATCCATATATAATCCCCCACTTTCAGATAGAATCAGCTTGACATCAGCGTTTATCAGATCTTCTATCCAGACAAAGCAGCAGTGGAAAATCTTGCCAGTAAAGTTAGGTCTTTTTTCATCCATATGTCAATATTATTAATGACTGATTCAACAAAGTTTCAAATCATGACTGGAGTGATGAATTTCACTCACCCCTCTTATAAATTTAGGAAAACCACCCAACATACTATACTTTATGCTATGCCAAGCCATTGTGCAGCATCTCACCTTAGATGTCAAATATATTGATCAATATGCAATATGTAATATGCAACATGTTATGTAACACGAAAATTATTTTAGGTTTAAATGTTTCGCTCTGGTTTTAAGATAAAGTTCAAGAAATAAAACATAATAAAATAAAAAAATAAAAATAAAAATGGAAAAGGGTGAAAAATAAAAAATAAAAAATAGGGCTTGATGAATAAAAATGGGAAAGGGTGAAAAATAAAAAATAAAATATAGGGAAAAGTCCATTGTCCAAGTCCAAAAAGTCAAAAAAAAAATAAGTCAATTGCTTGATGAATATTGAGAGAGTCCATGATATTGTTTATTCAGCGTTTCTCCCCCACTAGCCAGAAATTTCAGCTTGCAGTTCACATGCTATTCATATGCAGTATCTCCAATATATCTGAAAGACAAAAAAACTCTCCAACAAAACTAATTAGCAAGGTCCTTAAACATTCTTTGAAGTTAAAACAAAGGACTATTTACACATCCCCAGGTTGAAACTAAACCACCCCCACTGTTAGAGAAATGTCACTTGTATTCAAAAACAGATCTGGATTTCTGTTCAGCTGTCCCAGCAATGTGTAATGTTCTATTTTCATTTTATCGTACTCAATCTTCAAGTGGTCATATTTCTGTTTTAACTGAGAAAATGGTATCCAAGCCTTAGATATTTTTTTATTATGATTTTGGTCAGCTCTGTTTTTCATATCAATATCACCTATATTTGACCTGGTGTCTCCTCTTTGATTGTTATCATAAGACATTATCTTTTGATCTCTATGTTCAGTATTTGTCCTAAACAATGTGGCTAAATCAATCTTGACAGCTTGCTCATTTGACTTTCTCCATAAATTGTCTGCTTTCAACAATACGTCTTTTAAATCATGAGGATTTGGGGTAACTAGCAAAATATTTTGTCTAATCTCTTCATTCAAAGCATGTAGAAATATACTCATATGTAACAAGCCACCATGCTCAAATGCAAGATTATTACTGACCAATATTTCCATAATAGATTTTATCCTTTCTGACAGTTCGTAGGGAGATTCACTTTGCATTTGTTTGATCTTCCCATGAACAGTAACATCAGAACGTACACCATACAAAACACATAATAATTCCATCAATATGTCCCTTGTTCTCATTGGCTGAATACAGATCTGCTTAATTCTCACCCAAAGACTATTTCCTATAGAATGTTGCATAACTCGTTCTAAATCAGATGGGTTGAGATTGTACATATCTCTGACATTCTGCAAGTCACAAAACCATTTTAAAAATCTGTTTAAATCATGGCAGGGAATCATTCCTATTTCTTTAAGAATTGCATCTAATTCTCTTGGTTTCAAAGGCTTCATTACAAGCTGAACTTCACCTGCATTATTATTATTGTTATAAACTGTGGTGGTCACAGTGGGTGCGGCTGGCAATGAATTATCAGATTTAATGTGAGGTTCTGTTTCATTTGATAGAATGTTTGTATTTGCATTTTGCTGCAGATTCGATGCATATCTGCATTCCTGAGATCTCTTCTCTAATTCCATAATTCTTAGTTTCAATCTCTCATTTTCCTCTGATAATTCATTACAACGTTTAGACTTCTCAAGCAGAGCTTCCCCAATGGTGACTGCATGCAATTTTAAATTTACAGTCTCAGATTCTGATTGGTTTTGTAACCTCTGACAAACCTTGTTGCTATTATCAACTGCACTCTGTAACTGGGTAATTTCCTCAACCTTATCTTTCAAAGAACTTTCCATTGTTAAACAGCAAGATAACAAGCCCTGTACAATACAACCTTTTCTTTTACTTTCTGAAATTTTGCTCTCAAAAACATTTTTTTCTAAAAATTCATTCATCATAGTCCATGTCTGCTTATATTTTTCTGGCACTTCATAAGGCCCGCCATGACGCTTAATACATTTTAACACCCATCTGTTAACTTTATCAGAACTGACACTAGCTTCACACTGAGTAAGCATTTTGACTATATTATTAATAATTTAAAAAGAGAGAAATATTTTACTCACCGCATTAATTACTCCTTCAGCTTCCAGCTCAGGTCTTCTGGTACACGATACAGTCCTTTTCTTCGTTTCCAGTCTCCAGAGAATAATTCTGGGGTTCCAAACTTGTTTGATTTTGTAGATCAGACTCTCTTATGTCACAACCAGACGTTAGAGTCACAGCACAGGTCTTGGGTCTCCATCAGACTTCTGTCCAACTCACGGATTGTTATCACTGACTTCTGTTACAAAGTCCTGAAAATGCTCTTCTGGTCTCTTGAACGGCACCAATGTAGTGATCTAATATAATCGTCGTTCCTCGTAGATGGAATATAGTTATTAAAAGTATTGTCTCCGCAGCAAAACCCGATTCTCCCAGAGAGAGATTTTATTGACTTCCAAAACAGAACATTATTACAGATGGCAAAATCCAACAGAGTACATGACAAGGAATATCTTCTCCTAGACCCGTGACTCCAGACCCTTCTCTCATAGACATATCTTCTAGACTGCCTCACATCCTGACTGTCTTCTCATATACTGATCTGACACTGGGTGGGGGTCAACCAAATGTTTTCCATGAATACCCCCCCCCCCCCGGGTTAGGCCTCAAGGTCTAATTACCATCAATAAATACTAGGTTAAAAGGCTATTCCTCACACACACACAACTTGCATAAGATTTACACATCAAAGGGTAACAGATAACATTGTCAACTTATATCTGGCCTGTTCACTAATACTGTGTGTAGAATACATATATCCAATACATATATATAATACATAAAGTCCCACATAAATCGGCCAACACATTACAACAGGGTCTCCTCCTGCAAGACTGGACCCAGGAACACTACACCCTGCTGCATAGGCCTCAGACTACTTATGGGCTCTCCCTCCACCTAATGGGCACACCTCCCCAGGGATTGGTTGACATCCCATAAATATTCAGGCTGCCTGTCCTGCTCTTCCTCCAGCTATGCTTCTAGAAGCCTCTAGGTCAATGTTTCTCAACTCCAGCAAAAAAAACATGACCTGTTGGGGGTACTTGAGAACTGGAGTTGAGAAACATTGCTCTAGATGACAGGGGAAGTAACAGAACAGCAACCTGTGATAGCTTGAACAGCCCTGAGCAATCAATCCCTGTCCACTGTTTACAAAGGAGCCAAACTAAATCTTCTCAGCAACCAATTTGAAACTAGAAGGGTGCTACATATATACTCTAAATTGCCAAAAGTATCGGACTTTTTGTGTTGTCGGAAATTCCGATTCGTGTGTGGGCTCCTTCAGACTTTTTCCGTCTGAATTTCCGACACACAAAGTTTAAGATCTGGATCTAAAATTTTCCGACAACAAAATCTGATCGTTTAAATTCCGATCATGTGTAGAGAATTCCGAAAGTGCCACGCACGCTCAAAATAAATTATGAGACGAAAGCTATTGGCTACTGGCCTCTTTATAGTCCTGTTGTACGCGCTGTACATCAACTCGTTCTGAACGATCAGATTTTCCGACAACTTTGTGCGACCGTGTGCATGCAAGACAAGTTTGGGCCAAAATGTTGTCATCGGAATGTCCGACCGCGTGTACAGGACATTATATGTAGGGTTCAATATTGAGTTGGCCCACCCTTTGCAGCTATAACAGCTTTAACTCCTCTAGGAAGGCTGTCCACAAGGTTTAGGAGTGTGTCTTTGGGAATGTTTGACCATTCTTCAAGAAGCGCATTTGTGAGGTCAGGCACTAATGTTGGACGAGAAGGCCTGGTCTCCACTTTAATTCATCCCAAAGATGTTCTATCAGGTTGAGATCAGGACTCTTTGCAGGTCAGTCATGTTCCTCCACCCCAAACTCACTCTTATGGTGAAGCTACTCTTTTAACCACTTCAGCCCCGGACCATTTGGCTGGCCAAAGACCAGAGCGTTTTTTGCGATTCAGCACTGTGTTGCTTTAACTGACAATTACGCGGTGGTGCAACGTGGCTCCCAAAATTGATGTACTTTTTTCCCTACAAATAGAGCTTTCTGTTGTTGGTATTTGATCACCTCTGCGGTTTTTATTTTTTGTGCTATAAACAAAAAAAAAAAAGGGAGAATTGGGAAAAAAAAAAAAACAATATTTGTACTTTTTGATATAATAAAAATCCCCCAAAAATATATTAAAAAAAAATTGTTTTCCTCAGTTTAGGCCGATACGTATTCTTCTACATATTTTTGGCAAAAAAATTGCAATAAGCGTTTATTGATTGGCTTGCGCAAAAGTTATAGCGTCTACAAAATAGGGGATAGTTTTAAGGCATTTGTATTAATATTTTTTTTTTTTACAAGTAATGGCGGCGATCTGCAATTTTTATCGTGACTGCGACATTATGGCGGACAGGCCGGACACTTTTGGCGCTATTTTGGGACCATTCACATATATACAGCGATCAATGTGACTAAAAATGCACTGATTATTGTGTAAATGTGACTGGTAGTGAAGGGGTTAAGTAGGGGGCGCTGCAGGGGTTAAGTGCGTCCTAGGGATGTGTTCTAACTGTAGGTGGGATGGGCTACATGTGACATGACACTGATCACCGCTCCCGATCACAGGGAGCTGTGATTAGTGTCCTGTCACTAGGAAGAATGTGAAAAAGCTTGTTTACATCAGTATTTCCCCATTCTTTCTCTCCATGAGACGATCGCGGGTATCCCCGTGGACATTGAGTCCGCATGACCCGTGATCACACTCACAGAGCTCGCGGCGCGCGCGCCCACGATGCAGCGTCTTAAAGGGCAATGTACAGGTACGTTAATATGCCTGTACGTGCCCTTCTGCCAACGTATATCGGCGTTAGCCAGTCGGCAAGGGGTTAAGTCATCTTAATCACTCTAGAGACTAATGATGGGAAACAGGACTGACAATTATAAGCACCCCTGTCAGTGGTAAAATGGTTTGTCTCAACCCTCTAACTGCTACAGTTGCAGGACAGCAATAACAGACTCACTGGCTAGATCACAAGGTGAAAAAAAAAAGTAAAGAAAACCAAAAAGAAAACAAATGCAGCCATCACATCTAAGAGTTGGTAAGCTGCAGTATAATTGTCATGGTCAGGGGTCAGGCTTGGAGACCAGTAGCTATAGCAGTAGAGTGGTTCCCACTGACCAGCAGGAGAAGTAAAGCAGCAGGTCACCCTGGTAGATGGCACAAACTCACCTGGGGTGCCGAATCTAAGCACTAACTGGTGTTCCTAGAGCTTCTGACAGTGAAGATGGGCTTTGCTGCATGTTAGTAGCGGGTCACGGTCCTCAGGATCACCCCACCAGCAGGTGAGCAAGCTGGGCTTCAGATATAGGATGTAGGGATCAAGCAGACTTTAGTATACAAGCCAATACAGGCAGTCTCTTACTTACAAACGACTCCTACTTACAAACGGAGGGAGACAATAGGAAGTGAGAGGAACTCTACCCCCAGGAAGAGAAATTCACTCCTGTAAGAGTTATTATGGGAAAAGGTGTCTCCACTGATGCTTTATCACCAAGGCTGCAGGTTGCAGGGACCGCCCTGTCATCAGCCTGCTCAGCGGGGATCAGCTGAGCGATCCCCGCTGAGCAGCGGATCTTCACGGGCGGATCAATACGGATCCGTCCTGTGTGAAAGGGGCCTAATACTGATTTAAAACATTAATCCTTTTGAAACATGTTATACATTTAACTCACATTTCCACGAATAAAAACACTCATGTAGTAGTGAGGGGGGAATAGGAAAAAAACTATACCATGGATCTGCAGCCCCGATGTGTGAGGCGTGCGGACTTCTATTCCTCCTCACTACCAAACTACTGACTGTCTACCGAGGAGTTTGGTAGTGAGGAGAGGAGGAATAGGAGAGTCCACACGCCGCATACACCGGGGCTGCAGATCCAGGGTATAGGTTTTTTCCTATTCCCCCCTCACCACTACATGAGTGTTTTTATTAGTGGAAATGTGAGTTGAATGTATAATATGTTTCAAAAGGATTAAAGTTTTAAAGCAGTAGTATTAGGAGATCGCAAGCAGTTTGCGATTTAATAGCGTAACATTCTATATACATATGCACACACATAAGTGTGTGCACGAGCACTAGTTAGGAGGTGTATATGTGTTTGTTTATGGATTTTACACATATATTTACATATATATTTTAACCACCTGAGACCCAGGCCAATTCTGACATTTTTCTCCTACATGTAAAATTCCAAATTTTTTTTTTGCTAGAAAATTACATAGAACCCCCAAACATTATATATGTTTTTTTAGCAAAGACCCTAAAGAATACAATGGCGTTACATTTTTATCTCGCACGGTATTTGCGCAGCAATTTTTCTAACGCGTTTTTTTCAGAAAAAAAACAGTTTCCTGCTTTAAAAAAAAACAAAACAGTAAAGTTAGCCCAATTTTTTTGCATAATGTGAAAGATGAAGATACGCCGAGTAAATAGATACCCAACATGTCATGCTTCAAAATTGCATGCGCTTGTGGAATGGCGCCAAACTTTGGTATTTAAAAATCCCCATAGTCAACGCTTTAACATTTTTTACTGGTTACATATTTTGAGTTACAGAGGAGGTCTAGGGCTAGAATTATTGCTCTCGCTCTAACGTTCGCGGCGATACCTCACACGTGTGGTTTGAACACCGTTTTCATATGTGGGCGGGACTTACGTATCCGTTCGCTTCTGCGTACGAGCTCACAGGGACAGGGCGCTTTAAAAAAAATTTTTTCTTTTTATTGTTCATTTTACTTTATTTTTTTAGTTCAGCAACTTTAAAAAAAAAATAAAAATATTTGATTACTTTTATTCCTATTACAAGGAATGTAAACATCCCTTGTAATAGGAATATTACATGATCGGACCTATTTACAGTGAGATATGGGGTCAATAAGACCCCACATCTCACCTCTAGGCTGGGAAGCCTAAAATAAAAAAAAAACGATCACCGCTTCCCAGCCGCGGTGCCGCCGTTTTTTGAATGCAGAGGCCGGGCGTGACGTCATAACATCGCGCCCGGCCTCCGAACGATCATAGAGACTCCGGCGACCATCTGGTCCGCCGGAAATCTCTATGATCGTCATCCGGGGGCCGGAGCAGTGAGTCGGTAGAAGCACCGGAGGGCGGTGGGAGGGGGGGGCGTCCCCTCCCGCCACCCGTAAGAACGATCAAGCGGCGGAACAGCCGCTATGATCGTTCTTATGGTGCAGGGAATCGCCGGCTGAAACCGGCAATATCTGAATGATGTCTGTAGCTACAGGCATCATTCAGATATACCCCTGAGACCAAAAAGATGTCATATGACGTATACTGGGTCTCAGGTGTTTAAAGATCATCACTATTAGGCGATCGCAAGCAGTTTGCGATTTATAGCGCGACACTCTATACATATGTGTACACACACAGGTGTATAATACATTCCGTTTTTGGTCATTCACACTGTGGGGAGGTGTGGGAAGTGTCAGCAGCTGAGATACATTTAGCACAGCCCTCAAATTTTCTGCTCGCCTACTCGCATTTTGCGAGCAGAAAATGAGGGCTGGCGAGGAGCTGTGCTGCCTGGGATTGGGGGGGGCGAGCACCGCCGGCGGGCGAATTTGACTGGGAGCTGTTCTCCCGGTGGAATAGTGCCATGGAGTTAGAGGAGAGCTGCGGGATCGCCGAGCGGTAATACACGCCGTAACAGCTGTCTCCGCTCACTCTCACACAGCCCCGCCTCCTCATAAACCCGCGCCTGTAATAGACAGAACGCGGGTCCAATGCGGGGATGCATTCTGTACAGGCGCGGGTTTAGGAGGAGGCGGGGCTGTGTGAGAGTGAGCGGAGACAGCTGTTACGGCGTATATTACCGCTCGGCGATCCCGCGGCTCTCCTCTAACTCGACATGATCCAGCCGCCCTCTCACTTCCTCCGCCCTGGCAAGGCTGCAACGGGGCACTGTGATGCTGATATTTGGGGCACTGTGATGCTGATATTTGGGGCACGGTGAGGCTGTAAATGGGGGCACTGTAAGGCTGCAAATGGGGCACTGTGAGGCTGCAAATGGGGACACGGTGAGGCTGCAAATGGGGACACGGTGAGGCTGCAAATGGGGCACTGTGAGGCTGCAAATGGGGGCACTGTGAGGCTGCAAATGGGGGCACTGTGAGGCTGCAAAAGGGGGCACTGTGAGGCTGCAAATGGGGGCACGGTGAGGCTGCAAATGGGGGCACGGTGAGGCTGCAAATGGGGGCACGGTGAGGCTGCAAATGGGGGCACTGTAAAGCTGCAAATGGGGGCACGGTGAGGCTGCAAATGGGGGCACTGTAAGGCTGCAAATGGGGCACGGTGAGGCTGCAAATGGGGGCACTGTAAGGCTGCAAATGGGGGCACGGTGAGGCTGCAAATGGGGCACGGTGAGGCTGCAAATGGGGGCACGGTGAGGCTGCAAATGGGGGCACTGTGAGGCTGCAAATGGGGGCACTGTGAGGCTGCAAATGGGGGCACTGTAAGGCTGCAAATGGGGGCACGGTGAGGCTGCAAATGGGGGCACGGTGAGGCTGCAATGTGGGGCACGGTGAGGCTGCAATGTGGGGCACGGTGAGGCTGCAATGTGGGGCACGGTGAGGCTGCAATGTGGGGCACGTGAGGCTGCAATGTGGGGCACGGTGAGGCTGCAATGTGGGGAACGGTGAGGCTGCAATGTGGGGCACTGTGAGGCTGCAATGTGGGGCACTGTGAGGCTGCAACTGGGGGCACTGTAAGGCTGCAAATGGGGGCACGGTGAGGCTGCAAATGGGGGCACGGTGAGGCTGCAATGTGGGGCACAGTGAGGCTGCAATGTGGGGCACGGTAAGGCTGCAATGTTGGGCACGGTGAGGCTGCAATGATGGGCACAGGTCACGCTGCAATAATGGGCACCGGTGAGCCTGCATTGATGGGCACTGTTGAGGCACTGCTGAGGGGAACTGATAAAGTTGTTGTTGATATTTATTTTTGTAAAACATAATTCTGCATAAAACATTTAAGTGTCCTTTCATGAGATAATTTTTGATAGCGTGATTAGGGGCGGGGCAGGGTAAGGGTTGGGTGGGGCAATTGGTGGCGAGTAACCCTTGAGACCTGGCTAGTAGCTCAGGACTTGAAATTTTGAGCCCTGATTTAGCATATAGTTTCAATACTAGCAGCGCACAAGGTCCCACCCATTTTGCTATTACAGGGGTGTTAACCCTTCCTTATGCTATCCAAAAAGCTTAAAAAGCTTTTTTTTGGTTGGAGCTACCCTTAAAAAATGTATCTGTTCCAACTTACAAACAGATTTAACTTAAGAACAAACCTACAGACCCGATCTTGTTTGTAACCCGAGGACCGCCTGTAGTCGGTAACAAGTGGTAGCAGAGATACGCAACAGGGGTAACAAGAGCTAGATATTGGCTGAAGGGAGCATAATAATCTGGCAAACAGGTAGTGTAAAGGCATGGCTAAAATAGGAAGTTCAAGAGAGGAGCAAAGGATTCAAGGTTCAAGAGAAACAAGGTTCAAGGCAAGATCGCTCATGGAATTATCCAGGGAGCTGTCCAGCATCCCAGGTGGTTTTCCAAGAAGAGATATTGCCAGACACTGCAGAGGTCAAAGGTTCAGACCCGGGTCAGTGACAATAATACATTTTCACATTTGGGTTTAATACCGATATAAATCTTCAGCAGAGGTTAGCCCTCAAGTCTGCATCCAGTTCAACCTGTGTGTGTGGGACTACTGTTTTACATATTCTCATACATGGTGTTCACTAAGAAACATATCTAAAAGTTTTTTGAATTTATTTACACTCCCCTCTGACACCACTAACTGTGGAAGGGAGTTTTACATTCTTACCACTCTATAAGTAAAGATTACCATTCTAAGAGTAAAAAAAGATTCCTGTATAATTCCAGAGTTTTACGTTATCCCATGCTTTTATATTTCAGTCAGAAGATACCACAGAAGAAGCTCATCTCAGCTCAACTTAATCCAAAGGAAGGATCTCTGGCAATGGAACTGGTTTATGAACAGAACTGGTGGATTCACAGGGTGACAATAAAACCCATGTATACACACATTTATGTTTCTTAAATTATAAACAGATGATAATATGCATCATATTGGTTACTACTTAAAGCACTGAATAAAGTGTTAAAAAGGAAAGAACAATTCTAACATTTTGATTCATGTTTGAAAAAGTCTAGCTGATGGAATAAAACTTTGCTTTTGAATTTAAATAAATGTCTTGAGTATGTTTAAGTTTTTCCAGCATTTTTTTGAAGGCAGTAACAATATGTGGGTGGGTAGTTTGCAGGTCCAGCATTTACTAAACGTATCTGGTTACTGAAGGTTGTGGATTAGAAATGAACCTGAGTAAACATGGATGTGCCACAGGGCCGTCTTAATGAGTGGGCACCCCTGGGCACTGCCCAGGAGCCCCAGCTTCATGGGGGCCCCTGCACTTTACCTGTCCCCTTGTAAACATGTACTGCTCCTTCCCAAGCTCCTTCTTGCTCAGGGGGAGAATAAATATATTTTTCTCGGCCCCATTAGTTCAATAGAAGGTCCCTATTGGAGCTGCAGCTCCAGGCCCCTCCCTCAATATAGGCCCATACCAGTGGCCTATCTGAGTCCTGAAAGAAGAGGAGCCCTCTGTGCACTGCACACATGGAGGAGACAAGTGTCAGCCGAGTCCTGTCTCTGCCGATGCCTCCTATCACAGGATCTGTTCCACTCACACAGAACCTCAGTGTCCGAGAGCTGCAGGCAGCTGTCTGGGGGAGGGGCGCTGATGTGATCCTAGTCAGCAGGAGCCCGGGAGGAAGGAAATCTCCCATGCTGTTGAGATGAGGTTAGTAAACTTATGTGTGTAATGATTGTGCTAGGGGACAGACTGCTGCTCCCCCATGTAATGTGCTCTCTTGTACCCACTATGCCATGTGCTGTGCCATGAAGGGCCTACTAAGTCATATGCAGTGCCCACTATTTAATGTGCAGTTCCTACCATGTAATGTGCAGTGCCCACAATGCCATGTGCATTGCCCACCATGTAATGTGCTATTTCATGCAGTGCCCACCATGTCATGTGCTGTGCTATGCAGTGCCCACCGTGTCATGCAGTGCCCACCATGTAAATTTCTTTGCAGTTCCCACCATGTCATTTGCTGTGTTGCGCCCACCATGTCATGTGCTGCGCCATGCAGTGCCTACCATGTAATGTGCTGTACACACCATGTCATGTGCCATGCAGTACCCACAATGGAACGTGTTGTGCAGTGCCCACCACTTGGTGTCCTGTGCCCACCATGTAATGTGCTGTTTCGTGCAGTGCCCACCATGTCAAGTGCAGTGCCCATCATGTCATGTGCTGTGCCATGTAGTGCCCACCATGTCATGTGTCGTGCAGTGCCCACCATGTCATGTGCAGTACTCACTATATAATATGCTGTGCCCACCATATAATCTGCTGTGCAGTGCCCACTTGTAATGTGTAGTGCCCACCAGGTAATGTGCTCATCTGTGCCCGCCATCTCACGCGATGTGCCCACCATATAAGGTGCTGTGCCCACCATGTAATGTACTGTGTTGTGCAGTACCAACCATGTCATATGCTGTGCCCACCATATGTGCTGTGCCCACCACATAATGTGCTGTATTGTGCAATGCCAACCGTGTAATGTCCTGTGCCCACCATGTAATGTGCTGTGCCATGCTCACCATTGAATGTGCTGTGCAGTGCCCACTCACATGTGTTGTGCCCACCATGTAATGTGATGTGCTTTTCCCACTATGGAATGTGCTGTATTCATGTATCCACCATGTAATGTGCTGTGCCCACCATCTAATGTACTGTGCCCCCCCCATGTAACATACTCTGCAGTACCACCCATGTAATGTACTGTGCTATTACACCCCCCCATGTAATGTACTATGCTGCCCCCCACCCCCCCCCCCCCCACAGTCTCTCTCTCTCTCTCTCCCTCTCTCTCTCTCCCCCCCCTTTCTCTCTCTACCCCTCTCTCTCTCTCTCTCTCTCTCTCTCTCTCTCTACCCCTCTCTCTCTCTCTCTACCCCCCTCTCTCTCTCTCTCTCTCTCTACCCCTCTCTCTCTCTCTCTAACCCCTCTCTCTCTCTCCCCCTCTCTCTCTCTCCCCCTCTCTCTCTCTCCTCTCTCTCTCTCTCTCTCCCCCCTCTCTCTCTACTCCCCTCTCTCTCAACCCCCCCTCTCTCTCAACCCCTCTCTTTCTCTCTCAACTCCTCTCTCTCTCTCAACCCCCCCCTCTCTATCTCTCTCTCAACCCCTCTCTCTCTTTAATTTAATTAGTTTTAACAAAAAAAAATTGTGTTTTCATTTATTTATTTTCATAAAAAGGCCCACCAAAATCCTCAGCACCAGGCCCATAATGCTCTTAATCTGGCCCTTCCCGGCTGCTATCTTTCTTCCTTGGTGTCAGTGTTTGGCGGAGTGATCTGTAAAGTGCTGCGGCTGCTCTGCTCTTACAGGTGTCGGGACTGATGTGAGAGAGCTGGCAGAGAGGGAGCAGTAAAACGAATACGAGCGGAGAGGTGGGAAGCACGGCAGGCACTGGGCAGCACACCCGTTGTGATATCCTAAAAGAATCATCCAAAGTCCTCACAGTGCCTTTTAACATGTAATAGCTTTAGGATAATCATCCACACAGGACAGCAGGGGCTCTATGACTTTGTCAAAGTGTGTCACATGGCTGTTGGGTGCTGACTTGTTGTGGATGTACTGTGGGGTACAATCTGTAACACACAGGACAGCTATAAATGAACAAAGTCAGCACCCAACAGCCATGTGACACACTTTGACAAAGTTATAGGGCACCTGCTGTCCTGTGTGGATGATTATCCTAATGCTATAAGACCTAATGTCTGAAAAATGCTCCTCCTCTTGGCAGTAGCCTTGTGGCAGAAAAAAAGCCTCACACTTGTAAAAGTGTCCAGCGATTTTACAGGCGTCAAGCACGTGGGCATTAATTAATTTCATTGGCCAGAATAATAATTTATTCTGGTCATTGAAATGAATTAACGCTCAAGCGCTAAACGTGTCCAAACTCTTGTAAAAGGATTAGACAAATTTTTTTCAAGCGTCACATTTACACGTGTCAAGCATTTTTTCTGCCAAAACGCTGCTGCTCCTTGACGCACTGACCCTGGTGTTTTTTTTCTGCTTGTAAACACCCCTGCCACTAAAAGATTCAAACAGTTTAGGAAGCAGTAAAAAAAACACTGGTGTGCATGAGGCCTAAAGATCATAAGGCACTGTGAGATGCTACATGCTACACTTGTCTTTCGGGGGGGGGGGTTACATAGTTACATAGTTAGTTAGGTTGAAAAAATGACACAAGTCCATCCAGTTCAGCCACAAATAAAAAAAAATATATATATATATCATACAATCCCATATACCCCATTCTATACCCACAATTGATCCAGAGGAAGGCAAAAAAAAAAACAGCAGCGCATGCTCCAATTTGCTAAAGCAGGGGAAAAAAATCCTTCCTGATCCCCGAGAGGCAATCTGATTTTCCCCGGATCAACTTTACCTATAAATGTCAGTACCCAGTTATATTATGTACATTTAGGAAAGTATCCAGGCCTTTCTTAAAGCAATCTACTGAGCTGGCCAGAACCACCTCTGGAGGGAGTCTATTCCACATTTTCACAGCTCTTTCTGTGAAGAAACCTTTCCATATTTGGAGATGAAATCTCTTTTCCTCTAGACGTAAAGAGTGCCCCCTTGTCCTCTGTGTTGACTGTAAAGTGAATAACTCAACACCAAGTTCACTATATGGACCCCTTATATATTTATACATGTTGATCATATCCCCCCTTAATCTCCTCTTATCAAGAGTGAATAAATTCAGTTCCTGTAATCTTTCCTCATAGCTGAGCTCCTCCATGCCTCTTATCAGTTTAGTTGCCCTTCTCTGCACTTTCTCCAGTTCCCCGATATCCTTTTTGAGAACTGGTGCCCAAAACTGAACTGCATATTCCAGATGAGGCCTTACTAATGATTTGAACAGGGGCAAAATGATATCTCTCTCTCTGGAGTCCATACCTCTCTTAATACAAGAAAGGACTTTGCTTGCTTTGGAAACTGCAGCTTGGCATTGCATGCTATTATTGAGCTTATGATCTACCAAAACCCCCAGATCCTTCTCCACTACGGATCCCCCAGTTGTACCCCCCAGCATGTATGATGCATGCATATTCTTAGCCCCCAAGTGCATAACTTTACATTTATCAACATTAAACCTCATCTGCCACGTAGTCGCCCAATTAGACAGTGCATTGAGGTCGGCTTGTAAATTGGAGACATCCTGTAAGGACATTTTTCCACTGCATAGCTTGGTGTCATCTGCAAAGACAGTTGCGGCAGTAAAAACACTCAGCTGAGTTGCAGCCACTATACCACCCTATACTACTCACATCTGCCACTATACCACCCTATACTACTCACATTTGCCACTATACCACCCTATACTACACCCATCTGCAACTATACCACCCTATACTACTCACATCTGCCACTATACCACCCTATACTACTCACATCTGCCACCATACCACCCTATACTACCCACATCTGCCACTATACCACCCTATAATACCCAGACCTGCCACTATACCGCCCTATACTACCCAAACCTGCCACTATACCACCCTATACTACCCATTCCTGCTAATATATTGCCCTATACTACCCAAACCTTTTACTATACCCCCCTATACTACCCTAACCTTCCACTATACCACCCATACAACCCAAACCTATCACTATACCACCCTATACTACCCAAACCTCCCACTATACCAATCTATACTACCCAAACCTCCCACTATACTACCCAAACCTGCCACTATTCCACAACAGTTCATTGGCGAGCCAGGTAGGAGTGAACAGAACCTCCTTCACATCGGATCAATTTTTGTCCGATGCGTTAGGGAAGTTCTGCTTTGCAAAAGAACAAATTTTCCATCTTTTGTTATAATGCCGGAATTTTAATTGTATGTTTGTTATGTGTAAGTAACCTTATGTTGTGTAATACGTTTGTGATGTATATGAGAAATAGAAATGTATGAATTGTGATTAATAACTTTTGTATGGGACCAAGACACATGTCCCCATAAGTGTACAAGTGGCCATGAGGGGGAAGGGCGGCCAGGAATCACTTACAATGGGGACTGTTTGTTGAAAGGGCTACTCCCTGTGGACAATAGCATGGGGGAGCTCTTTTTTTTTTTTTAGATGGAAAGATCATGCGTGGTTTCATTGGATAGCATGTGTTCCTATGGGCCCTGGGTGATGTAGTCTAAAGTGTGTATATACGGCTAAATGTTAATTTTCAATTGTTGTAGTTAGTTTTTGTGGAAAAAGTGTTGGTTTTCTAGTGAAGAAGTCTGTTTGTACTGGTTTTGGCGGGATCAACAACTGCATTTCATGTGTTAATGGCACCATTTTGTCGTGGCCTGGCTTTCGTCGGCCATTTTATTTTGTTGTAGCCACCATGTGGCCCAGCTTTTATCTGACATTTTCACCATGTGTCCGTGGCTTGATTTTCATTTGTTGCAACTACCATTTCCTGTCTGTGTTTTGGGTGGAATTGCTCTGCTTTTGGGCCAGGTTTAAAAAGGTAATTTTGGTTTGTAGAGGCGCAGTTTAAGGATTTTATACTGTTTAGCCTGTAAATCATCCCAGAGTGGAAATTGCTCCAATTTCAGGGGTGAGATACCGGGAACTGAGAAACTGTTTTGTTTAATGTGAAGCTCACTGGTTTAAATTGTTTTTCCACTGTAAGATTTCGAAGGCACCATTTTTGTTGTCCTTTGTGTGTGTATGAAGCCATGCGGTCTGAGCAACCACCTTGTCTCTATTTCCTTTTAAGTGAATTCAATCTTTTCAGGTCTAGCTATTTTTGTACTTTTTTACATACTTTTCAGTAAAACTATTGCGTTTTTTTGTATTGAATTTTGTTTTTAAGTGAAATCTACTTTGGAGGGTAAAAAACTGCGCTAATCAAAATACTTAAGGTGAACCAACCCTACAGCAGCAATTAATGTGGGATAAACACAAATAAAAATGAAAAGGAGAAAATTGCGCTATTACAGTCCAAAAAGAAAGAAATTATAATTATGATATATATGGTATTCCAAATGTTTGAACAGCTGGAGATGAATTCAATGTTCCTAAGGGAGTGTATCAACTTATGAAAAACATGCTCACCAGATTGTAAGCCAAATATGCAGGTGGCTTTAACCCAGCCCGGGCTAGTGGTTTTGCAGGAAGACAATCTACTGTGATGCTGCGATGTATGGTTGTAAGCCTCTTAGCATAGATTGGCGTTCAGTCCATAAATCATAATTTCATATCACCCGAAAAAAAGGAAAAAATATGCACCATAGCGTAATATTGCCAAACTTATTGAATAAAAGTACAATATGTACAGTTGCACTTACAGTGTAAAAATTTTTTTCCACAAACAGAAAACCACCCAGTGGATAAAAAAACAATTAAGTGTACCGCCACCAAACAGAGGGCCTTCTTACCAGATGCCAGAATCAAAAGGCAAATATCCCTTTAAGAGAATAGATCCCTGGCAGGAAAATGGCATGCAGTTTGATTGATAGGGAGATAAACTCTCAGCAGAAAAACGTATCCGTAGGTATCAGTCGGTAATGACCCAATGAAGGATATCAACAAAGGTTTTAATGAAATAAAAAAGGTTTACACTTACAAACAGATGTTTAAAAAGTATTGCATAAAAATACAGAGCCGGCCGGCTACAATGCAAACACTCCCGTCCTCCCCAACGAGATTGCGTGGTGACGTCAGCATGTACTTCCTCAGACGCGTTTTGTCATAACTAACATTTTCAATGGAGAACGGGCAGCGTTCTGAGTCACCACCTAATATACTACCACACCTCGGTCTGAGTCCTGGATGTAGATCGCTAAGCGCCATCTTGATTATGGGCAGCCCTAATATTAGTACATCAATAAACAACTTTATTAGATCGTACAAATTGCGACCAAAAAAACATTCTATCACCACATTCATTTATCGGATATGCATAAAGGATATTATAAAAAGAGGAATGAAAAAAGAAAAACTTTTATAAACGTTCATCATTATCGATCAAATGAACGTTAAAAAAGAAAAGAAAAAAAGAACGAAATAGAATTAATTTTAATATAAAATGAATATGTTTGTGGTACTAAATTCTTACCATGAATATGGTTAGTGTTAATCAAAAATATTTGCACTTCAAACATATTTATAAATATGAATGCACAAATCCATACACTATCATGAAGTAAAGAAAAACGAAATACTGAATTATAAAGTGAAATTATTCTATAGTGATATATAAATAAAGTGAACATTATTGTGAAAATAATTATTATTATAATAATCTATAAAATTATGAAAAATTTATAATAAAATTAGAAAGTAATTTAATAATATCCTTGTGATAAAGATATTTCAAATTAATTTAATGTTCCAATAATGATATATAATTGTGAAATTAATATATATGTGAATGAATTAACGTGAAGACATGCAGGTAGGTTAATTGGCTTCTGTCCAGAAATTGGCCCTAGTATATGAATAGGGACCTTGGATTGTGGGCTCCTTGAGGGTAGGGACTGATGTGAGTGTGCAATGTACAGGGGTTGGGACAATTGTGGACACTCACTCAGGTTGAACTGGATGGACTGGTGTCTTTATTCAACCTTACTAACTATGTAACTATGTAACTATATATATAATGTGAAAAAATTACAAATTATTCATTTATACTGTCAAACAGAAAATTATAAATTAAAAATTAATAATAATAATAATAATAATAAAAAAATAAAAAAAATAAAATTTTGAGAATATATTAAAATCATATACAAATTATATATATATATATATATATATATATATATATATATATACATATATATATATATATGTGGAAGGCCAACATGGTGGCCTGAATTTATGGGAGGAGCCCGGGAGGGTATTTAACCGGCCCACTCACCTGTGGTCTTCGTCGGTTCCGGTGCGCGATATACTACGTCACTAAGCCGACTACTCGATTTCGCTAGCGTTCGTGAGTGCCAGACGTCTCGTGGATTGCTCTCGTTCGAAGGTTTTGTACACTGTATCTGGCTCGGCTGCCGCAGGTAGGGGTCTCGTTTGACCACCATTTCACTTATGAACGTTACTTACCTTGTCACGAATCTCGCTGTTCACATACGCACAAGTCATTCCATTAGTACCCGTACGTTGCATCCGTACCGCTATCTGCATACAGTAGCCGGTCGCTTACGCATCACCTGATTCGGAATCAGTCGCAGTATCATGCCATACGGTCACATTTCAGCCATTTCAAAAACATTTCAGTCATTTCACCATTTCACGGTCCTGCACCGACACGCCGTTCGAATCTAGCCACATCCGATTCGTCCCGGCATGTCCCAGCAGTGGAACCCCATTTCAATACATGACCCAGGGAGCGGCCGTTAGCCGCAATTTCTCGACTCACCGGTCGAAAAAACACCTCTGTCATGGCATCATTTCACTGTCACGTATCACGTTCCGATTCAAGTCTAGGCGCACCCCGGTGCCTCGATTCGTACCGGCACGCCCCAAGATGCTCCCAGGCCCCATTTCATTCCGTGCTCCAGAAGTACGGTCGCTGTCAGTCGAAAAGTTTTTAGGCTCACCGCTCGGCGCCTCTGTCACGAGGAAAACATTTCACCTCACGAGTCACGTTTTTGATTCGAAACCGGTCGCACCTTTGCGGATCGGTCTTCGCCTCCAACGTACCCCAGGTTTGTCGGCCCCATTTCAGTAACCACCCCTGAGTCTGCTCGTCGTCGGTCGTGAGACCCGACCGACCGTTCAGCACCTCAGGGAATGGTTCCCCTCATTTCTCTCACCGCCAGGCCGCACCTCGCTTCGAACCCAGTCGCGCTGCGCACCGGTTCGGACCGATGCGCCCTGAACATCCGTTGGCCTCATTTCAGTACATGCTCCAGAAGTCTGGTTCGTCTACAGTCGCCATCGCGGCTCGACCGTTTCATACTTCTGTCATGCCGATCAGTTCGCTGTCACAACAAAAACGTCCTGATCCGAATCCGATGGCATCTACCATGCATCAGTTCGCCTCAACGTACCCCAGTCGAGTTGGCCTCATTTCATTCCAAAATTCTCGGCAATCAGCAGTCACACTCATAAAACGACACCTTGCGCCCACGACATGGCACAAACGTTTCTCATTTCACTCAAAAAAAAAAAAAAAAAAAAAAAAAAAAAAAAAAAAAAAAAAATAATAATAAGTAGTGTATATGCACAGACGGGGGACACACCCCACGAGGCACACCTCACCAGTTCTCTTTATTTTTTCTTCCCTAGGTCAGTCCAAGTTCAGTAGGTCCACCCTGCACAGGTTGGACGGTGTTTCTCCAGGTAAAATATAAAAACTTACCGTGTACGCACGTCCACGTACGTGCGCACACTTGTCCTTTCCAGAGCACAGCAGTTGGGTACGTATGTTTACACAAGGAAAGAAACAGTCTTGGCTTATCTCATCCCCTTGAACAGCTCCGGTCGACCTTCTTACGACCTTAGACGCCTCAAGACATCGCCTCAGGGCACAGCCCATCCGAGGACCATGTCGCAAGCGGGCAGCGAGGATCTCACCGCCCCCTTGTCACGTTCCCCAGTGTCCATGAGTGACAGCATCCAGTCCCTCAGGGGATGGACCATCCCCAGACTGACGGCAGAACTTAGACGCAGGGGCGTGCCGTTCCCCGCCACGGCCAGGAAGGCGGAGCTCTTCAGGCTCTTGTTTCCTCCTCCTGCCATGGCAGGGCCCAGCACTCAGCAAGCCTCCCTCCAGTCTATATCTGCGGCCATAACACAACTCCACACCATGGTGTCGTCCTTGGCGAACACAGTCACGGACGTCCAAGCCAGAGTGACTCTCCTCGAATCTCACCCGGCCCCGGCCGTCCCCGGCCCCGCCGCGATACAGCCACCTACAACAGTCGCCACAGGTACCGCAGGGACATGTCCCCTGGTCTGCCCAGCACACCTGGTTCCAGCCAGCATTAAGAAGGACATACTGGATGGCAAGGACGTCAACCTCGCCTCCCTTCTCATTTCAGTCCACGACCTAGCCGAAAACAAGGCCTATACCTGGGGAGATGTCTCGGTGGTCCTCAAAGCTAAAGACCCCAGACTCAACCGCAAATTGTCCGTCCCAGAATTCGCGTTGTCATTTGGGATGCTTAGAGACATCATATGCTCAGCTTCCCCCGGCAGAAGGGAAGAGCTGGATTTATATCTCCACACCGTGGTAGATCTGGGCTACAAATACGGCGGGTTCTCATTTTATGACTACCACCGCTCCTTTTCCGCAAAAGCAGCCGCCAGGATGGCGCAATTCCAGTCACCCACAGATTGGAGCCTAATGGACACAGAATTATTCTGTCGCCATTTCGCCGGTCTGCGCTCACCATTGTGCGCAGTCTGCCAATCCTCCACGCACACCGCCGCCTGGTGCTCCAGTGCAACACTCCGCCACTCGGTCGAGTTTCCCTCGACCTCGGCTCCAGCACAAAACCCGCCAGCACCGACACAGAAACCCCAGCTCGACAAACTCGGACGCCCCGTCCGGACCATGGGAGGAGCGGCCATCTGCAATAATTACAACTACGGCTCGTGTAACTTCAGCCAATGCAGGTTGCTCCACGTGTGCGTCGTATGCCACAGGGCGCACCCGAAAAATCTATGCGAGCTCAAACCGAAAAATCTGTGACTGAGCCGCATAAACATCCTATGGTTAGGAGTCTATCTGGACTCACACCCCATCCCCTCACTAGCCACGTTCCTCATACAAGGATTCACGGCGGGCTTCCATACCGGCCTTGTCTCCCTGCCCCACACTACTTACGAGTGTGGGAATCTCAGATCAGCGGCCACCGACGAGCAGGCCATAGACCAACTACTCCTAGCCGAGCTGGAGCGAGGTTTCGTCATTGGTCCCTTCACACAACCCCCCTTCAACACCTGGAGAGTCAGCCCTATTGGGCTTGTCAAGGGCAAATTCTCAAATAAAGTTCGCTTGGTGTACGACCTGTCTGCGCCTCATTCTTGCCACGTCCCCAGCCTCAACTCCCTAATTCCCTCCGAGGAGTTCTCCTTAAAATACGCCTCCGTCGACTTGGCGATCCAGGCCATCCTCAAAGCAGGCACAGGGGCCTGGCTGTCCAAAGCCGACATATCGGACGCCTTCAAACTTCTGCCGATTCACCCGTCTCTTTGGTGTTGGCACGGTATCAAGTGGAGAGACAGGTACTACTTCGCCACCAAGCTCACGTTCGGCTCCAAAAGTAGCCCCTGGCTCTTCGACACGTTCGCTCAATCCCTCACCTGGATTCTCCTACACAAGGCCCAATGCACAGAAGTCATCCACTACCTAGATGACTTCCTACTGATAGAGCAGCCTAACGTTTCACCAGTAGACCTCGACAAATTAAGAGTCGTCTTCCAGAATATCAATGTCCCCATAGCCGAGCACAAGGTCGACGGACCCGCACACTCCATCACCTTCCTCGGAGTTGTCTTGGACACATGCTCCATGCAGGCCAGCCTACCCCTCGACAAGCTGACCCGCATCAGGGCAGTTCTTCAGGACTTCACCCGCACGAGAGGGTGCACAAGACGACAGCTCCAGTCACTACTTGGCATGCTCAATTTTGCCATGCGGATCGTCCCTCAAGGTCGTTCCTTCATTTCACGACTCTTAGTCCACCTGTCACAGGCACAAGACCCCGATCAGATCCTCAAACTGGACGCCGCGGCCATAGCAGACCTAGCGATGTGGGAAGAGTTCCTTTCCTCGTGGAACGGGATATCCATGTTTATCCCGGCCGTCTCACCCTTCTCACCACAGGTGGTGACAGATGCCGCGGCCTCAACGGGCTTCGCAGCCATATTTGGCCTCCATTGGTTCGCGGGCCCTTGGCCCCCGCAGATACTTTCAATTCCAGGTTTCAGCCGGACTTCCCCCCTTTTCGAGCTCTACCCAATCGTGGCAGCTGCCAAACTTTGGGGTCACAGTTGGACCGGGCAGACGGTAAACTTCACAACGGACAACCAGGCCACGGCAGACATCATCAACAAAGGCAGGTCCAAGTCACTCCAGGTGATGTCCTTCTTACGCAGGCTGGTCCAACTGTCGCTACGGCTCCAATTCAACGTCCATTGCTCTCACATCCCAGGTAAATACAACGTGGCAGCAGACGCGCTGTCACGCTTTAACTTCATCTCCTTCTTTCGACAGATACCAGAGGCCGATCGGGTGTCCGCCCCTATCCCCGCTTGGTCTCAGCTGACCCTAGACTAGACCGATACCTACGTGGGGCCACCCAGCTCATCAACCAGTCCCTGTCTCACAACACACTCAAAGCCTACCACGCAGCCTGGGACACCTTTAACAAGTTCCTAACCACCAACGCCGCGCCAACACCCACAGACACCAGGCATATTTTGGCCTTCGTCTCACATTGTCACACACAGCTAAACCTATCCTACAACACCATCCGCCTATACCTGGCCGGCATACAGCACTTTTTGGCCCTTCAAGATCCTACTAGACCGTCTGTCTTCTCGTCCCACGCCGTCCGAGCCGTCCTACGCGGCGTCCAGAAGCAGCAACCAGCAAACAGAACCAGACGTCGCCCCATCACTGGCGCCATCTTCCGCGAGATGTCCGCCATACTCGCTGGTTCCCCCTTTGGTGTCCTCCTCAGCCAGGTCATACAAGCCGCCATCTACCTGGCCTACTATGGGTTCTTACGTCCCAGCGAATTCACCCGTAACAGCTCGACCAGCCAAACCCTGTGCAGACACCACCTAGTTCGCCATCAAGACCACTTCGTGCTCCACCTCAACGTCTCCAAGACTCAGCAAGCTGGCCACGGGGTGGACATCCATCTATACAGAACCGGCAATGCCTGGTGCCCAGTAACGGTTCTCAACCGCCTGCTCTCACTCCTGCCAGAACAAAGGGACACCGATCCCCTTCTGCCTTTTCCAGTCAAACCCTTGAGCACTTGTCAGTTCATGACACACGTAAGAATTCTCCTCCGCAACCTACGCCTCAACCCCAGCGAGTACTCCGGTCACTCTTTTCGGATCGGGGCCGCCTCAGCCGCCTCACAGCAGGGGGTCCCAGGCCACATCATCCAGAGACTCGGCAGATGGAAGTCAGCCTGCTTCACCCGGTATATACATGACCCACAGGCGGAAATGTCACGGGCCTTCGCCCAGCTCACGCAGTAGTCAATACTAAAAGGCAATAAATATCTTCAAACCCTACCTCAGTTTTTGCCCCCTTATTTCTGGCGTACCGGCCATAGACCAAGGCACACTTCAGGTCTCCCTTTTCATGTTATAGATCTTATTGGTTAAGTTATTTCCCTTCAGATACGTGTCGGCCATAGGGCTTCAACCATAAGTGGAAGGCCAACATGGTGGCCTGAATTTATGGGAGGAGCCCGGGAGGGTATTTAACCGGCCCACTCACCTGTGGTCTTCGTCGGTTCCGGTGCGCGATACCCACCCTCCCATTCCCCCTTTTAAGGGCATTTCTCACAACATCACCCCCATCAAATACTCATTTCTAATCAGGGTATGCCCCCTTATTTCTGGCGTACCGGCCATAGACCAAGGCACACTTCAGGTCTCCCTTTTCATGTTATAGATCTTATTGGTTAAGTTATTTCCCTTCAGATACGTGTCGGCCATAGGGCTTCAACCATAAATATATATATAACCCACATACATGACTAAGACCAAGTTTACAATATTTGATAACTTAAGAATTATTGATGAAGGCATTCATATCAACATCTTAAGAATTATCGATGAAGGCATTCACATCAACATCGATGTTTAATCCGTAGGGCGCATAAGTTCTGGCTTTATATATCCATGACATTTCTAGTTTAGAGCTCTCTCTCACAAGGGAACCCCCTCTCCAATTAGGGTTATATTTATCGATACCTAAGAAAAGGGTATTTGAAGGGTCTTTTTTATGTACCAACAAATAGTGTTTAGACACAGAATGGTTCCTAAACCCTGATTTAATATTTGTGATATGCTCATTCAACCTGACCTGTAGGGGGCGTTTAGTCCTCCCTATGTATTGAAATCCACATGGACATTGGAGTAAGTATACCACGCCCAATGTGGAATAGGTAATGAAGGGTTTAATGTCGTGGTGTATTTGTGTACTGGTGGACAGAAAACTGGTGGTCCTCCTATGGGTACAACTATTGAGTGAACAGACCCTACATCTCGGGCCTTTTTTTTTTTATTTTTTTTTTTGTTTTTGTTTTCTTTTGTAGGAATGAAAGAGTTCCTGTCTGTGGACTTCAGAAAGAACATTCCTGGGGGCCGTTCGTTTTTAGTGTCAGCTACACTCGCATCTCCGTCCCCTCTAATTTTCTTAGCATCATTTGTGGAATCTTTGTTTTTTTTTTTTTTTTTTTTTTTTTTTTTTCTATTTTATCTTTGGTTTTTTTTTTTTTTTTTTTTTTTTTTCTATTTATCTTTTTCCATAACATTAAAGGGGGATTCACAATCAGCCAAACATAGGGTTTTCCTGACCACTCACGCCAGCCGGACCCTTAGGTCTAGCCGCACATCCCCAGCCCTTCAGGCTCTTTACCCCCGGCACGTCTCCCTTGTCAGCTTTATAATTTTTCCTTATCCCCTCGACCCCCCCCTACCCATCCCCCCTCCCTATCCGCTGCTAGGACGTCGTTTTCCTTAATGTTTGTTAATCCTCTCGCCTATGTCCTTGTGTGCCCGTGGGGACTGCTGTTCCACGGCTAAATCAGTCTAACGCTTCTATCCCCTTCGGGCTCTTCTGATGTCAAGGCTGAAATCTCAAGGCCTCCCTGAGGCTCCAAGACCTCTTGAATTTTCTCCAACTCTCCCATCTGGCCCTCGTAGCCTCTCTGTCCCCTTCTCTAAAGTTCAGTACACATTCCATCATATATGTAGATTCGACCGCATCTACCCATTCCCATAAGGGAGGGCATTCCTTGTCCCTCCACCTCTTCGGAATTACCTTTTTCGCCGCATTGAGCAGATGTGGGATCAATGTGTCTTTATATTGCCTAATTCCCATAGATGTGGCATGCATCAAGACTACCCAGGGATCATTTTTCACCTCGATCGTCGTGATTTCTTTTATCAGTCTTAGGATAGTCTCCCAGAATTTTTGGATTTTATGGCACTTCCACCATAGGTGACCCATTGTACCCCTTTGGTCGCATCCCCTCCAACAGTTTGCTGATACATCCGCCTGGAAATTACTAACCCTGTCGGGGGTTCTGTACCACCTAGCCATGCACTTAAAATTTGTTTCCGCCGTTTTAGCATCTACGGCAGACCCGTGTGCTAATTTTAAAATCCGTTTGCTTGTGCCTACTTCTAATTGTGTTCCTAGTTCACTCTCCCATTTAATAAGGTAGGGCGGTATCTCAGCTCTATCTTTTTCCATAAGCAATTTGTAGATTCTGGAAATTCTTTTTTTGGAACATTCTGTCTTGAATACTTTCTCGAATTTTGTTAGCTCCTCAGCCCCCCTTAGTGGGCCTTGAAGAGAACCCACAAAATGCATTAGCTGGCGATACCGCCAGCCATTTATGGAGAGTGCCTTATTTGTCTGTAACTCGTGCTGTGCCATTACTTTCCCCTTAGAAATAATTTCCCCTAACCTAGTGCCATCATTACTAATCCATTCGCCCCCTATTTCCTTTGTTCCTGGCGGGAACATCGGATTATTTTTAAGTGCTATAAGTGGTGAATTGTATGTTTTGTTGAATATTTTATAAGTCTTATCCCAGATTTTCAATGTAGTGCTTGTGATTATGTGTGTATTCTCACCCAGTGACCTAAATTTCGGAGGATTCCACACCATCTTTCCCAGGTTAACTCTACTCAGTGCTTCTTCTAAACTAACCCATCTCTTAGTGTTCCCTATTTTACCCCATTCTGCAACTCTCAGTAGTACTATGGCCTGGTAGTAACTTTCTATGTCTGGGACCGCCAGCCCCCCCAGGTTTTTGTCTTGTTTTAAAATTTGGAGAGAAATTCTGTGTTTTTTGGAGTTCCATATGAAATTCATTATTATGGCTCTTAGCTTTCCAAGGTAATTTTTTGGTAGAGGGAGGGGAAGCATCTGGAATTTGTATGTTATGACAGGCAAGATCATCATTTTTACCGTGTTGATCCTGCCTGTCCAGGAGAGGCATTTTCCCTTATACTCTTGGCATTTTTTTTTTATGTCCTCAAGGAGCGGTATATAGTTTATTTTATATATTTTCCTTGGGTTGTTAGCCAGCTCTATTCCCAGGTATTTTATCCGTTTCTTCCAGACGAAGCTGGCTATTTTCTGAACATTCTGTTTCTCGCTGTTACTAAGATTAATATTAAGAATAAATGTTTTTGTAATGTTGATTCTGAAATTTGTTACTTTCCCATAATCTTTTAATATTTTGAGAAGAATAGGGATAGATTTCTGGGGTGAACTGATATAGAAAAGCACATCGTCCGCGAAGGCCGCCAGTTTGTGCTCCTCGCTACCGACTTTACATCCCTCTACCCCCCGATTTCTGCGAATTGTAGATAGCAGTGGTTCCAGGGATAGAATGAACAGGAGGGGGGACAGAGGACACCCCTGCCTGGTACCGTTGAACATTTCAAACTCAGCGGAAACCGTTCCGTTTACCTTGATGTTTGCTTTAGGGTGGGTATACAGGGCCTTGATTTTTTGGATGATCCTCGGGCCGAAGCCCATCCTCTCTAATGTTTTGAACATGAACCCCCAGTCTACCCTGTCAAATGCTTTTTCTGCATCGATTGAGAGAAGTAGACTGGGGGTTCTAGAATCCCTCATCTGCTGCATAGCCAGCAATGTCCGGATCCCATTATCCCTCCCTTCTCTACCCGGGACAAAACCCACCTGGTCTGGGTGGATCAGTGTGCCCAGATGTGCCTTTATTCGATCTGCCAGGATCTTGGCATATAGTTTTGTATCGCAGTTCAGCAATGAGATAGGCCTATAGTTTGAGCACACCGATCCATCCTTCCCATCCTTCCTCAAGAGGGTGATCGTGGCTTTTAAGGCCTCCTCGCTCAGGTCAAAGTCTATCCCCAACCCGTTCATGTATCGCTGCATTCTCGGGATGAGGATATCCTTATATGTTTTATAATATAAGGTCGTAAAACCGTCCGGGCCCGGGCTCTTCCCTATTGGTGAGTTGGTGATGGCCGCTAGTATCTCCTCCTCGGTTATCGGTCTTTCAAGCTCCTCTCTCTCTTCCCCACTTAGGGCAGTTAACTCTGCCCTATCTAGAAACTCGCTACTATTCCTGCTCTTGTCCTCTCTGTCATTTCTGCCCTTGGCTTTCACCTCATACAGTTCTTTATAGTATTCGCTGA
Source organism: Lithobates sylvaticus (assembly GCA_028564925.1). Classification (NCBI taxonomy): domain Eukaryota; kingdom Metazoa; phylum Chordata; class Amphibia; order Anura; family Ranidae; genus Lithobates; species Lithobates sylvaticus. The sequence goes on along the minus strand of CM053034.1, from coordinate 72,105,299 downwards.
ATGTAGATGCTATTTCTCTCGGGGTAAACTTCATCTCCCCGTTTCTTGTTTGGATTTTTTCAATGAAGTTTCTGGTTTTCTTTTTTTGTAGCCTTCTTGCTAAGTATCTCCCCGGCTTGTTCCCCCAAGCGTACTGTTCCCCTGCCATCTTATTGAACTTCTGTCTGATTTCTTGCTCGGCTATAACTTTTAATTCTTCTCTCTTTTCCATGAGCTCTAAATATATGCCCTGAGTTAGTGCCCCCCCACCTTTGTGTTTTTGCTCAAGGGTTTTGATCTCGGCCACCAATGCTTGTGTTTTTCTCATCCTCTCTTTTTTTCTCCATGCGCCTTTTGCAATCAGAAGCCCCCTTACGAACGCTTTATGGGCGTCCCATAGTTGGGCCTCTGATACCTCCCCGTTATCGTTGGATTGGAAAAACCACTCCAGTTCTTTTCTAATATAGTCTCTAATTTCTTCGTCATGTAGTAGTTCTGGGTTGAGTTTCCACCCACCTGGGGATTGTTTATATTCAGGGAACCCGAGCCCCATGAGGACCGGCGCATGATCCGAAAGAGAAGCTATTCCTATCTCTGAGTCCTTAACCCTATCTAGTATGCCATGTTCTATTAAAATGTGGTCCAGGCGGGAGTACGTCTGGTGGACGGGGGAAAAAAACGAATAATCTCTTAACTGTGGATGCTGGATCCTCCAAACGTCCAACAGCTGATCGTCCGAGAGTTTTTTTTTTATCCTTTTTAGTTGCTCGCTTCTCCTCCCCGTCACTCCAGACGTGCTGTCCATGGCCGGGTCCATAACAAAATTAAAGTCCCCCATCAGGATCAAATACCCCTTCTTAAAGGCCCTTAGTCGATGGAGCACTGCTTCAAGGAATGGGATAGCTCTACTGTTGGGGGCATACACATTAGCCAGTGTGAGTTCTTCCCCCCGGAGAGATCCCCTAAGGAACAGGAATCTCCCTTCGGGGTCCGTCACTCTGTCCTCTACCTTGAAGTCCATGTCCCTCGCGAACCCTATGGCCACTCCTCTTGCCCTACTTGAAAGGGTGTCCCCATAGAACCAATTTGGGAAAGCCGGAGAAAACAGTCTTATATTGGACGTGTGTGCCAGGTGAGTCTCCTGCAGGAAGGCTACTCCGGCCCTATATCTCTCTAATTCTTTAAGCACCTTAAGGCGCTTGCCGGGTGAGTTTAGGCCTTTGACATTGTAAGATATAAATTTAATTTCAGTATCCTTCATTTGTTTTTTGAGTTTTTCTTTTCTTTTTCTGTTTTTTTTTTTTTTTCCTGAGGTTTTATTAATGATGGCGACCTAGCAGCGGATGTGGACCCCCTCCCCTTTATTACCCTCAACCCCCCCCCCCCCACTCCCTTCCCCCCCCCCCCCCCCCTCTCTCCCTCCCTCCCCCCCCCCCCCCCCTCCTTTCCTACCCATTCTAGGGTATCTGGGTCCTTGGGGGCCATCTTGTGTGGCTTCCTTCAGACTCCAGATTCTTGGTGAGGTGGAGTTTGTTAGGCCCTCCGCTCCCCCCCTCCGCCGCCCCGTGCCCGGGCGACATGTAGGGGGGTGGGCAGGGCCGATTTGATCAGGATTGTTTTTTACTACCTCTAGAGTGAGATCTCCCCACCCCTCATCCTCCCTCCGCTCTCCCCTCCAGGATCCCCCACCCCCTCCATTTCATTCCAGCCCCGGAGCTCCGGGGCTGGGATTCCGAGTTTCGCACAGAAACCTTGCACTTCCTCGGGGTACCTCAGCCTGGCCGTGGACCCCTCTTTAAACCCAATTAAGCATGCGGGAAAGCCCCAAGCATATCTTATATTTTCCTTTCTGAGAATTTCCAGCAATGGTTTCTGATGTCTACGCCTTTCAAGGGTACGGGCCGAAAGATCCGCATAGATTTGCACCTCTGCGCCCTCAAACATCAAGGGAGACTTGTTTCTCATTTTCCCCCAGAGGTCCTCTTTTTCTTTGAAGTGGCTGAATCTAACTATAATGTCCCGTATCCTTTCCGAGTCTCGCCTTTCCGTTCTTCCTACTCGATGTATCCTTTCTATGCCAGGATAATGGTCTGGGTCTTTTCCACTTATTGGGCCCAGGATTGCCCATAGCTTTTTATCTAAGTCTTCCCCTCTTTGTTCCGGGACGGCCCGTAGCCTCAGGTTTTGCCTCCTGTCCCTATTCTCTTGGTCCTCGATTTTATAAAGGGTGTCTCTCTGGGCGAAGGAGGCGCTTTTCAATTGTGATTTTAATCTCAAAATTTCCATGTCCATCGTCTCCATTTTCCCTTCTGCTGCTTCTACCCTTGACAGCAGGTGGCCCATGTCCACCCGGAGAGAATTAATTTCTAATTTAATAGCATTTTCAAGGCGTAGGAGCATAGCCTCCATTTCTAGATTGTTGGGGATATGAGCTCCTGCCAGCTGGTCTTCCCCCCGGCTAAGGTCTATTTGGGTCTCCATAGTGAGGTCCGCTCTAGAATTATTAATTTCGCCTTCGGCCCCGCCCCTACTCTCCGGAGAGGCTCTGACCTGGGTCTCTTTTCCAGATGTTTTTGGACTTGCGGCTTGTCTTAAGTAATGCTTAATTGTGCTTGTCTCCCCCTTTCCACTTTTGGTGGTCGCCTTCTTTGTCTGTTTCGCTTGGTCTTTACTCATATTGACCTTCCTGGTAGGTCTTATCCTCCTCCCCAGTTTTGTTATATGCCTGGGCCGCCTGGGCCCTTTTTCCTCTACCTCTAACCCTTATCTTAGGGCTGTCCCAAAAATTACGCACAACTGCCTTGACGGGGTTCGGCACCCTTTAGGAGTTACAGGGAAAAAAAACAAAAACGAGCACGAAGGGAAAAAAGAAGAGAAACAGACAGATCATTCACCCCTTCGGGTAGAATATTGTGGTGTATCCTCCCAAAGACCCCGTATCCCCCTATCTCCTCTATCCTGCTTTGTATGTCACTCTAATGCGGTGAAGGGGGGTATGGGGTCTGTATATTCCTGTATATTCCTGAGATGTTTCAAATTTTTATCGCCTTCCCATTTGATAATCGCATGAGATTGTCCCCTTCCAACCCTGTTTACTGGCCCTTGACTCGAAGTTCCAGACAGGATGGTTAGGGTTAGTGGGCCTGTGTTTGGCCTTCCTCTGATACCCCGTAGAAAAAAGAGGGGCTGTTTCAGTCAGTCATTCTGTGCCATTCTGTGCCAGGTATCCCATTGGAATATAAAACATTTCACGGATTGAAGGGAGGCCAGTACTTCACTTTTCCAGGTGTATAATGTGGTATATCCTACCCTCACTCCGCTATCCCACCTGTCATACTATATGTATCGCGCTAGTCAAGTGGGGGGGGATATGGTGTTTATGCGTTCCGAGATGTTTCAGCCTCTGTCGCCGTCCAACCTAGGGCAGTGATCGCATGAACTTGTCCCCTGTGCTGATCCCTGGTGTGGAGTTACAGATATGGTAGCTGCAAGGGGGCTATTTCAAGCACCCCTTCTATAGTCTTCTGTCTCCTCGCCCTTTACACCTTTTTGCTATATTAAAGATAGCTGCCTCGTTGTGATTCCACCATTTCAAGCGTTGGCAGAGTAGAGAAAAAAAAAAAAAAACAACGAACAGTTCCCTTTTTCACAGTATGTAATGTGGTGTAACCTAACAGAGACCCCCTAGTTTTTCCGTTTATGTAACTTGATCCAGCAAGCCTAGAGGGGATGTGAGGTCCTTACATTCCTGGAGTGTTACCGTCTCTGTCGCCCCCCCGAAAGGTAATCGCAGGGTTCCGTTCCCACATGTCCCCCTGTTTATTAGTTACTGTGCCCAGGTCCCTGCTTGTTCCCGGCTGGGGCACCTCTGTAGTGTTTCAATCGCTCCTGTATGATGTCACCCCTTGAGGAGAGCGACCTAAGCCCCCTGCGGTATTTCTTAGAGCTTCATCATACTGACCACAAGGAGCAGACAGGGGCTAATAGCAAATGGCAAAGCTAATAGCAAAGACACACCAAAAACAAACAAAAAAAAAAAAAAAAAAAAAAAAAAAGAAACGGGACCGTAGGAGAGCATGTCCTGATTTCATTTTTCAGTTTTGGAAAAGAGAGATCCTCTGCCGACCATATCTGTAGATAGCTTGGTCTTACCTCCTGATGGTGCGGGCTTCATAGAGTGTGTAATGAATACTCACGGTCGGCTCCATTGCCTTGCTGCCGCCTGTGAGTCTGCCGCGCTATACCTGAGGAGGGGGATCCAGATGGAGGCAGAGCGGGGAGGGAGGGCTGGTGCTGCACATACCGGTTCGACGCTGGTTAAGGCCGTCGTTACTTGTAGCATGCCTTGCTTTTCTCTTTAGACTGGCGCCCCAGCCTCCTGTGCTGCTTTCCCCGGGAAGACGAGCTGGCCGGCGGGCGTCCGCTGCATCTTACCCACGGAGCAGTCCCGCGTCCTCCCTGGCTGCACACCTGATCTCCTCAGCCCTCAGGCTCCTGAACTCCTCCCTCCGTGCGGACGTCACGTCAGCACGTCCATCTGCCGGGAACTTGCATTCTAAGGCCTCTTTGATTGGTATTAAGAAAAAACATAAGGAATTAAGGGATTGAGTGTCACCATCCCATAGGAGGAGGATGTAATCTATGTACCTAATCCACAGGACCAACTAGGGTATGTCCTGGGCATAGATGACATCCTATAACCATACATAGGTTGGCCAGGCTGGGGGCATATTTAGCCCCCATAGCCACCCCCCTACTCTGTATGTAGAACTGATTATTGAACCAAAAATAATTATTTTCAATTAACTGGGTAATATCAATGCCGGAAATGTAGGGTCACTGTAATGTTCACTCAATAGCTGTACCCATAGGAGGACCAGTTTTTTGTCCATCAGTACACAAATACGCAAAGAACTCCATAAGAAAAGAAATCTGTTTAGAATGGAGTCCAGAATCCCAAACGAGAAAACCTGAAACTGCCTCTTATTATTTATGTGGAATTATGCTATAGAGAGACGTGACATCTGCAGTAATGAGCAGTATACCTTGTTTAATACTTAACCCAGACAGAATGTTAATAACATGCCTTGAGTCTTTAACAAATGATGGCATTTACCGGACAAGGGGCTGCAAGTAAAAATCTATCTATCTACCCAACCGGGAATGTCTATCACATTTGCATACAAGTATTAAGATATCTGTTGTGTGGGATACGGGGCTGTATGGGGTAAGGCAGCCCCCTGTGTTATATGATGTCCCAAAAGGGGCAAATTAGATTAGAGTGAAGTAAATTTCCCTTGTTATGTTCAGGTATCGTGGTAGAGGTGAGTACTGTTATATGCGTGTTCATATAAGCTTGCTAAGGTTTTCTTTGAAGAGACAATGGTGTAATATATGAATAATATGACTTCTCCCCTTTGCTAGTATGTTGGTTATAGAGCTTTAGAATGATAGATGCTTTATTCTGCTTGAAAATTGCATGATTTGTTTGTTTATGCTTAACATGTGTTTTGGTAACTCTTGGAATGTTATCGGAATGGTATTTTTTGAAGTTTGTGGAAGAAATGTGTTTAGATGGGAGGGGGTTGTAAGGTAAGGCGATGTTTCGGAAAAAGTGAGTAGTTTAAAATATGTTTTTAATAAAAACATCCTACATTGTAGAAGGTAGAGCAAGTGAAGTAAGAAGGTAAAAGAGATATTTGAGTTATTTATTAAAAGAAGGTTTGCATTTTGCAAGGTTTTTCAATGCATTGTTCTTTTAAGACGAGCCGATTTCAAAGCTGTTTTAGAACTGACACATAGAGAAAGAAAAAAATAAAATAAAAGTAAAATAGTGCTTTTAAAAAAAAACGGGAAGTTAGCAGTCAGAGTTGTTTGAGATTTAAAGGGGACATTTTATCGGCATGGCATACCGAGTTTGAAGGATTGATTCTTTCATGATTTGCTGTAGCAAGTGCCAGTGATATTCTATATTTATGTATTTATTGACTACGAAGTATCTTTGAGGAAACGACCTTAAAGGACAGCCGAGATAGGAGGTTTTGGGCAGTTAAGCAAATTAACACAGAGAAAGTTTTGTTTAAAATAAGGATTTTAAAGTGTCTCAGCTAGTTTAATTTGGATTGTCAGATAAAAGGTGTTGTTTAAAATAAGGATTTTTTGTGTAGACTTACCCTGTTACCCTGTTTGTCTGTTGATTGTTTGTTTGTTTATTGTTGTTTGCTGAAGTTATAATGAGTCGGTACTTGTGGGTCGGTAGAATGTGCAGATCAGTGCAGATCACTGTTTGGCAACAGGCACAGGAAAAGGTTCAACCAAGGGTAAAAAGAGAGAGAGCTGGTGGCTAAAACCCTTGTTGAAAGCACCCCCCCCCCCCTCGTGCAATGAGCAGCCCCTGATGCTGGGATCTTGTGAGACTTTGCAGGATTACGGTACCAGAGATTCACAGAAACACTGAGATGTCAGTTTATTGGGCAGTGATAAAATTGTGGCTGCTTGGTACACTTAAAGGGTGATATGGTTACTGTTTTGGAGGGTCTGAATGAGGTGGAGAGAAGTTATAAATCTTCCTCTTTCCCCCTCGGATTCCCCCAGATTCCCTCTTCGCTCCCCAATTCTCCACCTCTGAGCTGGTGGGTTTGGCGGTGTGAGTTCTGACACAGATCTCCGGTGAGGCGCTGGGGTCGCAGCTTCATGGACTGACCGTTTCTGTGTCGATCAGTGAGGATCCTCAGAGTGCAGAGATCATTGGAGGGAGAACATGTTTAAACACTTCTCCCACGACTGTCTCTGTTTCATGGACTGTTTGTGGACTGTGATCAGTGACAATCCTTGGGCTTGCCGCTGTTCGCAGTTTCATAAGACGGACACCTAGATATAGGAAAGTTGTTGTTAAGAGAGAGAAACACTTAATGTTATGTGTATGTGAATTTTTGTCTTGTCTTGGAATTCCAATTTAGAGTATAAGTTGTTTTTGTCTTCTGAATGCAGATAAATTGTTGGGTAGTTGATATATGTCCTATGATCCTGCCAAGACAGAGAGCGTTGCTAAAGTGGGCAGGTGAGAGGGACAGAGTAGGGGACTCATCTGTGTGTGGTGCTTCAAGAGGATTGAATCGCGGATTTGGACAAATACAAATTACTATTTGAGTGATTCCTCCTGTCCAAAGTACTGTTTAGCACAATGCACGGAGGTACATAGCCGCTCGCAGAGATCTGCTATTTTGCTTCAGGTGGAAGAGGGGATCAAACCACCAACCATGCCTTCACCACCGCTTTTGTGGAGAGCATATTGCTATATCTGCATTCCATAGTCAGCGAGTCAGAGCGACTTGCTGAGGTGGAGAATGGATGTTAAAGAAGGATTTGATTCAGAAAAGTTATCTATAAAGGTACGTTTATTGTTAAAATGTTGCAACTAGTGTCAGTCTATTCATGAAATGTGTTTGGGCACATATTAAGCCCATGCCCACTCTATAGTAAATTGGGAAAACTAAAAGGGGAATGTGACATGTCACTGATAAATTATATGTATGCGCTGGTACCAACCAATACCAACCAAATGCTGGACGTGTTGCCCCGCATCATGCCGAAGACTTTACCAAGCCCTCCTCATCCTCCTCATCCTCTCTCACACAGGCTCAGGGTACTGGCAAAACACCTGCCAACGTGTCCTCTTCCCTCAATGTCATCAGTCACTCCTTCCCTAGACCCACCATGTCCTCCTGTGGAGTCCCCTAAATTGTTTGACCACAGTGTTGGGTACATGCTCCAGGAGGATGCCCAGTGTTTTGAAGGCTCTGATGATGATACGCAGCTAGAGGAAGGCAGTAGCGTGAGTGCAGAGAGAGGGGATGCTCAAGGACAGCAATCTGGCAGTCAGGTTTCACCAGCTGCAGCATACTGCCAGGTTTGCTCCAGTGATGAAGAGGGAGGGGATGATGAGGTCACTGACTCCACTTGGGTGCCTGATAGGAGAGAGGAGGAGGAGGAGGCACATCTACAACGAGGCAGGATACCCTCCGGGGGCCAGCTTAAGGGCAGCACACCGACTGAATCAAACCGCACACCCCTCGCCTGTGCAGGGCGCTGCCTCTGCGCACTATTCCAAAAGTTCTTTGGTGTGGGCCTTTTTTGAGACGAGTGCAGCAGAACGCACCGCTGCTATTTGCAACATATGTCTCAAGCGTATCTCGCGTGGCCAAAACATCAGCCGCTTGGGCACCACATGCTTGACCAGACAAATGTTGACCTGCCATGCAGCTAGTTGGCAAGCGTACCTTAAAGACCCACCTCAAAGAACAAAGTGGACCTCTCCTTGCTACTCATCAGCTGGGATATCCAACCCCACTATATCTTCAGTCCTCTCTGAAAGCTGCACTGAGAGGAATGAAGGTGTAGAATTAGGTGTGTCACAGCCAAGTACTTGCGGGCACTCTGCTAGCAGTACACCGATGTCCGATTGTACCAGGCAAATTTTCCTGCCCCAGCTGCTGGACTGTCGAAAGAAGGTCACTCCCAACCACATGCCCAGCGGTTGAATGCTAGCTTGGCTAAATTGCTAGCACTTCAACTGCTGCCTTTTCAGTTGGTAGACTCGGCCCCCTTTCGTGAGTTTGTGCAATGTGCGGTTCCTCAGTAACAGGTTCCCAAACGCCACTTTTTCTCACGGAAGGCGATTCCGGCTCTCTACCGGCATGTGGAAGGCAATGTCCATGCCTCGCTGGACAGGGCGGTCAGCGGTAAGGTGCATATTACTGCTGACTCATGGTCCAGCAGGCATGGACAGGGACGTTACCTATCTTTCACGGCCCATTGGGTCACTCTTTTGGCAGCTGGGAAGGATGCAGGACAAGGTGCAGTAGTGTTGGAGGTTGTTCCGCCACCACGCCTCCAAAATGCTACTACTGGTTGTGACACACCTCTCTCCTCCACCCCTCCTCTTCTTCTTCCTCCATGGCCTCTTCCTGTGCTTTGTCCTCAGAACCAGCAGTGCTCCATAGGTGTTCAAGGGGCAACGCAAGTACGCAGGCAAAAAGATGCCATGCCGTGCTTGCGCTGGTATGTTTGGGGGACAGGAGCCACACTGGGGCAGAGGTTCAGTCAGCTCTGCAGGGGCAGGCCAAGAGGCGGTTGATGCCACGTCAGCTTAAGCCAGGAATGGTGGTTTGCGACAATGGCACCAACCTCCTTTCCGCCCTGCGACAGGGACAACTGACCCATGTGCCCTGTGTGGCTCACGTCCTTAACCTTGTGGTGCAGCAGTTCTTGGGCAGGTACCCGGGCTTACAGGATGTCCTGAGGCAGGCCAGGAAAGTCTGTGTGCATTTCCACCGATCATATAATGCCAGTGCTCGGCTGGCTGAGCTGCAAAAGGAGTTGAACCTGCCCAAGAACCGCCTTATATGTGACATGCCCACCAGGTGGAACTCAACGTTGGCCATGCTGCAGCGGCTGCACACGCAGCAGAGGGCCATCAATGAGTACCTGTGCGACTACGGCACCAGGACAGGGTCAGGGGAGCTTGTTTTTTTTTCACCACGCCAGTGGAGCATGATCAGGGATGCATGCACTGTCCTGTCACCATTTGAGGAGGCCACGAGGATGTTGAGCAGTGACAGTGCATGCATCAGTGACACTGTACCTCTTGTCCACCTGTTGGAGCATACGCTGCATGGAATAATGGACAGGGCACTTGAGGCAGAACAGAGGCAGGAAGAGAAAGACTTCCTTGCCTCTCAAGGCCCCCTTTATCCAGACAGTGTTCCTTCTGTCCCACACATCACACAGGAAGAGGAGGAGGAGGAGGATTGTGTCAGCGTGTAGGTGGAGCCTGGCACTCAGCATCAGCAGCAGCAGTCTTTTAGGGATGATTTACAGTCCCATTTACAGCGGATCATGTGGTCCTTAGTGACCCAGAGGACTCTGGACCGAATGCCTCAGCTAACCTACACTGCATGGCCTCCCTGATCCCGCAAAGCCCGTGAAAGGATCCTCATATTCTTTGGATCAAGGAGAGGGACCATTACTAGCTGGCCACTCTCTTTGATCCACGGTACAAGGGTAAGGTTGCAGACCTTATCTTGCCGTCACAGAGGGAGCAGAGGATGAGACATCTCCGGGAGGCCTTTCAGAAAAGTCTGTGCAACGCGTTCCCAGAGACTGGGAGGTTACAAACTCCTGGTCCTGGACAACGAGTTGCTGAGGCTTCAGTCAGTAACAGAAGGAGCGGTGGAGAAGGTGGCCGTCTGACCGATGTGTTTAGACAATTTTTTAGTCCACAGCCCCAAGGTATGATCGGTTCCAGCAACCATCGCCAGCGTCTGATTTACATGGTGCAGGAATACCTAGGGGCAAGGTCAGACTTGGACACCTTTCCCACCGAAAATCCTCTGGCTTACTGGGTCTTGAGGATGGATCACTGGCCAGAGCTTGCACAGTATGCAATTGAGCTACTGGCCTGTCCTGCATCCAGCGTTCTTTCGGAACGCACATTCAGTGCTGCTGGAGGCTTTGTCACCGATCACAGGGTGCGCCTGTCCACCGACTCGGTTGATCGACTGACCTTCATAAAGATGAATCAGTCTCGGATCACCACCAGCTACCAAGCACCTGAAGCTTATGTAACCAAATAATTTATTTTGAAATGTCACATCCCTTCAAGACTGCCTATGCTGATGCTGAGTGACTGTCCTGTTATGTTGACTGACTATCCTCTTCCTCCTCAATGATCCTGCTGATAGCTTGGAAGAACATTTTTGGTTCTGGGTGCCACCACCAGTGGCTAAGGCCCAATTTTTCAGCCCCGGTTTAACAGGGGCATGTAATTACATTTTTTTTATGCAATGCTTTGCATCAGGGCTCATTCCTGCACTCCAACTAGAGTATCTGTGAGAGGTTGCTGTGTTGTGGCAACAGTGCCTAAGGCCCAATTTTTCAGCCCCTGTTTGTTTAACAGGTGCATGTAATTACAATTCTTCATATAATATTTCAAAGCAGGGCCCGTTCCAGCGCCCACCGAGAGTAACTGTGAGGACTTACATTGTTGTGGCACCAGCCCCACCACCACCACCACCAAAGGCCCAATTTTTCTTCCACTGTTCAACAATGGCATGTAATTACAATTCTTGATATAATGGTTCACAGCAGGGCACTCCAGCGCTCACCAAGAGTCACTTTGCAGAGAATATAGGGCAGGCCCCTACTTTTAAACATCCAACTTACAAACGTCTCCTACTTGCAAACAGAAGGAGACAACAGGAAGTGAGATGAAAAAAGACGGACAGCCCAAAAAATTATACAGGGGTGATAACCCTTCCCTATGTTTTCCAAAAAGCTTAAAAATAGATTTTTTGACTGGAGCTACACTTTAAAAATGTACCAGTTCAAAATTACAAACAGATTCTACTTAACACAACAAACCTACACAGTCCCTGTCTTATTTGCACCGCCTGTATACTGCTGTTCTGAGTATATAGGGCTGGGGGCCCCACGCCTTTTCTTTTTTTAATTTGGGTACGGGGTTCCCCTTAATATCTGTACAAGACCCAAAGGGGCTGGTAATGAGCAGGCGGGGCTACCTATGCCATTTTTCTCAATGATTTTCATCCATATTGCCGGAACCAGACATTACATTAAAACCGCAAGCAGTTTTAAATGACTTTTTTTCCGTTAAATGTCATTTTTTGCAGGGACTGTTCTAAACACGGGAAACAAGTGCCACTTCACAGGCATACTATAGACACCCCACAGGTACGATATTTAAAGGAATATTTCACTTTTTTTTTTATTTAATCGTCATTAAAATCAGTGCTCCTGAAAAAACTGTAGTTTTAAAAAAAAATAGCTGGTCTTTGTCAGGTATAAAGAAATACCGTTTCATTCCACTACAATGCGGTGCTTGAGTTGGTCTGCTTAGGGGAGAGGAGCCACACTGGGGCAGAGATTCTGGCAGCTCTGCAGGGGCAGGCTCAGAAGTTGTTGACGCCACGCCAGCTTCAGCCAGGAATGGTGGTTTGCGACAATGACACCAACCTCCTCTCAGCCCTCTGTAATTTGTAATTACAACTTTTGATCTACTATTTCACAGCAGGGCCTGTTCCTGCACCCACCAAGAGTAACTGTGAGGGCTTACAGTGTTGTGGCACCACCACCACACCACCACCAAAGGCCCAATTTTTCTGCCCCTGTTTAACAGGGGCGTGTAATTAAAATTTTTGATCTAATATTTCCCAGCAGCGCCTGTCCTTGCGCTCAACAAAAGTATCTGTGAGGCTTTACAGTGTTGTGCCACCACCACCGCCTAGGGCCCAATTTTTCTGCTCTTGTTTAACAGGGGCATGTAATTACAATTCTTGATATAATATTTCACAGCAGGGCCCGTTCCAGCAGAGTGTATAGGGCAGGTCGTATAGTATATACAGGTGGTCCCCTATTTTCAAAAATCTGACTTACAAACAACTCCTACTTACAAACGGAGGGAGACAACAGGAAGTGAGAGAAAATCTACCCCTAGGAAGGGAAATTGTCTCCTGTAAGAGTTAATATGGGAAAAAGGTGTCTCCTCCACTGATTTATCACAAATCCTTGTTTCCCTTAAAAACCCCAAATTTTCTAAATCCAATGTCATTGGGACAGAAAGTGAGGTGAAATCTTCTGAACAGGGGCACAGACAGCAAAACAAATGTTACAGGGGTGATAACCCTTCCCTATGATTTCCAAAAAGCTTTAAAATAGATTTTTTTGTCTGGAGCTACACTTACAAAATGTACCTGTTCCAAATTACAAACAGATTCTACATAAGAACAAACCTACAGTCCCTGTCTTGTTTTCACTGCATGTATACTGTTGTTCAGAGTATATAGGGCCTGGGGGCCCAAAGCCTTTTCTTTTTTTTAATTTGGGTGCGGGGTTCCCCTTTTTTTTAAACTTTATATCTTTATTTTATTTTTCACATTTACAAAAAAAAAAAAACACAAACTCGCAGAACATTATTACAATAGTCAAAGAGAAAACTATAGAGGGAGCATCCAAGCTCCCCCTGCCTGAACAACTGAATTTGTCTATAATTCTTCTCTCCCTTAACCCCAGCTACTCCACCAGACTCTCCCACCCCACTTCCATACATCCGACACCTCCCTCGCACACCACTACATTCATCCCACATCATAGTACTTCACTTTCCGAATCATCAGATCTCCTTCACAATACATTAGTCAATCACATTACTCTTTCTCGTTACACATTTTTCAAATCCTATCAAATTTATTAATATTTCCTTGTTTAATATATGTCGTTCTTTCTTTAAGGATCACCACCTCCATGCTCTGCTCCCATTCCCTACAGGATAGGGGAATAGAAGACTGCCACCTCAGGGCAATAAGTTTCCTGGCTTGGAAAAGGCTTCTCAAAATCGCTAACTGAGCATCTCTAGGTCTGCCCTCTCCCTCTATCCACCCCAGAACACATAGAATGGGATCCATGTCCATATGGATTTTGAATACCTGGACAATCTTGTCCACCACCTCCCTCCAATATCGGTATAGTTTTGGGCATCTCCAAAACATATGGACAAGGCCCCCCCTGTTCTACCACACCTTGGACAAGTGTCATCTTGTCTGCGACCGAACCAGAATAATTTTTGTGGGGTGTAGTAAGCTCTGTATAACAAAAAAAGGTGTGACATCCTCTGGGGCGGGGAGAGTGATACCCATGGAGCAAGTTCGAGAATCTTTTCCCATTGTGGATCCGATATGCTTCCCACGCCCCTTTCCCATTTCTTCCTATATGGCCTTGTTTGGAGCCCTTCCCGGCTCCCTTTATGTATACATGGATATATTTTGGATATTAAACCCTTCCGTGTCTCAGCCTTAATAATGTTCTGTAGTACCGACATGTTGCTCCATTCCAGTATCCTCCCTTTAAACTGTTCTGTAAGGGTGTGCATAACCTGCAGATAGCTAAAAAAAGACTTCTTGGGAAGTGCAAATTGGTCTCTTAACTGCTGAAAACTTCTTATCTTTCCATCATGGTATATCTGAGAAATAAACTTTAAACCTAGTCTATCCCATTCTCTGATAATCCCCATTTTTTGCACCTCACCCAGCTTGCTATTTTCCAGTAGAGGGGAGAATTCTGTAAATCCTTTATATCCCAAAGTTTTTTTTGCCACTTCCCAAACTCTTGCCATCATGTCCAGGGTAGGTAACCCCTTCCGGAAAGTCCCTGCCTCCAGTACTTCGTTCAGGGAGTTGTGTACCGAATTACAGATAAGTATCTTCCACTCTCGCCCTTCTTTCTCAAGTTCACATCCTCCCATATGTTGAAGCTGGGCCGCCATAAAATAACTAAAAGGGTGTGGAAGGGCAACTCCTCCCTCTTTATTTGGGAGTTGCAGAGTACTAAGGCCAATGCGGGATATGCCCCCTTTCCAGATTAGTTCTCTAAATATGGTATCCATCTTATGGAACCATTTTTTATAGATCCATACTGGAGAATTGTGCAACACATACAACAATTGTGGGAATAATAACATTTTAATTAAGTTACTGCGGCCTGCCGCTGATAGTGGGAGTTTTTTCCAGATTTTAGTTTTGCCTTTAAATTTGTTTAACAATGGGACTAGATTGTTTACAATGAACTGTTTGGGATCTCTAGAAATATTTATACCCAAATACTTCATTTAATTAACTATTTGAAGCTGTTCTACCTCCTGGGGCAAGGGGTTATCCATTGGATCAATAGGCAGTAGATTCGATTTCTCCCAATTTATCCTCAATCCTGACAGGTGTCCAAAGTTTTCAATTCTACACATGGTCTCACGCAATGAGTCCTGTGTGTCATTGAGCAATAAGAGGAGATCGTCCGCGTATAGTATTACTTTTTCTTCTACCTCTCCTCATTTAAAACCTTTTATTTCTGAAGAAGATCTAAGGGACAAAGCCAGGGGTTCAATTGCGAGGGCAAAGAGAAGGGGGGACAAAGGGCACCCCTGTCTCGTCCCCCTCAGCAATCTAAACCTGGTAGAATGTTCATTGTTCACCTTTACTCTCGCCCCAGGAGACCTATATAGTAACTATACCCAGTTAACAAAATTCAGACCAATCTGGAATTCTGTCAAAGTTCTCCATAGAAACTTCCACTCTAAGGTGTCAAAGGCCTTGGCAGCGTCCAAAGAGAGAATGGTCCTATGGCCATCCTCATCCGTGGGAATTTGGAGATTTAGAAATAGCCCTCTAATGTTTATACTAGTAGACCTTCTGGGAATAAAACCCGATTGATCAGAATGAACCAATTTCTGTATGACTCTATTTAATCTGGCTGCCAAGACCTTTGCTAAAACCTTTGTGTCTGAATTCAGTAAAGAGATAGGTCTGTATGAGGCGGGGGAAAGCGGATCTTTATTTTCCTTGGGAATCACTATTATAGTTGACTCCATCATCGATAGAGGGAGCTCTCCCTTCGCCTCCGAGGAGTTAAATACCTTCAGCAGTTCAGGGAGAAGCACCTCCCCATAGTGTCGGTAGACTATAATGGGGAGGCCATCCGGTCCAGGGACTTCCGTCCCGCCATTTCCCGGACGGTCCGCTGTATCTCTTCAAGGGTGACGGGGCTGTCAAGAGCAGCCCTGTCCTCCTCAGAGAGACAGGGGACCACCAAACCTTGAAAAAAATTGTCAATTTCTTCATCCTTATCCTCCTGATTGGAACTATATAGATTCTCATAGTAGGTTCGAAATCTGTCTACTATCTCTGGTGTATATGTAGATGTCCTACCCTCTACCTGCTAGTAGTGATCATCGGGACAACCGATGATGGTGAATTCGTTTTAACTAGATGGGCCAGCATCCTATTTATACTTTCCCCTTCCCCGAAAGCTATTTGTCTTTGAAAAATTTCTTTGTTCTCAGCTTTACCTAATAATATTAGGCGATAGTTCTTTTGTGTCTCTATCCAAGCCCTGAGATTCCAAGGTGTCGGGTCATTTATGTATTTTGCTTCTGAAGTTGCTACTTTACTCGCTGCCGTTTCTTCCCCTTCCTTTGAATGTTTTTTATTTTTGAGATTTGCCTAATCAGCAAACCCCGGAGGAAGGCTTTAATTGTATTCCAGACTACCCCTTGGGGGGCTGAACCAGAGTTCAACTCTATGCATTCTCTCAAGGCGGAAAATACCTCCTGAGGCTCTCCCATAAGCTCCAACAAGGAAGGGCTGATTCTCCGTTCCCGATAATTACTTCTTACCCCAACCTCCAAAGAAGCTATCATTGGTGAGTGGTCCGAAAGTCCTCTTGGCATATACCTAATATTATCTATCACGATGATCGACTCGTCATTGCCAAGCCAAGATCCTCGATAATGTGGAGTGTGTACTGGAGAAGCAAGAGTAACCCCTAGATCCGGGGTTCCTTAATCGCCAAATGTCTTTCAGGCCCATTTCTTCCATAAAGCGAGACAATCGGCCATCCACTAGCCCTCCCCGTTGGGTCCCCTAGGGGAGTCTATCCAGTGTCTGATCAACAACCATATTGAAGTCTCCTATGACCAGAACAGGAAGTTCCCGGGTTGTCCAGCACAAACTCCACCAAATCGAGGAGAATCTCAATATCAAAGGGAGGGGGAATATACACATTAGCCAACAGAAAAGTTTTATTTTCTATCTTGCAATGTAAAAAAATGTACCGCCCCTGTTCATCAATCCTACTTTGAATATAGTTAAATGTGACCCCCGTTCTGATCAGGATACTGACTCCTCTAGAGAAGGACGTGTGGACCGAATGGAACTGTAGAGGGAACTCTCCCCACCCCAGTCTAGGGATGGAGACATTAGTGAAGTGTGTCTCCTGTAAACATAAAATAGACAATACCGCAGCTTTTTTTCCCAGGTCTCCCAGTCCCTTAATATTCCAAGAGCATATAGTGATGCTCTTCCTACTAATCAGTGTTTCTCTAATCATTAGTGATAGTGAGTTTTTGTTATTTCTATAACTTTGTGTGCTATTCCTTTACTCATTATTACGTTCCATATTTTAATCATAGTTTTTTATTGTGAGGTCTTGCTGTTCAAACATAACTTGTGAAAGTAATTTTTTTCCTTGCAAGTGATTTTTACCATCTTCCCTACACCTAACATGCATATTATACCTCTCAAACCCTACAACACATTCACACCCTTCACTTCTATCACATTGCATATATCCATCTCTCATTACCTCACTTGGTTTGGCCGGGGGCCTTCTACTGTGACCTAACCATACACACCTCTCTCGAAGTAATATCAATGTCAATACTGATATGTCATCCCTCACCCTAACCCTCCCTCTCACAAAGACTGACCATCCTTCTCCCTCCCCCATACAGAAAAAATACCCCCCCCCCCCCAAAAAAAAACACACAAAACATAAAAACAAAGAGAACATTATGCTGCACCCCCTTAAAAAGGGGATACCGTGCCTTCAGCTCTCCTTTTCCCATACAACTCACCCCCACCCCACCTCCCTCCACCGGGTGAGAGGAAGAGAAGGAGGTAACAAAACAACGAAAGAGGGGGAAAAAAAAAACCCCACCAAAAAAAACAAAAAAAAAACAAAATCGTTGTGCTGGTACTCCATATCGTGTGTAGATACATCTTAACCCCTGGGAAACCCAGTCAGTACGCTTGTGATAGTCCCGTTCTTCTAGAGTCTCTCCTTATGAGCTATCAGCCACTCCCCCACCCCCACGGGGGTATCAAAAAATAAAGTCCCCCCAAAAGCTGTTAATCTTAGTCTTGCTGGGTATAGTAGTGCATATGTTAGGTTGGCTTGACGTAGCTTGCGTTTTACTTCCCCAAATTTGTCTCTCTTCTTTTGGAGGTCTGGTGAATAATCAGGGTAGATAGACACCCTAGTGCCGTTGTGAAGTATTTTGCCCATTTCCCTAGCTTTCCGGATTATCGTCACTTTGTCCTTATAAAATAGTAATTTTGGAGGGGCACCAGAGTGGGAGGGTCTTGAAGGGACTCTGTGGGCTCTCTCTACTGCAAGGAATGATAAAAAAGATTCTTGACCAAATGTCTCACTGAGCCATTTTTCTAGAAAAGCGGCAGGGTCTGCACCTTCGCAGTGTTCTGGGAGACCTACTATATGTATATTTTTCCTTCTCATCCTGTTCTCCATCTCATCCATTTTATTTACTTGTTTGATCAACAGCTCTTTAAAAACACTCATCTCCTGTTTTAGGGGTGCCAGATCGTCCTCCACTGAACTCACTCTACCCTCCAGGGTTGTAGTCCTCTCTTGAACCTTTTGTAAGTCATGCCTGACAAAAGAAAGTTCTTCACGGATTGTTTTCAGTTGGACATTCATCTCATTTAGGGATGTTCTACAGGAATTGATCACCTCCAACACCTCTTTTAGAGTTGGCTCTGGGCCCACTGCTATGACAGGCCATGTCATTGATCCCGGGGCCCCTTCCACTACCTGACCTTGGGGCCAGCCCCCTCCGCTTGCATTGGTGTTTGACTCTTTGCCCTTGACTTTTCCTTACCCCTGTAGTTCCCCCCGGCCGGTTAGGCTGGGCCTGTTGATTTTGTAATGTAACTTTCGGGGGGGGGGGGGGGGGGGTCTGGGCTAGCCCTTGGCCTGGAGTATGGGCATATTTCTCGAGTTTTGCTGCTGCTTGACTTGCTTGGCTTGCCGCTTGGTTTGCTTTTGTAGTGCGTTGTGACGGCATCTTATTCAATTCAGATAGGTTTCAGGTATAGCAGAGAAGCACAAAGAAAAAAAAGGGAAATGGAGACAGACAAAGAAAAAATAAAAGAAACAAATGTACAGCTGTTTTCAGTCCTTTAAAAAATCTGACCTTATCCACAAAGAAAAACCCTGCTAGTTGGTGCCAGAGTGTGTAGGTTCAGGGTCAACCTCAAAAGATATCTTAGATGGAGGAAGAAAGGGCTGTCAGCTTAACAATACAGTCCATCAAACCTGGTTTCTTTCCTTGTTAAATGCCCCCTGAAGGAGCAAAGACAGTTCTTCCCCGTTTTACTTTCCTTTCGTTTTCCTTTATTGTAAAACTTTTAAAAAGAAAAAAAAAAAAAAGAAAAAAAATGTGGTTGTTTCTCACCCGTCCAGAGCGATAGACAGCAGCAGAGGGAAGCATTCAGCTCTTGTCGTCCTACACTGAGTGGAAAGCAGTAGAAGCAATATGCCTTTAGGTGGATCAGGAATACTGATGGACAGCCCCTCGTATCTCCTCTCACTCTCACGGTTCTCCCTCTCTTCTGGTCTCTGTTCGGCAGACGGTTAAGTCTCTTTGCTGCCGGCCAAGCGCTCCCACGCGATCAGCTGTTTTACAGTCAGGAGGAGGGAGGATGGCAGGAGTCTCTCAAATCACCTGCCGCTACCTCCCTGTCTGGCCGGCCGGCTTCTGACCACACGTCTTCTGCTCACGCTGCTCGCGCCGCACATGCTGGCTGTGTCCAGCCTGTCAGATCACACAGGCTTCCTCGCAGCTCAGCTCCCAGCACGGCCACCTCTCTCTCGCATCGGCACTGACGAATTGCTGACAGGTCCCGGGCATCAAAACATTAGTAGAAGCGGGAGACAGGAGGGTGAGGGACGCAGAGCTCACTCCTCACTCATTCTCACCTGCACCCGGTCACGCCCCCACGGGGTTCCCCTTAATATCCATACAAGACCCAAAGGGCCTGGTAATGGGCTAGGGGGGTACCTATGCCGTTTGTCTCACTGATTTTCATCCATATTGCCAGGACCCGACATTACATTAAAGCCTCGAGCAGTTTTAAATGTTTTTATTCCTTTAGAAATGTAATTTTGTGCAAGCGCTGTTCTAAGCACCGGAAACACGCGCCAATTTACAGGCATACTAGTGACACCCCCCCCCGGTACGATATTTAAAGGAATATTTCACTTTTATTTTTGCACTTTAAGCATCATTAAAATCACTGCTCCCACTGCTGCTTTCTTTTCCATTGATACATGTCCCCTGGGGCAGGACCCGGGTCCCCAAACCCTTTTTAAAACAATAACTTGCATATTAGCCTTTAAAATTTGCACTTTTGATTTCCCACGTTCGAGTCCCATAGACTATAACGGTGTTCAAATGTTCGCGCAAACTTTCGATCCATTCGCATGTTCTGGATGCGAACCGAAACAGGGGGTGTTCGGCCCATACCTACTCTAGAACACTGGAAAATATAAATTCCCTCTTAACCGCTTAAGGACCGCCTCCTGCATATTTACGTTGGCAGAATGGCATGGCTGGGCGCATCAACGTACAAGTACGTTGCTCTTTAAGTGCCCAGCCGTGGGTCTCGCATGCGCCACCGGCGGCGTGCTCGCGACCCGGTCCTGATCTCCGTGGCCGCGGGACCCGCAGACCGGATCGCCGCTGGTGTCCCGCGATCGGGTCACAGAGCTGAAGAACAGGGAGAGGTATGTGTAAACAAACCTATCCCAGTGCTTCCTAGTGAGACTGTCACTGATCGTCTGTTCCCTATCTTCAGGAAAGACGATCAGTGATGTTGAACGCCAAGCCACGCCCCCCTACAGTAAAAAAACACACACAGGTCACACTTAACCTCTCCCCACCCCCTAGTGGTTAACCCCTTCACTGCCAGTGTCATTTACACAGGAATCAGTGCATTTAAATAGCACTGATTGCTGTATAAATGACAATGGTCCCAAAAATGTGTCAAAAATTTCGATGTGTCCCCCATAATGTTGCAGTCACAATAAAAAATCGCTGTTTGCCGCCATTACTAGTAAAAAAAAAAATATTAATAAAAATGGCATAAAACTATCCCCTATTTTGTAAACGCTATAACTTTTGTGCAAACCAATCAATAATCGCTAATTGCGATTTTTTTTAAACCAAAAATATGTAGAAGAATACGTATTGGCCTAAACTAAGAAAAAAACATTTTTTTTTTTATATATTTTTTGGGGATATTTATTATAGCAAAAAGTTAAAAATATTGAATTTTTTTCAAAATTGTCGCTCTATTTTTGTTTATAGCGCAAAAAATAAAAAACGCAGCGGTGATCAAATACCACCAAAAGAAAGCTCTATTTGTGGGAAAAAAGGACGCCATCTTTGTTTGGGAGCCATGTCGCACGGCCGCGCAATTGTCAGTTAAATCGACGCAGTGCCAAATCGCAAAAAGGGGCCTGGTCCTTTGGCTGCAAATTGGTCCGGGGCTTAAGTGGTTAAACAATTTACATATAATTAATTAGGCGCATAAGGCTCTGCAAATGCATTTGTGAGAAAACCATCCAAAGTTTTTTTTCTTGTTGTTTTCACTCAATAGATAAGTAAATAATGTAAATGAATAGAGTGTGGGACTTTTAAGCGCTAAGAACCTCAGGAATGGACACCAAAGACTGGTATATTAAAAATTCCAAAGTCACCTTAAAAGTCCACCACTCTATACATCTACACTTTTTGCTTATGTTAGGGATGTGGTGCTTTTTATACCCACCCATACCATTTCCTTTTACATTGTGTGACGCTACCCCTGCATTAGCCACTGGTGAATGTTGGTTATCTCCTACCCTGCACAGCTAAGCTAATGAATTTCTAAATTATTCCTAAGACAAGAAGCAGCTTTGTTTGTTTTTTTATTTAGGGAATTGAACTTGGATGGGGAAGGGTTATTATGGGATGCCCACTTGATCAGTAGAACTCTTCAGGGTCAAACTATATACATCCAGTATATACAGATATATAGAACTACAACCCTCAGGACCAGCTAGCACTTTGGTTTTGATCCAACACTGACTCAGTCAGATCCTTTGCAGGCAGAGACTGCGGGCCCCTTTTGATGTAGCAAAAAGAGAGGTCTTTGGTGCTAGCTGTCTTATTCCTGTGGCTACTGCTCCCAGTACCACCACTTCAGGCACTGCCAGCCCACCTGGCTGCAGCTACCCCTTTCACTAGCCCTCCTGGCTACTTTTCCACAGTCCTCCCAGACTGACTCTGCATCCATCCCACGGATGGGCCCGGTGATCGATTCGAACCCACGTTCGAATCGAACATTGGCCGTTCGTCCGCTCGTCGAGCCCAGAACTATGTGGGCTGTTCGCATCAAATTCGTGTGATGCTAACGGTCCACAATGCACTGCGCCAGTCACAGTGCATTGCTGGCTGATGATTGGCCAACCATGCACTGTGACCCCGCATGCTTGGCCAATCATAGAGCCAGATGCCTGTGACCAATTATAGCTCAGGGGGTTTAGTACACGCCCCACACTATATAAGGCCGCCGCACCGGCGGCCTCATGTAGTGTGTTCCGGCGTTAGGAACAGTGAGAGACTGTACTGCTCTGTACAGTGTCTGCTTGTGCATTATCTGCTTGTGATTCATCTACATTATCTGCTTGTGGATTCTGGGGATTAGTGTAGGGAAAGAGAAAAAATAGGCAGGGTAGATTAT
This sequence comes from Lithobates sylvaticus, assembly GCA_028564925.1. NCBI lineage: Eukaryota > Metazoa > Chordata > Amphibia > Anura > Ranidae > Lithobates > Lithobates sylvaticus. Next base: position 72,082,890 of record CM053034.1, on the reverse strand, counting down.
TCTTCTCAGTGCTGTTCTCAATCTCTACCAATCCAGCCACCTGCAGGAGTAGTTAGTGTGTGTGTGTGCTGTGTTAATATAGCACAGCAGTAGCACACTAAACCACCTTTCCCTGTATCTGCTCTTCTGGCGTGTTTTATCATCTAAGGCAGCCAGCTAGCCAGCCAGTCAGCCATCTGCAGCAGTGCGTGTGTGCTCTGTGACTATAGCACAGCACACTAAACCACATTACGCTGTATCTGCTCTTCTGGCGTGTTGTCATCTAAGGCAGGCAGCCAGCTAGCCAGCCAGTCAGCCATCTACAGCAGTGTGTGTGTGTGTGAGTGTGCCCTGTGACTATAGCACAGCCCACTAAATCACATTACGCTGTATCTGCTTTTATGGCGTGTTGTCATCTAAGGCATGCAGCCAGCTAGCCAGCCAGCCAGCCAGTCAGCCATCTACAGCAGTGTGTGTGTGTGTGTGCTCTGTGACTATAGCACAGCACACTAAACCACATTACGCTGTATCTGCTCTTCTGGCGTGTTATCATCTAAGGCAGGCAGCCAGCTAGTCAGCCATCTACAGCAGTGTGTGTGTGTGTGTGTGTGCTCTGTGACTATAGCACAGCACACTAAACCACATTACGCTGTATCTGCTCTTCTGGCGTGTTGTCATCTAAGGCAGGCAGCCAGCTAGCCAGCCAGCCATCTACAGCAGTGTGTGTGTGTGTGTGTGCTCTGTGACTATAGCACTGCACACCAAACCCCATTACGCTGTATCTGCTCTTCTGGCGTGTTGTCATCTAAGGCAGGCAGCCAGCTAGCCAGCCAGTCAGCCATCTGCAGGAGTGTGTGTGTGTGTGCTCTGTGACTATAACACAGCACACTAAACCACATTACCCTGTATCTGCCCTTTTGGCCTGTTGTCATCTAAGGCAGCCATCTACAGGAGTTAGTGTGTGTGTTGTGTGACTCCAGCACAATAAACACTACTCATTACAATGTCTGGAAGACCAACAAGGAGAGGCAGACAGTCACAAGCCAAGAAAACATGGCAAGCAGGCTCTGTGTCTAGAGACAAAAGTGCTGGTCGTGGACGTGGTGCATCGTCATCAGCACGTGGCCATGGGACACGCTTGTCCTTATTTTCGGCAGCTGGACATGTTGAGCCGCATCATGCCGAAGGCTTAGTAGAGTGGATGACCAAGCCCTCCTCATCCTCCTCATCCTCTCTCACCCAGGCTCAGGGTACTGGCAAAGCAGCTGCCAACGCGTACTCAATGTCATCATCAGGCACCCCTTCCCTAGACCCACCATGTCCTCCTGAGGAGTCCCCCGAACTGTTTTAGCACAGTGTTGGGTACATGCTCCAGGAGGATGCCCAGTGTTTTGAAGGCTCGGGTGATGATACCCAGCTAGAGGAAGGCAGTAGCGTGAGTGCAGAGAGAGGGGATGCTCAAGGACAGCAATCTGGCAGTTATGTTCCACCAGCTGCAGCTTACTGCCAGGTTTGCTCCAGTGGTAAGGAGGTAGGGAATGATGAGGTCACTGACTCCACGTGGGTGCCTGAACGGAGAGAGGTGGAGGAAGAGGCGGCACTTCTCCAACGAGGCAGGATGCCCTCCGGGGGCCAGCTTGAGGTCAGCACACCAACTGAATCACACCGCAGAGCTCCGCCTGTGCAGGGCGCTGCCTCTGCACGTTATTACAAAAGTTCTTTGGTGTGGGCCTTTTTTGAGACGAGTGCATCAGATCGCACCACTGCTATTTGCAACATATGTCTCAAGCGTATCTCGCGTGGCCAAAACATCAGCCGCTTGGGCACCACAAGCATGACCAGAAATATGTTGACCTGCCATGCAGCTCGTTGGCAGGCGCACATTAAAGACCCACACCAAAAAACAAAGCGGACCTCTCCTTGCTCCTCATCAGCTGGGATCTCCAACCCCACTATACCTTCAGTCCTCTCTGAAAGCTGCACTGAGAGGAATGAAGGTGTAGAATTAGGTGTGTCACAGCCAAGTACTTGCGGGCACTCTGCTAGCAGTACACCGACGTCCGATTATACCAGGCAAATTTCCGTGCTCAAGCTGCTGGACCGTCATAAGAAGTTTACTCCCAGCCATCCACATGCATCCACCATTGAATGCTAGCTTGGCTAAATTGCTAGCACTTCAACTTCTGCCTTTTCAGTTGGTAGACTCTGCCCCCTTCCGTGACTTTGTTCAATGTGCGGTTCCTCAGTGGCAGGTTCCCAAACACCACTTTTTCTCACGGAAGACGAATCCGGCTCTCTACCGGCATGTGGAAGGCAATATCCATGCCTCGCTGGACAGGACGGTCAGGGGTAAGGTGCATATTGCTGCTGACTCATGGTCCAGCAGGCATAGACAGGGACGTTACCTGTCTTTCACGGCCCATTAGGTCACTCTTTTGGCAGCTGGGAAGGATGCAGGACAAGGTGCAGTAGTGTTGGAGGTTGTTCCGCCACCACGCCTCCAAAATGCTACTATTGGTTGTGACACACCTCTCTCCTCCACCCCCTCCTCTTCTTCTTCCTCCATGGCCTCTTCGAGTGCTCTGTCCTCGGAACCAGCTGTGCTCCGTAGGCGTCCAAGGGGCTACGCAAGTAAAAAAAGATGCCATGCCGTGCTTGCGCTGGTGTGTTTGGGTGACAAGAGCCACACTGGGGCAGAGGTTCTGTCAGCTCTGCAGGGGCAGGCCGAGAGGTGGTTGACGCCACCCCGGCTTAAGCCAGGAATGGTGGTTTGTGACAATGGCAGAAACCTCCTCTCTGCCCTGCGACAGGGACAGCTGACCCATGTGCCCTGTATGGCTCACGTCCTTAACCTGGTGGTGCAGCGGGTCTTGGGCAGGTACCCAGGCTTACAGGATGTCCTGAGGCAGGCCAGGAAAGTCTGTGTGCATTTCCGCCGATCATATAATGCCAGTGCTCGGCTGGCTGAGCTGCAAAAGGAGTTGAACCTGCCCAAGAACCGCCTTATATGTGACATGCCCACCAGGTGGAACTCAACGTTGGCCATGCTGCAGCGACTGCACACGCAGCAGAGGGCCATCAATGAGTACCTGTGCGACTACGGCACCAGGACAGGGTCAGGGGAGCTCTGATTTTTTTCCCCACGCCAGTGGAGCATGATCAGGGATGCATGCACTGTCCTGTCACCATTTGAGGAGGCCATGAGGATGATGAGCAGTGACAGTGCATGCATCAGTGACACTGTACCTCTTGTTCACCTGTTGGAGCATACGCTGCATGGAATAATGGACAGGGCACTTTAGGCAGAACAGAGGCAGGAAGAGGAGGACTTCCTTGCCTCTCAAGGCCCCCTTTATCCAGACAGTGTTCCTTCTCTCCCACCCATCACACAGGAAGAGGAGGAGGAGGAGGAGGAGGATTGTGTGAGCATGGAGGTGGAGCCTGGCACTCAGCATCAGCAGCAGCAGTCTTTTAGGGATGATTTAGAGTCCCAAGAAACCAGTGGACTTGTACGTAGCTGGGAGGAGGTGGGATCATGTCGTCCTCAGTGACCCAGAAGACTCCGGACCGAATGCCTCAGCTAACCTACTTTGTATGGCCTCCCTGATCCTGCAAAGCCTGCGGAAGGATCCTCGTGTTCTTCGGATCAAGGAGAGGGACCATTACTGGCTGGCCACTCTCCTTGATCCACGGTACAAGGGTAAGGTTGCGGACCTTTTCTTGCCGTCGCAGAGGGAGCAGAGGATGAGACATCTCCGGGAGGCCTTGCAGACAGGTCTGTGCAACGCGTTCCCAGAAACTGGGAGGTTACAAACTCCTGGTCCTGGACGACGAGTTGCTGAGGCTTCGGTCAGTAGCAGAAGGAGCGGTGGGGAAGGTGGATGTCTGACTGATGCGTTCAGACAATTTTTTAGTCCGCAGCCCCAAGGTATGATCGGTTCCAGCAACCATCGCCAGCGCCTGATATACATGGTGCAGGAATACCTAGGGGCAAGGTCAGACTTGAACACCTTTCCCACCGAAAATACTCTGGCTTACTGGGTCTTGAGGATGGATCACTGGCCATAGCTTGCACAGTATGCAATTGAGCTACTGGCCTGTCCTGCATCCAGCGTTCTTTCCGAACGCACATTCAGTGCTGCTGGAGGCTTTGTCACCGATCACAGGGTGTGCCTGTCCACCGACTCGGTTGATCAACTGACCTTCATAAAGATGAATCAGTCTTGGATAGGGATGGGCCCGGTGCTCGATGCGAACCCACGTTCGCATCGAGCACCGGGCGTTCGCTCGCTCGGCGAGCCCAGAACTATTTTGGCCGCTCGCATCACGTTCGTGTGAGGCGAGCGGCCCCGCAATGCATTGCGGCCGGCGCGGCCGGCGCGGCCGGCGCAGTGCATTGCTGGCTGATGATTGGCCAAGCATGCACTGTGACCCTGCATGCTTGGCCAATCACAGCCCCGGAAACTCGAAGAGCCATAATTGGCTACAGGCAGGACGCCTGTAGCCAATTACAGCTCAGGGGCTTTAGTACACGCCCCCCCCTATAAAAGGCCGCCACGCCGTCTGCGCCGGTCACATGCTGTTCCGGCGTAGATAGAGCAGGATAGATCTGTGACACTCTGCTGGATTTAGTTAGTTAGAGAGATTTACTTAGAGAGATTGAGTTAGATAGATTCATTTACAAAGATTGATTTAGAAAGAGGGGCTTGTAGTGTGTTCGTGGCAGGCAGGCAGAGCTCCTATATTTTGTTCCCAGAAGCACCTATAGGACTTGTAGTGTGTTCGTGGCAGGCAGGCAGAGCTCCTATATTTTGTTCCCAGAAGCACCTATAGGACTTGTAGTGTGTTCGTGGCAGGCAGGCAGAGCTCCTATATTTTGTTCCCAGAAGCACCTATAGGACTTGTAGTGTGTTCGTGGCAGGCAGGCAGAGCTCCTATATTTTGTTCCCAGAAGCACCTATAGGACTTGTAGTGTGTTCCTGGCAGGCAGGCAGAGCTCCTATATTTTGTTCCAGAAGCACCTATAGGACTTGTAGTGTGTTCGTGGCAGGCAGGCAGAGCTCCTATATTTTCTTCCCAGAAGCACCTATAGGACTTGAAGTGTGTTAGTCCCATCACACAGAGATCATATATTTTGTTCCCAGAAGCACCTATAGGACTTGAAGTGTGTTAGTCCCATCACACAGAGATCATATATTTTCTTCCCAGAAGCACCTATAGGACTTGAAGTGTGTTAGTCCCATCACACAGAGATCATATATTTTGTTCCCAGAAGCACCTATAGGACTTGAAGTGTGTTAGTCCCATCACACAGACCTATATTTTCTTCCCAGAAGCACCTATAGGACTTGAAGTGTGTTAGTCCCATCACACAGAGATCATATATTTTGTTCCCAGAAGCACCTATAGGACTTGAAGTGTGTTAGTCCCATCACACAGAGATCATATATTTTCTTCCCAGAAGCACCTATAGGACTTGAAGTGTGTTAGTCCCATCACACAGAGATCATATATTTTGTTCCCAGAAGCATCTATAGGACTTGAAGTGTGTTAGTCCCATCACACAGAGATCATATATTTTCTTCCCAGAAGCACCTATAGGACTTGAAGTGTGTTAGTCCCATCACACAGAGATCATATATTTTGTTCCCAGAAGCACCTATAGGACTTGAAGTGTGTTAGTCCCATCACGCAGACCTATATTTTCTTCCCAGAAGCACCTATAGGACTTGAAGTGTGTTAGTCCCATCACACAGAGATCATATATTTTGTTCCCAGAAGCACCTATAGGACTTGAAGTGTGTTAGTCCCATCACACAGACCTATATTTTCTTCCCAGAAGCACCTATAGGACTTGAAGTGTGTTAGTCCCATCACACAGAGATCATATATTTTGTTCCCAGAAGCACCTATAGGACTTGAAGTGTGTTAGTCCCATCACACAGAGATCATATATTTTGTTCCCAGAAGCACCTATAGGACTTGAAGTGTGTTAGTCCCATCACACAGAGATCATATATTTTGTTCCCAGAAGCACCTATAGGACTTGAAGTGTGTTAGTCCCATCACACAGAGATCATATATTTTGTTCCCAGAAGCACCTATAGGACTTGAAGTGTGTTAGTCCCATCACACAGACCTATATTTTCTTCCCAGAAGCACCTATAGGACTTGAAGTGTGTTAGTCCCATCACACAGAGATCATATATTTTGTTCCCAGAAGCACCTATAGGACTTGAAGTGTGTTAGTCCCATCACACAGACCTATATTTTCTTCCCAGAAGCACCTATAGGACTTGAAGTGTGTTAGTCCCATCACACAGAGATCATATATTTTCTTCCCAGAAGCACCTATAGGACTTGAAGTGTGTTAGTCCCATCACACAGAGATCATATATTTTGTTCCCAGAAGCACCTATAGGACTTGAAGTGTGTTAGTCCCATCACACAGAGATCATATATTTTGTTCCCAGAAGCACCTATAGGACTTGAAGTGTGTTAGTCCCATCACACAGAGATCATATATTTTGTTCCCAGAAGCACCTATAGGACTTGAAGTGTGTTAGTCCCATCACACAGAGATCATATATTTTGTTCCCAGAAGCACCTATAGGACTTGAAGTGTGTTAGTCCCATCACACAGACCTATATTTTCTTCCCAGAAGCACCTATAGTACTAGAAGTGTGTTAGTCCCATCACACAGAGATCATATATTTTTGTTCCCAGAAGCACCTATAGGACTTGAAGTGTGTTAGTCCCATCACACAGAGATCATATATTTTGTTCCCAGAAGCACCCATAGGACTTGAAGTGTGTTAGTCCCATCACACAGAGATCATATATTTTGTTCCCAGAAGCACCTATAGGACTTGAAGTGTGTTAGTCCCATCACACAGAGATCATATATTTTGTTCCCAGAAGCACCCATAGGACTTGAAGTGTGTTAGTCCCATCACACAGAGATCCTATATTTTGTTCCCAGAAGCACCTATAGGACTTGAAGTGTGTTAGTCCCATCACACAGACCTATATTTTCTTCCCAGAAGCACCCATAGGACTTGAAGTGTGTTAGTCCCATCACACAGAGATCCTATATTTTGTTCCCAGAAGCACCTATAGGACTTGAAGTGTGTTAGTCCCATCACACACAGACCTATATTTTCTTCCCAGAAGCACCCATAGGACTTGAAGTGTGTTAGTCCCATCACACAGAGATCCTATATTTTGTTCCCAGAAGCACCTATAGGACTTGAAGTGTGTTAGTCCCATCACACAGAGATCATATATTTTGTTCCCAGAAGCACCTATAGGACTTGAAGTGTGTTAGTCCCATCACACAGAGATCATATATTTTGTTCCCAGAAGCACCCATAGGACTTGAAGTGTGTTAGTCCCATCACACAGAGATCATATATTTTGTTCCCAGAAGCACCTATAGGACTTGAAGTGTGTTAGTCCCATCACACAGAGATCATATATTTTGTTCCCAGAAGCACCTATAGGACTTGAAGTGTGTTAGTCCCATCACACAGAGATCCTATATTTTGTTCTCAGAAGCACCTATAGGACTTGAAGTGTGTTAGTCCCATCACACAGACCTATATTTTCTTCCCAGAAGCACCCATAGGACTTGAAGTGTGTTAGTCCCATCACACAGAGATCCTATATTTTGTTCCCAGAAGCACCTATAGGACTTGAAGTGTGTTAGTCCCATCACACAGACCTATATTTTCTTCCCAGAAGCACCCATAGGACTTGAAGTGTGTTAGTCCCATCACACAGAGATCCTATATTTTGTTCCCAGAAGCACCTATAGGACTTGAAGTGTGTTAGTCCCATCACACAGACCTATATTTTCTTCCCAGAAGCACCCATAGGACTTGAAGTGTGTTAGTCCCATCACACAGAGATCCTATATTTTGTTCCCAGAAGCACCTATAGGACTTGAAGTGTGTTAGTCCCATCACACAGACCTATATTTTCTTGCAGAAGCACCCATAGGACTTCTAGTGTGTTAGTGGCATCACACAGAGCTCCTATATTTTCTTCTCAGCAGCACCCACAGGACTTCTAGTGTGTTAGTGGCATCACACAGAGCTCCTCTATTTTCTTTGCAGAAGCACCCATAGGACTTCTAGTGTGTTAGTGGCATCACACAGAGCTCCTATATTTTCTTCTCAGCAGCACCCACAGGACTTCTAGTGTGTTAGTGGCATCACACAGAGCTCCTCTATTTTCTTTGCAGAAGCACCCATAGGACTTCTAGTGTGTTAGTGGCATCACACAGAGCTCCTCTATTTTCTTTGCAGAAGCACCCATAGGACTTCTAGTGTGTTAGTGGCATCACACAGAGCTCCTATATTTTCTTCTCAGCAGCACCCACAGGACTTCTAGTGTGTTAGTGGCATCACACAGAGCTCCTCTATTTTCTTTGCAGAAGCACCCATAGGACTTCTAGTGTGTTAGTGGCATCACACAGAGCTCCTATATTTTCTTCTCAGCAGCACCCACAGGACTTCTAGTGTGTTAGTGGCATCACACAGAGCTCCTCTATTTTCTTTGCAGAAGCACCCATAGGACTTCTAGTGTGTTAGTGGCATCACACAGAGCTCCTCTATTTTCTTTGCAGAAGCACCCATAGGACTTCTAGTGTGTTAGTGGCATCACACAGAGCTCCTATATTTTCTTCTCAGCAGCACCCACAGGACTTCTAGTGTGTTAGTGGCATCACACAGAGCTCCTCTATTTTCTTTGCAGAAGCACCCATAGGACTTCTAGTGTATTAGTGGCATCACACAGAGCTCCTATATTTTCTTCTCAGCAGCACCCACAGGACTTCTAGTGTGTTATTGGCATCACACAGAGCTCCTCTATTTTCTTTGCAGAAGCACCCACAGGACTTCTAGTGTGTTAGTGGCATCACACAGAGCTCCTCTATTTTCTTTGCAGAAGCACCCATAGGACTTCTAGTGTGTTAGTGGCATCACACAGAGCTCCTATATTTTCTTCTCAGCAGCACCCACAGGACTTCTAGTGTGTTAGTGGCATCACACAGAGCTCCTCTATTTTCTTTGCAGAAGCACCCACAGGACTTCTAGTGTGTTAGTGGCATCACACAGAGCTCCTCTATTTTCTTTGCAGAAGCACCCATAGGACTTCTAGTGTGTTAGTGGCATCACACAGAGCTCCTATATTTTCTTCTCAGCAGCACCCACAGGACTTCTAGTGTGTTAGTGGCATCACACAGAGCTCCTCTATTTTCTTTGCAGAAGCACCCACAGGACTTCTAGTGTGTTAGTGGCATCACACAGAGCTCCTCTATTTTCTTTGCAGAAGCACCCATAGGACTTCTAGTGTGTTAGTGGCATCACACAGAGCTCCTATATTTTCTTCTCAGCAGCACCCATAGGACTTCTAGTGTGTTAGTGGCATCACACAGAGCTCCTCTATTGTCTTTGCAGAAGCACCCATAGGACTTCTAGTGTGTTAGTGGCATCACACAGAGCTCCTATATTTTCTTCTCAGCAGCACCCACAGGACTTCTAGTGTGTTAGTGGCATCACACAGAGCTCCTCTATTTTCTTTGCAGAAGCACCCACAGGACTTCTAGTGTGTTAGTGGCATCACACAGAGCTCCTCTATTTTCTTTGCAGAAGCACCCATAGGACTTCTAGTGTGTTAGTGGCATCACACAGAGCTCCTATATTTTCTTCTCAGCAGCACCCATAGGCCTTCTAGTGTGTTAGTGGCATCACACAGAGCCCCTCTATTTTCTTTGCAGAAGCACCCACAGGACTTCTAGTGTGTTAGTGGCATCACACAGAGCTCCTCTATTTTCTTTGCAGAAGCACCCATAGGACTTCTAGTGTGTTAGTGGCATCACACAGAGCTCCTATATTTTCTTCTCAGCAGCACCCATAGGCCTTCTAGTGTGTTAGTGGCATCACACAGAGCCCCTCTATTTTCTTTGCAGAAGCACCCATAGGACTTCTAGTGTGTTAGTGGCATCACACAGAGCTCCTATATATTCTTCTCAGCAGCACCCACAGGACTACCGACTACAATGGCTGGAAGACCGCCAAGGGGAGGCAGAGCGTGCAGAGCCAAGAACACAGGGCAGGCAGGCTCTGTTTCTAGTGGACGTGGCCGTGGCCGTGGACGTGGTCGTGCATCGTCATCAGCACGTGGCCATGGGACACGCGCGTCTTTGTTTTCGGCAGCTGGACATGTGGAGCCGCATCATGCTGAAGGCTTGGTAGAATGGATGACCAAGCCCTCCTCATCCTCCTCATCCTCTCTCACCCAGGCTCAGGGTACTGGCAGAGCATCATCAGCCACCCCTTCCCTAGACCCACCATGTCCTCCTGAGGAGTCCCCCGAACTCTTTGAGCACAGTGTTGGGTACATGCTCCAGGAGGATGCCCAACGATTCGAAGGCTCGGATGATGATACCCAGCTTGAGGAATCTGGCAGTACTGTTCCACCAGCTGCAGCTTACTGCCAGGTTTGCTCTAGTGGTGAAGAGGGAGGGGATGATGAGGTCACTGACTCCACGTGGGTGCCTGAAGGGAGAGAGGATGAGGAGGAGGACGAGGAGGAGGAGGATACGGCGTCACATGTCCAACGAGGCAGGATGCCCCCTGGAGGCCAGGTAGAGGCCAGCACAGCAACTGTACAACACCGCAGAGCTCCGCCTGTGCAGGGCGCTGCCTCTGCACGTTATCAGAAAAGTTCTTTGGTGTGGGCCTTTTTTGAGACGAGTGCATCAGATCGCACCACTGCTATTTGCAATATTTGTCTCAAGCGTATCTCGCGTGGCCAAAACATCAGCCGCTTGGGCACCACAAGCATGACCAGACATATGGCGACCTGCCATGCAGCTCGTTGGCAGGCACACATAAAAGACCCACACCAAAGAACTAAGCGGACCTCTCCTTGCTCCTCCTCAGCTGGGATCTCCATCCCCACTACACCTTCAGTCCTCTCTGAAAGCTGCTCTGAGAGGACTGAAGGTGTAGAATTAGGTGTGTCACAACCAAGTACTTGCAGTACACCGACGTCCGATTGCAGCAGGCAAATTTCCCTGCCCCAGCTGCTGGACCGTAGAAAGAAGTACACTCCCAGCCATCCACATGCCCAGCGGTTGAATGCTAGCCTGGCTAAATTGCTAGCACTTCAACTGCTGCCTTTTCAGTTGGTAGACTCGGCCCCCTTCCGTGAGTTTGTTCAATGTGCGGTTCCTCAGTGGCAGGTTCCCAAACGCCTCTTTTTCTCACGGAAGGCGATTCCGCCTCTCTACCGGCATGTGGAGGGCAATGTCCATGCCTCGCTGGACAGGGCGGTCAGCGGTAAGGTGCATATTACCGCTGACTCATGGTCCAGCAGGCATGGACAGGGACGGTACCTTTCTTTCACGGCCCATTGGGTCACTCTATTGGCAGCTGGGAGGGATGCAGGACAAGGTGCAGTAGTGTTGGAGGTTGTTCCGCCACCACGCCTCCAAAACGCTACTACTGCTACTGGTTGTGACACACCTCTCTCCTCCACCCCCTCCTCTTCTTCTTCCTCCAGTGCTCTGTCCTTGGAACCAGCGGTGCTCCGTAGGCGTACAAGGGGCTACGCAAGTACGCAGGCAAAAAGATGCCATGCCGTGCTTGCGCTGGTGTGTTTGGGGGACAGGAGCCACACTGGGCCAGAGGTTCTGGCAGCTCTGCAGGGGCAGGCCGAGAGGTGGTTGACGCCACGTCAGCTTAAGCCAGGAATGGTCGTTTCTGACAATGGCACCAACCTCCTCTCCGCCCTGCGACAGGGGCAGCTCACCCATGTGCCCTGCATGGCTCACGTCCTCAACCTGGTGGTGCAGCGGTTCTTGGGCAGGTTCCCAGTCTTACAGGATGTCCTGAGGCAGGCCAGGAAAGTCTGTGTGCATTTCCGCCGATCTTATAATGCCAGTGCTCGGCTGACTGAGCTGCAAAAGGAGCTGAACCTGCCCAAGAACCGCCTAATATGTGACATGCCCACCAGGTGGAACTCAACGTTGGCCATGCTGCAGCGACTGCACACGCAGCAGAGGGCCATCAATGAGTACCTTTGCGACTATGGCACCAGGACAGGGTCAGGGGAGCTTGGTTTTTTTTCCCCACGTCAGTGGAGCATGATCAGGGATGCATGCACTGTCCTCTCACCATTTGAGGAGGCCACGAGGATGGTGAGCAGTGACAGTGCATGCATCAGTGACACTGTCCCTCTTGTCCACCTGTTGGAGCATACGCTGCGTGGGATAATGGACAGGGCACTTGAGGCAGAACAGAGGCAGGAAGAGGAGGACTTCCTTGCCTCTCAAGGCCCCCTTTATCCGGACAGTGTTCCTTCTGTCCCACCCATCACACAGGAAGAGGATGAGGAGGAGGAGGAGGAGGAGGAGGAGGATTGTGTGAGCATGGAGGTGGAGCCTGGCACTCAGCATCAGCAGCAGCAGTCTTTTAGGGATGATGTACAGTCCCAACAAACCAGTGGACTTGTACGTGGCTGGGAGGAGGTGGCTGGCGATCATGTCATCCTCAGTGACCCAGAAGACTCCGGACCGAATGCCTCAGCTAACCTACGCTGCATGGCCTCCCTGATCCTGCAAAGCCTGCGGAAGGATCCTCGTGTTCTTCGGATCAAGGAGAGGGACCATTACTGGCTGGCCACTCTCCTTGATCCGCGGTACAAGGGTAAGGTTGCGGACCTTATCTTGCCGTCGCAGAGGGAGCAGAGGATGAGACATCTCAGGGAGGCCTTGCAGAAAGGTCTGTGCAACGCGTTCCCAGAAACTGGGAGGCTACAAACTCCTGGTCCTGGGCGACGAGTTGCTGAGGCTTCGGTCAGTAGCAGAAGGAGCGGTGGGGAAGGTGGACGTCTGACCGATGCGTTCAGACAATTTTTTAGTCCGCAGCCCCAAGGTATGATCGGTTCCAGCAACCATCGCCAGCGTCTGATATACATGGTGCAGGAATACCTTGGGGCAAGGTCAGACTTGGACACCTTTCCCACCGAAAATCCTCTGGCTTACTGGGTCCTGAGGATGGATCACTGGCCAGAGCTTGCACAGTATGCAATTGAGCTACTGGCCTGTCCTGCCTCCAGCGTTCTTTCCGAACGCACATTCAGTGCTGCTGGAGGATTTGTCACCGATCATAGGGTGCGCCTGTCCACCGCCTCGGTTGATCGACTGACCTTCATCAAAATGAATCAGTCTTGGATCACCACCAGCTACCAGGCACCTGAGGCGGATATAACCAAATAATTTTTAATATCACATCCCTTCAAGACTGCCTATGCTGATGCTGAGTGACTGTCCTCTTATGTTCACTGACTATCCTCTTCCTCCTCCTCAATGATCCATGCCACCACACCAGTGCCTAAGGCACAATTTTTCAGCCCCTGTTTAACAGGGGCGTGTACATACAATTTTTATAAAAAAATGCTTCGCAACACGTGTGACTGCTGTGCTCCAAGTACAGTATCTGTGAGGGGTTGCAGTGTTGTGGCACCAGCACCAGTGCCTAAGGCAAATTTTTCAGCCCCTGTTTAACAGGGGCGTGTACTTACAATTTTTTAAAAAAATGCTTCGCAACACGTGTGACTGCTGTGCTCCAAGTACAGTATCTGTGAGGGGTTGCAGTGTTGTGGCACCAGCACCAGTGCCTAAGGCACAATTTTTCAGCCCCTGTTTAACAGGGGCGGGTAATTACAATTTTTTAAAAAAATGCTTCGCAACACGTGTGACTGCTGTGCTCCAAGTACAGTATCTGTGAGGGGTTGCAGTGTTGTGGCACCAGCACCAGTGCCTAAGGCACAATTTTTCAGCCCCTGTTTAACAGGGGCGGGTAATTACAATTTTTTAAAAAAATGCTTCGCAACACGTGTGACTGCTGTGCTCCAAGTACAGTATCTGTGAGGGGTTGCAGTGTTGTGGCACCAGCACCAGTGCCTAAGGCACAATTTTTCAGCCCCTGTTTAACAGGGGCGGGTAATTACAATTTTTAAAAAAAATGCTTCGCAACACGTGTGACTGCTGTGCTCCAAGTACAGTATCTGTGAGGGGTTGCAGTGTTGTGGCACCAGCACCAGTGCCTAAGGCACAATTTTTCAGCCCCTGTTTAACAGGGGCGGGTAATTACAATTTTTTTTAAAAATGCTTTGCAACACGTGTGACTGGTGTGCTCCAAGTACAGTATCTGTGAGGGGTTGCAGTGTTGTGGCACCAGCACCAGTGCCTAAGGCACAATTTTTCAGCCCCTGTTTAACAGGGGCGTGTAATTACAATTTTTTAAAAAAATGCTTCGCAACACGTGTGACTGGTGTGCTCCAAGTACAGTATCTGTGAGGGGTTGCAGTGTTGTGGCACCAGCACCAGTGCCTAAGGCACAATTTTTCAGCCCCTGTTTAACAGGGGCGGGTAATTACAAATCTTGATCTAATAGTTCACAGCAGGGCCCATTCCTGCGCCCACCAAGAGTAACTATGAGGGCCTACAGTCTTGTGGCAACACCGTCCACCACCACCGCCAAAGGCCCAATTTTTCTGCCCTGTTCATCAGGTGCTTGCAATTACAAATCTTGATCTAATAACTCACAGCAGGGCCCATTCCTGCGCCCACCAAGAGTAACTATGAGGGCCTACAGTCTTGTGGCAACACCGTCCACCACCACCGCCAAAGGCCCAATTTTTCTGCCCTGTTCATCAGGTGCTTGCAATTACAAATCTTGATCTAATAACTCACAGCAGGGCCCATTCCTGCGCCCACCAAGAGTAACTGTGAGAGCTTACAGTCTTGTGGCAACACCGTCCACCACCACCACCCCCCAATTTTTCTGCCCTGTTCAACAGGTGCATGCAATTACAAATCTTGATCTATTAACTCACAGCAGGGCCCATTCCTGTGCCCACCAGTCTTGTGGCTACACCAACATCTAATGGGGCAAATTTCTGCAGAGTATATACGCCAGGTCCCTACTTTCAAACATCCAACTTACAAACGACTCCTACTTGCAAAACGGAAGGAGAAAACAGGAAGTGAGAGGAAATCTACCCCTAGGAAGGGAAATTCTATCCTGTTAAATTTAATTTGGGAAAAAGGTATCTCCTCTCTACTGATGCTTTTCACCAATCCTTATTTCAATAAAAACCCCACTTTTCCAAAAACATTTGTCATTGGGACGGAAAGTGAGGTGAAATGTTCTGAACAGGTGCACAGACAGCAAAACAAATGTTACAGGGGTGATAACCCTTCCCTATGTTCTCCAAAAAGCTTAAAAATAGATTTTTTTAGATGGAGCTACACTTAAAAATGTACCTGTTCAAAATTACAAACAGATTCTACTTAAGAACAAACCTACAGTGGCTGTCTTGTTTGCACTGCCTGTATACTGCTGTTCAGAGTATATAGGGTTGTAGGTATAGGGTTTTATTTTGGGTGCGGGGTTCCCCTTAATATCCATACAAGACCCAAAGGGGCTGGTAATGGGCTGGGGTGGGGGGGTTGGGGTAGCCATGCCATTTTTCTCAAACATTTTCGTCCATATTGCCAGGACAAGACATGACATTAAAGCCGCAAGCAGTTTTAAATGGCTTATTTTTTTCCTTTACAAATGTCATTTTTTGCAGGACAGTTCTAAACACGGGAAACACATGCCACTTCACAGGCATACTTTAGACACCCCCCAGGTACCATATTTAAAGGAATATTTCACTTTTTTTTTTTCACTTTATGCATCATTAAAATGACTGCTCCCGAAAAAACGTTCGTTTTTAAAACTTCTTTTTGCATTGATACATGTCCCCTGGGGCAGGACCTGGGTCCCCAAACCTCTTTTATGACATTAACATGCATATTGGCCTTTATAATTAGCACTTTTGATTTCGAACGTTCGCGTCCATTGTAACTAATAGGGTTCGAATGTTCGAGCGAACTTTCGGTCCGTTCGCAGGTTCTCGTGTCAACCGAACCCGGGGGTGTTCGGCTCATCCCTACCCCCTGTCAACCCTTCCATTGGGGATTGGTCAGGGCCCTCAGATCACTCCAGATATCTCCTCCCAACTGCTTATGGAATCTTCTCCCAGTTTTCAGATAACAGAGGAAGTCACCAGAGAAGCTGCTGATGAGTCATCCAGCCTACCTGGGCCACTCACCCGACCCAGAAAAACACACAGGCTGCCAGCCAAGCCTGAAATTTACCTACACCAACATAAACAAAAATCCTATCACTAACACTCTAACAATGCTAGGGGGTGCTATAATTGTCTCGGTAGATACTCAGTATCTAAGCACAATTGTAGTCTGTTACTGTTGTGATGATGTAGTCTCACTTTAATTTTACTTTTTTGAAATATGAAGGGATTGTGGGGGTTATTTACTAAAGGCAAATCCACTTTGCACTACAAGTGCAAAGTGCACTTGGAAGTGCAGTTGCTGTAGATCCGAGGGGGACATGAAAGGAAAATAAAAAACAGTATTTTAGCTTGCACATGATTAGATGATAAAATCAGCAGAGCTTCCCTCATTTTAGATCTACCCCTCAGATTTACAGCGACTGCACTTCCAAGTGCACTTTGCACTTGTAGTTTGCACTTGTAGTGCAAAGTGGATTTGCCTTTCGTAAAAAAAAAAACTGTGTTTCATTAACCACTTGCCGACCACCTCACGGCGATATACGCCGGCAGAATGGCACGGGCAGGCAAAGTAACGTACCGGTGCAGGAGTGATCCGTGCTGAGGGGGAGGCCACTCATTCATGGCCACCCCCTTGCGGTCGCTCCCGGCGAATGAAAAGCCTTCTCTGCTGCTGTAATGTAAACAGCAGCAGAGGAAGTCATGACATCTCTCCTCAAGGAGCCTTTTCGTTCCGGCTTCCGTGGAGAGAAGACGTCCAAAGTGAGTTGCACAACACTACACTTACAGTAGAACACCTAGGCACACATTTCACGCCCGACCACCCCCCTGCACCCCCTGTCACAGTGTCACCAATAGCAGTTTTTTTGTTTACTGTTTACTGCATTGGTGCATTGTGACTGCAAAAACTGTTAGGGCAGTTAGGGTTAGCCCCCTTTAGGTCTAGGAACCCCCACTAATAAAGGTTTAACCCCGTGGTCGCCCCCCGTCGCCAGTGTCACTAAGCGATCGTTTTTTCTGATCGCTGTATTAGTGTCACAGGTGACGCTAGTTAGGGAGGTAAATATTTAGGTTCACCGCAGCTTTTTATAGTGTCAGGCACCCCCATATACTACCTAATAAAGGTTTTAACCCCCCAATTAAACCAATAACCAGTGATCACCGTATAACTGTTAAGGGTGACGCTGGTCAGGTCAGGCCTGATCCCTGCGATCGCTAACAGTTTTTTTGGTAGCGTTTTGATACAGTCGCTAACAGCCTAGGAGCTTTTTTACCTGTGAGTCTCACTAGTGTACCACTAAATTTAGAGCCCAAAATGGCAAATCGAAGGTACACTAGTGAAGAGGCCTACAAGTTTCTGAGCATGACAGATAGTGAAGAGGAAGTCACTCATCTGTCAGATTCAGGCTCAGAATATGATCCTGTAGAGGACAGCGGCTCCATGACAGATAGCTATGCATGTATGCCTATCATTAGAAGTGAGTGGATGAAGGGAGGTATTCTAATGGTGGGCATACCCACCGATCAATCTCTTTTTTTCGTTCAGCCCGCAGGCTGCATGAAAAAAAAGATTACAATATATGGCCAACAAGGACCAGCAACGTACTGGCATGTTGCTGGATTTTTAGTGGTTATACCAGAATGATGCCTGCAGGTTTAGGTATCATCTTGGTATCATTCTTTTCAGCCAGCAGTCAGCTTTCATGTAAAAGCAATCCTAGTAGCTAATTAGCCTCTAGACTGCTTTTATAAGCAGTGGGAGGGAATGCCCCCCCCTCCCACCGTCTTCCATGGTTTTCTCTGGCTCTCCTGTCCCAACAGGGAACCTGAGAATGCAGCTGTGATTCAGCCAGCTGACCATAGAGCTAATCAGAGACCAGAATGGCTCCAATCATCTCTATGGCCCAAACTGCTGGAACCGTTACAACAGTTCCATTAGAACTGTTACAGTTACAAAAAAAAGAACACAAAAAAATATATAAAATATAAAAAACAAAAATAGTTGTCGTTTTATTGTTCTTTCTCTTTCTATTCTCTCTCTATTCTCCTGCTCTTTTTTACTGTATTCTATTCTGCAATGTTTTATTGTTATTATGTTTTATCATGTTTGCTTTTCAGGTATGCAATTTTGTTATACTTTACTGTTTACTGTGTTTTATTGTTAACCATTTTTTTGTTTTCAGGTACGCCATTCAGCTGCAGCGCGGATTTATTTATCTTGACAGGAACAGCTTTTGCTCCCACGATACATAAAGCCGGGACTCCAGTGCTGTCGGAGGTGATTTTACCAACACTGTTAAAAAAAAAAGAGCACATATGCCAAAGCATGGGGGCAGCAGGGACGGAGGAGCAATTTGCTCCTACCTTTTTCGGGAGGATGCCCCCATGCTTCGGCATATATATATTTTAGGCACAGATTGCGTTAAAAAATTTGTTATTTTTTACTATGTTTGTTTTTTTTGGATTTGCTTTGCAGGTATGGTAAGTCTTACTGTTATACTGTAATGTTACTTTTGCTTTATTGTTAACCATCATTTGTTTGCAGGTACGCCATTCAGTTGCAGCGTGGATTTATTTATCTTGACAGCAACAGTGTTTGCTCCCACGATACATAAAGCCGTGACTTCAGCGCTGTAGGAGGTGATTTCACCACCACAGTTTTAAAAAAGAGCATATATGCCGACGCATGGGGGCAGCAGGGGCGGAGGAGCGATTTGCTCCTACCTTTTGCGGGAGGATGCCCCCATGCTTCTGAATATATATAAACGGTGCATGTATGCCCATCATTAGAAGTGGGTGGATGAAGGGAGGTATTCTAATGGTGGGCATACCCACCAATCAATATCTTTTTTTCGTTCAGCCCACAGGCTGCATGAAAAAAAGATTACAATATATAGCCAACAAGGACCAGAAATGTACTGGTATGTTGCTGGACTTTGAGTGGTTATTCCAGAATGATGCCTGCAGGTTTAGGTATCATCTTGGTATCATTCTTTTCAGCCAGCGGTCGGCTTTCAGACCAGAATGGCTCCAGTTATCTCTATGAATGAATGAATGACTTGTATATGACCTAAGAAACCGGAAGCTACGAGTATTTTATGACTTCGATTTCGCCGGATGTAAACAGCGCCATTGGGAAATTGGGAAAGCATTTTATCACACCAATCTTGGTGTGGTCAGATGCTTTGCGGGCAGTAGACATGTGCGATTCGTTTCGTACGAATTCGTAATTCGTACGAATTTTTCGAAATTCGTACGAATTTACGAATCTGTAGTACGAATTTTTTTTTTTTACGAATTCCGTACGGAATACGAAATTCCGTTTACAAATTTCGTCGCCGAATGATTCGAATGAATTCGAATGAATTCGAATGGATTCGAATGAATTCGAATGACAAAGTGTCATTTTTGCAGGAAAAATTCCGTTTACGAATTTCAGCTCCAAATTATTTGAATCCAACTACCAATATCAAATTTCAACTAATTCAAACGAAATTATTATAGCAGATATAACGAATGAATTCGAATGCATTGGAATGAATTCGAATGATTCGAATGGCAAAATCGCAAAAGGGGGCCTGGTCCTTTGGCTGCAAATTGGTCCGGGCTTAAGTGGTTAAACAATTTACATATAATTAATTAGGTGCATAAGGCTCTGCAAATGCATTTGTGAGAAAACCATCCAAAGTTTTTTTTCTTGTTGTTTTCACTCAATAGATAAGTAAATAATGTAAATGAATAGAGTGTGGGACTTTTAAGCGCTAAGAACCTCAGGAATGGACACCAAATACTGGTATATTAAAAATTCCAAAGTCACCTTAAAAGTCCACCACTCTATACATCTACACTTTTTGCTTATGTTAGGGATTTGGTGCTTTTTATACCCACCCATACCATTTCCTTTTACATTGTGTGACGCTACCCCTGCATTAGCCACTGGTGAATGTTGGTTATCTCCTACCCTGCACAGCTAGGCTAATGAATTTCTAAATTATTCCTAAGACAAGAAGCAGCTTTGTTTGTTTTTTTATTTAGGGAATTGAACTTGGATGGGGAATGGTTATTATGGGATGCCCACTTGATCAGTAGAACTCTTCAGGGTCAAACTATATACATCCAGTATATACACGCTCCTCTTCTTCTACCTCCAGCACAAACTTGCTTGTAGAACTACAACCCTCAGGACCAGCTAGCACTTTGGTTTTGATCCAACACTGACTCAGTCAGATCCTTTGCAGGCAGAGACTGCGGGCCCCTTTTGATGTAGCAAAAAGAGAGGTCTTTGGTGCTAGCTGTCTTATTCCTGTGGCTACTGCTCCCAGTACCACCACTTCAGGCACTGCCAGCCTACCTGGCTGCAGCTACCCCTTTCACTAGCCCTCCTGGCTACTTTTCCACAGTCCTCCCAGACTGACACTGCATCCATCCCACGGATGGGCCCGGTGATCGATTCGAACCCACGTTCGAATCGAACATTGGCCGTTCGTCCGCTCGTCGAGCCCAGAACTATGTGGGCCGTTCGCATCAAATTCGTGTGATGCGAACGGTCCACAATGCACTGCGCCAGTCACAGTGCATTGCTGGCTGATGATTGGCCAACCATGCACTGTGACCCCGCATGCTTGGCCAATCATAGAGCCAGATGCCTGTGACCAATTATAGCTCAGGGGGTTTAGTACACGCCCCACACTATATAAGGCCGCCGCACCGGCGGCCTCATGTAGTGTGTTCCGGCGTTAGGAACAGTGAGAGACTGTACTGCTCTGTACAGTGTCTGCTTGTGCATTATCTGCTGTTTTGATTCATCTGCATTATCTGCTTGTGATTCATCTACATTATCTGCTTGTGGATTCTGGGGATTAGTGTAGGGAAAGAGAAAAAATAGGCAGGGTAGATTATTCTTCTCAGTGCTGTTCTCAATCTGTACCAATCCAGCCACCTGCAGGAGTAGTTAGTGTGTGTGTGTGCTGTGTTAATATAGCACAGCAGTAGCACACTAAACCACCTTTCCCTGTATCTGCTCTTCTGGCGTGTTTTATCTAAGGCAGCCAGCTAGCCAGCCAGTCAGCCATCTGCAGCAGTGCGTGTGTGCTCTGTGACTATAGCACAGCACACTAAACCACATTACGCTGTATCTGCTCTTCTGGCGTGTTGTCATCTAAGGCAGGCAGCCAGCTAGCCAGCCAGTCAGCCATCTACAGCAGTGTGTGTGTGTGTGTGAGTGTGCCCTGTGACTATAGCACAGCCCACTAAATCACATTACGCTGTATCTGCTTTTCTGGCGTGTTGTCATCTAAGGCATGCAGCCAGCTAGCCAGCCAGCCAGTCAGCCATCTACAGCAGTGTGTGTGTGTGTGTGTGCTCTGTGACTATAGCACAGCACACTAAACCACATTACGCTGTATCTGCTCTTCTGGCGTGTTATCATCTAAGGCAGGCAGCCAGCTAGTCAGCCATCTACAGCAGTGTGTGTGTGTGTGTGTGTGCTCTGTGACTATAGCACAGCACACTAAACCACATTACGCTGTATCTGCTCTTCTGGCGTGTTGTCATCTAAGGCAGGCAGCCAGCTAGCCAGCCAGCCATCTACAGCAGTGTGTGTGTGTGTGTGTGCTCTGTGACTATAGCACAGCACACCAAACCACATTACGCTGTATCTGCTCTTCTGGCGTGTTGTCATCTAAGGCAGGCAGCCAGCTAGCCAGCCAGTCAGCCATCTGCAGGAGTGTGTGTGTGTGTGCTCTGTGACTATAACACAGCACACTAAACCACATTACCCTGTATCTGCCCTTTTGGCCTGTTGTCATCTAAGGCAGCCATCTACAGGAGTTAGTGTGTGTGTTGTGTGACTCCAGCACAATAAACACTACCCATTACAATGTCTGGAAGACCAACAAGGAGAGGCAGACAGTCACAAGCCAAGAAAACATGGCAAGCAGGCTCTGTGTCTAGAGACAAAAGTGCTGGTCGTGGACGTGGTGCATCGTCATCAGCACGTGGCCATGGGACACGCTTGTCCTTATTTTCGGCAGCTGGACACGTTGAGCCGCATCATGCCGAAGGCTTAGTAGAGTGGATGACCAAGCCCTCCTCATCCTCCTCATCCTCTCTCACCCAGGCTCAGGGTACTGGCAAAGCAGCTGCCAACGCGTACTCAATGTCATCATCAGGCACCCCTTCCCTAGACCCACCATGTCCTCCTGAGGAGTCCCCCGAACTGTTTTAGCACAGTGTTGGGTACATGCTCCAGGAGGATGCCCAGTGTTTTGAAGGCTCGGGTGATGATACCCAGCTAGAGGAAGGCAGTAGCGTGAGCGCAGAGAGAGGGGATGCTCAAGGACAGCAATCTGGCAGTTATGTTCCACCAGCTGCAGCTTACTGCCAGGTTTGCTCCAGTGGTAAGGAGGTAGGGAATGATGAGGTCACTGACTCCACGTGGGTGCCTGAACGGAGAGAGGAGGAGGAAGAGGCGGCACTTCTCCAACGAGGCAGGATGCCCTCCGGGGGCCAGCTTGAGGCCAGCACACCAACTGAATCACACCGCAGAGCTCCGCCTGTGCAGGGCGCTGCCTCTGCACGTTATTACAAAAGTTCTTTGGTGTGGGCCTTTTTTGAGACGAGTGCATCAGATCGCACCACTGCTATTTGCAACATATGTCTCAAGCGTATCTCGCGTGGCCAAAACATCAGCCGCTTGGGCACCACAAGCATGACCAGACATATGTTGACCTGCCATGCAGCTCGTTGGCAGGCGCACATTAAAGACCCACACCAAAAAACAAAGCGGACCTCTCCTTGCTCCTCATCAGCTGGGATCTCCAACCCCACTATACCTTCAGTCCTCTCTGAAAGCTGCACTGAGAGGAATGAAGGTGTAGAATTAGGTGTGTCACAGCCAAGTACTTGCGGGCACTCTGCTAGCAGTACACCGACGTCCGATTATACCAGGCAAATTTCCGTGCTCAAGCTGCTGGACCGTCATAAGAAGTTTACTCCCAGCCATCCACATGCATCCACCATTGAATATAAATATAGTATTCCCGCGCTACAACAGAGAATAGTGATATACAGTATGTGGGGTGCAGCGAACACCGAAAGGGTTAAAAACAAAAACCCAAATAAGGAGAAATGGAAAAAATAAATGTGTGGTGTCGCGCTCCTAAAATGGTATCAGTATAGATACTGCATACAATGGCTGTATGTGTCAAAACAGCGGACAAGGGATGGTATGCAGGTTTAAGGTGACTGTGTGCAACTCTGGCTAAACCATCAATAAAACAGTCAAATATATAAAATAAAATACGCTAATATCAGTTAAAAGGCAACAATCAATAAGAGAGAGTACATAAAATGTATACGTATATAAATATATATATAAAGTGACTAATGTGCAAAAAACCATAGTAAAAACACACTAAAGTGCATAGATAAACTAATGTGCAAAACGCATAAACGAATAAATACAGTGACTGGAATAAATACAATCACTAGATGGCGGTGGAGATAAAGTATTAATGAAGTGATAGTGAGTGGTTCAGGTTGGTATAAATAACAGAAAACTATATACCAAGGAGGGGATAGGGGGGGGGGGATGAAAACCAATAAAGTGTTGGTGAATACGCTAGCAGCAAAAGGTCGGTGATAGTGCTAGTGATAGCAATAAATGTGAACAAAAATTGGCAACAAAAAGAGAGGTGATCAAAATAATAAGGATTGCAATGTGATTAAAGATCAACATATACAAAACAATAGAATGACAGTCCATAAGGCATAGGGTTCTATGAACAGCGCGAAGCTGGTAATGACAGGTATGATCCAATCTGGGCTACACTCTGGTGCCAAGTGACAAGTGGAGGTGGGTGATAGTGATTGAGCTTGCCCAGGGTGATGACAGTGCTGGGGTCTTCGGTGCTGGTGACACCCGTAGGTGTACTCCCTAATTACCTTTATACTGCAAGGTATGCAGCATGTAAGTGGATGCCAGGAGGGTGGGCTCTCTCTGGGGGGTACTTCAGTGGTCTCTCTGGGGGATGTTGCTCAAGGGGTCTCTATGTTGGTCCTCCTCTCCTGTCCGGGATGTATGGAACCTATACAGTGGTTGCTACCTGGTGCTCAGGACCAAGTTCCGCTCAGCATGTACCAGGGTATAGTGGGTGAGGGGGAGGAGAGAGTAACAAAAGGACTCGTATAGTGTAGTAATCTTGGAAAAACAGTGAATGAGCTTTAATGTTTAAAAAGGTTACTCACATAGACAATGGACATACAATGTGCATTCAAAACGAGCGCCGAGCTCGTAGCCAGTGCGTCACTTCCGGGGTCCGTATCCTACGCGTGTCGTCACCGTCACGTGACTTCATCTGGGATAATGTGAGGACCATAGGAAGTGTCTTTAAATAGGGGCGCTTAGAGAATAGCGGTCAGCCATTTTGTTGTAGAGTCCCTATGTCTAGAATGGAGCGGCCATATTCTAAGGGATAGGCTACAACCGCGGCCATGCTTTTGTAGATTTTAGAAGACACTGGTAATGAAAAACTCGCTTTGCTGTTAGCCAAACTGAAAAAATAAATAAAGGGAAACGTAGGGCTAGAGATATAATTTTGATAAAAACAAAGCACAAATGTGGTTAAGATCATGTGTACACAGCGGGGCTGTGTATAACCCGGCTAAAAACACCTGGGGTTATAAAAATAAAATAAAAATAAAAATAGATGCACTCAGTAGATACGGGGTATTGGAACACAGTTTAATGTGTATGTATAGGGAGAAGAGAGTGCATAAAGTTATATACTCATTATACAAAGTATAAGAGATATATAGAGCATGGGGATAGTCCTGATGATTAAAGGGAGATATGTTTATATAAAAGATATTTTTAAAAGTATAAAAACTTGCAAAAAACCTTATATATGTGTACATTACTGGTGACCAGAGTAAATGGTATGATAAAATAAAATAAAACAAGGGAGTGACCCAGGTGGGTATATAGAAATATATTGCATGGTATATTGGAAAATTCTTTTTAAAATTAATAAAATGATCTCTAATAAAAAATGTATATTGCGAACGATAAAAGGGTGGAGAATAATATATGTGATTATATCGGACTCCGGAAATGATGTCAGGCAAAGAGTTAATATACCAAAAATAGGAGCTGGCATATAATATCAATTAATAACAGCATAAAATGTCAGTTAATAACAGCATAAAAATCGCATGATAACTTTGGGTGAGGATAGATAAGACTGTTAGAAGACACTGGTTTGCTATATAATGAATAGAGGAAAGGCATGCAGTGGTAATAAGATCACATGGTAGCCTAAAACGTGGTGAGTATTTGGACATAAAAACGCATAGTGACTGTAAGTGACACTAAAAATGTTAAAAGTCGCTTATAAAACAATTGAGGTCAAATTCGATATTTAAACCGTGTGGCGTGGCGGTGTCTAAGATAAATATCCACTTAGACTCAATCTGACTGAGGGTACGGACCTTATGGCCGCCTCGCCAGTGCCTTTTATACGGTTCAATACCCCAAAATTTGAGGTGTTTAGGATCTCTGTTGTGATGTGTGGTGAAGGGTTTGGAAACACTGTGCTTATCAAAGCCCTTCAGAATGTTTTGTATGTGTTCTTTTATTCTCACTCTCAGGGGTCTTTTTGTTCTTCCGATGTACTGGAGGCCGCAGCTACATTCCAGCACGTATACGGCGCCTTCAGTATTGCAGCAAATAAAGTCTGCGACTTCATAGGATTTGCCAGTGCTAGTAGATTTGAAATTGAATACTTTTTCGGCTGGTTGTTTAGCCTTAGTGCATGCGAAGCATCTTTTGCATGGATAGAATCCTTTGCCGGTGAAAAACGTGTAGCCAATTTTCGGTGGGTCCGGGATGTTCTTCACTAATTTATCTCTAAGGGTTGGAGCTCTTTTGTACACGAACTTCGGTTTTTCTGGGAGTAGTGATCCTAAGTGTGGATCACTTCTTAAGATATGCCAGTGGTTCTTAATTATTTTCTCAACCGCTTTGTGTTGGGCATTGTAGTCCATGATGATTGGTAACCCACTAATTTTGGAGTCATTTTTTGGTTTATCTTTGATCAACTCAATTCTATTCATTTTTTCTACTTCTTCTATTTTGGCATTGATGTCCTGTTTGTTATAGCCTTTGTCGATGAATCTGTCGCCTATTTTATTGGCCTGGGAAATAAAGTCGGTATCTTGTGTACAATTCCTGCGCAAACGCATCAGCTGTCCTTTCGGGATATTGCAAAGCCAGTTTCTGTGGTGGCAGCTGTCTATAGGTAGATAGCTGTTTTTATCCACATTTTTAAAGTGCGTTCTAGTGCATAGTGTGTTATTCTCTTGGGATATATCTAGATCCAGGAATGTTACACTTTCTGTGCTTATGTCCCATGTGAGTTTGATGTTTTTATCGTTCTTATTCAAATTTTCTAGAAATTGTACCAGTCTGGATTCGGCTCCTTTCCATAAAATAATAATATCATCGATATATCTTTTAAAAATGACAAGTTCAGTGGGGGTATCTTTAAAAACCATCTCGTCTTCCCATTTGGCCATAAAAAGGCTGGCTACACTGGGCGCAAACTTTGCGCCCATTGCAACGCCTGTCTTTTGAAAATAGTAGTTGCGGTCAAACCAAAAATAACTGTTCTTCAAACAAAAATCTAAACACTTCACTAAATATTTACGTTGGAAGCATGGAAGTCTCGTATAATTTCTTAAACCCCATTTAGTGGCATCACAGGCTTGGTGATGAAAAATTATAGTATAAAGTGAGGATACATCCGCAGTGGCAAGGATCCATGGGCCTCCATTTTTTGGTAAGTCTTCTATTATCTGCAGGATCTGTTTTGTGTCTCTTAAGTATGCTCGTGTATTTTTCACTGCTGGTTGTAGATAATTGTCAATATATTGACCCATTCTAGAGGTAAGAGAATCGATCCCATTTACTATGGGTCTAGGTGGGGGGTTAATCTTGTCCTTATGTAGTTTTGGCAGTGAATAAATAATGGGTGTGCGGCATGCATCTGGAATAAGGAATTTGGCCTCCTGCTTATTTAAAATATTCTTCTTTAGTCCCAAGTGGACTACTAGTTCCAATTCTTTTCTGCATTTAAAAATGGGGTTACTTGGAAGTTTTCTGTACGTGTCATCATCCTTTAGTAAGTTTACCATACAGTCATTATATTGTTTTTTTGACAAAATCACGATCCCCCCTCCCTTGTCCGCGGGGCGGATCACTATGTCTTTCCTTTTCGTGAGTTGCCTAATGCCACTTTTGATAAACTTGGGTTCTTCTTGTTTCTTAATTTTCAATGTCTTAAGATCTTCTAAAACCACTTTTTTAAAAACATCAACGAATTTGTTATTACTAATCTGGGGGTTAAAAACTGATTTGTTCCTCAGTGTGCTATGTACGGTCTCGTTATCTGTTCTCAGTGTTTTAGGTTTAAATGGATTGCTTGCAATATATTTTTTGATATTCACACTTCTTATGTATTTTTGTATCCCTATATAAGTTTGGAATTTGTCGAGGTTTTTTGTTGGTGCGTATTTCAAACCATTGAATGCTAGCTTGGCTAAATTGCTAGCACTTCAACTTCTGCCTTTTCAGTTGGTAGACTCTGCCCCCTTCCGTGACTTTGTTCAATGTGCGGTTCCTCAGTGGCAGGTTCCCAAACACCACTTTTTCTCACGGAAGGCGAATCCGGCTCTCTACCGGCATGTGGAAGGCAATATCCATGCCTCGCTGGACAGGACGGTCAGGGGTAAGGTGCATATTGCTGCTGACTCATGGTCCAGCAGGCATGGACAGGGACGTTACCTGTCTTTCACGGCCCATTGGGTCACTCTTTTGGCAGCTGGGAAGGATGCAGGACAAGGTGCAGTAGTGTTGGAGGTTGTTCCGCCACCACGCCTCCAAAATGCTACTATTGGTTGTGACACACCTCTCTCCTCCACCCCCTCCTCTTCTTCTTTCTCCATGGCCTCTTCGAGTGCTCTGTCCTCGGAACCAGCGGTGCTCCGTAGGCGTCCAAGGGGCTACGCAAGTAAAAAAAGATGCCATGCCGTGCTTGCGCTGGTGTGTTTGGGTGACAAGAGCCACACTGGGACAGAGGTTCTGTCAGCTCTGCAGGGGCAGGCCGAGAGGTGGTTGATGCCACCCTGGCTTAAGCCAGGAATGGTGGTTTGTGACAATGGCAGCAACCTCCTCTCTGCCCTGCGACAGGGACAGCTGACCCATGTGCCCTGTATGGCTCACGTCCTTAACCTGGTGGTGCAGCGGGTCTTGGGCAGGTACCCAGGCTTACAGGATGTCCTGAGGCAGGCCAGGAAAGTCTGTGTGCATTTCCGCCAATCATATAATGCCAGTGCTCAGCTGGCTGAGCTGCAAAAGGAGTTGAACCTGCCCAAGAACCGCCTTATATGTGACATGCCCACCAGGTGGAACTCAACGTTGGCCATGCTGCAGCGACTGCACACGCAGCAGAGGGCCATCAATGAGTACCTGTGCGACTACGGCACCAGGACAGGGTCAGGGGAGCTCTGATTTTTTTCCCCACGCCAGTGGAGCATGATCAGGGATGCATGCACTGTCCTGTCACCATTTGAGGAGGCCATGAGGATGATGAGCAGTGACAGTGCATGCATCAGTGACACTGTACCTCTTGTTCACCTGTTGGAGCATACGCTGCATGGAATAATGGACAGGGCACTTTAGGCAGAACAGAGGCAGGAAGAGGAGGACTTCCTTGCCTCTCAAGGCCCCCCTTTATCCAGACAGTGTTCCTTCTCTCCCACCCATCACACAGGAAGAGGAGGAGGAGGAGGAGGATTGTGTGAGCATGGAGGTGGAGCCTGGCACTCAGCATCAGCAGCAGCAGTCTTTTAGGGATGATTTAGAGTCCCAAGAAACCAGTGGACTTGTACGTAGCTGGGAGGAGGTGGGATCATGTCGTCCTCAGTGACCCAGAAGACTCCGGACCGAATGCCTCAGCTAACCTACGTTGTATGGCCTCCCTGATCCTGCAAAGCCTGCGGAAGGATCCTCGTATTCTTCGGATCAAGGAGAGGGACCATTATGGCTGGCCACTCTCCTTGATCCACGGTACAAGGGTAAGGTTGCGGACCTTTTCTTGCCGTCGCAGAGGGAGCAGAGGATGAGACATCTCCGGGAGGCCTTGCAGAAAGGTCTGTGCAACGCATTCCCAGAAACTGGGAGGTTACAAACTCCTGGTCCTGGACGACGAGTTGCTGAGGCTTCGGTCAGTAGCAGAAGGAGCGGTGGGGAAGGTGGATGTCTGACTGATGCGTTCAGACAATTTTTTAGTCCGCAGCCCCAAGGTATGATCGGTTCCAGCAACCATCGCCAGCGCCTGATATACATGGTGCAGGAATACCTAGGGGCAAGGTCAGACTTGAACACCTTTCCCACCGAAAATACTCTGGCTTACTGGGTCTTGAGGATGGATCACTGGCCATAGCTTGCACAGTATGCAATTGAGCTACTGGCCTGTCCTGCATCCAGCGTTCTTTCCGAACGCACATTCAGTGCTGCTGGAGGCTTTGTCACCGATCACAGGGTGTGCCTGTCCACCGACTCGGTTGATCAACTGACTTTCATAAAGATGAATCAGTCTTGGATCACCACCAGCTGCTAGGCACCTGAAGCTGATATAACAGTACAGTATCTGTGAGGGGTTGCAGTGTTGTGGCACCAGTGCCTAAGGTCCAATTTTTCCGCCCCTGTTTAACAGGGGCGTGTAATTACAATTTTTTATGCAATGCTTTGCAACAGGTCTGATTGCTGTGCTCCAAGTACAGTATCTGTGAGGGGTTGCAGTGTTGTGGCACCAGCACCAGTGCCTAAGGCCCAAATTTTCAGCCCCTGTTTAACAGGGGCGTATAATTACAATTTTTTATTCAATGCTTCACAACAGGTCTAATTGCTGTGCTCCAAGTACAGTATCTGTGAGGGCTTACAGTGTTGTGGCAACACCGTCCACCACCACCACCACCACCACCAAAGGCCCAATTTTTCTGCCCCTGTTCAACAGGTGCATGCAATTACAAATCTTGATCTAATAATTCACAGCAGGGCCCATTCCTGTGCCCACCAAGAGTAACTGTAAGGGCTTACAGTGTTGTGGCAACACCAACATCTAATGGGGCAAATTTCTGCAGAGTATATACGGCAGGCCCCTACTTTCAAACATCCAACTTAGAAACGACTCCTACTTGCAAAACGGAAGGAGAAAACAGGAAGTGAGAGGAAATCTACCCCTAGGAAGGGAAATTCTATCCTGTTAAATTTAATTTGGGAAAAAGGTATCTCCTCTCTACTGATGCTTTTCACCAATCCTTATTTCAATAAAAACCCCACTTTTCCAAAAACATTTGTCATTGGGACGGAAAGTGAGGTGAAATGTTCTGAACAGGTGCACAGACAGCAAAACAAATGTTACAGGGGTGATAACCCTTCCCTATGTTCTCCAAAAAGCTTTAAAAATAGATTTTTTTAGATGGAGCTACACTTAAAAATGTACCTGTTCAAAATTACAAACAGATTCTACTTAAGAACAAACCTACAGTGGCTGTCTTGTTTGCACTGCCTGTATACTGCTGTTCAGAGTATATAGGGTTGTAGGTATAGGGTTTTATTTTGGGTGCGGGGTTCCCCTTAATATCCATACAAGACCCAAAGGGGCTGGTAATGGGCTGGGGTGGGGGGGTGATGGGGTAGCCATGCCATTTTTCTCAAAGATTTTCGTCCATATTGCCAGGACAAGACATGACATTAAAGCCGCAAGCAGTTTTAAATGGCTTATTTTTTTCCTTTACAAATGTCATTTTTTGCAGGGACAGTTCTAAACACGGGAAACACATGCCACTTCACAGGCATACTTTAGACACCCCCCAGGTACCATATTTAAAGGAATATTTCACTTTTTTTTTTTTTCACTTTATGCATCATTAAAATGACTGCTCCCGAAAAAACGTTCGTTTTTAAAACTTCTTTTTTGCATTGATACATGTCCCCTGGGGCAGGACCTGGGTCCCCAAACCTCTTTTATGACATTAACATGCATATTGGCCTTTATAATTAGCACTTTAGATTTCGAACGTTCGCGTCCATTGTAACTAATAGGGTTCGAATGTTCGAGCGAACTTTCGGTCCGTTCGCAGGTTCTCGTGTCAACCGAACCCGGGGGTGTTCGGCTCATCCCTACCCCCTGTCAACCCTTCCATTGGGGATTGGTCAGGGCCCTCAGATCACTCCAGATATCTCCTCCCAACTGCTTATGGAATCTTCTCCCAGTTTTCAGATAACAGAGGAAGTCACCAGAGAAGCTGCTGATGAGTCATCCAGCCTACCTGGGCCACTCACCCGACCCAGAAAAACACACAGGCTGCCAGCCAAGCCTGAAATTTACCTACACCAACATAAACAAAAATCCTATCACTAACACTCTAACAATGCTAAGGGGTGCTATAATTGTCTCGGTAGATACTCAGTATCTAAGCACAATTGTAGTCTGTTACTGTTGTGATGGTGTAGTCTCACTTTAATTTTACTTTTTTGAAATATGAAGGGATTGTGGGGGTTATTTACTAAAGGCAAATCCACTTTGCACTACAAGTGCAAAGTGCACTTGGAAGTGCAGTTGCTGTAGATCCGAGGGGGACATGAAAGGAAAAAACAGTATTTTAGCTTGCACATGATTAGATGATAAAATCAGCAGAGCTTCCCCTCATTTTAGATCTACCCCTCAGATTTACAGCGACTGCACTTCCAAGTGCACTTTGCACTTGTAGTTTGCACTTGTAGTGCAAAGTGGATTTGCCTTTCGTAAAAAAAAAACTGTGTTTCATTAACCACTTGCCGACCACCTCACGGCGATATACGCCGGCAGAATGGCACTGGCAGGCAAAGTAACGTACCGGTGCAGGAGTGATCCGTGCTGAGGGGGAGGCCACTCATTCATTGCCACCCCCTTGCAGTCGCTCCCGGCGAATGAAAAGCCTTCTCTGCTGCTGTAATGTAAACAGCAGCAGAGGAAGTCATGACATCTCTCCTCAAGGAGCCTTTTCGTTCCGGCTTCTGTGGAGAGAAGACGTCCAAAGTGAGTTGCACAACACTATACTTACAGTAGAACACCTAGGCACACATTTCACGCCCGACCACCCCCCTGCACCCCCTGTCACAGTGTCACCAATAGCAGTTTTTTTGTTTACTGTTTACTGCATTGGTGCATTGTGACTGCAAAAACTGTTAGGGCAGTTAGGGTTAGCCCCCTTTAGGTCTAGGAACCCCCACTAATAAAGGTTTAACCCCGTGGTCACCCCCCGTCGCCAGTGTCACTAAGCGATCGTTTTTCTGATCGCTGTATTAGTGTCACAGGTGACGCTAGTTAGGGAGGTAAATATTTAGGTTCACCGCAGCTTTTTATAGCGTCAGGCACCCCCATATACTACCTAATAAAGGTTTTAACCCCCCAATTAAACCAATAACCAGTGATCACCGTATAACTGTTAAGGGTGACGCTGGTCAGGTCAGGCCTGATCCCTGCGATCGCTAACAGTTTTTTTGGTAGCGTTTTGATACAGTCGCTAACAGCCTAGGAGCTTTTTTACCTGTGAGTCTCACTAGTGTACCACTAAATTTAGAGCCCAAAATGGCAAATCGAAGGTACACTAGTGAAGAGGCCTACAAGTTTCTGAGCATGACAGATAGTGAAGAGGAAGTCACTCATCTGTCAGATTCAGGCTCAGAATATGATCCTGTAGAGGACAGCGGCTCCATGACAGATAGCTATGCATGTATGCCTATCATTAGAAGTGAGTGGATGAAGGGAGGTATTCTAATGGTGGGCATACCCACCGATCAATCTCTTTTTTTCGTTCAGCCTGCAGGCTGCATGAAAAAAAAGATTACAATATATGGCCAACAAGGACCAGCAACGTACTGGCATGTTGCTGGATTTTTAGTGGTTATACCAGAATGATGCCTGCAGGTTTAGGTATCATCTTGGTATCATTCTTTTCAGCCAGCAGTCAGCTTTCATGTAAAAGCAATCCTAGTAGCTAATTAGCCTCTAGACTGCTTTTATAAGCAGTGGGAGGGAATGTCCCCCCCCCCCCACCGTCTTCCATGGTTTTCTCTGGCTCTCCTGTCCCAACAGGGAACCTGAGAATGCAGCCGTGATTCAGCCAGCTGACCATAGAGCTAATCAGAGACCAGAATGGCTCCAATCATCTCTATGGCCCAAACTGCTGGAACCGTTACAACAGTTCCATTAGAACTGTTACAGTTACAAAAAAAAGAACCCAAAAAAATATATAAAATATAAAAAACAAAAATAGTTGTCGTTTTATTGTTCTTTCTCTTTCTATTCTCTCTCTATTCTCCTGCTCTTTTTTACTGTATTCTATTCTGCAATGTTTTATTGTTATTATGTTTTATCATGTTTGCTTTTCAGGTATGCAATTTTGTTATACTTTACTGTTTACTGTGTTTTATTGTTAACCATTTTTTTGTTTTTCAGGTACGCCATTCAGCTGCAGCGCGGATTTATTTATCTTGACAGCAACAGCTTTTGCTCCCACGATACATAAAGCCGGGACTCCAGTGCTGTCGGAGGTGATTTTACCAACACTGTTAAAAAAAAAAGAGCACATATGCTAAAGCATGGGGGCAGCAGGGACGGAGGAGCAATTTGCTCCTACCTTTTTCGGGAGGATGCCCCCATGCTTCGGCATATATATATTTTAGGTACAGATTGCGTTAAAAAATTTGTTATTTTTTACTATGTTTGTTTTTTTTGGATTTGCTTTGCAGGTATGGTAAGTCTTACTGTTATACTGTAATGTTACTTTTGCTTTATTGTTAACCATCATTTGTTTGCAGGTACGCCATTCAGTTGCAGCGTGGTTTTATTTATCTTGACAGCAACAGTGTTTGCTCCCACGATACATAAAGCCGTGACTTCAGCGCTGTAGGAGGTGATTTCACCACCACAGTTTTAAAAAAGAGCATATATGCCGAAGCATGGGGCAGCAGGGGCGGAGGAGCGATTTGCTCCTACCTTTTGCGGGAGGATGCCCCCATGCTTCTGAATATATATAAACGGTGCATGTATGCCCATCATTAGAAGTGGGTGGATGAAGGGAGGTATTCTAATGGTGGGCATACCCACCGATCAATATCTTTTTTTCGTTCAGCCCACAGGCTGCATGAAAAAAAGATTACAATATATAGCCAACAAGGACCAGAAATGTACTGGTATGTTGCTGGACTTTGAGTGGTTATTCCAGAATGATGCCTGCAGGTTTAGGTATCATCTTGGTATCATTCTTTTCAGCCAGCGGTCGGCTTTCAGACCAGAATGGCTCCAATTATCTCTATGAATGAATGAATGACTTGTATATGACCTAAGAAACCGGAAGCTACGAGTATTTTATGACTTCGATTTCGCCGGATGTAAACAGCGCCATTGGGAAATTGGGAAAGCATTTTATCACACCAATCTTGGTGTGGTCAGATGCTTTGCGGGCAGTAGACATGTGCGATTCGTTTCGTATGAATTCGTAATTCGTACGAATTTTTCGAAATTCGTACGAATTTACGAATCTGTAGTACGAATTTTTTTTTTTACGAATTCCGTACGGAATACGAAATTCCGTTTACAAATTTCGTCGCCGAATGATTCGAATGAATTCGAATGAATTCGAATGGATTCGAATGAATTCGAATGACAAAGTGTAATTTTTGCAGGAAAAATTCCGTTTACGAATTTCAGCTCCAAATTATTTGAATCCAACTACCAATATCAAATTTCAACTAATTCAAACGAAATTATTATAGCAGATATAACGAATGAATTCGAATGCATTCGAAAGTTTCATTTTTGCAGAAAAAAAAGCTATTTAAAAAACATTCATTGATATAAAAAAAAAAAAGCGTAGGGGTCCCCCCAAATTCAATAACCAGGCCCTCCAGGTCTGGTATGGATATTAAGGGGAACCCCGGCCAAAAAAAAAAAAAAAATGGCGTGGGGTCCCCCTCAAAATCCATACCAGACCCTTTATCCGAGCACGCAACCTGGCAGGCCGCAGGAAAGGAGGGGGGGACGAGAGCGGCCCCCCTCCCGCCTGAACCGTACCAGGCCACATGCCCTCAACATTGGGAGGGTGCTTTGGGGTCCCCCCAAAGCACCTTGTCCCCATGTTGATGAGGACAAGGGCCTCTTCCCCCACAACCCTGGCCGGTGGTTGTGGGGGTCTGCGGGCGGGGGGCTTATCGGAATCTGGAAGCCCCCTTTAACAAGGGGACCCCCAGATCCCGGCCCCCCCCCTGTGTGAAATGGTAAGGGGGTACTAAGGTACCCCTACCATTTCACCAAAAAAGTGGCAAAAATGGTAAAAATGACAGGAGACGGTCTTTGACAATTTCCTTTATTAAAATCTTCTTTCTTCTTTCTTCTGGTCTTCCTTTCTTCATCTTCTCCTTCCGTCATCTTCTTCCATCTTTTTCTTCCTTCGATTCGCTTCTTCTTCCTCCGGTCTTCTCGTCCGGCGTCGTCCTTCTCGTCCGGCATCGGCGTCTCTTCTCGCAGGCCGCTCCTCGCAATGGGAGGCTCCCGCTCTGTGAGGCTCCGCTCCGGGTGACAGGTCTTTTATAACGAAGGCACCTGGTAACCCCGCCCCTCTGACGCATGGGGACATCATGTGGAATTCCCTATGGCTTTCCCCATGACGTCAGAGGGGGGGGCGGGGTCACCAGGTGCCTTCGTTATAAAAGACCTGTCAGCGGAGCCTCACAGAGCGGGAGCCTCCCATTGCGAGGAGCGGCCTGCGAGAAGAGACGCCGATGCCGGACGAGAAGGACGAGAAGACCGGAGGAAGAAGAAGCGAATCGAAGGAAGAAGAAGATGGAAGAAGATGACGGAAGGAGAAGATGAAGAAAGGAAGACCAGAAGAAAGATGAAAGAAGATTTTAATAAAGGAATTGTCAAAGACCGTCTCCTGTAATTTTTACCATTTTTGCCACTTTTTGGTGAAATGGTAGGGGTACTTTTGTACCCCCTTACCATTTCACACAGGGGGGGCCGGGATCTGGGGGTCCCCTTGTTTAAAGGGGGCTTCCAGATTCCGATAAGCCCCCCGCCCGCAGACCCACACAACCACCGGGCACGGTTGTGGGGAAGAGGCCCTTGTCCTCATCAACATGGGGACAAGGTGCTTTGGGGGTCTCAGACCCCCAAAGCACCCTCCCAATGTTGAGGGCATGTGTGGCCTGGTACGGTTCAGGCGGGAGGGGGGGCCGCTCTCATCCCCCCCTCCTTTCCTGCGGCCTGCCAGGTTGCGTGCTCGGATAAGGGTCTGGTATGGATTTTATGGGGGACCCCACGCCATTTTTTTTGGCTAGGGTTCCCCTTAAAAATCCATCCCAGACCTCAAGGGTCTGGTATGGATTTTGAGGGGGACCCTACGCCATTTTTTTTTTTTTTTTTGGCTGGGGTCCCCCTTAATATCCATCCCAGACCTGAAGGGCCTGGTTATTGAATTTGGGGGGACCCCTACGCATTTTTTTATCAATGACTTCAATGAATGACAGTTCTCTGTATTACGGATCCGACAATTCATTTGCCGGCAATAGCTGCGAGTGATTTTAAATAGTTTTTTTTTCCTGCAAAAATGACACTGCAGGAACAGTTCTCTATATTAGATATACTGAATCTCGAAGCATTCGAAGCATTCGAAGCATTCGAAGCATTCGTTATATCCGCTATTATAATTATAAGGAAACATGCCCCCCCTTCATAGACATACTATAGAGTATATAGTATATAGAAGGGGGCATGTTTCCCCGTGCTTACAACTGTCTCTGTACAATGTGTCATTTTTGCAGGAAAAAAAGACATTTAAAATCACTCGCGGCTAATTGCCGATTCCCGTAATACAGAGAACAATTCGAATGTTGTATTGTAACTAACAAATATCTAATTTCAACTAATATGAAAGAAATTATAATAGCGGATATAACGAATGCTTCGAATGCTTCGAGATTCAGTATATCTAATATAGAGAACTGTCCCTGCACAGTGTCATTTTTGCAGGAAAAAAAAAAACTATTTAAAATCACTTGCGGCTATTGCCGGCAAATGAATTGTCGGATCCGTAATACAGAGAACTGTCATTCATTGAAGTCATTGATAAAAAATGCGTAGGGGTCCCCCCAAATTCAATAACCAGGCCCTTCAGGTCTGGGATGGACATTAAGGGGGACCCCAGCCAAAAAAATAAAAAAAAAATGGCGTAGGGTCCCCCTCAAAATCCATACCAGACCCTTGAGGTCTGGGATGGATTTTAAGGGGAACCCCAGCCAAAAAAAATGGCGTGGGGTTCCCCATAAAATCCATACCAGACCCTTATCCGAGCACGCAACCTGGCAGGCCGCAGGAAAGGAGGGGGGGGATGAGAGCGGCCCCCCCTCCCGCCTGAACCGTACCAGGCCACATGCCCTCAACATTGGGAGGGTGCTTTGGGGGTCTGAGACCCCCAAGCACCTTGTCCCCATGTTGATGAGGACAAGGGCCTCATCCCCACAACCGTGCCGGTGGTTGTGGGGGTCTGCTGGCGGGGGGCTTATCGGAATCTGGAAGCCCCCTTTAACAAGGGGACCCCCAGATCCCACCCCCCCAGTGTGAAATGGTAAGGGGGTACAAAAGTACCCCTACCATTTCACAAAAAAAAAAGTGGCAAAAATTGTAAAAATGACAGGAGACGGTCTTTGACAATTCCTTATTAAAATCTTCTTTCTTCTTCATCCTTCGGTTTCTTCATCTTCTCCTTCCGTCATCTTCTTCCATCTTCTTCTTCCTTCGATTCGCTTCTTCTTGCTCCGGTCTTCTCGTCCTTCTCGTCCGGCATCGGCGTCTCTTCTCGCAGGCCGCTCCTCGCAATGGGAGGCTCCCGCTCTGTGAGGCTCCGCTCCGCTGACAGGTCTTTTATAACGAAGGCACCTGGTGACCCGCCCCCCCTCTGACGTCATGGGGAAAGCCATAGGGAATTCCACATGACGTCCCCATGCGTCAGAGGGGGCGGGGTTACCAGGTGCCTTCGTTATAAAAGACCTGTCACCCGGAGCGGAGCCTCACAGAGCGGGAGCCTCCCATTGCGAGGAGCGGCCTGCGAGAAGAGACGCCGATGCCGGACGAGAAGGACGACGCCGGACGAGAAGGACGAGAAGACCGGAGGAAGAAGAAGCGAATCGAAGGAAGAAGACGATGGAAGAAGATGACGGAAGGAGAAGATGAAGAAAGGAAGACCAGAAGAAAGAAGAAAGAAGATTTTAATAAAGGAATTGTCAAAGACCGTCTCCTGTCATTTTTACCATTTTTGTCACCTTTTTTGGTGAAATGGTAGGGGTACTTTTGTACCCCCTTACCATTTCACACAGGGGGGGGGCGGGATCTGGGGGTTCCCCTTGTTAAAGGGGGCTTCCAGATTTCCGATAAGCCCCCCGCCCGCAGACCCCCACAACCCTCATCAACATGGGGACAAGGTGCTTTGGGGGGGACCCCAAAGCACCCTCCCAATGTTGAGAGCATGTGGCCTGGTACGGTTCAGGCGGGAGGGGGGGGCGCTCTCGTCCCCCCTCCTTTCCTGCGGCCTGCCAGGTTGCGTGCTCGGATAAAGGGTCTGGTATGGATTTTGAGGGGGACCCCACGCCATTTTTTTTTTTTGGCCGGGGTTCCCCTTAAAAATCCATCCCAGACCTGAAGGGTCTGGTATGGATATTTGGGGGGGGACCCACGCCATTTTTTTTTTTTGGCTGGGGTCCCCTTAATATCCATACCAGACCTGAAAGGGCCTGGTTATTGAATTTGGGGGGACCCCTACGCTTTTTTTTTTTTTCTGCAAAAATGAGACTTTGTAATTCGAATTCATTCGAATTCATTCGTTATATCTGCTATAATAATTTCGTTCAAATTAGTTGAAATTCGATATTGGTAGTTGGATTACTAACGATTCGTAACTATTCGTAACGATTCGTAACGATTCGTAACGATTCGTAACTTGAAATTGAAATTCGATATTTGTAGTTGGATTCGAATGTGTTCTCTGTGTTATGAGAACCAACAATTCATTAGCCGCGTTACGTAACGATTCGTAACTTTACTAACGATTCGGAAAAAAAAATTACGATTCGTACGAATTTCGTATTTCGTACGAATTCGAACGGAATTTCGTACACGAAGTACGAATTACGAATTTTTTTATATACGAAACGGGACGAAACGAAACGAAACTAATTTTTTGACAGTTCCCATGTCTAGCGGGCAGAGGAGAGATCTAGGGTTTAATAGACCACAATTTTTTCAAAAAAGAGTACCCGTCACTACCTATTGCTATCATAAGGGATATTTACATTCCCTGAGATAACAATGAAAATGATAAAAAAAAAAAAATTAAAGGAACGGTTTAAAAATAAGATAAAAAAGCAAAAAAAAATAAAGCACCCCTGTCCCCCCCTGCTCTCGCTCAAAGGCGAACGCAATCGTCGGTCTGGCGTCAAGTGTAAAGTGGTAACCTGTAAAGGCTTTTAAAGCTTTTTAAAATGTATGCAGTTTGTCGCCCCTGCGCGTTTGTGCACAATTTTAAAGCATGTCGGGTTTGGTATCCATGTACTTGGCCTAAGATCATCTTTTTATATTTCATCAAACATTTGGGCAAAATAGTGTGTTTTAGTGCATTAAAATTTCAAAAATGCGTTTTTTCTCCAAAAAATGCGTTTGAAAAATCGCTTCGCAAATACTGTGTGAAAAAAAATGAAACACCCACCATTTTAATCTGTAGGGCCTTTGCTTAAAAAAAATATATATAATGTTTGGGGGTTCAAAGTAATTTTCTTGCAAAAAATATATTTTTTTTTCATTGTAAACAAAAAGTGTCAGAAAGGGCTATGTGGTTAGAAGAGTGGGTGATGTGTGACTTAAGCTTCTAAATGTTGCGCAATATCGAAAGTAGCTATTTGCTGAGAGATATGGTGAGTATTTTGCAGACATCACTTTTTGTCACAAAGTTTTGAAAATTTAAAAAATAAAAAAATGTTCTTGTCTTTCTTCATTTTCAAAAACAAATAAGAGCTGCAAAATACTCACTATGCCTCTCAGCAAATAATTTGGGGTGTCTACTTTCCAAAATGGGGGTCATTTGGGGGGGGGGGGGGGTTTGTGCTATCTTGGCTTTTTTATGGCCTTCGAAACTGTGAAAGGTAGTGAGGGGTGATTTTAAAAATGTACGCCCTTAGATATCCTGAAGGTATTGGTTTTCGGGGCCCCGTAAGCGGCTAGGCTCCCAAAAAGTCCCATACATGTGGTATCCCCATACTCAGAAGCAGCTAAATGTATTTTGGGGTGCAATTCCACATATAACCATGCAATGTGTGAGCAAAATATCATTTAGTGACAACTTTTTGTAATTTAAAAAAAAAAAAAAAATAATATTCAATGGGCTCAACATGCCTCTCAGCAGTACTTTCCAAAATGGGGTCATTTGGGGTTGGGGGGGGGGGGGGGGGGGTGGGGGGGGGGGTTGTACTGCCCTGCCATTTTAGCACCTCAAACAATGAGATAGGCAGTCATAAACTAAAAGTTGTGTAAATTCCAGAAAATGTACCCTAGTTTGTAGACGCTATAACTTTTGCGCAAACTAATAAATATACGCTTATTGACTATTTTTTACCGAAGACATGTGGCTGAATACATTTTTAAATTGAGTTTATTGGATTTTTGTTATAACAATAAGTAGAAAATATAATTTTTTTTCCAAATTTTCGGTCTTTTTCCGTTTGGAGCGCAAAAAATAAAAACTGCAGATGTGATCAAATACCATCAAAATAAAGCTCTATTTGTGGGGAAAAAAGGGACGCAAATGTCGTTTGGGTACAGGATTGCATGACCGCGCAATTAACAGTTAAAGCGACACAGTGCCAAATTGTAAAAAGTGCTCTGGTCAGGAAAGGGGGTAAATCCTTCCGGGGCTGAAGTGGTTAAATGTTTTATTTGTTTTATGTGTGCACAAAAAGCAGACCGAATAAAATGTAAAGTCAAATTGTCAGTTATCTTGCGCATAGCGCCTTCACTGTAGCTGATGAAGCCAAATAAAAAAAAATGAATTGATAGCTAAAAAAGAAAAAAAAAGTCTTGATTAAACTTCCCAGATCCTAATGAAAAAGGTTGGATGTGTTTTTTTACACTTGAACGAACTGCTTAAATTGATTCTAAATGTTGAAAGTGTTGTGCATGCATGAATGTAAAAAAAAACTTCAGTATGCAGCTTTCCCCCCACCCAGCCCTCCTAATGCTTACAAGAACCTGATCTCGATCCAGCAATGTGCACGAGAGGAAAGGCTCTCTTGGCTCTCTTTCTCTTCTAATTGGCTCAGACCCAGCAATGGGATCCATTGGCTTCTGTTGCTGTCAATCACAGCCAGGGAGTAGGGAGGTAGGGCCAGCATACTTGTGCAAACAAGATTACTCAGAATTTTTGCAGTCACAAACTTGTGATGCAAATAATCTAATCTCTGTCTGCATAGATCCAGCTTAACTATACCTTATATCAGCTGAGTAGGGATGGGCCCGGTGCTCGATGCGAACCCACGTTCGCATCGAGCACCGGGTGTTCGCTCGCTCGGCGAGCCCAGAACTATTTGGGCCGTTCGCATCACATTCGTGTGATGCGAGCGGCCCCACAATGCTTTGCGGCCGGCGCGGCCGGCGCAGTGCATTGCTGGCTGATGATTGGCCAAACATGCACTGTGACCCCGCATGCTTGGCCAATCACAGCGCCGGAAACTCGGAGAGCAATAATTGGCTACAGGCAGGACGCTTGTAGCCAATTAAAGCTCAGGGGCTTTAGTACACGCCCCACCATTTAAAAGGCCGCCACGCCGTCGGCGCCGGTCACATGAGTTCCGGCTTTAGGAGAGATCAGGCTGATTCTGTGTCTTTGCTTGATTCATTGCTACAGAAAGATTTGCTCTTCTTTGCTAAACCATAGGCTATTTATTTGCTAAACCATTGCTACCTGTCATTGATCGTCCATTGCTGCTGGTTAGTGTGTTATTAGCTGCTGCTGGGGATTAGTCTGGTGCGTGTTTTACTGTTAGTACAGTATTTCAGTAGTACCAACCGCAGTGCTGTTAGCACAGCATTGCACCCCAAAAGCACCCATAGGACTTCTAGTGTGTTAGTGGCAGCAAACAGAGCTCC
Source organism: Lithobates sylvaticus (assembly GCA_028564925.1). Taxonomy (NCBI): domain Eukaryota; kingdom Metazoa; phylum Chordata; class Amphibia; order Anura; family Ranidae; genus Lithobates; species Lithobates sylvaticus. Next base: position 72,040,458 of record CM053034.1, on the reverse strand, counting down.
TATATTTTCTTCCCAGAAGCACCCATAGGACTTCTAGTGTGTTAGTGGCATCACACAGAGCTCCCATATTTTCTTCCCAGAAGCACCATAGGACTTCTAGTGTGTTAGTGGCATCAAACAGAGCTCCCATATTTTCTTCCCAGAAGCACCCATAGGACTTCTAGTGTGTTAGTGGCATCACACAGAGCTCCCATATTTTCTTCCCAGAAGCACCCATAGGACTTCTAATGTGTTAGTGTCATCACACAGAGCTCCCATATTTTCTTCCCAGAAGCACCCATAGGACTTCTAGTGTGTTAGTGGCATCACACAGAGCTCCCATATTTTCTTCCCAGAAGCACCAATAGGACTTCTAGTGTTGTTAGTGGCATCACACAGAGCTACCATATTTTCTTCCCAGAAGCACCCATAGGACTTCTAGTGTGTTAGTGGCATCACACAGAGCTCCCATATTTTCTTCCCAGAAGCACCCATAGGACTTCTAGTATGTTAGTGGCATCACACAGAGCTCCCATATTTTCTTCCCAGAAACACCCATAGGACTTCTAGTGTGTTAGTGGCATCACACAGAGCTCCCATATTTTCTTCCCAGAAGCACCCATAGGACTTCTAGTGTGTTAGTGGCATCACACAGAGCTCCCACATTTTCTTCCCAGAAGCACCCATAGGACTTCTAGTGTGTTAGTGTCATCACACAGAGCTCCCATATTTTCTTCCAAGAAGCACCCATAGGACTTCTAGTGTGTTAGTGGCATCACACAGAGCTCCCATATTTTCTTCCCAAAAGCACCCATAGGACTTCTAGTGTGTTTAGTGGCATCACACAGAGCTCCCATATTTTCTTCCCAGAAGCACCCATAGGACTTCTAGTGTGTTAGTGGCATCACACAGAGCTCCCATATTTTCTTCCCAGAAGCACCCATAGGACTTCTAGTGTGTTAGTGGCATCACACAGAGCTCCCATATTTTCTTCCCAGAAGCACCCATAGGACTTCTAGTGTGTTAGTGGCATCACACAGAGCTCCCATATTTTCTTCCCAGAAGCACCCATAGGACTTCTAGTGTGTTAGTGGCATCACACAGAGCTCCCATATTTTCTTCCCAGAAGCACCCATAGGACTTCAATTGTGTGTTAGTGGCATCACACAGAGCTCCCATATTTTCTTCCCAGAAGCACCCATAGGACTTCTAGTGTGTTAGTGGCATCACACAGAGCTCCCATATTTTCTTCCCAGAAGCACCCATAGGACTTCTAGTGTGTTAGTGGCATCACACAGAGCTCCCATATGTTCTTCCCAGAAGCACCCATAGGACTTCTAGTGTGTTAGTGGCATCACACAGAGCTCCTATATTTTCTTCCCAGAAGCACCCATAGGACTTCAATTGTGTGTTAGTGGCATCACACAAAGCTCCTATATTTTCTTCCCAGAAGCACCCATAGGACTTCAATTGTGTGTTAGTGGCATCACACAGAGCTCCTATATTTTCTTCCCAGAAGCACCCATAGGACTTCTAGTGTGTTAGTGGCATCACACAGAGCTCCCATATTTTCTTCCCAGAAGCACCCACAGGACTTCTAGTGTGTTAGTGGCATCACACAGAGCTCCTATATTTTCTTTGCAGAAGCACCCATAGGACTTCTAGTGTGTTAGTGGCATCACACAGAGCTCCTATATTTTCTTCTCAGCAGCACCCACAGGACTTCTAGTGTGTTAGTGGCATCACACAGAGCTCCTATATTTTCTTCTCAGCAGCACCCACAGGACTTCTAGTGTGTTAGTGGCATCACACAGAGCTCCTATATTTTCTTCTCAGCAGCACCCACAGGACTTCTAGTGTGTTAGTGGCATCACACAGAGCTCCTATATTTTCTTCTCAGCAGAAGCACCCATAGGACTTCTAGTGTGTTAGTGGCATCACACAGAGCTCCCATATTTTCTTCCCAGAAGCACCCACAGGACTTCTAGTGTGTTAGTGGCATCACACAGAGCTCCTATATTTTCTTCTCAGCAGCACCCACAGGACTTCTAGTGTGTTAGTGGCATCACACAGAGCTCCTATATTTTCTTCGCAGAAGCACCCATAGGACTTCTAGTGTGTTAGTGGCATCACACAGAGCTCCTATATTTTCTTCTCAGCAGCACCCACAGGACTTCTAGTGTGTTAGTGGCATCACACAGAGCTCCTATATTTTCTTCGCAGAAGCACCCATAGGACTTCTAGTGTGTTAGTGGCATCACACAGAGCTCCTATATTTTCTTCTCAGCAGCACCCACAGGACTTCTAGTGTGTTAGTGGCATCACACAGAGCTCCTATATTTTCTTCGCAGAAGCACCCATAGGACTTCTAGTGTGTTAGTGGCATCACACAGAGCTCCTATATTTCTTCTCAGCAGCACCCACAGGACTTCTAGTGTGTTAGTGGCATCACACAGAGCTCCTATATTTTCTTCCCAGAAGCACCCATAGGACTTCTAGTGTGTTAGTGGCATCACACAGAGCTCCCATATTTTCTTCCCAGAAGCACCCATAGGACTTCTAGTGTGTTAGTGGCATCACACAGAGCTCCCATATTTTCTTCCCAGAAGCACCCATATGACTTCTAGTGTGTTAGTGGCATCACACAGAGCTCCCATATTTTCTTCCCAGAAGCACCCATAGGACTTCTAGTGTGTTAGTGGCATCACACAGAGCTCCCATATTTTCTTCCCAGAAGCACCCATAGGACTTCTAGTGTGTTAGTGGCATCACACAGAGCTCCCATATTTTCTTCCCAGAAGCACCCATAGGACTTCAATTGTGTGTTAGTGGCATCACACAGAGCTCCCATATTTTCTTCCCAGAAGCACCCATAGGACTTCTAGTGTGTTAGTGGCATCACACAGAGCTCCCATATTTTCTTCCCAGAAGCACCCATAGGACTTCTAGTGTGTTAGTGGCATCACACAGAGCTCCCATATGTTCTTCCCAGAAGCACCCATAGGACTTCTAGTGTGTTAGTGGCATCACACAGAGCTCCTATATTTTCTTCCCAGAAGCACCCATAGGACTTCAATTGTGTGTTAGTGGCATCACACAAAGCTCCTATATTTTCTTCCCAGAAGCACCCATAGGACTTCAATTGTGTGTTAGTGGCATCACACAGAGCTCCTTTATTTTCTTCCCAGAAGCACCCATAGGACTTCTAGTGTGTTAGTGGCATCACACAGAGCTCCCATATTTTCTTCCCAGAAGCACCCACAGGACTTCTAGTGTGTTAGTGGCATCACACAGAGCTCCTATATTTTCTTTGCAGAAGCACCCATAGGACTTCTAGTGTGTTAGTGGCATCACACAGAGCTCCTATATTTTCTTCTCAGCAGCACCCACAGGACTTCTAGTGTGTTAGTGGCATCACACAGAGCTCCTATATTTTCTTCTCAGCAGCACCCACAGGACTTCTAGTGTGTTAGTGGCATCACACAGAGCTCCTATATTTTCTTCTCAGCAGCACCCACAGGACTTCTAGTGTGTTAGTGGCATCACACAGAGCTCCTATATTTTCTTCTCAGCAGAAGCACCCATAGGACTTCTAGTGTGTTTAGTGGCATCACACAGAGCTCCCATATTTTCTTCCCAGAAGCACCCACAGGACTTCTAGTGTGTTAGTGGCATCACACAGAGCTCCTATATTTTCTTCTCAGCAGCACCCACAGGACTTCTAGTGTGTTAGTGGCATCACACAGAGCTCCTATATTTTCTTCGCAGAAGCACCCATAGGACTTCTAGTGTGTTAGTGGCATCACACAGAGCTCCTATATTTTCTTCTCAGCAGCACCCACAGGACTTCTAGTGTGTTAGTGGCATCACACAGAGCTCCTATATTTTCTTCGCAGAAGCACCCATAGGACTTCTAGTGTGTTAGTGGCATCACACAGAGCTCCTATATTTTCTTCTCAGCAGCACCCACAGGACTTCTAGTGTGTTAGTGGCATCACACAGAGCTCCTATATTTTCTTCGCAGAAGCACCCATAGGACTTCTAGTGTGTTAGTGGCATCACACAGAGCTCCTATATTTTTTCTTCTCAGCAGCACCCACAGGACTTCTAGTGTGTTAGTGGCATCACACAGAGCTCCTATATTTTCTTCCCAGAAGCACCCATAGGACTTCTAGTGTGTTAGTGGCATCACACAGAGCTCCCATATTTTCTTCCCAGAAGCACCCATAGGACTTCTAGTGTGTTAGTGTCATCACACAGAGCTCCCATATTTTCTTCCCAGAAGCACCCATAGGACTTCTAGTGTGTTAGTGGCATCACACAGAGCTCCCATATTTTCTTCCCAAAAGCACCCATAGGACTTCTAGTGTGTTAGTGGCATCACACAGAGCTCCCATATTTTCTTCCCAGAAGCACCCATAGGGACTTCTAGTGTGTTAGTGGCATCACACAGAGCTCCCATATTTTCTTCCCAGAAGCACCCATAGGACTTCTAGTGTGTTAGTGGCATCTCACAGAGCTCCCATATTTTCTTCCCAGAAGCACCCATAGGACTTCTAGTGTGTTAGTGGCATCACACAGAGCTCCCATGTTTTCTTCCCAGAAGCACCCATAGGACTTCTAGTGTGTTAGTGGCATCACAACAGAGCTCCTATATTTTTCTTCCCAGAAGCACCCATAGGACTTCAATTGTGTGTTAGTGGCATCACACAGAGCTCCCATATTTTCTTCCCAGAAGCACCCATAGGACTTCTAGTGTGTTAGTGGCATCACACAGAGCTCCCATATTTTCTTCCCAGAAGCACCCATAGGACTTCTAGTGTGTTAGTGGCATCACACAGAGCTCCCATATTTTCTTCCAGAAGCACCCATAGGACTTCTAGTGTGTTAGTGGCATCACACAGAGCTCCTATATTTTCTTCCCAGAAGCACCCATAGGACTTCAATTGTGTGTTAGTGGCATCACACAAAGCTCCTATATTTTCTTCCAGAAGCACCCATAGGACTTCAATTGTGTGTTAGTGGCATCACACAGAGCTCCTATATTTTCTTCCCAGAAGCACCCATAGGACTTCTAGTGTGTTAGTGGCATCACACAGAGCTCTCATATTTTCTTCCCAGAAGCACCCACAGGACTTCTAGTGTGTTAGTGGCATCACACAGAGCTCCTATATTTTCTTTGCAGAAGCACCCATAGGACTTCTAGTGTGTTAGTGGCATCACACAGAGCTCCTATATTTTCTTCTCAGCAGCACCCACAGGACTTCTAGTGTGTTAGTGGCATCACACAGAGCTCCTATATTTTCTTCTCAGCAGCACCCACAGGACTTCTAGTGTGTTAGTGGCATCACACAGAGCTCCTATATTTTCTTCTCAGCAGAAGCACCCATAGGACTTCTAGTGTGTTAGTGGCATCACACACAGAGCTCCCATATTTTCTTCCCAGAAGCACCCACAGGACTTCTAGTGTGTTAGTGGCATCACACAGAGCTCCTATATTTTCTTCTCAGCAGCACCCACAGGACTTCTAGTGTGTTAGTGGCATCACACAGAGCTCCTATATTTTCTTCGCAGAAGCACCCATAGGACTTCTAGTGTGTTAGTGGCATCACACAGAGCTCCTATATTTTCTTCTCAGCAGCACCCACAGGACTTCTAGTGTGTTAGTGGCATCACACAGAGCTCCTATATTTTCTTCGCAGAAGCACCCATAGGACTTCTAGTGTGTTAGTGGCATCACACAGAGCTCCTATATTTTCTTCTCAGCAGCACCCACAGGAATTCTAGTGTGTTAGTGGCATCACACAGAGCTCCTATATTTTCTTTGCAGAAGCACCCATAGGACTTCTAGAGTGTTTTTTTTTTTTAATACTACCTTTTATTTTTTATACATTAAAAAGGATTACACCTTTGTGTCAGAAAATGAGATAAAGAGAATAGAGCTTTTGTGGTCACATTATACAGTTTACTCCTTAACTATACTAATGCCACCTGCTGTCCTATTTATCGCTGCTGGCTACCTTTACCCCCCTAGTCTACACCCTCCCTCCCACCCCAAGTTGAGAGTTATTTTCCCGTGTTGGTATCCTATGATAGCCATATCCTTTATATGGAAAGAAGCAAACCAAAAAAAGGGAAAAGCAAAAACAAAAGAGCAAAAGAGAAGAAGAAAGAAAAAAAAAAAAAAAAAAAGGAACAGGAGGGGGGTGAAAGACACGTCTCATCGAAAAATAAAAGAGAGAGTATTATATCCCCCAGTTTTCTCATTCTGATATATTTTCAATCCAAGGACCCCAGAGCTTCTGAAATTTTTTGTGGTTACCCTGTTTAATAAAGTATACTCTCTCATTCCCAATTATTGAATTCATGTTTCTCAGCCAGTTCTCCGATGTCGGGGGAAACCGGGACTGCCAATGTTGAGCGATGAGCTTTCTGGCCTGGAATAAAGCCCTTAAAACCGAGTCGACGACATCATTTGAGGCAGAACCTTGTTCAAACAGACCCAAGAGACATATTCTAGCCGTTGCCTGTAGATCCAGATCCACTACTTTATTGATTTCTTCAATTATATTAGTCCAATATCTAAAGAGCTTTGGGCATTTCCAAAGCATATGTATAAAGTCTCCAGTTAGTCCACATCTGGGGCAGTGATCATTTTCCCGCCATCCCAATCTAAGCATTTTTTTTGGGGTATAATATACTCGGTATAAGAAATAGAGATGCGATATTTTATGTGAGGGGGAAATTGAAACCCGCTTTACTTGGCCTAGGACCCGATCCCATTCCGCTGGGGAAAAAGGGCCAACCTCTCTCTCCCATATTAGCCTAGTCTTGCTTGGTCCACTTTGATCCATATTTTTTTCCCCCAGCTTGGCATATAGCCCAGAGATTGCCCCCTTCGATGATTCTGACAGCACCATTTGTGACAAAATAGTAATTTGTGTCCAATTAGGAATCTGTTGTCCAAATTGCGTCTGGGCTGCGTGCCTCACCTGGAGAAATTTATAAAATGTTTTATTAGGTAGGGAAAAGTCCTGCTTTAACTCAGCAAATGATTTCATATTGTCGCCGGTAAAAAGTTGACTTACCCGCGTGAGGCCCCGATTCACCCATTCCCGGGGCACCTTGATTTTAGCTAGTTCTTGTAAATTGTTGTTGTTCCATAGGGGAGCTAGATCTGATATGCCCTGATACCCTAAGATCGTCTTTGCTGTTCGCCAGGTCTTTATTACTAACTTTGCCGTTGGACAACATATAGCAAAGGAGTTAGCCTCGAGTGCTTCTAAAAGTGTGTCATGTGGGCATCCTATCAGCATCAGGTTTGGGGCTATTCCCCTAGATGAACCTCTCCCTGCTAGATGCTGTAGCTGGGACGCCAAAAAATACCGTCTAGGGTGTGGGACCGTCAATCCCCCCCCCTCAAAGGGTAACTGGAGTGTGGACAGTGCAATCCTAGGCTGTCCCTTTTTCCAGATCAGGTCCCTAAAAAGATAATCTATTCTTTTAAACCATTTCTGTCCAATCCACACAGGTGCATTATGAAGGAAGTATAGAATCTGGGGGAGCCAAATCATTTTAATGAGATTACAGCGTCCAGCAACCGATAGAGGGAGACGGCCCCACACCTCGGACTTGTGTTTCAACTTTATTAGTAACGGGGCAAGATTATTTTCAAGGTACATACTTGTATCTCTGGAAATTCAGATCCCGAGGTACTTCATATTATCAACTATATTAAGGGCAATTTCATGTGGCCTTATGTCTAGTGAAATTGGATCTATTGGGAGAAGGGCCGATTTTTCCCAGTTAATAGTTAACCCGGATATCTTACCAAAATCTCCCACCATTTGCATTGCTGCTTTGAGCGAAGTTTGGGCATCTGCCAAGTAGAACAAGACGTCGTCTGCAAATAATGCTAACTTCTCTTCAAATACGCCCCTCTTAAAGCCTTGTATGTCCCCATTGGCCCTTACTGCGATAGCCAATGGCTCTATAGCCAAAGAAAAAAGAAGAGGGGACAGGGGGCACCCCTGTCTCGTTCCTCTTTCCAATTTAAATAAGTCTGAATATTCACTATTTATTTTTAGTTTTGCTCTAGGTTTTGTGTAAAGTAGTCTCACCCACTTGATAAAGTTTGGTCCAAAACCAAACCTTTCCAAGGTTTTAAAGAGAAAAGCCCATTCGAGGCTATCAAATGCCTTAGCTGCATCCAATGCCATAATGGCTCTTGAACCTGTATTGTCTATTGGTAGTTGTATATTCAAGTAGGTCCTGCGGATATTGATGCTAGTTGATCTCGTCGGGATGAACCCGGACTGGTCCGAGTGAACAAGATTATGTATACAAGTATTCAATCGGGCAGCCAAGACCTTGGCCAAGATTTTAACATCTGTACACAGTAAGGAGATTGGACGATATGAGGCGGGGTCCATGGGGTCTTTTCCCTCCTTCGGGATAACAACAATAGTTGCCTCCGTCATTGAAGCAGGAAGAGATCCCATGGAAAACGCCTGGTTCAATGTTTTAAGCAGTTCCGGCAGTACAATATCCCCATATTTCTTATAGATCTCAATTGGGAGCCCGTCCGGGCCAGGCGACTTCAGGTTTGACATCCCAGCAGCCACATCCTTTAACTCCTGTAAGGAAATTGGGGCATCCATTAGCTGTCGATCAGAATCAAGTAGAGTTGGGATGGTTATATTATCTAAGAATAACGCCATTTCCCCCTCATCAACAGCTATCTGAGATTTATATAAAGACATATAGAAGTCACTAAAGGTTTTCATTATGGTAGTAGGGTCGGCGGAAATGTCTCCCCGAGCAGTCCTAACTGCCAGTACCGCCGAGGGGGACATATTTACTTTGACCAACAGGGACAACATACGGCCCACCTTCTCCCTCTCGCCAAAATGTATTTGCCACTGAGTTATACGTTTGTCCTCGCTGATCCTAGTAGTAACTATTTTATACTCTTGTTGCTTTTCTAGCCACTTGCTCTGGGTTGCTATATTTGGATTAAGAATATATTCTTGTTCTGCCAAAATTACGGCCCTTCTTACTTCCTGCTCCTGCTCTCTCGACCTACTCTTGATTCTTGCGATTTGTTGTATAAGAAGGCCTCTGAAGTGGGCCTTCAAGGAGTCCCAGACCACTCCCATGGGGGCCGTTCCCGTATTAATATCGATAAATTCTTTTAAGGCAGACTTTAATTCCTCGGGGTTATCAATTAGCTCCAGCCAGGATGGATCTATTTTCCACTCCCTGCGATAAGACTTTCTTCCCACTTTCATTGTGAGAATCAAGGGTGAGTGGTCCGAGTGGTCCGAGACTTCTAGAGTGTTAGTGGCATCACACAGAGCTCCTATATTTTCTTCCCAGCAGCACCCACAGGACTTCTAGTGTGTTAGTGGCATCACACAGAGCTCCTATATTTTCTTCTCAGCAGCACCCACAGGACTTCTAGTGTGTTAGTGGCATCACACAGAGCTCCTATATTTTCTTCGCAGAAGCACCCATAGGACTTCTAGTGTGTTAGTGGCATCACACAGAGCTCCTATATTTTCTTCTCAGCAGCACCCACAGGACTTCTAGTGTGTTAGTGGCATCACACAGAGCTCCTATATTTTCTTCGCAGAAGCACCCATAGGACTTCTAGTGTGTTAGTGGCATCACACAGAGCTCCTATATTTTCTTCTCAGCAGCACCCACAGGACTTCTAGTGTGTTAGTGGCATCACACAGAGCTCCTATATTTTCTTCACAGAAGCACCCATAGGACTTCTAGTGTGTTAGTGGCATCACACAGAGCTCCTATATTTTCTTCTCAGCAGCACCCACAGGACTTCTAGTGTGTTAGTGGCATCACACAGAGCTCCTATATTTTCTTCGCAGAAGCACCCATAGGACTTCTAGTGTGTAAGTGGCATCACACAGAGCTCCTATATTTTCTTCTCAGCAGCACCCACAGGACTTCTAGTGTGTTAGTGGCATCACACAGAGCTCCTATATTTTCTTTGCAGAAGCACCCATAGGACTTCTAGTGTGTTAGTGGCATCACACAGAGCTCCTATATTTTCTTCTCAGCAGCACCCACAGGACTTCTAGTGTGTTTAGTGGCATCACACAGAGCTCCTATATTTTCTTCACAGAAGCACCCATAGGACTTCTAGTGTGTTAGTGGCATCACACAGAGCTCCTATATTTTCTTTGCAGAAGCACCCATAGGACTTCTAGTGTGTTAGTGGCATCACACAGAGCTCCTATATTTTCTTCTCAGCAGCACCCATAGGACTTCTAGTGTGTTAGTGGCAGCAAACAGAGCTCCTATATTTTCTTGTCAGCAGCACACATAGTACCTATAGTGTGTTAGTGTCAGCACCCATAGGACCTACAGTGTGTTGTGAGCACACATAGGAGCTCTATTTTTTATACTATATACACTACCGACTACAATGGCTGGAAGACCGCCAAGGAGAGGCAGAGCGTGCAGAGGCAAGAACACAGGACAGGCAGGCTCTGTTTCTAGAGACAACAGTGCTGGCCGTGGACGTGGTCGTGCATCGTCATCAGCACGTGGCCATGGGACACGCTTGTCTTTGTTTTCGGCAGCTGGACATGTGGAGCCGCATCATGCTGAAGGCTTGGTAGAATGGATGACCAAGCCCTCCTCATCCTCCTCATCCTCTCTCACCCAGGCTCAGGGTACTGGCAGAGCAGCTGCCAACGCGTACTCAATGGCATCATCAGCCACCCCTTCCCTAGACCCACCATGTCCTCCTGAGGAGTCCCCCGAACTCTTTGAGCACAGTATTGGGTACATGCTCCAGAAGGATGCCCAACGATTCGAAGGCTCGGATGATGATACCCAGCTTGAGGAAGTCAGTAGTGTGCATGCAGAGAGAGGGGATGCTGAATGACAGCAATCTGGCAGTACTGTTCCACCAGCTGCAGCTTACTGCCAGGTTTGCTCTAGTGGTGAAGAGGGAGGGGATGATGAGGTCACTGACTCCACGTGGGTGCCTGAAGGGAGAGAGGATGAGGAGGAGGACGAGGAGGAGGAGGATGCGGCGTCACATGTCCAACGAGGCAGGATGCCCCCTGGAGGCCAGCTAGAGGCCAGCACAGCAACTGTACCACATCGCAGAGCTCCGCCTGTGCAGGGCGCTGCCTCTGCACGTTACCAGAAAAGTTCTTTGGTGTGGGCCTTTTTGAGACGAGTGCATCAGATCGCACCACTGCTATTTGCAATATTTGTCTCAAGCGTATCTCGCGTGGCCAAAACATCAGCCGCTTGGGCACCACAAACATGAGCAGACATATGTCGACCTGCCATGCAGCTCGTTGGCAAGCACACATAAAAGACCCACACCAAAGAACAAAGCGGACCTCTCCTTGCTCCTCATCAGCTGGGATCTCCATCCCCACTACATCTTCAGTCCTCTCTGAAAGCTGCTCTGAGAGGACTGAAGGTGTAGAATTAGGTGTGTCACAACCAAGTACTTGCAGTACACCGACGTCCGATTGTAGCAGGCAAATTTCCCTGCCCCAGCTGCTGGACCGTCGAAAGAAGTACACTCCCAGCCATCCACATGCCCAGCGGTTGAATGCTAGCTTGGCTAAATTGCTAGCACTTCAACTGCTGCCTTTTCAGTTGGTAGACTCGGCCCCCTTCCGTGAGTTTGTTCAATGTGCGGTTCCTCAGTGGCAGGTTCCCAAACGCCACTTTTTCTCACGGAAGGCTATTCCGTCTCTCTACCGGCATGTGGAAGGCAATGTCCATGCCTCGCTGGACAGGGCGGTCAGCAGTAAGGTGCATATTACCGCTGACTCATGGTCCAGCAGGCATGGACAGGGACGTTATCTTTCTTTCACGGCCCATTGGGTCACTCTATTGGCAGCTGGGAGGGATGCAGGACAAGGTGCAGTAGTGTTGGAGGTTGTTCCGCCACCACGCCTCCAAAATGCTACTACTGCTACTGGTTGTGACACACCTCTCTCCTCCACCCCCTTCTCTTCTTCTTCCTCCAGTGCTCTGTCCTCGGAACCAGCGGTGCTCCGTAGGCGTACAAGGGGCTACGCAAGTACGCAGGCAAAAAGATGCCATGCCGTGCTTGTGCTGGTGTGTTTGGGGGACAGGAGCCACACTGGGCCAGAGGTTCTGGCAGCTCTGCAGGGGCAGGCCGAGAGGTGGTTGACGCCACGCCAGCTTAAGCCAGGAATGGTCGTTTCTGACAATGGCACCAACCTCCTCTCCACCCTGCGACAGGGGCAGCTCACCCATGTGCCCTGTATGGCTCACGTCCTCAACCTGGTGGTGCAGCGGTTCTTGGGCAGGTTCCCAGGCTTACAGGATGTCCTGAGGCAGGCCAGGAAAGTCTGTGTGCATTTCCGCCGATCTTATAATGCCAGTGCTCGGCTGACTGAGCTGCAAAAGGAGCTGAACCTGCCCAAGAACCGCCTAATATGTGACATGCCCACCAGGTGGAACTCAACGTTGGCCATGCTGCAGCGACTGCACACGCAGCAGAGGGCCATCAATGAGTACCTTTGCGACTACGGCACCAGGACAGGGTCAGGGGAGCTTGGCTTTTTTTCCCCACGCCAGTGGAGCATGATCAGGGATGCATGCACTGTCCTCTCACCATTTGAGGAGGCCACGAGGATGGTGAGCAGTGACAGTGCATGCATCAGTGACACTGTACCTCTTGTCCACCTGTTGGAGCATACGCTGCGTGGGATAATGGACAGGGCACTTGAGGCAGAACAGAGGCAGGAAGAGGAGGACTTCCTTGCCTCTCAAGGCCCCCTTTATCCGGACAGTGTTCCTTCTGTCCCACCCATCACACAGGAAGAGGAGGAGGAGGAGGAGGATTGTGTGAGCATGGAGGTGGAGCCTGGCACTCAGCATCAGCAGCAGCAGTCTTTTAGGGATGATGTACAGTCCCAACAAACCAGTGGACTTGTACGTGGCTGGGAGGAGGTGGCTGGCGATCATGTCATCCTCAGTGACCCAGAAGACTCCGGACCGAATGCCTCAGCTAACCTACGCTGCATGGCCTCCCTGATCCTGCAAAGCCTGCGGAAGGATCCTCGTGTTCTTCGGATCAAGGAGAGGGACCATTACTGGCTGGCCACTCTCCTTGATCCACGGTACAAGGGTAAGGTTGCGGACCTTATCTTGCCGTCGCAGATGGAGCAGAGGATGAGACATCTCAGGGAGGCCTTGCAGAAAGGTCTGTGCAACGCGTTCCCAGAAACTGGGAGGTTACAAACTCCTGGTCCTGGACGACGAGTTGCTGAGGCTTCGGTCAGTAGCAGAAGGAGCGGTGGGGAAGGTGGACGTCTGACCGATGCGTTCAGACAATTTTTTAGTCCGCAGCCCCAAGGTATGATCGGTTCCAGCAACCATCGCCAGCGTCTGATATACATGGTGCAGGAATACCTAGGGGCAAGGTCAGACTTGGACACCTTTCCCACCGAAAATCCTCTGGCTTACTGGGTCCTGAGGATGGATCACTGGCCAGAGCTTGCACAGTATGCAATTGAGCTACTGGCCTGTCCTGCCTCCAGCGTTCTTTCCGAACGCACATTCAGTGCTGCTGGAGGATTTGTCACCGATCATAGGGTGCGCCTGTCCACTGACTCGGTTGATCGACTGACCTTCATAAAAATTAATCAGTCTTAGATCACCACCAGCTACCAGGCACCTGAAGCGGATATAACGGAATAATTTATAATGTCACATCCCTTCAAGACTGCCTATGCTGATGCTGAGTGACTGTCCTGTTATGTTCACTGACTATCCTCTTCCTCCTCCTCAATGATCCATGCCACCACACCAGTGCCTAAGGCACAATTTTTCAGCCCCTGTATAACAGGGGCGTGTACTTACAATTTTTTTTAAAAAATGCTTCGCAACACGTGTGACTGCTGTGCTCCAAGTACAGTATATGTGAGGGGTTGCAGTGTTGTGGCACCAGCACCAGTGCCTAAGGCACAATTTTTCAGCCCCTGTATAACAGGGGCGTGTAATTACAATTTTTTAAAAAGATGCTTCGCAACAGGTGTGACTGCTGTGCTCCAAGTACAGTATCTGTGAGGGGTTGCAGTGTTGTGGCACCAGCACCAGTGCCTAAGGCACAATTTTTCAGCCCCTGTTGGGGCGTGTAATTACAATTTTTAGGCAATGCTTTGCAACAGGTCTCATTGCTGTGCTAAGAGTACAGTATCTGTGAGGGGTTGCAGTGTTGTGGCACCAGCACCAATGCCTAAGGCCCAATTTTTCAGCCCCTGTATAACAGGGGCGTGCAATTACAATTTTTTAAAAAGATGCTTCGCAACAGGTGTGACTGCTGTGCTCCAAGTACAGTATCTGTGAGAGGTTGCAGTGTTGTGGCACCAGCACCAGTGCCTAAGGCACAATTTTTCAGCCCATGTATAACAGGGGCGTGTAATTACAATTTTTTAAAAAGCTGCTTCGCAACAGGTGTGACTGCTGTGCTCCAAGTACAGTATCTGTGAGGGGTTGCAGTGTTGGGCCACCAGCACCAGTGCCTAAGGCACAATTTTTCAGCCCCTGTTGGGGCGTGTAATTACAATTTTTAGGCAATGCTTTGCAACAGGTCTCATTGCTGTGCTAAGAGTACAGTATCTGTGAGGGGTTGCAGTGTTGTGGCACAAGCACCAATGCCTAAGGCCCAATTTTTCAGCCCCTGTTTAACAGGGGCGTGTAATTACAAATCTTGATCTAATAGTTCACAGCAGGGCCCATTCCTGCGCCCACCAAGAGTAACTATGAGGGCCTACAGTCTTGTGGCAACACCGTCCACCACCACCGCCAAAGGCCCAATTTTTCTGCCCTGTTCAACAGGTGCATGCAATTACAAATCTTGATCTAATAACTCACAGCAAGGCCCATTCCTGCACCCACCAAGAGTAACTGTGATGGCTTACAGTCTTGTGGCAACACCGTCCACCACCACCACCACCACCACCACCAAATGCCCAATTTTTCTGCCCTGTTCAACAGGTGCATGCAATTACAAATCTTGATCTAATAACTCACAGCAGGGCCCATTCCTGTGCCCACCAAGAGTAACTGTGAGGGCTTACAGTCTTGTGGCTACACCAACATCTAATGCGGAAAATTTCTGCAGAGTATATACGGCAGGCCCCTACTTTCAAACATCCAACTTACAAACGACTCCTACTTGCAAAACGGAAAGAGAAAACAGGAAGTGAGAGTAAATCTACCCCTAGGAAGGGAAATTCGATCCTGTTAGATTTAATTTGGGAAAAAGGTATCTCCTCTCTACTGATGCTTTATCACCAATCCTTGTTTCAATTAAAACCCCACTTTTCCAAAAACATTTGTCATTGGGACGGAAAGTGAGGTGAAATGTTCTGAACAGATGTGCAAAGACAGCAAATGTTACAGGGGTGATAACCCCTCCCTATGTTCTCCAAAAAGCTTAAAAATAGATTTTTTGGGGATGGAGCTACACTTCATAATGTACCTGTTCAGATTCTCCTTAAGAGCAAATCTACAGTCCCTCTCTTGTTTGCACCGCCTATATACTGCTGTTCAGAGTATATAGGGTTGTAGGTATAGGGTTTTATTTTGTGTGCGGGGTCCCCCTTAATATCCATACAAGACCCAAAGGGGCTGGGGGGGGGGGGGTGGGGTGATGGGGTAACCATGCCATTTTTCTCAAGGATTTTCAGCCATATGGCCAGGACAAGACATGACATTAAAGCCGCAAGTGGTTTTAAATGGCTTCTTTTTTTCCTTTACAAATGTCATTTTGTGGAAGGACAGTTCTAAACACGGGAAACACATGCCACTTCACAGGCATACTTTAGACACCCCCCAGATACCATATTTAAAGGAAAATTTCACTTTTTTTTTTTCACTTTATGCATCATTAAAATGACTGCTCCCGAAAAAACGTTAGTTTTTAAAAGTTCTTTTTGCATTGATATATGTCCCCTGGGGCAGGACCCGGGTCCCCAAACCTGTTTTATGACATTAACATGCATATTGGCCGTTGTAATTAGCAATTTTGATTTCGAACGTTCGCGTCTATTATAACAAATAGGGTTTGAAAATTTGCGCAAACTTTCGGTCCGTTCGAAGGTTCTGGTGCGAACCGAACCCGGGGGTGTTCGGCTCATCCCTACAGCTGAGTAGGGAGATGGACGTGCTGACGTAGTGTCCAGCACGGAGGGAGGGGTTTGAGCCCGCAGGCCGATTATAGCGGGCGCGAAGACGGGGAGAGCGTCGGACCTCCACGGTGTGTGAGAGATGCCGCGGATGTGTCAGTCACTCCCCGGGATAGGTATCCCAGGACGCCGCAGACCTCAAGACAAGGGCAGGTAAAGCGAACGGGACGGCAGACGACCTGGTCCTGGTGCCCAGTGGCGACAGCACCCTCCTCTTCGGACACCCGACTACTCCCCTCTCCCTTCACCCCACACCTGATGCGGAAGGAAGGTATACAGAGGCTTCAGAGAGCGCAGCCTGAGCGGAATAGAGGGGGAAGTGCTGTGAGTATTAAGCTATTTACATACCTCATCTGGAAGCACACCCCATCGGAAGGTAAGCTCACCGCATTATAAGATCTGCTGGAAGCCTTTATTGAAGTACACTATCCGCACGGCAAAGTGAAAATGTTGAAAATGTTTTATCTCCTGAAAATACTGGGCTAAGGTTTGGCTATACTCCAGTGGCAACTATTTCAGCTGATGGTTATACCAATGGGATACATAAAGGAAGAAAGCAGGATTATTGCTGTGGCCCACCAGGGAGTGCACTCACTTACTTTTACTTACTTTTACTTTAACTATTGCCGTTAAGAAAGGGGTAAAAAGAAAGCCAAGAGGCAAATTGATATGGACATTAGTCGCGGAGTCGATATAACGACTTACCTGTCTGCAGCTCTGTCGGGGGATAAATATAAAAATAAAAACCTGAATACACGGATGTCTATATGGATATAATTTAACAGCACGGATTATAAAAAAGTCCCCCTTCTCAGAATTCATTGGACAGCCCCAGGCGTCAATCAGGGTCTATCCCGAAGGAGGATATCCTATGTTACAGATGGCCCAAAAAGTGATAAGCAACAGCAGATAAGCAAGTCCCAGGCTATAGCCCTCATAAGCCCCCATAAGAGACGCATCCCCATATTTCTACAGGTAAAAAAGGGAAACAACCCCTTGATATGTAGAGTCAGGCTGACACAATAATTGGCGGGACTAGATACGGCTTATGTATAAGAAGGAGTATATTATAATAACTCTCATTTAACAACATAGGACCTCTGGAAAAGCCGAAAGTCAATGCTATCTTTTTGTCTGCACTATTGGCAGAAATATATACTAGTCTTGTGTCTTAACAGCCGGGAAAGTCCAGAAAGTCACAGAGAGATAACCTTTTCTAGCCCATCTCACCCCCTCTTGTTTGTTTTTTTTTCTCTCTTTTTTTTTTCTTGGGTTGTTGTATGCACTCTCTCTCGATCTTGGCTCTCTGAAGATTGGTTCTAGTGATTATGTGATACCGCTTAAGCAATGAAAACAATTCTACTCTAGAGCTGTTTTTTTGTGGCCACAAGTCCAAGCATATCTAAACACGACCCGTTATAAATAAGGCTTGGTGGGACAATACTTTAAGTTGAGAGGGAGGAAGGAAAAAAAAAAGAAAAGGAAACGATTTTATTCCGTCTCTCTGTCTGCAGGGATCGGAGACAAAAGTAGACAAGGGTGTGCTCAGCTTACTGAACCCCATAGCCAAACGGCAAGCCTTTTCTGTTGACGTAGGCTTCAGTACTCAAGCTCCGGTACTTCTTTTCTCAGTGGGATAGGCGGATGCAGCTTTAGGGCCCCATAAACCGCTTAAGGGAGCTATAATACTCATTCTGAGCCCTGGGCTGCTTACGATAAAGTCAAGGGCCCTTGCCATCTACATCTTCATATCCCCTAAATAGGGGTCCCAGCACAGTTTACTACTCTTGGCCCCAGGGCATCCCCTATGAAATTGTTCGCTCCGGAACTTTCAGTTTAACGCCAAAAGAAAAGCTGTGGACAAAGGCCTGAGTAGGACAACGAGGGGCCAGAACGATAACAAACTGGGTAAAAGAATAAGAGGAACCAAAAAGGACACTATGAGTAAAGACATAAGTAAATCGTCAAAGAAGGGAACCTCAAAAACGCGGAAAGGCGAGACGAGTACGATAAAGCACTATCTCAGACAAGGTACAAGCCCGACAATATCGGGGCCGGACCCCCCCGCAAGGGCCAATATGGAGAGGAGCAAGGGGGTAGAAGGGGCACGCGATCAATCGAGAGCAGATTGCACAATGGAGAGCGAGATTGATCTGAGCAGATCCGACGACCAGCTGACTGGAGCGCATATACCGACTAAAACAGAAATGGAGGAGATGCTACTGAGACTGGAAAACACTATCAAAACAGAAATTAACATCTTAAGAGAGGACATGGGCCACTTATTGACCAGGGTGGAGGCGGTTGAAGGGAGAGCAGATAATACGGATCAAGAAATTTTTAAATTAAAGACCCAATTGAAAAGGACTCAATCAAATCAGAGAGATACCTCATACAAGATTGAAGATCAAGAAAACAGGAACAGAAGGCAAAATTTGAGAATACGTGCGATTCCGGAACACAGGGGGGAAGATCTGGAGAAAATAGTCAGGACTATATTTGGCCCGATTAGTGGAAAAGACGAAAACCAGTTTCCCAGAATCGAAAGGGTTCACCGGGTAGGAAGGCCGGAGCTGGCCGAATCCGGTAGAACCTGTGATATTATAATAAGATTTCCCTACTTTAAAGATAAAGAGGATCTCTGGGCTAAAATTAGAGGAAAAACCCCCCTGAAATACCAGGATACCGAAATACAAATATATGCCGATTTATCAGCACGCACCCTGGAAAGAAGAAGGCTCCAAAGACCTTTACTAGACATTTTGCGCAAAGAAAATATTAAATATAACTGGGGCTTTCCCTCCTGTTTAATAGGCACAAAAGATGGTCGTTCGGCCAGGTTAAGATTCCCAGAGGAGCTACAGGGCTTCTGTGTAAAATTGGATATCCCAGTCCCGGAGTTACTGGGCTGGGCTGAGATAAAGGGTTTAGGAGATATTACTTAAAAATATGGTGGTGACCGTGGGGGGGGGGGGGGGGGGGGGGCAGGGAAGGAGGGGAGTTGAAGAAGCAATCTAAAAGAAGGTTAAGCTTGATCCAGAAACTACATAGAAAAAATACAATCAGAAAAAAGAGAGATGAAATATGTATCTAAAGAAATAGCAGCGACCTTTAGAGAGTGTGGAAAAAGAAAACTGCGCCAGGTCAAAACTAAAATAACAATAATGAAAACCAATGCACATGGATGACCTGTGTATCTGATTGATAGTATTTGAGATACTAGTAACCTGAGGAATGGGGTCTGCACACAGATTCAAAAGGACATAGGCAAACAATGATGGTGTATTCTCAGGTTAACAAAACATAAATGGCAGATATTCAACTAAAATCATTCAAAAATAAAACTGTGAACAATGGTAAATAATATTTGTCAAAGTCTCTGTGTGAGATGGATGACCGATAGTGATGGATCAGAGTCCTCTTATGCAGAAGGTTCCACTACACCAATGTGCTCCACTTCTAGTTAAAGTGCCACCACCAGTAAGTAGGCTCCTTACCAGATATATGTAAAACAAACGCACTCAGATACGAGCTTAGGCACGAAATTCCAAACGTCAGGATATGGTTGCCCCTCAAACAGTGTCCTCCAAGATGGATCAAAACTCCAAGACCGGAGGGAGGAAGAAGCACACTTCCAAACGCCAGAATAGACAGATAAGGCACTCGGAGGTGCGTTCACAGATCCCCATGTAAATGACAAAGGCAGACCATAGTGTGATATTGTAAAGGACTAAAGAAATATTTATTAAGAGCGGATATTACTCACATTCTTGTGAACAGAATAGGCAGTAAACAATCCAATGATGATTTTTAAAAAGAGCGCCGGCCGGCATTCAAAAGCACCCTTTCTCCTTGTAACACGAACGTGGTGACGTCACCACGTTCGTGTTACAAGGAGAAAGGGTGCTTTTGAATGCCGGCCGGCGCTCTTTTTAAAAATCATCATTGGATTGTTTACTGCCTATTCTGTTCACAAGAATGTGAGTAATATCCGCTCTTAATAAATATTTCTTTAGTCCTTTACAATATCACACTATGGTCTGCCTTTGTCATTTACATGGGGATCTGTGAACGCACCTCCGAGTGCCTTATCTGTCTATTCTGGCGTTTGGAAGTGTGCTTCTTCCTCCCTCCGGTCTTGGAGTTTTGATCCATCTTGGAGGACACTGTTTGAGGGGCAACCATATCCTGACGTTTGGAATTTCGTGCCTAAGCTCGTATCTGAGTGCGTTTGTTTTACATATATCTGGTAAGGAGCCTACTTACTGGTGGTGGCACTTTAACTAGAAGTGGAGCACATTGGTGTAGTGGAACCTTCTGCATAAGAGGACTCTGATCCATCACTATCGGTCATCCATCTCACACAGAGACTTTGACAAATATTATTTACCATTGTTCACAGTTTTATTTTTGAATGATTTTAGTTGAATATCTGCCATTTATGTTTTGTTAACCTGAGAATACACCATCATTGTTTGCCTATGTCCTTTTGAATCTGTGTGCAGACCCCATTCCTCAGGTTACTAGTATCTCAAATACTATCAATCAGATACACAGGTCATCCATGTGCATTGGTTTTCATTATTGTTATTTTAGTTTTGACCTGGCGCAGTTTTCTTTTTCCATATTTCATGCGTGTTTATCCCACCATTCTGCAGCCGGTTTAGGTATCATTTATTGATTCATTCAGTTGTTTATTTATTTACTCCCCTTTTTTTTCCCATCCTATTGTATGATCTTTTGTGTACGTCAGGGTAGCGCGGTTTTTTGCTCTCACTTGACCTTTAGAGAGTATTACGAAGAACTATACTCAGTGGAGTCTAGGGGCAGGAAGAATAAGGGTGATAACAGCGAGAAAATAAACGACTTTCTGAGTAGGGCAAGGTTGGTCTCCCTGGGAACTGAAGAAAGTGAAGCATTGGAAAGACCTATTTCAGAAGAGGAACTTCTTAGAGCACTAAATAATTCACCCTTAGGCAAGAGTCCAGGCCCCGATGGGTTTACGGTTCTATACTATAAAACCTACAAAGAGATTCTTATCCCTAGACTTCAGCGTTATATGACTGGCCTGGGGACAGATTATGACATGAGTGAGGCTTCCCTGTCGGCGACGATTACTGTGTTATTGAAGGAAGGCAAGGATGGATCAGTGTGCTCAAGTTACAGGCCCATCTCTTTGTTAAACTTTGATACAAAATTGTATGCCAAGATTTTGGCAGAACGAATAAAGGGACACTTGGGCACACTGATCCATCCGGACCAAGTAGGATTTGTACCGGGCAGAGAAGGCAGAGATAATGGCGTTTGGACCCTGTTGGCCTTACAGAGGATGAGGGATACACGGACCCCCAGTCTGCTGCTGTAAATACTGTAAATTCCTGTTTAAAACTCTCGGGAGGATGGGGTTCGGCCCAAAAATCATTCAGAAAATTAAAGTCCTATATGTCCACCCGAAAGCAAATATAAGAATAAATGGAATCGTCTCGGCTCTGTTTGAAATGCGCAACGGGACTAGGCAGGGCTGCCCTCTTTCCCCTCTCCTTTTTGTTCTGTCGCTGGAACCTCTGTTGGCTACAATTTGAGGAAACCCAGACATAGAAGGATGTAGGGCCGGTAGCGAGGAACATAAACTGGCAGCCTTTGCAGACAACGTTTTATTCTATGTAGGATCCCCCCAGAAGTCATTGCCTAATCTCTTAAAAACCCTAGCCGACTACGGAGAAATATCTAATTTTAGAATTAATACAGCTAAAACCTTCATATTAAATATTAATCTAAATAAGGTTGAGAAGCAGAATCTACAGAAGGTTTTTAGTTTTGCGTGGAAAAAACAGATTAAATACCTGGGAATAGATTTGTCCAATAACATGAGAAAAATGTATAAGATAAACTACCTTCTATTACTAGAGGAAATAAAAAAAAAATGCCAAGAGTTTATGGGCAAGCCTCTATCGTGGTTAGGTCGGATAAATACTGTAAAAATGATGATATTACCCATTATAACCTATAAATTCCAGATGCTCCCAATCCCACTTCCAAAACAGTACTTGGGGAAACTAAAAGCCCTGATCATGAATTTCGTGTGGAAACACAAAAAACACAGAACTTCATTGCAAATCTTAAAACAAGATAAAAGCCTAGGAGGCCTAGCAGTCCTGGACATCGAGAGTTATTATTACTCGATAGCGTTACTTAGAATCCCAGAATGGGGGAAAATGCACAGCAATAAAAGATGGGTTAATTTGGAAGAAGCACTTAGCGAAGCACAGCTGGGGAAGATTGTTTGGAATCCCCCAAAGTTTAGAGCATTAGGAGAAAAAACGCATATAATTACACGGAACACATTTAAAATTTGGGATAAGATTTATAAAACTTTTAATAGAGTATATAATTCACCTTTAATTGCACTAAAGGAGAATCTCTTTTTCCCACCAGGGAGAAAAGGGATAGGCGGAGATTGGATATTAAAGGATAATACACGTTTAGGGGAAGTAATAAGCAAGGGTAAAATTTTGGCACTACAGGAGTTACAGAGCAAAGATGAGGTGTTCACTATTGAAGGATGGCGGTACCTCCAGTTATGCCACTTTGTCAAATCGCTCCCCCTCCCCTTAAGGGATGCGGGCAATTTGACGAAGTTAGAGCGAATATTTTCGGTAGAAAACTCCAAAAAGAGAATATCTAAAATCTACAAATTGTTACTGGAGAAGGACAGACCGGAGATACCGTCATACCTTAAGAAATGGGAGAGAGAACTTGGGGTACAATTAGAAATAGGCACGGTTAAGAAAATATAAAAATTAGCCCATAGTTCGGCGGTCGATACAAAGACCGCAGAAATGAACTATAAGTGCATGGTCAAGTGGTATAGGACCCCAGATAAGTTAAATAAATTCCAGGAGGATGCTTCGGCCAACTGCTGGAGGGGCTGCAAAGAAATAGGGACTATGGGCCACTTATGGTGGGAGTGTCAAAAAATAAAAAAATACTGGGAAACTATTTTAAAATATATCAAGGTAATAACAAACATCGAGGTGAAAAACGAACCATGGGTTGTGTTGATGCATCTCCTGCTGGATAGATTTTCTGACAACAAAGTCCGATCACACCAATTCCGATCGTGTGTAGCGAATTCCGACGGACAAAGTGCTACGCATGCTCAGATCACATTACAAGACCAAAGCTATTGGCTACTAGCCTCTACGTAGTCCCGTCGTAGGCAACAAACGTCACCACGTTCAGAATGATCGGATTTTCCGACAACATTGTCCGACCGTGTGTATGCAACACCAGTGTCGGACTAAATCCGTCGGACCAAATCCGATGAATTTGGTGGTCGGATTTTCTGACCGTGTGTATGGGGCTTTAGGGATCTGTTCGATAACCCAGACCTTGAGGCCTTCGGTAGACCCTTGGTGTAACATAGAAAAGTGTCTGGGGACACTGTGGGGGTCAGTGTCTCCCTCAATGTATCTTCTATGCTCACTGAATCTTAGCCTCAGGGCCCTAATTGTCCTGCCTACAAAAATCAGGCCACATGGGCAACTTAGGCCATAAATGACAAAATCTGATGAGCAGTTGAAGAATTCCTTCAACATATATGTTTTACCCTTGGTAGTGAAGGACTTTTGTCCATGTGGGACAAATTTGCATGTTTTGCATAACGCCTTTCGGCATTGGTACATGGGGGGATATTATGTTACCCCTGTCAGGGGTACTAATATAGGCACAGATGGTGAAGCTACAATGGGTTTAAATGGGATTAAGTCTGCTGGGGCAATTTTATTTTTTAAGTTGGGGTCCCTACGATACGTGACTTTGGGATGAGCAGGGAGTAATGTTTTAGAATGAGGATCCTGCTGTAGGATACCCCAATGTTTCTGCAGTATCCGTTCCATGTTTTTATATTTGTTGTGGAAAGTGGTTATGAACCTACTCAAACAATCTTTCTGTGGTTGACTTGTTTTAGCAGGTTTCCCATGGAGATAGTGTTTGAAGGCTTCTTCAACCAAAATTTCAGGGTACTTTTTGTCCAGGAACTTTGTTTTTAGTGTTGAACTGAGTTCAATGTAATCAGAATCTTTGGTACAATTCTGTCGAAGACGACAGAATTTACCGTTTGGGATATCAGTGATCCATTTTGGATAATGGAAACTCTTAAAATGTTTTGAAATGATAGTTTGGCCCTCGTGTCCCAACTCCAAATCCAAAAAGGCCATAGTGTCTGAATCGGTAACTGATGTAAATAATAACCCGTAGGGGCTATCGTTACAATGTTGGACAAAAGGGGCGATGAGATCAGGGGCACCGTCCCAAATAATGATCACATCATCAATATATCTTATTATTATATTTGCTGCAAAGGGGTTATTTTGGTAAATGTAGTTGGTTTCCCAGAAACCCATGGCAAGGTTGGCGTACGAGGGTGCGAAATTTTCCCCCATAGCTGTACCTTGTATTTGTTGATAGAATTCTCCATTAAAAGTAAAATAATTATGCGTCAAGCTAAATTCTGCAGCTTCTAAAATTAATCTTGCCTGCCGCATGTTAATCAAAGAGTCCCTGGATAAGAATTGCTCCAATGCCATGAGTCCAAAGGTACCGTATGTGGAATTGAAGTGTACAGAGAACAGACGTCAAGCGAAAGCCAAACGTAAGAAGATTCCCATAGATAGGGTGACAGAAGTTCTAAGAGATGTGTTCCATCACAAATAAATTAATGCAATTGTAGAACTATTGGTTGCAGAAACTGATCTATATACAAGCTAAACCCAGTAGTGACTATCAGGGAGATCAGCTGCGCCAGACACGTGCCCCTGCGCGCATGCGCACGGGCACGGCACTCTGGCGCACAGTTGTGCGCAATGGAACAGTGCTACGGCGCACATGCGCTCTGGGCCCCACTGAGCGGCGTGCGCGCATGCGCACTAGCGCACGTTTGGCGTGACCCTTGCTGCCCTATAAAAGGGAGCATCAGGCCTCAAACAAATGCTGGTTCGTCTGTCAGCTCACCTGTGTTTCCTGTACCCGTTCCTGTGACTAGATTGACTACTTGCTGTGACCTGGATTGCCTTGACTACGTTGATTCTCTCCTGCCCTTGACCTCTGGCTTGCTTCTCGGACTTCTGCTATCTCCTGTGTTTGACCCTCGGCCTGTACCTGGACTTTGCCTCTTGTCTCCTGTGCTTCACCCTCAGCCTGCTCCCGGATTCTCCTTGCTTCAGCGCTTCTGTTACCTTGCCTCTGGACTTAGTAACCTGTATTTGACCCTCGGCCTGTACCTGGACTTTGCCTCTTGTCTCCTGTGCTTGACCCTCAGCCAGATCCCGGATTCTCCCTGCTTCAGCGCTTCTGCATACTTACCTCTGGACCTTCAAACAAGTTACTGTCCTGCAGGTGGCTTGTGCCTCTTGGTGCCAACCACTCCCTGTGCCACCTTCAGGGGTAGTGGGCGCTGAGTCGCAAGGGCAACCGCTCTCGGCATCTTGGCATCGGTAAGTACTCTGTTTATGATAGTACGAACCAGCCATGACAGAGGCCAATAAAGCGGGTTCTCCTTTGGAGATTCTATGCCAGCAGGTGACAGCCCTTATGGAAGCTGTACAGACGCTACAGGAAGGCTACACGCAGGTTGATAGCCGTCTCCAACAACTGGCCACTACTTCAGCACCAGCAAACCCAGTACCGGGCCCGGCCAGTGGAGCCTCTGCACCCCAGGTACAGCTACCGCCCACCATGATGATGGCAGTGCCCGAGCCTAGGGTACCAGTGCCCGAGCGATTTTCGGCGACCGAAAAAAATTCAGAGCCTTCAAAAACGCTTGCTCCTTATACCTAGCTCTGCAACCCCAGACCTTTTCCTCTGAAATTGTCAAGGTCGGGTTCATCATCTCGCTGCTAGCTGAGGAACCTCAAACTTGGGGTCACGGCCTCATGTAGAAAAGGAACCCTATTTTAAATACCATAGATGCCTTCTTTGAAGCCACGGGACAACTCTACGATGACCCCCAGCGTACTGGCATGGGCAGAAGCCACTCTGCATACCCTGTCTCAAGGAAGGAAGCCGGTGGAGGATTACACAGCCGAATTTCGCAAATGGTCAGCCGATACCACCTGGAATGAGGCAGCCCTCCGATACCAATACAGGCTGGGTCTGAATGAAAGCCTAAAGGATGAACTGGCCCGTGTAGAAACCCCTGCTTCCTTGGAGGACTTAATTCAATTAGCCACAAAGTTGGACCGACGCATGCGTGAGCAGCGCTCCGAGCGTCTCCAGGCCCCTTCTTACCCACCCTTTCCGGCTCATTCTGGCCCCTCAGGCCCCAGAAGGGGAACCAATGAAATTGGGTCTAGTTCGCTCTCGTCTTACCCTCGAAGAGCGACAACGGAGACGCCAGGCCAACCTGTGCCCATACTGCGGGGGATCCGGACATTACCTTCGTAACTGCCCCATAAGACCCAGTAAGTTGCCTTCCCAGCATGCTATGAACTTTCAGGCTACTAATCTTGCCCAGTCTTACGTGACTCTTTCTGTCTCCCTACAGTTGGCGGAAGAGAAGATCCAGCTACCGGCCGTAATTGATTCAGGAGCATGCAGCTGCTTTCTGGACATTTCTGTTGCTAAGAAACTGCATGTCCCATGCCTCAATAAAAGACAACACCTACTTGTCCATCTGGCTGATGGGTCTCTTCCGCACTCTGGGCCAGTGACGCAAGAAACCCAACCAATCCGGGCGGCACAGTGGTGTAGTGGTTAGCACTCTCACCTAGCAGTAAGAAGGGTCGCTTGTTTCGAATCCCAACCACGACACTTTGCATGTTCTCCCTGTGCCTGCGTGGGTTTCCTCCGGGTACTCCGGTTTCCTCCCACAATCCAAAGACATGCAGGTAGGTTAATTGGCTTCTGTCCAAAAATTGGCCCTAGTATATGAATGGGGACCTTAGATTGTGGGCTCTTTGAGGGTAGGGACTGATGTGAGTGTGCAATGTACAGGGATGGGGACAATTGTAGACACTCGCTCAGGTTGAACTGGATGGACTGATGTTTTTATTCAACCTTACTAACTATGAAACTATGAAACTATGAATCCTCACCACCACAGATTCCGGCCACCAGGAGCTCCTACGTTTTGACCTTATATCCTCTCCTATGTTCCCCATCATCCTAGGACTCCCCTGGCTGCAGGCCCACGACCCTCAAATCCATTGGGACTGGAAGGAGGTCTCCTTCACTTTATCTTACTGTTACCAACACTGCCTTCCCCCAATCTTGGGTTCCTATCTTGCAGTCACCCCAGCACCAGACAACCACCAGCACATCCCTCCAGTCTACCAGGATTTCAAAGATGTATTCAATAAAAAGAAGGCTGGTCGCTTACCGCCCCACCGGGCCTATGACTGCCCCATTGAATTACTAGCAGGCTCCGAGATTCATTTTGGGCGTATATTCCCATTATCAGAGACTGAGATGAAGGCCCTCAAGGCTTATATCGATGAAAATCTCGAGAAAGGCTTCATTCGACCTTCCTCATCTCTAGCTGGGGCTGGTATCTTTTTTGTGGGGAAAAAAGATGTCTCACTTAGACCTTGCATTGACTATAGAGAGCTCAACAAAATAACCATCAAAAACCGCTACCCGCTGCCACTCATCCCCGAGCTATTTCAACGTTTCCGGACAGCAAAAATATTCTCTGAGTTAGGTCTAAGGGGCGCCTATAACCTCATCCGAATCCGCGCAGGCGATGAGTGGAAAACAGCCTTCAGATCCAGATTTGCTCATTACGAATACTTGGTGATGCCATTCGGCTTGTGTAATGCCCCGGCCACATTCCAGCATCTGGTAAATGATATCTTTAGAGACTATCTGGATGACTTCCTGGTCGTTTACTTGGATGATATCCTAATCTTCTCAGCCACCTTGGAACTGCACCGGGTACATGTAAAGAAGGTCCTCACTATTCTCAGACTCCACCGACTATATCTCAAAGCAGAAAAGTGTGAGTTTGAAAAAACTACAGTTCAATTCCTGGGGTTTGTCATCTCTACCGAGGGGACCTCCATGGACCCTCAAAAGGTCAAAGCAGTTCTGGAGTGGCCTGCCCCCAAAGACAAAAAAGCCATGCAACGGTTCATAGGCTTTGCCAATTTTTATCGAAGATTTATTGCCGGATTCTCATCTATAGTTGCCCCATCACCCAGCTGACCCGTCAACACGGCCGTTTCCAATGGTCCCAGGAGGACTCTTTTGTCAAGTTAAAAGCCCTCTTGACCTCCTCTCCTATTTTACAGCACCCAGACCCCTTACTGCCTTTCGTATTGGAGGTTGACTCCTCCGAAACCGCTACAGGTGCCATCCTCTCGCAACGACACAGGCCCAAAGCCCTCCTGCATCCAGTGGCCTTCATGTCCCGAAAACTAAGCCCTCCAGAGAGGAACTATGACGTAGGTGATCGAGAGCTACTGGCCATTAAATTTGCCTTAGAAGAATGGAGGTACCTCTTAGAAGGGGCAACTCACCCAGCTACCATCTTTACAGACCACAAAAACCTTGAATATCTCCACACTGCCAAGTGTTTGAGGCCCCGCCAAGCTCGTTGGGCACTCTTCTTTTTGAGGTTTTCCTTTCATATCTCATACCGGCCTGGGTCGAAGAATAGCAAGGCAGATGCACTCTCTCGAATATTCCCGGAGTCCTCTCAAATAACGGAGCCCAGCACCATCCTTTCCCCTCAGAACTTCCTTCTACTCACGCAGACCGACCTATCAACGACCATCCGCACCGCCTCTGCCCGTTGTGATGACCCCGTACTGGCCACCCTGGAAAGATGTGACAATCTGTTCTGGGCCCAGGACAAGATCTTTGTCCCCCAGGAGGTAAGGCCGCTGATCCTAAAGACTTTCCACGATCATAAGCTAGCTGGTCATTTTGGGACACTAACTAATCTCCCGTTCTTTCTGGTGGCTAGGCTGGAGGCGGGACTGCCAAACCTATGTCTCCTCTTGTGTGCCATGCCAGCGCAGCAAAGGTCCCAAAACCAAACCCTGGGGACTACTAAGACCACTACCCATCCCTGAGCGGCCTTGGGCCGACGTTTCAATGGATTTTATCGTGGACTTACCACCCTCAGAAGGCTTTACTACTATCTTGGTGGTGGTCGACCGTCTTTCTAAAATGAGTCACTTTCTGCCTATGGTGGGTGCCCCCTCTGCCTTAGAAACTGCAAATATGTTTATTAAAGAAATTATCAGGCTCCACGGGGTCCCCGATAGCATCGTTTCGGATAGAGGCCCTCAATTTACTTCCAAATTCTGGAAAGAACTCTGTAAGGCTCTGGAAATTAAGGTTTGTCTCTCGTCAGCTTATCACCCCCAAAGCAATGGACAGACAGAGCGAACAAATCAAACACTCAAGCAATACCTCTGATGTTTTTGTTCAGCCTCACAAGATG
The DNA here is from genome assembly GCA_028564925.1 of Lithobates sylvaticus. Taxonomy (NCBI): domain Eukaryota; kingdom Metazoa; phylum Chordata; class Amphibia; order Anura; family Ranidae; genus Lithobates; species Lithobates sylvaticus. The sequence goes on along the minus strand of CM053034.1, from coordinate 72,010,812 downwards.
ACTGGTCCTCTCTTCTACCATACTCGGTGTTCGCATATAATAACTCTACACATTCAGCCACCAACCAGACCCCCTTTTGGTCAAACTTTAGGTTCCACCTGTCTTTCCTCCCAAACTCCTTTTCCGAATCTCCAGTTCCTGCCGTCCAAGATCGGATAAATTCCATCCAGTCCAATTTCCAAAGAATCCAGGAAACAATACAGGAGGCCCAGGAAGAGTATAGGAAGTATCATGATAGAGGAAGAAAAGAGAACCCTCCCTTCAAGGTCGGGGAGAAGGTTTGGTTGTCAGCTACTCACCTCAAACTTCCTTGTCCCTCATGCAAACTGGGTCCTAAGTTCATAGGCCCGTTCAAGATCAAGAGAGCAGTAAACCCTGTAGCGTTCAAGCTATCTCTCCCCAGGGCGTACAGGATACACCCTGTGTTCCATGCCTTCCTTCTAAAACCTCTGGTCCCCAGTCCTTTTCCGGGTAGAGAGGAGCCTCCTCCTCCGCCTATCACGATTGATGGGGAGGATAAATATGAAGTGGAGTCCCTACTCGGCTGCAGGAAGGTTGGTCGACAGCTAAAGTATTTGGTGAAATGGAAGGGGTACCCGCCTGAAGACAACTCCTGGAAGCCGACCAAAAATTTTCATGCCCCAAGGCTGATCAAGACCTTCCACCAGGAACACCCTGAATTGATGGCAAGTCTGGGCGTCCGGAGGCCGCCCCTCAGGGGGGGCACTATCAGGGAGATCAGCTGCGCCAGTCGCGCGCCCCTGCGCGCATGGGCACGGCACTCTGGCGCACAGTTTTGCGCATTGGAACAGCGCTACGGCACACACACGCTCGCGGCCACACTAAGCGGCGCACACGCATGCGCACTAGCGCACGTTTGGCGTGACCCTTGCTGCCCTATAAAAGGGAGAATCAGGCCTCAAACAAATGCTGGTTCGTCTGTCAGCTCACCTGTGTTTCCTGTACCCGTTCCTGTGACTAGATTGACTACCTGCTGTGACCCGGATTGCCTTGACTATGTTGATTCTCTCCTGCCCTTGACCTCTGGCTTGCTTCTCGGACTGCTATCTCCTGTGTTTGACCCTTGGCCTGTACCTGGACTTTGCCTCTTGTCTCCTGTGCTTGACCCTCAGCCTGTTCCCAGATTCTCCTTGCTTCAGCGCTTCTGCATACTTACCTCTAGACCTTCAAACAAGTCACTGTCCTGCAGGTGGCTTGTGCCTCTTGGTGCCAACCACACCCTGTGCCACCTTCAGGGGTAGTGGGCGCTGAGTCGCAAGGGCAACCGCTCTCGGCATCTTGGCCTCGGTAAGTACTCTGTTTATGATAGTGACACTGTCCATTGCCTCTACAATTGTCCTGCCAGGGGGGTACTCTAGATTTTTGTGAATCTTCGGCAAGTAGTAAAAATATGGGATTTGGTAGAAATTCTTTCGCAAGAAAGAACTTTCCATTTTGGAGATGATTCCGTCTTGGAGCGCAGAGGAAATAAGTATGTCAGCTTCCTTATCGAATTCTGTTGTGGGATCCTTGGTGAGTTTGGCATATGTGGCTTTATCTGAAAGGAGTCTATAGGATTCCTTCAGATAATTAGACCTGTTTTAGAGTACTATACCACCTCCTTTATAAGCTGACTTTATCACCAGGTCTTCTGTATGTATCAGTTGTTCAAGTGCCTTGTTTTCGGAGGGTGAAAGATTATTGGATTTGGAAATGGAGGTGGAATTACATAATTTTAGTAGGTCTGCGTAGACAACTCTGTAAAAACTTTCTATATATGGGCCCTTTGATTTGATTGACACTTTGCTATGTTACACCAAGGGTCTACCAAAGGCCTCAAGGTCTGGGTTATCGAACAGATCCCTAAGTCTCTCTCTGCGGCGGAAAGATTCAAGAAGCTTTGCACCTGAGAGACTTATTGGATCTATACTCTAGACACACTCTCGCCAGGAGATTGCTGATATCCTGTAAAGTCATTATCCCTATTTTTAACATATGTTTCTTTCTTTCTGTTTTTATCTCAAATTAATTGTTTACATTTATACTTGCAGGTAGGTTCTGTCTTTTTCCTGATTCTCCCTTTTTCATGGGGGTGGCGGGTTGTAAGTATGGTCCCTAGTATAGTCATATAATTTATGTAGGTATTATTATTATTACAAAAACATATTCTTTTTAGTGTGTTACCTTCTTATTTTTGCCTTGTGTTTTTATACATATAAATCTATTAGGATTATTGTTTTTTACTAATCTGCAAAGTATTTTTATATTATTGCATGTTGAATATAATTTTAGTCCCCCTTACTTTGAGCCTAAATAGGTTTGCAATGCTGTTTAAAGATCGGCATACCAAAATGTATTTTTGGTCTTTCTGATTTTTAACTTGGTCCGTGCAATGCCGTTTAGGGATGGGCTGACATAGCCCGACCTATCACAGCGCTGTTCTTTCCTCTGCCACTCCCCCTCCGCCAGTGTTTTAGTCCCCTGATCTCCATCCATCCTCAGCTTGATGAAGGAGAGCGGCTGCCACGTCATTGCAGCCCATACGCTCATGAAACGCGTCGCTTGCCAGTGACGTCATCTCCCCTCGCCTACCACAGCGCTTCAGGCCTCGTTTTGAGTGAGTTTCCTCCTCCATAAACTGACAGGCCGGGCAAGGAGAGCATTAATCAGAGAAGCAGCCAAGAGGCCCATTGTAACCCATTGTTGAAAGACAGTCATAAGAAGTTCTGTTTGCAGTTTACGAGAAGTCATGTTAGTCCCTAACATGGCTTCTCGTAAACAGCAAACATGTGGAAGAAGGCGTTGTGGGCAGATGAGACCAAAATTTTACTTTTTAGCCTAACAGCAAAATGCTATGTCTAGCGGAAAATTAACACTGCACATCACCCTGAACACACCATTCCCACCGTGAAACATGGTGGTGGCAGCATCATGTTGTGGGGATGCTTTTCTTCAGCAGGGACAGGGAAGCTAGTCAGAGTTGATGGGAAGATGGATGGAACCAAATATAGGGCAATCTTAGAAGAAAACCTGTTAGTCTACAAAAGACCTGAGACTGGGGCGGAAAAGACTCTAGAGCAAAGACATAAGACAGACGGGGTTCATGATCAGGGAACGTACCATGAGTTGATGGGCAAGAGGGAGGAGCTAAAAGAGCTGGCAGAGCAAGAAGCAAGACAGGCATATAATAAGATGGCAAAGGATCAGTACCTATGGGGCAATAAGCCAAGTAAATATTTAGCTAGAATGCTTCAAAAAAAGAAATCCAGAAACTACATAGAAAAAATACAATCAGAAAAAAGAGAGATGAAATATGTATCTAAAGAAATAGCAGCGACCTTTAGAGAGTATTACGAAGAACTATACTCAGTGGAGTCTAGGGGCAGGAAGAATAAGGGCGATAACAGCGAGAAAATAAACGACTTTCTGAGTAGGGCAAGGTTGGTCTCCCTGGGAACTGAAGAAAGTGAAGCATTGGAAAGACCTATTTCAGAAGAGGAACTTCTTAGAGCACTAAATAATTCACCCTTAGGCAAGAGTCCAGGCCCCGATGGGTTTACGGTTCTATACTATAAAACCTACAAAGAGATTCTTATCCCTAGACTTCAGCGTTATATGACTGGCCTGGGGACAGATTATGACATGAGTGAGGCTTCCCTGTCGGCGACGATTACTGTGTTATTGAAGGAAGGCAAGGATGGATCAGTGTGCTCAAGTTACAGGCCCATCTCTTTGTTAAACTTTGATACAAAATTGTATGCCAAGATTTTGGCAGAACGAATAAAGGGACACTTGGGCACACTGATCCATCCGGACCAAGTAGGATTTGTACCGGGCAGAGAAGGCAGAGATAATGGCGTTCGGACCCTGTTGGCCTTACAGAGGATGAGGGATACACGGACCCCCAGTCTGCTGCTGTAAATACTGTAAATTCCTGTTTAAAACTCTCGGGAGGATGGGGTTCGGCCCAAAAATCATTCAGAAAATTAAAGTCCTATATGTCCACCCGAAAGCAAATATAAGAATAAATGGAATCGTCTCGGCTCTGTTTGAAATGCGCAACGGGACTAGGCAGGGCTGCCCTCTTTCCCCTCTCCTTTTTGTTCTGTCGCTGGAACCTCTGTTGGCTACAATTTGAGGAAACCCAGACATAGAAGGATGTAGGGCCGGTAGCGAGGAACATAAACTGGCAGCCTTTGCAGACAACGTTTTATTCTATGTAGGATCCCCCCAGAAGTCATTGCCTAATCTCTTAAAAACCCTAGCCGACTACGGAGAAATATCTAATTTTAGAATTAATACAGCTAAAACCTTCATATTAAATATTAATCTAAGGTTGAGAAGCAGAATCTACAGAAGGTTTTTAGTTTTGCGTGGAAAAAACAGATTAAATACCTGGGAATAGATTTGTCCAATAACATGAGAAAAATGTATAAGATAAACTACCTTCTATTACTAGAGGAAATTAAAAAAAATGCCAAGAGTTTATGGGCAAGCCTCTATCGTGGTTAGGTCGGATAAATACTGTAAAAATGATGATATTACCCATTATAACCTATAAATTCCAGATGCTCCCAATCCCACTTCCAAAACAGTACTTGGGGAAACTAAAAGCCCTGATCATGAATTTCGTGTGGAAACACAAAAAACACAGAACTTCATTGCAAATCTTAAAACAAGATAAAAGCCTAGGAGGCCTAGCAGTCCTGGACATCGAGAGTTATTATTACTCGATAGCGTTACTTAGAATCCCAGAATGGGGGAAAATGCACAGCAATAAAAGATGGGTTAATTTGGAAGAAGCACTTAGCGAAGCACAGCTGGGGAAGATTGTTTGGAATCCCCCAAAGTTTAGAGCATTAGGAGAAAAAACGCATATAATTACACGGAACACATTTAAAATTTGGGATAAGATTTATAAAACTTTTAATAGAGTATATAATTCACCTTTAATTGCACTAAAGGAGAATCTCTTTTTCCCACCAGGGAGAAAAGGGATAGGCGGAGATTGGATATTAAAGGATAATACACGTTTAGGGGAAGTAATAAGCAAGGGTAAAATTTTGGCACTACAGGAGTTACAGAGCAAAGATGAGGTGTTCACTATTGAAGGATGGCGGTACCTTCAGTTATGCCACTTTGTCAAATCGCTCCCCCTCCCCTTAAGGGATGCGGGCAATTTGACGAAGTTAGAGCGAATATTTTCGGTAGAAAACTCCAAAAAGAGAATATCTAAAATCTACAAATTGTTACTGGAGAAGGACAGACCGGAGATACCGTCATACCTTAAGAAATGGGAGAGAGAACTTGGGGTACAATTAGAAATAGGCACGGTTAAGAAAATATAAAAATTAGCCCATGAACTATAAGTGCATGGTCAAGTGGTATAGGACCCCAGATAAGTTAAATAAATTCCAGGAGGATGCTTCGGCCAACTGCTGGAGGGGCTGCAAAGAAATAGGGACTATGGGCCACTTATGGTGGGAGTGTCAAAAAATAAAAAAATACTGGGAAACTATTTTAAAATATATCAAGGTAATAACAAACATCCAGGTGAAAAACGAACCATGGGTTGTGTTGATGCATGCCACCCCAGGCGGAACTAGGCAATATATAGGCTCATTGGTCCCTCATCTTCTAAATGCTGCAAAAAGGGTGATCCCAAGGAGGTGGATGGACCAAGAAAGCCCCCCCCCCTATGGGAATGGGTGGATGCGGTAGAAACCACATACACAATGGAGTGTCTAAAAAACTGCATAGAGGGGGAAAGGGAGGGAATGAAAGAAAAATGGGAGTGCTAGAAAAAGTGCTGCAGAGAGAGACTAAAGCCCCATACACACGGTCGGATTTTCCGATGGATTCTGTCCTATCGGACAATGTTGTCGGAAATTCCGACCATGTGTAGGCACCATCGGACAGTTTCCATCGGATTGTCCGACGGACAAAGTTCTATCTCCTGCTGGATAGATTTTCTGACAACAAAGTCCGATCACACCAATTCCGATCGTGTGTAGCGAATTCCGACGGACAAAGTGCTACGCATGCTCAGATCACATTACAAGACCAAAGCTATTGGCTACTAGCCTCTACGTAGTCCCGTCGTAGGCAACAAACGTCACCACGTTCAGAATGATCGGATTTTCCGACAACATTGTCCGACCGTGTGTATGCAACACCAGTGTCGGACTAAATCCGTCGGACCAAATCCGATGAATTTGGTGGTCGGATTTTCTGACCGTGTGTATGGGGCTTTAGGGATCTGTTCGATAACCCAGACCTTGAGGCCTTCGGTAGACCCTTGGTGTAACATAGAAAAGTGTCTGGGGACACTGTGGGGGTCAGTGTCTCCCTCAATGTATCTTCTATGCTCACTGAATCTTAGCCTCAGGGCCCTAATTGTCCTGCCTACAAAAATCAGGCCACATGGGCAACTTAGGCCATAAATGACAAAATCTGATGAGCAGTTGAAGAATTCCTTCAACATATATGTTTTACCCTTGGTAGTGAAGGACTTTTGTCCATGTGGGACAAATTTGCATGTTTTGCATAACGCCTTTCGGCATTGGTACATGGGGGGATATTATGTTACCCTGTCAGGGGTACTAATATAGGCACAGATGGTGAAGCTACAATGGGTTTAAATGGGATTAAGTCTGCTGGGGCAATTTTATTTTTTAAGTTGGGGTCCCTACGATACGTGACTTTGGGATGAGCAGGGAGTAATGTTTTAGAATGAGGATCCTGCTGTAGGATACCCCAATGTTTCTGCAGTATCCGTTCCATGTTTTTATATTTGTTGTGGAAAGTGGTTATGAACCTACTCAAACAATCTTTCTGTGGTTGACTTGTTTTAGCAGGTTTCCCATGGAGATAGTGTTTGAAGGCTTCTTCAACCAAAATTTCAGGGTACTTTTTGTCCAGGAACTTTGTTTTTAGTGTTGAACTGAGTTCAATGTAATCAGAATCTTTGGTACAATTCTGTCGAAGAGGACAGAATTTACCGTTTGGGATATCAGTGATCCATTTTGGATAATGGAAACTCTTAAAATGTTTTGAAATGATAGTTTGGCCCTCGTGTCCCAACTCCAAATCCAAAAAGGCCATAGTGTCTGAATCGGTAACTGATGTAAATAATAACCCGTAGGGGCTATCATTACAATGTTGGACAAAAGGGGCGATGAGATCAGGGGCACCGTCCCAAATAATGATCACATCATCAATATATCTTATTATTATATTTGCTGCAAAGGGGTTATTTTGGTAAATGTAGTTGGTTTCCCAGAAACCCATGGCAAGGTTGGCGTACGAGGGTGCGAAATTTTCCCCCATAGCTGTACCTTGTATTTGTTGATAGAATTCTCCATTAAAAGTAAAATAATTATGCGTCAAGCTAAATTCTGCAGCTTCTAAAATTAATCTTGCCTGCCGCATGTTAATCAAAGAGTCCCTGGATAAGAATTGCTCCAATGCCATGAGTCCAAAGGTACCGTATGTGGAATTGAAGTGTACAGAGAACAGACGTCAAGCGAAAGCCAAACGTAAGAAGATTCCCATAGATAGGGTGACAGAAGTTCTAAGAGATGTGTTCCATCACAAATAAATGAATGCAATTGTAGAACTATTGGTTGCAGAAACTGATCTATATACAAGCTAAACCCAGTAGTGACTATCAGGGAGATCAGCTGCGCCAGTCACGTGCCCCTGCGCGCATGCGCACGGGCACGGCACTCTGGCGCACAGTTGTGCGCAATGGAACAGTGCTACGGCGCACATGCGCTCTGGGCCCCACTGAGCGGCGTGCGCGCATGCGCACTAGCGCACGTTTGGCGTGACCCTTGCTGCCCTATAAAAGGGAGCATCAGGCCTCAAACAAATGCTGGTTCGTCTGTCAGCTCACCTGTGTTTCCTGTACCCGTTCCTGTGACTAAATTGACTACTTGCTGTGACCTGGATTGCCTTGACTACGTTGATTCTCTCCTGCCCTTGACCTCTGGCTTGCTTCTCGGACTTCTGCTATCTCCTGTGTTTGACCCTCGGCCTGTACCTGGACTTTGCCTCTTGTCTCCTGTGCTTCACCCTCAGCCTGCTCCCGGATTCTCCTTGCTTCAGCACTTCTGTTACCTTAAAAAAAATGTGGAAGAAATCTGCGCTCGGAAAAAAATAGGAAATAACCAGAGCAGCTGAACACTATGGCTCTAGATACTAAACCAAAAATAGAAATAAATGTGAAAAAGTGCAGCGCTCAGAAAAATGAGATAAAAAATGAGATAAAAAAACTTGACCAATAACGGTAAAGGTGAGTGAATCAAGTCCTATTCCATGTGAATGGATACTGGTACTTGCGACAGTTTGAGTGCATATAAACTTATAAACAACTTAATTACAGTGCAAACCTAAACCAAATATGTGTTGATATATGTTAAATACATAAACTAACATTTGCAAAAAAATATGTGAATGCCCAAATCTATAAGTTCAAACACATAAGTGCATCCAAATCGCATGCAGTGAAAAACGCAAAAAAATCAATCAAAATAGTCAAACAGAGTCCTCAGTACTGAATATTGAGTACATAAACTAACATGTGCAAAAAAAATATATGTGAATACCCAAATCTATAGGTTCAAACATATAAGTGCATCCAAATCGCATACAGTGAAAAACGCAAAAAAAAAACAATCAAACAGAGTCCTCAGTGTTCAGTAGCCTTTGACAGTCTCCTACACAGAGCGCTTCTGAGTGTAATAAGATTTTCTTAAAATTGACCTCGCAGTTCCCTTCAAGAGATATAAAGTAAGAAAAGGAGGCTTACCAGATGTCTGGTCTTTACCGCATATATCCCATCAAACGAGGTTCCAGGTACAGCGAATCAGCTGGGCAATTCCTCGCTCATCAGAGCGTGCATCAGGCTCCACCAAGTGCCTATATACCCCTCTGGGGGGTCCGATCAGAGTCCCGCAGGGATACCAAAAATAAAACAAAAAAGGTCCGGATCGTGTAGTATGTTAAAACAAGGGATGCCTTTATTCTGGCTCAATGGGTCCAATGTACAGCACAGATAAGTAGCAATACAAAATAAAAACAGTTTCGCTACCTTGTAGCTAAGAAAGATAAAAACTCCTGGCCTGGGAGTGTAAAAGCGATCGCATATGCGCAGAGCGTGTGGGCGTAACTACCCGACGATCGTTTCGTCACAGCGTGACATCATCAGGGGTACGCCCACACCTCCGCGCTATTCATTTAAATAGTAGTCTGAGGCTAAGTACAGCGGCGCTATAGGTCGGACAGGCAATCAATCTGAATTGACAGGAAACCACTAAGCGTCCAATAGTGGTCTGAGGCTAAGTACAGCGGCGCTATAGGTCGGACAGGCAGTCAGTCAGAATTGACAGGAAACCACTGGGGTCCAATCACAAGCGACACAGGAAGTACCTAGTGAGACCATAAACACAATTACTGTGTATATAAATTACAAAAGCGGGCAAAAGTTAATTAAAGCACCGCCAGACTATAGTTGAAATCTGCATCACCTGCCTGATATGGAATTAGAGCAGGGATAAAATCGAAATAAAAAGGTACAAATGAAATAAAGAAAAATGACAAATAGACTTGCTAGAAGTTTTATATAGCGCCATCTAGTGGATACATTGGTTAATGCACCCCCTTTTAATTGGAATGCATAACAAAACTATAAACTGAAAATTAAAAATTAAAAATTAAAAGTGCCTATATAGTCAGCACCTATGCCTTCCATCTGTATGACCTCTGACCAATATTTCACCTATTACACATGTAAATATACTAAACATTTACTGATAAAGAAAAATATTGTTATGCTAAGCATAAAAGTGCATATGATTTAGTGCAGATTATTTCATTATCAACATAAAGGACCATATCTCAATTCACATGTCTATGCCAAAACCCCATGCAGTGACCATGATAAATGATAATAGTAAGGCAAATGGCAAATCAGAAGAAAATATATAGATACATAGAAAAAAGTGCCTAGATCTTTCAACCAAAAACTGGAACGGGGACATCAACTGTTATTAATAAAACAGTTGATGTCCCATTCCACGTTGAGGCCACCAGGAACATGGGATCCTAATTTGTGTATCCAATTAGTTTCGGCACGGGAGATAGAGCGCTTGCCATTGCTACCCCTCCAGTGGGGGACATAGCTCTCAATGGCCAAAAAAATGGTACCAGTGGGGTCCCTTTTATGTACCAAGTCATAGTGTCTACTGACATTATGCTTATCATAACCCTTACGAATGTTCGTGAGGTGCTCCCCCAACCTGATGTGCAACATGCGGATGGTGCGCCCCACGTACTCCAAACCGCACGGACACCTGAGGAGGTACACGACACATTTAGTAGAACAAGTGATGAACGTGCGTATGGGGTATGTCAAGCCTGTTCCACTAGACGTGAAATCAGTAAACCTCCTGCCACGTTGGGCATTTATTCTACAAGCCCTGCATTTGCCACATGGGAAAAAACCTTTAATGTCCCCAAAAAAGGATAACCTCTTTGGAGGATCCGGGACATTGGGAGCTATAGTGTTCCTAAGACTGGTAGCACCCCTAAATATAACGTTGGGCCTCTCTGCTAAAAGAGGTCCCAATACCCGGTCATTTTTTATTATCGACCAATGCTTTCTTATAATACGCTTAATTGCCCAATGTTGGCTGGAGAAGGTCGTGATGAAGGCCAGTCCATAGTTAGTGTTATCTGCTACCTGAGGTTTATCAGCCAAAAGCAGAAGACGATCTCTCCCACCCACCTCTGAAATGATGGAATCCAGAGTGGGCTCGTCGTAGCCTTTGGCCAAAAACCTCTTTTTAAGGATCAAAGCCTCATTGGTGTAATCAGCGGGATTGGAGCAATTGCGTTTTAATCGCAAAAATTGACCTTTCGGAACGGCAGCCAACCAAGAACTGTGATGACACGAGTCCAGGGGGATGTATCCATTGCGATCCGTCTGTTTAAAGAAGGTGGTAGTCACCAAAGCATTCTCAACAATAGATATTTTTAAGTCGAGAAAATGTATATCCGTAGGGCTAAGTTCGTGACTAAGGGCTATTCCCCGGTCATTGTCATTCAGATGGGAAAGGAACTGTTGGGCCGAGGGGACATCCCCATCCCATATGAATAGGATATCGTCAATAAACCTCTTCCAGGTTACCAACTGCAATGGCCTATTAAACAAAACAATATCCTCCTCCCATTTTGCCATGAAGAGGTTGGCCATACTGGGGGCAAATTTGGCCCCCATGGCCACCCCCTTTATCTGCAAAAAATGAGAGCCATCGTGCCAGAAATGATTGTGAGTCATAGAAAACTCCAACAACTCCAACAGAAAATTGCGTTGGGGTATTGAAATAGTTTTATCCTGGGAGAGGAAATGTTGAACTGCTTCAAGACCCAAATGATGCGATATTGCAGTATAAAGAGAAGCAACATCAGCGGTTACTAATAAATAAGTGGGTTTCCATTCGAGCGAACCTAAAACATTTATGACATGTTTAGTATCCCTCAGAAACGAAGGAGTACCCATCACCAGTGGCTGCAGATAACGATCGATATATTTCCCGACCCGGGATGTTACCGAGTCGATACCACTGATGATGGGTCGGCCTGGGGGGTTCACCATAGATTTGTGTATCTTGGGTAGAGAGTAAACTACCGGCAGCCGAGGAGCCAGGGGTACCAGAAATTCACTCTCCTTCTTATTTAAGATACCCATATCATACCCCTTTGTTACAAGTTCTTTCAGTTCAGTTTTGAACCGTGTGGTGGGGTCCACTAGCAATGGAGAGTATGTATCCTGATCAGACAAGATTCTTGTCATCTCACAAGAGTACATCTCTTTATCCAGAATAACAATGGCCCCACCTTTGTCCGCAGGTCGGACCACTATATCGCGTCTTGCGCAAAGAAGATCAAGACCAGTTTTAAAATCCCTTGGGGGTAATGCTGGTTTAAGTTTAAGATCATTAAGGTCTTTGATCACCAAGTCACGAAATACATTAATATTAGGTGCTGAGACGTTAGGTGGATTGAATAATGAGGCATTTGAAAGGCCCGAGTGGACAATGGTCGAAGATTCCATATTTAGTTGCCTAATTGGATTACTTATTAAATACCTTTTGATGTTTAACTTACGGGTAAATTTCTGAATATCGATAAAGGTCTGGAACCTATTAAGGTTGCTGGGAGGGGCGAATTTTAAACCTTTACTCAGAGTCACCAGCTCATCCTTAGAGAGTTGTTTGGTACTCAGATTAATTATCCCACTGGTATCTACGTTCTTCTCCTTTTTGGGGTTAAGGCGCTTCCCCCCTCTGCAGCCTCTCTTACGTCCACGTTTCTTTTGTGGCCCCCCCTTGTCCCCTCCTGAAAACCCTGTTGGTAATGGCTGCCAAGCTGGGGCTGGTTATATGAGTGCTGGGGGATCATATGGTTCAGGTGTTCCCTAGTGTCGCTATTAAAAGGGTCAAATCGATTCAAGGTGTCCACTCCATAATGATCATCCCTGTCTCTGACATCTGGGGGTCCCCTAGGTTGATTAGCCCTGTTACGTCGTTGGGGCGTTTTGCCTTTCTTATATCTCCACTGTGGGGAGGAGTGCCCTATAGGGGAACGTTGATCGTAATAGTGACCAAAATCATCCCGTGAGGGACGCTGGTCAAAATGACGGTCACGACTATCCCCCTTGGGACGGGCATTGGACTGGCCGGAACGTGTTTGTACTTGATTTCTACCACCCCTACGGGAGGGGGAGATGCCCTGGGGCATTCTTTGTAGATGTCGCGGAATGGGGCCACCCATTGGATTGGGGTTATCAAGCCTTGGTGGAACTAAATTTATCCCCCCACTTAATGGGGCAGGGGTGATGGCAGGAACAACCTGCCATTTAAAGACTACGTTGTCTTTGTAGTCTTTCTTATCCCTATTATATTTTTTCTTCTTTTTTATCTTTTGTTCCGTTTCCTCTTTAATCAAAATGGCCTTTAGTGTATCTGATTTCTGAATATACTCTGGCTCGTTTTTGAAGGGAAACAGTTTGGACTTAATGGTATTAATTTCAAAGTCCAGTGAGGCCAGTTTTCTCGTTTTCTTGGCTATAAGAAATTTGAGAAACTGTACCCCGGCTTCATTGAAATATTTAAACCACTCTATTAGCTCGTTATCGCCCTTTTGGGGGTTCACCTCCCATCTTAGGCTCCTAGGAACCATGTTCTCCCTAACATATTCCTCTAGATAGGCAATATCCCATCTAGTGTGTATTTCAGTTGTGGTCAAATTCTTTAGCCTTAAAAAACAACCAGAGATATCATCCCTAGGGTCATCGTTACCGTCAAACACCCCCAGGGTGTCAGTGACAACCTGGGCGCGGTAATCGAAAACATCCATGATAGATGCACCAGCTGCAGATAAATGTGTATCGATAAACAGATAAAAAAAATGTGGAAGAAATCTGCGCTCGGAAAAAATTAGGAAATAACCAGAGCAGCTGAACACTATGGCTCTAGATACTAAACCAAAAATAGAAATAAATGTGAAAAAGTGCAGCGCTCAGAAAAATGAGATAAAAAATGAGATAAAAAAAACTTGACCAATAACGGTAAAGGTGAGTGAATCAAGTCCTATTCCATGTGAATGGATACTGGTACTTGCGACAGTTTGAGTGCATATAAACTTATAAACAACTTAATTACAGTGCAAACCTAAACCAAATATGTGTTGATATATGTTAAATACATAAACTAACATTTGCAAAAAAAAAAAATTATTTTGTATTGCTACTTATCTGTGCTGTACATTGGACCCATTGAGCCAGAATAAAGGCATCCCTTGTTTTAACATACTACACGATCCGGACCTTTTTTGTTTTATTTTTGGTATTCCTGCGGGACTCTGATCGGACCCCCCAGAGGGGTATATAGGCACTTGGTGGAGCCTGATGCACGCTCTGATGAGCGAGGAATTGCCCAGCTGATTCGCTGTACCTGGAACCTCGTTTGATGGGATATATGCGGTAAAGACCAGACATCTGGTAAGCCTCCTTTTCTTACTTTATATCTCTTGAAGGGAACTGCGAGGTCAATTTTAAGAAAATCTTATTACACTCAGAAGCGCTCTGTGTAGGAGACTGTCAAAGGCTACTGAACACTGAGGACTCTGTTTGATTGTTTTTTTTGCGTTTTTCACTGTATGCGATTTGGATGCACTTATATGTTTGAACCTATAGATTTGGGTATTCACATATATTTTTTTTGCACATGTTAGTTTATGTACTCAATATTCAGTACTGAGGACTCTGTTTGACTATTTTGATTGATTTTTTTGCGTTTTTCACTGCATGCGATTTGGATGCACTTATGTGTTTGAACTTATAGATTTGGGCATTCACATATTTTTTTGCAAATGTTAGTTTATGTATTTAACATATATCAACACATATTTGGTTTAGGTTTGCACTGTAATTAAGTTGTTTATAAGTTTATATGCACTCAAACTGTCGCAAGTACCAGTATCCATTCACATGGAATAGGACTTGATTCACTCACCTTTACCGTTATTGGTCAAGTTTTTTTTATCTCATTTTTTATCTCATTTTTCTGAGCGCTGCACTTTTTCACATTTACTTCTGTTACCTTGCCTCTGGACTTAGTAACCTGTGTTTGACCCTCGGCCTGTACCTGGACTTTGCCTCTTGTCTCCTGTGCTTGACCCTCAGCCAGATCCCGGATTCTCCCTGCTTCAGCGCTTCTGCATACTTACCTCTGGACCTTCAAACAAGTCACTGTCCTGCAGGTGGCTTGTGCCTCTTGGTGCCAACCACTCCCTGTGCCACCTTCAGGGGTAGTGGGCGCTGAGTCGCAAGGGCAACCGCTCTCGGCATCTTGGCATCGGTAAGTACTCTGTTTATGATAGTACGAACCAGCCATGACAGAGGCCAATAAAGCGGGTTCTCCTTTGGAGATTCTATGCCAGCAGGTGACAGCCCTTATGGAAGCTGTACAGACGCTACAGGAAGGCTACACGCAGGTTGATAGCCGTCTCCAACAACTGGCCACTACTTCAGCACCAGCAAACCCAGTACCGGGCCCGGCCAGTGGAGCCTCTGCACCCCAGGTACAGCTACCGCCCACCATGATGATGGCAGTGCCCGAGCCTAGGGTACCAGTGCCCGAGCGATTTTCGGCGACCGAAAAAAATTCAGAGCCTTCAAAAACGCTTGCTCCTTATACCTAGCTCTGCAACCCCAGACCTTTTCCTCTGAAATTGTCAAGGTCGGGTTCATCATCTCGCTGCTAGCTGAGGAACCTCAAACTTGGGGTCACGGCCTCATGTAGAAAAGGAACCCTATTTTAAATACCATAGATGCCTTCTTTGAAGCCACGGGACAACTCTACGATGACCCCCAGCGTACTGGCATGGGCAGAAGCCACTCTGCATACCCTGTCTCAAGGAAGGAAGCCGGTGGAGGATTACACAGCCGAATTTCGCAAATGGTCAGCCGATACCACCTGGAATGAGGCAGCCCTCCGATACCAATACAGGCTGGGTCTGAATGAAAGCCTAAAGGATGAACTGGCCCGTGTAGAAACCCCTGCTTCCTTGGAGGACTTAATTCAATTAGCCACAAAGTTGGACCGACGCATGCGTGAGCAGCGCTCCGAGCGTCTCCAGGCCCCTTCTTACCCACCCTTTCCGGCTCATTCTGGCCCCTCAGGCCCCAGAAGGGGAACCAATGAAATTGGGTCTAGTTCGCTCTCGTCTTACCCTCGAAGAGCGACAACGGAGACGCCAGGCCAACCTGTGCCCATACTGCGGGGGATCCGGACATTACCTTCGTAACTGCCCCATAAGACCCAGTAAGTGGCCTTCCCAGCATGCTATGAACTTTCAGGCTACTAATCTTGCCCAGTCTTACGTGACTCTTTCTGTCTCCCTACAGTTGGCGGAAGAGAAGATCCAGCTACCGGCCGTAATTGATTCAGGAGCATGCAGCTGCTTTCTGGACATTTCTGTTGCTAAGAAACTGCATGTCCCATGCCTCAATAAAAGACAACACCTACTTGTCCATCTGGCTGATGGGTCTCTTCCGCACTCTGGGCCAGTGACGCAAGAAACCCAACCAATCCGGGCGGCACAGTGGTGTAGTGGTTAGCACTCTCACCTAGCAGTAAGAAGGGTCGCTGGTTCGAATCCCAACCACGACACTTCCTGCCTGGAGTTTGCATGTTCTCCCTGTGCCTGCGTGGGTTTCCTCCGGGTACTCCGGTTTCCTCCCACAATCCAAAGACATGCAGGTAGGTTAATTGGCTTCTGTCCAAAAATTGGCCCTAGTATATGAATGGGGACCTTAGATTGTGGGCTCTTTGAGGGTAGGGACTGATGTGAGTGTGCAATGTACAGGGATGGGGACAATTGTAGACACTCGCTCAGGTTGAACTGGATGGACTGATGTCTTTATTCAACCTTACTAACTATGAAACTATGAATCCTCACCACCACAGATTCCGGCCACCAGGAGCTCCTACGTTTTGACCTTATATCCTCTCCTATGTTCCCCATCATCCTAGGACTCCCCTGGCTGCAGGCCCACGACCCTCAAATCCATTGGGACTGGAAGGAGGTCTCCTTCACTTTATCTTACTGTTACCAACACTGCCTTCCCCCAATCTTGGGTTCCTATCTTGCAGTCACCCCAGCACCAGACAACCACCAGCACATCCCTCCAGTCTACCAGGATTTCAAAGATGTATTCAATAAAAAGAAGGCTGGTCGCTTACCGCCCCACCGGGCCTATGACTGCCCCATTGAATTACTAGCAGGCTCCGAGATTCATTTTGGGCGTATATTCCCATTATCAGAGACTGAGATGAAGGCCCTCAAGGCTTATATCGATGAAAATCTCGAGAAAGGCTTCATTCGACCTTCCTCATCTCTAGCTGGGGCTGGTATCTTTTTTGTGGGGAAAAAAGATGTCTCACTTAGACCTTGCATTGACTATAGAGAGCTCAACAAAATAACCATCAAAAACCGTTACCCGCTGCCACTCATCCCCGAGCTATTTCAACGTTTCCGGACAGCAAAAATATTCTCCGAGTTAGGTCTAAGGGGCGCCTATAACCTCATCCGAATCCGCGCAGGCGATGAGTGGAAAACAGCCTTCAGATCCAGATTTGCTCATTACGAATACTTGGTGATGCCATTCGGCTTGTGTAATGCCCCGGCCACATTCCAGCATCTGGTAAATGATATCTTTAGAGACTATCTGGATGACTTCCTGGTCGTTTACTTGGATGATATCCTAATCTTCTCAGCCACCTTGGAACTGCACCGGGTACATGTAAAGAAGGTCCTCACTATTCTCAGACTCCACCGACTATATCTCAAAGCAGAAAAGTGTGAGTTTGAAAAAACTACAGTTCAATTCCTGGGGTTTGTCATCTCTACCGAGGGGACCTCCATGGACCCTCAAAAGGTCAAAGCAGTTCTGGAGTGGCCTGCCCCCAAAGACAAAAAAGCCATGCAACGGTTCATAGGCTTTGCCAATTTTTATTGAAGATTTATTGCCGGATTCTCATCTATAGTTGCCCCATCACCCAGCTGACCCGTCAACACGGCCGTTTCCAATGGTCCCAGGAGGACTCTTTTGTCAAGTTAAAAGCCCTCTTGACCTCCTCTCCTATTTTACAGCACCCAGACCCCTTACTGCCTTTCGTATTGGAGGTTGACTCCTCCGAAACCGCTACAGGTGCCATCCTCTCGCAACGACACAGGCCCAAAGCCCTCCTGCATCCAGTGGCCTTCATGTCCCGAAAACTAAGCCCTCCAGAGAGGAACTATGATGTAGGTGATCGAGAGCTACTGGCCATTAAATTTGCCTTAGAAGAATGGAGGTACCTCTTAGAAGGGGCAACTCACCCAGCTACCATCTTTACAGACCACAAAAACCTTGAATATCTTCACACTGCCAAGTGTTTGAGGCCCCGCCAAGCTCATTGGGCACTCTTCTTTTTGAGGTTTTCCTTTCATATCTCATACCGGCCTGGGTCGAAGAATAGCAAGGCAGATGCACTCTCTCGAATATTCCCGGAGTCCTCTCAAATAACGGAGCCCATCACCATCCTTTCCCCTCAGACCTTCCTTCTACTCACGCAGACCGACCTATCAATGACCATCCGCACCGCCTCTGCCCGTTGTGATGACCCCGTACTGGCCACCCTGGAAAGATGTGACAATCTGTTCTGGGCCCAGGACAAGATCTTTGTCCCCCAGGAGGTAAGGCCGCTGATCCTAAAGACTTTCCACGATCATAAGCTAGCTGGTCATTTTGGGACACTAACTAATCTCCCGTTCTTTCTGGTGGCTAGGCTGGAGGCGGGACTGCCAAACCTATGTCTCCTCTTGTGTGCCATGCCAGCGCAGCAAAGGTCCCAAAACCAAACCCTGGGGACTACTAAGACCACTACCCATCCCTGAGCGGCCTTGGGCCGACGTTTCAATGGATTTTATCGTGGACTTACCACCCTCAGAAGGCTTTACTACTATCTTGGTGGTGGTCGACCGTCTTTCTAAAATGAGTCACTTTCTGCCTATGGTGGGTGCCCCCTCTGCCTTAGAAACTGCAAATATGTTTATTAAAGAAATTATCAGGCTCCACGGGGTCCCCGATAGCATCGTTTCGGATAGAGGCCCTCAATTTACTTCCAAATTCTGGAAAGAACTCTGTAAGGCTCTGGAAATTAAGGTTTGTCTCTCGTCAGCTTATCACCCCCAAAGCAATGGACAGACAGAGCGAACAAATCAAACACTCAAGCAATACCTCTGATGTTTTTGTTCAGCCTCACAAGATGACTGGTCCTCTCTTCTACCATACTCGGTGTTCGCATATAATAACTCTACACATTCAGCCACCAACCAGACCCCCTTTTGGTCAAACTTTAGGTTCCACCTGTCTTTCCTCCCAAACTCCTTTTCCGAATCTCCAGTTCCTGCCGTCCAAGATCGGATAAATTCCATCCAGTCCAATTTCCAAAGAATCCAGGAAACAATACAGGAGGCCCAGGAAGAGTATAGGAAGTATCATGATAGAGGAAGAAAAGAGAACCCTCCCTTCAAGGTCGGGGAGAAGGTTTGGTTGTCAGCTACTCACCTCAAACTTCCTTGTCCCTCATGCAAACTGGGTCCTAAGTTCATAGGCCCGTTCAAGATCAAGAGAGCAGTAAACCCTGTAGCGTTCAAGCTATCTCTCCCCAGGGCGTACAGGATACACCCTGTGTTCCATGCCTTCCTTCTAAAACCTCTGGTCCCCAGTCCTTTTCCGAGTAGAGAGGAGCCTCCTCCTCCGCCTATCACGATTGATGGGGAGGATAAATATGAAGTGGAGTCCCTACTCGGCTGCAGGAAGGTTGGTCGACAGCTAAAGTATTTGGTGAAATGGAAGGGGTACCCGCCTGAAGACAACTCCTGGAAGCCGACCAAAAATTTTCATGCCCCAAGGCTGATCAAGACCTTCCACCAGGAACACCCTGAATTGATGGCAAGTCTGGGCGTCCGGAGGCCGCCCCTCAGGGGGGGCACTATCAGGGAGATCAGCTGCGCCAGTCACGCGCCCCTGCGCGCATGGGCACGGCACTCTGGCGCACAGTTTTGCGCATTGGAACAGCGCTACGGCGCACACACGCTCGCGGCCACACTAAGCGGCGCACACGCATGCGCACTAGCGCACGTTTGGCGTGACCCTTGCTGCCCTATAAAAGGGAGAATCAGGCCTCAAACAAATGCTGGTTCGTCTGTCAGCTCACCTGTGTTTCCTGTACCCGTTCCTGTGACTAGATTGACTACCTGCTGTGACCCGGATTGCCTTGACTATGTTGATTCTCTCCTGCCCTTGACCTCTGGCTTGCTTCTCGGACTGCTATCTCCTGTGTTTGACCCTTGGCCTGTACCTGGACTTTGCCTCTTGTCTCCTGTGCTTGACCCTCAGCCTGTTCCCAGATTCTCCTTGCTTCAGCGCTTCTGCATACTTACCTCTAGACCTTCAAACAAGTCACTGTCCTGCAGGTGGCTTGTGCCTCTTGGTGCCAACCACACCCTGTGCCACCTTCAGGGGTAGTGGGCGCTGAGTCGCAAGGGCAACCGCTCTCGGCATCTTGGCCTCGGTAAGTACTCTGTTTATGATAGTGACACTGTCCATTGCCTCTACAATTGTTCTGCCAGGGGGGTACTCTAGATTTTTGTGAATCTTCGGCAAGTAGTAAAAATATGGGATTTGGTAGAAATTCTTTCGCAAGAAAGAACTTTCCATTTTGGAGATGATTCCGTCTTGGAGCGCAGAGGAAATAAGTATGTCAGCTTCCTTATCGAATTCTGTTGTGGGATCCTTGGTGAGTTTGGCATATGTGGCTTTATCTGAAAGGAGTCTATAGGATTCCTTCAGATAATTAGACCTGTTTTAGAGTACTATACCACCTCCTTTATAAGCTGACTTTATCACCAGGTCTTCTGTATGTATCAGTTGTTCAAGTGCCTTGTTTTCGGAGGGTGAAAGATTATTGGATTTGGAAATGGAGGTGGAATTACATAATTTTAGTAGGTCTGCGTAGACAACTCTGTAAAAACTTTCTATATATGGGCCCTTTGATTTGATTGACACTTTGCTATGTTACACCAAGGGTCTACCAAAGGCCTCAAGGTCTGGGTTATCGAACAGATCCCTAAGTCTCTCTCTGCGGCGGAAAGATTCAAGAAGCTTTGCACCTGAGAGACTTATTGGATCTATACTCTAGACACACTCTCGCCAGGAGATTGCTGATATCCTGTAAAGTCATTATCCCTATTTTTAACATATGTTTCTTTCTTTCTGTTTTTATCTCAAATTAATTGTTTACATTTATACTTGCAGGTAGGTTCTGTCTTTTTCCTGATTCTCCCTTTTTCATGGGGGTGGCGGGTTGTAAGTATGGTCCCTAGTATAGTCATATAATTTATGTAGGTATTATTATTATTACAAAAACATATTCTTTTTAGTGTGTTACCTTCTTATTTTTGCCTTGTGTTTTTATACATATAAATCTATTAGGATTATTGTTTTTTACTAATCTGCAAAGTATTTTTATATTATTGCATGTTGAATATAATTTTAGTCCCCCTTACTTTGAGCCTAAATAGGTTTGCAATGCTGTTTAAAGATCGGCATACCAAAATGTATTTTTGGTCTTTCTGATTTTTAACTTGGTCCGTGCAATGCCGTTTAGGGATGGGCTGACATAGCCCGACCTATCACAGCGCTGTTCTTTCCTCTGCCGCTCCCCCTCCGCCAGTGTTTTAGTCCCCTGATCTCCATCCATCCTCAGCTTGATGAAGGAGAGCGGCTGCCACGTCATTGCAGCCCATACGCTCATGAAACGCGTCGCTTGCCAGTGATGTCATCTCCCCTCGCCTACCACAGCGCTTCAGGCCTCGTTTTGAGTGAGTTTCCTCCTCCATAAACTGACAGGCCGGGCAAGGAGAGCATTAATCAGAGAAGCAGCCAAGAGGCCCATTGTAACCCATTGTTGAAAGACAGTCATAAGAAGTTCTGTTTGCAGTTTACGAGAAGTCATGTTAGTCCCTAACATGGCTTCTCGTAAACAGCAAACATGTGGAAGAAGGCGTTGTGGGCAGATGAGACCAAAATTTTACTTTTTAGCCTAACAGCAAAATGCTATGTCTAGCGGAAAATTAACACTGCACATCACCCTGAACACACCATTCCCACCGTGAAACATGGTGGTGGCAGCATCATGTTGTGGGGATGCTTTTCTTCAGCAGGGACAGGGAAGCTAGTCAGAGTTGATGGGAAGATGGATGGAGCCAAATATAGGGCAATCTTAGAAGAAAACCTGTTAGTCTACAAAAGACCTGAGACTGGGGCGGAGGTTCACCTTCCAGCAGGACAACGACCCTAAACATACAGCCAGAGCTACAATGGAATGGTTTAGATCAGGCATCACTAAATGGCAGACCGTGGTCCGGTTCCGGCTCCAGTAGCCATATTTCCTAGACCGCCGCCTCACCAAATAGTTGCCTGTGTTTCCTCTCCTGCTGCCGGGTCGCCTGCCTTTTGCTGCTATGTTCCCAGAGCATGGCAGGCTTGCCATGCACAGGTCTGTCCCTTCAATAGGATAAGATAAGTAGCCACTCTGGACAAAGGGCGGGACTTTTTAAGTTAAGAAGTGGGTGATTGGTTGCTACGCAGCGGGGCTGTCCCAGCAATCAATCACTCACCTTTAATGTGAAAAGTCCCACCTGTTGTCCAGGGCTGCAGTGCTTTCTGTCTTGTGTGAATAAGGTAGCGCTCTGTGGGGAGGGGGGAGTGCTGTGCAGGACAGGAGTCTACTTTTGAGGGGGGGCTGTAATGGGGGGTCAGTCTGTGATGGGGGTCAGTCTGCAATGGGGGGCCTGTCTGTGATTGGGGGCCTGTCTGTGATGGGGGTCGGTCTGTGATTGGGGGTCGGTCTGTGATTGGGGGCTTGTCTGTAATGGGGGTCGGTCTGTGATGGGGGTCGGTCTGTGATGGGGGTCGGTTTGTGATGAGGGGTCAGTCTGTGATGGGGGTCAGTCTGTGATGGTGGCCAGTCTGCGATGGGGGCCAGTCTGCGATGGGGGCCAGTCTGCAATGGGGGCCAGTCTGTGATGGGGGCAGGGCTGGACTGGGACAGAAATTTGGCCCTGAACTTCATCCAGACCGACCCACTTACATCAGAATGTCCCATCACCAGCCCCTTACATAAGAGTGCCATCAGCACCCCCCTTACATCAGAGTCCCACCAGCCCCTTACATCAGAGTGCCCATCAGCAGCCCCTTACATCAGAGTGCCATCAGCACCCCCCTTACATCAGAGTCCCATCACCAGCCCCTTATATCAGAGTCCCATCAGCAGCCCCTTACATCAGAGTGTCCCATCAGCAGCCCCCTTACAGAGTCCCATCACCAGCCCCCTTACAGAGTCCCATCACCAGCCCCCTTACATCAGCAGCCCCCTTACATCAGAGTGTCCCATCAGCAGCCCCCTTACATCAGAGTCCCATCAGCAGCCCCTTACATCAGAGTCCCATCAGCAGCCCCCTATCAGAGTCCCCTTACATCAGAATGTCGTCCTCCCACTTGTACTCACAGTTCTGAAGGCAGCTTCTCTTCTTCCTCTCTTATATCAGAGTCCCATCTATCTCCCCCTGCAGGCTGGAGGGAGCATAATGCCTAATGCTCTCAGCATATGACGGAAGCTGCTCCTCCTGATCTCTCATTGTCAGAGAGGAGCGTCTCCAGGACTGCACCAGACTGGCCCACTGAGCCATCGGCCCACCAGGAATCTCCCGGTAGTCCTGATGGCCAGTACATGCCTGGATGGGGGGTCAGACTGTGATGGGGGTCAGTCTGTTATGGGGGTCAGTCTGTGATGGGGGTCACTATGCAATGAGGGGGTCAGTCTGTGGATGGGGGCCAGTCTGTGGATGGGGGCCAGTCTGCAATGGGGGGGTCAGTCTGTGATTGGGGGCCAGTCTGTGATGGGGGCCAGTCTGTGATGGGGGCCAGTCTGTGATTGGGGGCCAGTCTGATGGGGGTCAGTCTGTGATGGGGGTCAGTCTGTGATGGGGGGTCAGTCTGCGATGGGGGCCAGTCTGCGATGGGGGCCAGTCTGCGATGGGGGCCAGTCTGCAATGGGGGCCAGTCTGCAATGGGGGCCAGTCTGTGATGGGGGCAGGGCTGGACTGGGACAGAAATTTGGCCCTGAACTTCATCCAGACCGACCCACTTACATCAGAATGTCCCATCACCAGCCCCTTACATCAGAGTGTCCCATCACCAGCCCCTTACATCAGAGTCCCCCAGCTTACATCAGAGTCCCATCAGAGTCCCATCAGCAGCCCTTACATCAGAGTCCCCCCAGCCCCTTATATCAGAGTCCCATCACCAGAGTCCCATCAGCAGCCCCTTACATCAGAGTGTCCCATCAGCAGCCCCTTACATCAGAGTGTCCCATCAGCAGCCCCCTTACATCAGAGTCCCATCAGCAGCCCCTTACATCAGAGTCCCATCAGCAGCCCCCTTATATCAGAGTGTCCCATCACCAGCCCCCTTACATCAGAATGTCGTCCTCCCACTTGTACTCACAGTTCTGAAGGCAGCTTCTCTTCTTCCTCTCTCAAATCATGTGATAACAAGTGATAGGGGAGAGAGGAAGGAAAGTCGGCCAGCTGTCTATCTCCCCCTGCAGGCTGGAGGGAGCATAATGCCTAATGCTCTCAGCATATGACGGAAGCTGCTCCTCCTGACAGGAGTGAAATCGCGATCTCTCATTGTCAGAGAGGAGCGTCTCCAGGACTGCACCAGACTGGCCCACTGAGCCATCGGCCCACCAGGAATCTCCCGGTAGTCCTGATGGCCAGTACATGCCTGGATGGGGGGTCAGACTGTGATGTGGGCCCGTCTGTGATGGGGGTCAGTCTGTGATGGGGGTCAGTCTGTGATGGGGGTCACTATGCAATGAGGGGGTCAGTCTGTGGATGGGGGCCAGTCTGTGGATGGGGGCCAGTCTGCAATGGGGGGGTCAGTCTGTGATTGGGGGCCAGTCTGTGATGGGGGCCAGTCTGTGATTGGGGGCCAGTCTGTGATGGGGGTCAGTCTGTGATGGGGGCCAGTCTGTGATGGGGGTCAGTCTGTGATGGGGGCCAGTCTGTGATGGGGGTCAGTCTGTAAAGGGGGTCAGTCTGTGTTAGGGACCAGTCTGTGATGGGGGTCAGTCTGTGATGGGGGTCAGTCTGTGTTGGGGGGGCCAGTCTGTGATGGGGGGCCAGTCTGTGATGGGGGGCCAGTCTGTGATTGGGCCAGTCTGTGATGGGGGGTCAGTCTGTGATTGGGGGACAGGAGGCTGTGATGTGGAGGATATCATGTGGAGTCATAGCACCAATATGACACTCGGACCTCCGCTAGAAATTTTTCTGTGCGGACCCCCGTGAATTTGAATTCACTACCCCTGGTTTAGATCAAAGCATAATCATGTATTAGAATAGCCCAGTCAACGTCCAGACCTAAATCTAATTGAGAAACTGTGGAAAGACTTGAAAATTGCTGTTCACAGTTGCTCTTCATCCAATCTGACAGAGCTTGAGCAAAAAAGAATGGGCACAAAGTGCACTCTCTAGATGTGCAAAGCTGGTAGAGACATCTCAAAAAAGACTTGCAGCTGTAATTGCAGCAAAAGGTGGTTCTACAAAGTATTGACTCAAATGCACGCCACACTTTTCTGATTCCTTCCACTTCACAATTATGTGCCACTTTTTGTTGGTCTATCACATAAAATCCCAATAAAATAAATTTACGTATTTGGTTGTAACATGACAAAATGTGGAAAATTTCAATGGGTATGAATACTTTTTCAAGGCACTGTATAATAAGCTGAGGGAATATTTAGTAAAATTAACATTCACTTTGCTTGAACTGTCTCCTAAATCAACTGCACTGATTCAGAATAAACATGCAAAATAATAGTTCTCACTTTGTTTTACATTTTGCCAGAGGATGGGCTTTCATTTCCTGTTTCTAAAGTTTAGGGAATAAAGCTGGGCATACACAAACTGAATTTTGGCTGGTTCCTGATGAAACAGCCAATATTCGCTCTGTCGGTGGCCACACCCTCCTGTCCGACATCCTTTGATTGCAAAATCGATTAAGCCAGATGTAAAATTGTCGGACAAACAGCACCTGCATGCAATCAGATGCAGGCACTGTTCAGACATTTTGACAATTTTGCCAACTTAAGACAGAATGGTCTTGACAGACCCTGCCTATAACATGTTGTATTCAGAAATAGAGCAAGAGCAAAGCAGCATACATGCCCTAACCATCAGGAAACAAAGGTGTAGCATTTACAGTAACAGCCAACATTATAGCAAAATATGGTGTAACCATAATTCTACGACAGTGTGAAGACATTTAGCATTATACAGTGCAGAAAGTATGCATTCATGGGGGTACTTTACCAATAGCTTAAAAGTACAGCTAAACTGTAAAATAGATATACAGTACATCCGGAAAGTATTCACAGCGCTTCACTTTTTCGACATTTGTCAAGTTACAGCCTTATTCCAAAATGGATTAAATTAATTATTTTTCCCTCAAAATTCCCCATAGTGACAATGTGAAAGAAGGTTTGAAATCTTTGCAAATTTATTAAAAATAAAAATAAATATTGGTAGATTATATTAGCACAACTACCGCGTCTACGAGCACAGACTAGGGAGGAGTTGGAGGTACCAATATCAATCGAAGAATTACAAAAAATAATAAGTAGTGTTAAATCGGGAAAAGCACTAGGACCAGACGGATTTAGCATACAATATTATAAGACTTTCTTACCACTGTTATGACCACAAATGATTAAAGTATTTAATGGGTTAGGACAATCTGCTAGATTCCCGCCAGCTACATCAATGGTACACATATCTGTCATTCCAAAAGAAGGAAAGGACCCAACCGAATGTGGCAGTTATCGGCCAATTTCTCTATTAAATGTAGATTTGAAAATTTTGACTAAATTACTGGCCTCCCGTCTACAAGCATTGCTTCCCCAGCAGGTACATTTGGACCAGGTGGGGTTTATTCCCTTCCGAGAAGCAAGGGATAATATCATAAAAGCGCTTGATTTGATATATCATGCTAACCATACGGGTATCCCCTGTGTATTATTAAACACCGATGCTGAAAAAGCATTCGATAGGGCGAATTGGGAATTTATGTTTGGAGTGTTGAAGCATATGGGAATTGGAGATCAGATGCTGCGATGGATTACTAGTGTATACTTAGCCTCACAAGCAATGGTAAAAGTTAACAGAGTGTTCTCAGATATCTTCCATATTTCTAATGGTACCCGTCAGGGGTGCCCTTTATCACCCCTATTATTTGCTCTTTCATTAGAGCCTTTTTTAAATAAAATCCAGCTTAACCCGGATATCACAGGGATACAAATAGGAGACTCAGAATATAAAATCTCTGCATATGCAGACGATCTACTTTTCTCATTGACTAAGCCACAGATCTCCCTACATAACCTTATGAAGGAAATAGAGAAATACGGGAGTTTATCAAATTTCAAGATAAATTAGATAAAGTCAGAGGGCATGGGAATTGCTTTACCTCCATCTCTGCGCCATACTTTACCAACTAATTTTAAATTTAAATGGACAACATCGGCATTGAAATATCTTGGCACAAACATTCCACCAAATCTGACTAATATTTTTATGTTGAATTTTGTACCCTTGTGAAGTTCTGTTAGGTTTCTGTTGGATAAATGGCACAGGGGACGACATTATTGGTTTGGACGTTGTAATATCATAAAGATGAGCATACTACTGAAGTTTTTATATCTGTTTCAGACACTTCCCATAGCAATCCCAGCAACCTTTTTCCGGCAAATCAATACGATTTTTACTAAGTTTAAGGGCTAAGAAACAACCGAGGCTCTGTAGACGTCTTTTGACAATACCCAAAAACTCAGACGGAATAGCGGTACCGGATATGCTTAAATATTACAGTGCGGGACACCTTAGTAGAATTGTGGACTGGTGCAGACATAGAGATTTTAAACTTTGGACAGTTATAAAGCAACAGTTTAGTCCAATCCCCCTATCGAGGGCAATGTGGTGCTATGTAGGACTACCAATTTCTCTTAAGAAACATCCCATGATAGGCCCTACATTTAGAATAGGATATATGGTTTGCAAGAACGCTAAAATCTCGTCTATGCGGTCACCACTATATCCTATATTGGGAAACCCGGTGATCCCACCAGGGTAGAGAAGGGATTATTTGGTAGTATTCTGGAGAAAAGATTTTCGCAAGCCTCCCACTTTTTAGAAACAGAGTGATGGCCGTCGATCGCTACGCTGACACACCCAGAGGGTCGATATAGGTTAAGAATATGGCAAGCATTGCAGTTGGATCACTTTTTTAGGACATTAGGACCACCGGGAAATTATAGACGACAGCAAACACAGTACGAATCATACTGTGAGAAAGGAGAACCTCTTGGAAACATTCCTTCCAAGATATAGTCCTTGCTGATAGCCCTTCCAATTTTAGTATCCTGGACCAGTTGTAGGGTATGTTTGTCAGTCAAAAAGAGATCTATCCGAGAATAGGTTTGTTGCGTGTGGGATAAAAAGGTGTAATGCCTTTCGGTGCCATGGTGGCATCTCCAGGGATCATAAAGGTCTTCCAAGTGGAGCAGGGAGGCGAGAGAGGTGGAGCCTTTGCGGGCAGGATTAGAGGTGTCTAGCGAGGCATCAACAATTTGGTTGAAGTCGCCGCAGATGACCAAGGGTCTTTGTTTAAAGGGTTACATAGTTACATAGTTAGTAAGGTTGAATAAAGACACCAGTCCATCATCCAGTTCAACCTGAGTGAGTGTCTACAATTGTCCCTATCCCTGTACATTGCACACTCACATTGGTCCCTACCCTCACAATCCAAGGTCCCCATTCATATACTAAGGCCGATTTTGGACAGAAGCCAATTAACCTACCAGCATGTCTTTGGAGTGTGGAAGGAAACCGGAGTACCCGGAGGAAACCCACGCAGGCACAGGGAGAACATGCAAACTCCAGGCAGGTAGCTTTTTCAACAGTAATTTGTAGAAGCGGTGTTGATTTGTTTTGGGGGAGTAGATGTTAGCAATGGTGATGGTTTGGTTATTGATAGTGGCATTTAAGATTATGAATCTGCCATCAGGGTCTATGTCTGTGTGGATTGGTTGGAATGAGACCGTGGAGCATACGGCAAGCATAACACCTGCTTTTTTCTTGGTGGCATTGGCAAAGTAGCAGTAAGAGTATTGTTTGTGGGAACAGGAGGGGGGTTTGTTGGATGCAAAATGGGTTTCCTGTACACATAATATGTCAGAGGTGTGTGCTTAAGCTTCTTTCCACAATAAACTTCTTTTGTAAGGGGAGTTTAAGCCCTTTGCATTAATGGATGTGAAGGTGATTGACATATCGGGAGGTGGCTAGCCAGTGGGGGTAGGGGAGGCTGTGGGTTGCACCCTGTTAGTGGGTATGTATGGGGGTGGCTATGAGTGGGTAGACCTGTAAGAAAGAGTCACAGTAGTCAAACTTAGTTAATACTCTAACGGCAATCGAATATACCTATAATGCAGTAGGTAAAACCTGTAAAAAAAAAAAAAAAAAGACGCAGCAAAGTGTCTTTCAAGTGCTTGGCACTTTTCTTTCTCTGGGGGAAAAGAGTACGGAGTGTACATAGTGGTACGCTCATCAGGGACAGAAATGAGGTGAAGTAGTGCAGGTTCAATGTCTCAAAATTTTTCCAAAGGGCACTTGCTGGGTAAGGGTAGACATAGGTAGTCTTTACCTGTGGGCGGAAGTAGGAGTATGGCGCCTGGGACCTGAAGTAGAAGATGATGATGGGGGCCGTTGAGGCATCGGTTCAGGTGGTGGTGTGGTGATTAGGCCCCAGTTAAGCATTCGCTTGATACCATCTTTGGGAGTGAAAATGGTGGTACTCTGGTTCTGGTGTGTGACTACCAGCTTGGTAGGAAAGCCCCACTTGTATGGGATGTTGTTTTTCCTGAGGGTTTCGGTGGTCTGTGAGAACTCTCTTCTTTTTTGAGCAGTGGTAGCCGAGATGTCAGCGTATAGGGACACAGTTATAAGGATCAGGAAGTGGAGAGGTGGATCTGGCAGCCGCCATGATCTTTTCTTTCACTTGGAAAAAATGGATGCGAGCGAGGACATCTCTAGGCACAGATGCAGGGAGGTGGTTGGGATTGACATGTCGGTGTGCTCGATCGATGATCATGTCATTTTGACGCAGTTGAGGTATAAGCGTGAGGAATAGTTGTTGTATGTAGGGGATCCGTTCTGGGGGTTTAACCGACTCCAGTACTTCTCTAAATTTAATGTTATTCCTCCTCAAACGATCTTCTAAATCTGCGACTTTGGCTTGCAGATATTGAATTTCCTCAGTGTGATGATCATGGGCATCCGCCATTTCGTTATAGGCCGCAGTGTGCTCAGTGAGCTGTTTTTCTTTATCATCAGTGCGGTCTTCTACTTGGTCTATTCTGGAATGAAGTATGGAGATCGATGATCTTAATTTGTTATGGATGTCATGTTGTAGTGATAACAGCATGAGCTTAATTGTATGCTCAGATGCTGGCTGGTCAGATGCAGGCAGTGCAGCTAGTGAGTCAGGGTGTGGCAGTTCAGGACCTGCAGTGGCTGGGGTGTCCCAGTGCTGCTTTTTAAGCAGAGGAGCTTTAGTGAGTAAGAGGGCTGGAGATTTTGCAGCTTTCTTACCTCTGTCAGTGGGCGAGGACTGAGAGGAGTCTTCTGCTGGGGTTTAGCTGTCCATCTCATCAGGGATGTGTTCTAGAGAGCTCCCGGGCTCAGTCAGTGAAATGTGCGGCTTTGCGCCGGCGCCATCTTGGGTCGTCAGCATGTCAGCTCTCTTGAAGTAGTCGGTGAGGTGGCGCGGCTGATGGAGGCTAGTTTGTCCGCTCCTGGACATACCGATCGTGTGCCCGATGGTTCCGCTCTTCTCTGGTGAGGCAGAGAGGGGGGATGAGCTTGTTATTTGTGCTGGGTGTTGCTGTTTGTCCTCTGGCTGAGCGGAGCTGAGAAGTCAAGTGGCCATCTCAGTCCGCGGCTAGCCACGCCCCCTAGGTGTTTTTTTTAATCACGTGATTAGAGCCTGAGGCTCTAATTGGCTTCAAAAATAGTGGGCTCGGGGCACAGAGCACTGCGCCCCAAACCCACCCAGCTGTGTGACAATAGCAAATTATTATTCGCTATTGTCTTACTGCTTCTACTCCCGGCCAATCAGGAATAGGGTCTTAAGGCACCAAGTAGGAGACGCAGGGGGAAGCCCCTGAAGCTGCTCACGACCTGGATAGAGTAAGTGCGGGGCTGATGGACAGACGGGCGAGCAACGGGGGGTTTGTTTGCCGATTGACCGAGGGACGGGGGGTGGGATGTTTGACCGCCTGGGGGGGGGGAATTGGTGTCGGGTTGTTTGCTTGTCTCCCACCTAAAAAATAGAGCACCATCCTTGACGAAAACCTCCTGCTCCAGAGCGCTCTGGATCTCAGACTGGGGTGGAGGTTCATCTTCCATCAGGACAGCGACCCTAGACAACGTTCTTGAGTGGCCCAGCCAGAGCCCAGATTTGAACCCGATTGAACATCTCTGGAGAGATCTGAAAATGGCTGTGCACCGATGCTCCCCATCCAGTCTGATGGAGCTTGAGAGGTCCTGCAATGAAAAATTGGACAAACTGCCCAAAATTAGTGTGCCAAGCTTGTAGCATCATACTCAAAAAGACTGGAGGCTGTAATTGGTGTCAAAGGTGCTTCAACAAAGTATTGAGCAAAGGCTGTGAATACTTATGTACATGTGACTTTTTTCGTTTTTTATTTTTAATAAATTTGCAAAGATTTCAAACAAACTTCTTTATGTAGTCATTATGGGGTATTGTTTGTAGAATTTTGAGGAAAATAATGAATTTAATCCATTTTGGAATAAGGTTGTAACATAACAAAATGTGGAAAAAGTGAAGCACTGGGAAAACTTTCAAGGTGCACTGTATATTGTATAATAGACAGAGGAAAGTTGAATCAAATGCAGCAGTATGTCAGAAAAAGACTGCTGTTTTTCAGCTCTTGCAATGCCTTCTTAAAGCGGTAGTAAACCCGCTGAAACTTTCTTTTTTTTTTTTATATACCTGTAAGGGTAAAGGCATAATGAGCTAGTATGCACCGCATACTAGCTCATTATGAAATACTTACCTTAGAACGAGGCGACAGTAACTCACCTGGTCCACGCCGAGGTAGCCGACATGTTCCCTCTGCGTGTCTTCCGGGTATCGCGACTCCATCGCTGTGAGTGGCTGGAGCCGCAATGTCGTCACTCCCGCGCATGCAGAGAATCCCATGTGCGCATGCGCCGCTGCAGTCAGCGGCTCATTGCACAGGGAATATCTCCTAAGGAGATATTTTTTTTACCTACAGGTAAGCCTTATTATAGGCTTACCTGTAGGTAAAAGTACATTTTTTGAGTATACAACCACTTTAAATGGTGAATCTGCTTTGTGTCATATGGGCACATAGGCCATTAGAATATCTAAGCTGAATCAGAGCTGTTTATAGTAAGTACAACAAAATTATTACATGGACCTTATTTAGTAAGGGCTTTGAAATAGAAATTCCCTGTATTCCACAGCAACAGAGGGTCAGATTCAGGCCTGCACTGGTATATTACAGCTTAACCACTTGCCTACCAGGCACCAACACTCCCCTCCCATCCAGACCAATTTTCAGCTTTTGGTGCTCCCACACTTTGAATGACAATTACTCTGTCATGCAACACTGTACCCAAATGAATTTTTTGTCCTTTTTTCCCCACAAATAGAGCTTTCTTTTGGTGGTATTTGATCACCTCTGGGTTTTTTATTTTTTTTGCGCTATAAATGAAAAAAGACCGAAAATTTTGAAAAAAAAACAAATTTTTCTTGGTTTCTGTGATAAAATTTAGCAAATTATTAATTTTTCTTCATAAATTTTGGCCACAATTTATACTGCTACATATCTTTGGTAAAAATAACCAAAAATTTGTGGAAATTATTTGGTCTGTGTGAAAGTTTTAGAGTGTACAAGCTGTGGTGCAAATCATAAAAAAATGTATCACATCTGAAGTACCGAGGCCTATCTCATTTCTTGAGACCCTAACAAGCCAGGAAAGTACAAATACCCCCCAAATGACCCCTTTTTGGAAAGTAGACATTTCAAGGTATTTAGTAAGAGGCATGGTGAGTTATTTGAAGTTGTAATTTTTTCCCACAATTCTTTGCAAAATTAAGATATATATATATTTTTTTTCCACAAAATTTTCACTGTAATAGCTTATTTCTCTCACATAGCATATGTATACCACAAATGACACTCCAAAAGACATTCTGCTACCCCTTCTGAGTATAGCGATACCACATGTGTGGGACTTTTTCACTGCCTGGCCACATACAGTGGCCCAACATGCAGGGAGCACCATCAGGTGTTCTAGGAGCATAAATTACACATCACATTTCTCAACCACCTATTACACTTTTGAAGGCCCTGGAGCACCAGGACAATGGAAACGCCTACAAAATGACCCCATTTTGGAAAGCTAACACCCCAACGTATAATCTATGAGGCATAATGAGTCTTTTGAATGGTTCATTTTTTTCCAGAAGTTTTTGGAAAATGTGGAAAAAAAAAATGAAAACGCATTTTTTTTACACAAAGTTGTCCGTTTATAAGATATTTCCAACACATAGCATTTAGATAGCACAAATGACACCCCAAAATACATTCTGCTACTCCTCCTGAGTATAGCGATACCACATGTGTGGGACTTTTTCACTGCCTGGCCACATACAGTGGCCCAACATGCAGGGAGCACCATCAGGTGTTCTAGGAGCATAAATTACACATCAGATTTCTCAACCACCTATTACACTTTTGAAGGTCCTGGAGAACCAGGACAATGGAAACGCCCACAAAATGACCCCATTTTGGAAAGCTAACACCCCAACGTATAATCTATGAGGCATAATGAGTCTTTTGAATGGTTCATTTTTTTCCAGAAGTTTTTGGAAGATGTGGAAAAAAAATTAAAACGCATTTTTTTTACACAAAGTTGTCCGTTTATAAGATATTTCCAACACGTAGCATTTAGATAGCACAAATTACACCCCAAAATACATTCTGCTACTCCTCCTGAGTATAGCGATACCACATGTGTGGGACTTTTTCACTGCCTGGCCACATACAGTGGCCCAACATGCAGGGAGCACCATCAGGTGTTCTAGGAGCATAAATTACACATCACATTTCTCAACCACCTATTACACTTTTGAAGGCCCTGGAGCACCAGGACAATGGAAACGCCCACAAAATGACCCCATTTTGGAAAGCTAACACCCCAACGTATAATCTATGAGGCATACTGAGTCTTTTGAGTGGTTCATTTTTTTCCAGAAGTTTTTGGAAAATGTGGAAAAAAAATGAAAACGCATTTTTTTTACACAAAGTTGTCCGTTTATAAGATATTTCCAACACGTAGCATTTAGATAGCACAAATGACACCCCAAAATACATTCTGCTACTCCTCCTGAGTATAGCGATACCACATGTGTTGGACTTCTTTACTGCCTGGCCACATACAGTGGCCCAACATGCAGGGAGCACCATCAGGTGTTCTAGGAGCATAAATTACACATCACATTTCTCAACCACCTATTACACTTTTGAAGGCCCTGGAGCACCAGGACAATGGAAACGCCCACAAAATGAACCCATTTTGGAAAGCTAACACCCCAACGTATAATCTATGAGGCATAATGAGTCTTTTGAATGGTTAATTTTTTTCCAGAAGTTTTTGGAAAATGTGGAAAAAAAATGAAAACGCATTTTTTTTACACAAAGTTGTCCGTTTATAAGATATTTCCAACAGGTAGCTATTAGATAGCACAAATGACACCCCAAAATACATTCTGCTACTCCTCCTGAGTATAGCGATACCATGCGTATGAGACTTCTACACAGTCTGGCCACATACAGAGATCCAAAATGCAAGGAACACCATCAGGTATTCCAGGGACACATAGCATGCACATACCAAGAATTACACCCCAAAATACATTATGCTGAGCAAAGCGTAAACAAAAGCTTACCTGTGGTTGTAGTAGCGCAGTTGTACACAGGAGGATAGCACTGGTCCAGGCAGCAGGCAGGGACTTGGTCAGCAACGGTGAACACAATTGTCCAGGCAGGGATACTGTCCATATAAAGTCCAGGGTCAGTGCAGGCAGAGATATTGTCAGCAGTGCCAAAAATATTGGTCCTGGTAGTAGGCAGGACATGTGGTGTGGTCAGTGCGACAGGCAGAGGCATGACGGCAGAAAGTCCTATAGGCAGCAGGCAGAAGTAGGGCCTCGTTCAGGACAGAATGGGGACAGGGGTAGAGGCTTCTCCCACCCAAATCTCTTTGAAGCCTCCGAGCCTCCAGACCCTAATCTAGGATTGAGAAAACAAAAAAAATTTTCTTCATCCAGGAAAACATTTCTGGAGCCCCTCACATATGTGAGACCCCTGTGTTGAATCCCACTAGTCCAGTAGTAGGGTACAAGATCAGTCCAAGAGGCAGGCAAATATCATGGTCAAACAGTCCAAGGTCAGTTCCAGATCAGGCAAAGGTATTTACAGAATCGTTAGGCAGAAGCATGGTCGTATAACAAGCCAGGGTCAGTTCCAGATCAGGCAGAGGTAGGTACAGAATCGTTAGGCAGAAGCGTGGTCGTATAACAAGCCAGGGTCAGTTACAGAGCAGGCAGTGGCATAAGGGGTGTGAAGGTGTGTAAGGGCAGGAACTGAAGATTACGTTTACCATACTTCACTAATAATTTATTGAAGTATGGTAACGGCGAAAACAGTCACCTATGCAGAGGCCTGGTTGGGAAGGACAATCTGCACAATGATAGGATGTGTCTCTTCTGATTCCTGCTTTGGTACACACCTTACATTTTTTTTGACGGCGTTGGCCTGTTGGTTTGGGAGGGATTTTATTAGGAAAGTGGCAGTGGGAGAGTTGACTAACAACATCGGATTGCATATTTTCTGGTGGGCCGCTCGGGAATACAAGGACAGTGAAAACTTCCTCCTGGTAGCCAAGGAAGGGTTTGGGGTTTTGGGTGGAGTTCCGGTAAATGACATACGAATTATATATTGCCAATTGAAAAAAATATATTGCAACTTTCTTGTACCAATGGTATGTCCGTCGTGTAGCAAGATATGGTTCCATCATTTGGTCGTTGAAGTCGACTCCCCACACAAATTGTAATCGTAAATACATTTGGGTTTGTTTATGGGGCCATTTCTTCTGGGGATTTCTACAAAGGTGTTATTGTGGATTGAAGACAGCATGTAGACATCCCTTTTGTCCCTCCACTTCACTGCCAAAATCTCTTTGCTTCTCAGGCTTGCCGTTTCTCCTTTTTTCAATTTTTGATGCACGAGACTTTGAGGAAAGCCCTTCCAGTTTCTTTTAACGGTGCCACATGCTGGTGTCTTCATCCGGTGGAGGTTGTGGAACAGGGGCAGGGATGTGTAGAAGTTATCTACATATAAATTGTAGCCTTTTTCCAGTAGGGGATATATGAGGTCCCAAACAATTTTTCCGCTTGATCCCAAGTAGTCCGGGCAATTAGGGGGCTGCAGCTGGGTGTCCTTCCCTTCGTAGACTTTGAAGGCATACATGTACCCTGTGACTCGGTCGCACAATTTGTACACCTTCACCCCATAGCGGGCCCTTTTGCTGGGAATGAATTGTTTTATTTTGAGCCTGCCACTAAATTTAATAAGGGACTCATCCACACATATGTGTTGGTCCGGGGTAAAGAGCTGGGAAAATACTTGGGAAAAATAATTTAAAAGTGGGCGAATTTTGAAAAGCCTGTCATAATTTGGGTCATTTCGGGGAGGGCACTGGGAATTGTCGTTAAAATGAAGGAACCTCTGTATCATGAGGTACCTGTTTCGGGACATAACCTTGGAGAAGACTGGCATGTGTTGGAGGTTCTGGGTTGACCAATAGGACATCAAGGTGTTTTTTTTGGTGAGTCCCATGTTGAATGTGAGGCCTAAAAAAACCTTGAACTCCTCCACCGTTAGGTCTCTCCATTCATAGGGACGGGCATAATATGAGGTTGGGTTTTGCAAAATAAATTGCTGGGCATAAAGATTTCACTGGGCCACAATTGATCCTAACATGTCCTCCGTAAAAATTAAATAAAAAAAATCTATTGGGGTAAAATTCTGTGTGTCCACCTGGACTCCTGGCTGGGCAGTGAAAGGGGGAATGTTGGCTTCTCCTGAATTAGGAGGAAGCCACAAGGGGTTTTGAAGGGCATAGGAAAGGCTGGCATGGGTCCTTGGCCTTTCCTGCCGAGGTACTGCAGTGCTGGTAGATGGCACTGCGGTGCTGGTAGATGGCACTGCGGTGCTGGTGGATGGCACTGCGGTGCTGGTGAATGGCACT
Source organism: Lithobates sylvaticus (assembly GCA_028564925.1). Taxonomy (NCBI): domain Eukaryota; kingdom Metazoa; phylum Chordata; class Amphibia; order Anura; family Ranidae; genus Lithobates; species Lithobates sylvaticus. Next base: position 71,973,654 of record CM053034.1, on the reverse strand, counting down.
GCTTCCTCAGAACGCCTTAGTTTGGCCGGCCGAATCTCTTCCTCCTCCGAGTCACTCGATGTTTCGCTACTGAGGACTAGGGATGGGCTCGATGCAAACCCACGTTCGCATCGAGCACCGGGCGTTCGCTCGCTCGGCGAGCCCAGAACTATTTGGGCCGTTCGCATCACATTCGTGTGATGCGAGCGGCCCCGCAATGCATTGCGGCCGTCGCGGCCGGCGCAGTGCATTGCTGGCTGATGATTGGCCAAGCATGCACTGTGACCCCGCATGCTTGGCCAATCACAGCGCCTGAAACTCGGAGAGCAATAATTGGCTACAGGCAGGACGCCTGTAGCCAATTAAAGCTCAGGGGCTTTAGTACACGCCCCACCATTTAAAAGGCCGCCACGCCGTCGGCGCCGGTCACATGAGTTCCGGCTTTAGGAGAGATCAGTCTGCTGATTCTGTGTCTTTGCTTGATTCATTGCTACAGAAAGATTTGCTCTTCTTTGCTAAACCATTGGCTATTTATTTGCTAAACCATTGCTACCTGTCATTGATCGTCCATTGCTGCTGGTTAGTGTGTTATTAGCTGCTGCTGGGGATTAGTCTGGTGCGTGTTTTACTGTTAGTACAGTATTTCAGTAGTACCAACCGCAGTGCTGTTAGCACAGCATTGCACCCCAAAAGCACCCATAGGACTTCTAGTGTGTTAGTGGCAGCAAACAGAGCTCCTATATTTTCTTCCCAGAAGCACCCATAGGACTTCAATTGTGTGTTAGTGGCATCACACAGAGCTCCCATATTTTCTTCCCAGAAGCACCCATAGGGACTTCTAGTGTGTTAGTGGCATCACACAGAGCTCCCATATTTTCTTTCCAGAAGCACCCATAGGACTTCTAGTGTGTTAGTGGCATCACACAGAGCTCCCATATTTTCTTCCCAGATTTTCTTCCCAGAAGCACCCATAGGACTTCTAGTGTGTTAGTGGCATCACACAGAGCTCCCATGTTTTCTTCCCAGAAGCACCCATAGGACTTCTAGTGTGTTAGTGGCATCACACAGAGCTCCCATGTTTTCTTCCCAGAAGCACCCATAGGACTTCTAGTGTGTTAGTGGCATCACACAGAGCTCCCATATTTTCTTCCCAGAAGCACCCATAGGACTTCTAGTGTGTTAGTGGCATCAAACAGAGCTCCCATATTTTCTTCCCAGAAGCACCATAGGACTTCTAGTGTGTTAGTGGCATCACACAGAGCTCCCATATTTTCTTCCCAGAAGCACCCATAGGACTTCTAGTGTGTTAGTGGCATCACACAGAGCTCCCATATTTTCTTCCCAGAAGCACCCTTAGGACTTCAATTGTGTGTTAGTGGCATCACACAGAGCTCCCATATTTTCTTCCCAGAAGCACCCATAGGACTTCTAGTGTGTTAGTGGCATCACACAGAGCTCCCATATTTTCTTCCCAGAAGCACCCATAGGACTTCAATTGTGTGTTAGTGGCATCACACAGAGCTCCCATATTTTCTTCCCAGAAGCACCCATAGGACTTCAATTGTGTGTTAGTGGCATCACACAGAGCTCCCATATTTTCTTCCCAGAAGCACCCATAGGACTTCTGTGTGTTAGTGGCATCACACAGAGCTCCCATATTTTCTTCCCAGAAGCACCCATAGGACTTCTAGTGTGTTAGTGGCATCACACAGAGCTCCTATATTTTCTTCCCAGAAGCACCCATAGGACTTCAATTGTGTGTTAGTGGCATCACACAGAGCTCCTATATTTTCTTCCCAGAAGCACCCATAGGACTTCAATTGTGTGTTAGTGGCATCACACAGAGCTCCTATATTTTCATATATTTTCTTCCCAGAAGCACCACATAGGACTTCTAGTGTGTTAGTGGCATCACACAGAGCTCCTATATTTTTCTTCCCAGAAGCACCCATAGGACTTCAATTGTGTGTTAGTGGCATCACACAGAGCTCCTATATTTTCTTCCAGAAGCACCCATAGGACTTCTAGTGTGTTAGTGGCATCACACAGAGCTCCTATATTTTCTTCCCAGAAGCACCCATAGGACTTCTAGTGTGTTAGTGGCATCACACAGAGCTCCTATATTTTCTTCTCAGAAGCACCCACAGGACTTCTAGTGTGTTAGTGGCATCACACAGAGCTCCTATATTTTCTTCCCAGAAGCACCCATAGGACTTCTAGTGTGTTAGTGGCATCACACAGAGCTCCCATATTTTCTTCCCAGAAGCACCCATAGGACTTCTAGTGTGTTAGTGGCATCACACAGAGCTCCTATATTTTCTTCCCAGAAGCACCCATAGGACTTCTAGTGTGTTAGTGGCATCACACAGAGCTCCCATATTTTCTTCCCAGAAGCACCCATAGGACTTCTAGTGTGTTAGTGGCATCACACAGAGCTCCCATATTTTCTTCCCAGAAGCACCCATAGGACTTCTAGTGTGTTAGTGGCATCACACAGAGCTCCTATATTTTCTTCCCAGAGCACCCATAGGACTTCTAGTGTGTTAGTGGCATCACACAGAGCTCCTATATTTTCTTCCCAGAAGCACCCATAGGACTTCTAGTGTGTTAGTGGCATCACACAGAGCTCCTATATTTTCTTCCAGAAGCACCCATAGGACTTCTAGTGTGTTAGTGGCATCACACAGAGCTCCCATATTTTCTTCCCAGAAGCACCCATAGGACTTCTTCTAGTGTGTTAGTGGCATCACACAGAGCTCCTATTTTTCTTCCCAGAAGCACCCATAGGACTTCAATTGTGTGTTAGTGGCATCACACAGAGCTCCTATATTTTCTTCCCAGAAGCACCCATAGGACTTCTAGTGTGTTAGTGGCATCACACAGAGCTCCCATATTTTCTTCCCAGAAGCACCCATAGGACTTCTAGTGTGTTAGTGGCATCACACAGAGCTCCTATATTTTCTTCCCAGAAGCACCCATAGGACTTCTAGTGTGTTAGTGGCATCACACAGAGCTCCTATATTTTCTTCCCAGAAGCACCCATAGGACTTCTAGTGTGTTAGTGGCATCACACAGAGCTCCCTATATTTTCTTCCCAGAAGCACCATAGGACTTCTAGTGTGTTAGTGGCATCACACAGAGCTCCTATATTTTCTTCCCAGAAGCACCCATAGGACTTCTAGTGTGTTAGTGGCATCACACAGAGCTCCTATATTTTCTTCCCAGAAGCACCATAGGACTTCTAGTGTGTTTAGTGGCATCACACAGAGCTCCTATATTTTCTTCCCAGAAGCACCCATAGGACTTCTAGTGTGTTAGTGGCATCACACAGAGCTCCCATATTTTCTTCCCAGAAGCACCCATAGGACTTCTAGTGTGTTAGTGGCATCACACAGAGCTCGTATATTTTCTTCCCAGAAGCACCCATAGGACTTCTTGTGTGTTAGTGGCATCACACAGAGCTCCTATATTTTCTTCTCAGAAGCACCCACAGGACTTCTAGTGTGTTAGTGGCATCACACAGAGCTCCTATATTTTCTCCCAGAAGCACCCATAGGACTTCTAGTGTGTTTAGTGGCATCACACAGAGCTCCTATATTTTCTTCCCAGAAGCACCCATAGGACTTCTAGTGTGTTAGTGGCATCACACAGAGCTCCCATATTTTCTTCCCAGAAGCACCCATAGGACTTCTAGTGTGTTAGTGGCATCACACAGAGCTCCTATATTTTCTTCCCAGAAGCACCCATAGGACTTCTAGTGTGTTAGTGGCATCACACAGTGCTCCCATATTTTCTTCCCAGAAGCACCCATAGGACAACTAGTGTGTTAGTGGCATCACACAGAGCTCCTATATTTTCTTCCAGAAGCACCCATAGGACTTCTAGTGTGTTAGTGGCATCACACAGAGCTCCTATATTTTCTTCCCAGAAGCACCCATAGGACTTTTAGTGTGTTAGTGGCATCACACAGAGCTCCTATATTTTCTTCCAGAAGCACCCATAGGACTTCTAGTGTGTTAGTGGCATCACACAGAGCTCCTATATTTTTCTTCCCAGAAGCACCCATAGGACTTCTAGTGTGTTAGTGGCATCACACAGAGCTCCCATATTTTCTTCCCAGAAGCACCCATAGGACTTCTAGTGTGTTAGTGGCATCACACAGAGCTCCCATATTTTCTTCCCAGAAGCACCCATAGGACTTCTAGTGTGTTAGTGGCATCACACAGAGCTCCCATATTTTCTTCCCAGAAGCACCCATAGGACTTCTAGTGTGTTAGTGGCATCACACAGAGCTCCTATATTTTCTTCCCAGAAGCACCCATAGGACTTCTAGTGTGTTAGTGGCATCACACAGAGCTCCCATATTTTCTTCCCAGAAGCACCCATAGGACTTCTAGTGTGTTAGTGGCATCACACAGAGCTCCCATATTTTCTTCCCAGAAGCACCCATAGGACTTCTAGTGTGTTAGTGGCATCACACAGAGCTCCCATATTTTCTTCCCAGAAGCACCCATAGGACTTCTAGTGTGTTAGTGGCATCACACAGAGCTCCCATATTTTCTTCCCAGAAGCACCCATAGGACTTCTAGTGTGTTAGTGGCATCACACAGAGCTCCCATATTTTCTTCCCAGAAGCACCCATTAGGACTTCTAGTGTGTTAGTGGCATCACACAGAGCTCCTATATTTTCTTCCCAGAAGCACCCATAGGACTTCTAGTGTGTTAGTGGCATCACACAGAGCTCCTATATTTTCTTCCCAGAAGCACCCATAGGACTTCTAGTGTGTTAGTGGCATCACACAGAGCTCCTATATTTTCTTCCCAGAAGCACCCATAGGACTTCAATTGTGTGTTAGTGGCATCACACAGAGCTCCTATATTTTCTTCCCAGAAGCACCCATAGGACTTCTAGTGTGTTAGTGGCATCACACAGAGCTCCCATATTTTCTTCCCAGAAGCACCCATAGGACTTCTAGTGTGTTAGTGGCATCACACAGAGCTCCTATATTTTCTTCCAGAAGCACCCATAGGACTTCTAGTGTGTTAGTGGCATCACACAGAGCTCCTATATTTTCTTCCCAGAAGCACCCATAGGACTTCAATTGTGTGTTAGTGGCATCACACAGAGCTCCTATATTTTCTTCCCAGAAGCACCCATAGGACTTCAATTGTGTGTTAGTGGCATCACACAGAGCTCCTATATTTTCTTCCCAGAAGCACCCATAGGACTTCTAGTGTGTTAGTGGCATCACACAGAGCTCCTATATTTTCTTCCCAGAAGCACCCATAGGACTTCTTGTGTGTTAGTGGCATCACACAGAGCTCCTATATTTTCTTCCCAGAAGCACCCATAGGACTTCTAGTGTGTTAGTGGCATCACACAGAGCTCCTATATTTTCTTCCCAGAAGCACCCATAGGACTTCTATTGTGTGTTAGTGGCATCACACAGAGCTCCTATATTTTCTTCTCAGAAGCACCCATAGGACTTCTAGTGTGTTAGTGGCATCACACAGAGCTCCTATATTTTCTTCCCAGAAGCACCCATAGGACTTCTAGTGTGTTAGTGGCATCACACAGAGCTCCCATATTTTCTTCCCAGAAGCACCCATAGGACTTCTAGTGTGTTAGTGGCATCACACAGAGCTCCTATATTTTCTTCCCAGAAGCACCCATAGGACTTCTAGTGTGTTAGTGGCATCACACAGAGCTCCTATATTTTCTTCCAGAAGCACCCATAGGACTTCTAGTGTGTTAGTGGCATCACACAGAGCTCCCATATTTTCTTCCCAGAAGCACCCATAGGACTTCTAGTGTGTTAGTGGCATCACACAGAGCTCCTATATTTTCTTCCCAGAAGCACCCATAGGACTTCTAGTGTGTTAGTGGCATCACACAGAGCTCCTATATTTTCTTCTCAGAAGCACCCATAGGACTTCTAGTGTGTTAGTGGCATCACACAGAGCTCCTATATTTTTTCCCAGAAGCACCCATAGGACTTCTAGTGTGTTAGTGGCATCACACAGAGCTCCTATATTTTCTTCCCAGAAGCACCCATAGGACTTCTAGTGTGTTAGTGGCATCACACAGAGCTCCCTATATTTTCTTCCCAGAAGCACCCATAGGACTTCTAGTGTGTTAGTGGCATCACACAGAGCTCCTATATTTTCTTCCAGAAGCACCCATAGGACTTCTAGTGTGTTAGTGGCATCACACAGAGCTCCTATATTTTCTTCCCAGAAGCACCCATAGGACTTCTAGTGTGTTAGTGGCATCACACAGAGCTCCTATATTTTCTTCCCAGAAGCACCCATAGGACTTCTAGTGTGTTAGTGGCATCACACAGAGCTCCTATATTTTCTTCCCAGAAGCACCCATAGGACTTCTAGTGTGTTAGTGGCATCACACAGAGCTCCTATATTTTCTTCCCAGAAGCACCCATAGGACTTCTAGTGTGTTAGTGGCATCACACAGAGCTCCTATATTTTTTCCCAGAAGCACCCATAGGACTTCTAGTGTGTTAGTGGCATCACACAGAGCTCCCATATTTTCTTCCCAGAAGCACCCATAGGACTTGTAGTGTGTTAGTGGCATCACACAGAGCTCCTATATTTTCTTCCAGAAGCACCCATAGGACTTCTAGTGTGTTTAGTGGCATCACACAGAGCTCCTATATTTTCTTCCCAGAAGCACCCATAGGACTTCTAGTGTGTTAGTGGCATCACACAGAGCTCCTATATTTTCTTCCCCAGAAGCACCCATAGGACTTCTAGTGTGTTAGTGGCATCACACAGAGCTCCTATATTTTCTTCCCAGAAGCACCCATAGGACTTCTAGTGTGTTAGTGGCATCACACAGAGCTCCCATATTTTCTTCCCAGAAGCACCCATAGGACTTCTAGTGTGTTAGTGGCATCACACAGAGCTCCTATATTTTCTTCCCAGAAGCACCATAGGACTTCTAGTGTGTTAGTGGCATCACACAGAGCTCCCCATATTTTCTTCCCAGAAGCACCCATAGGACTTCTAGTGTGTTAGTGGCATCACACAGAGCTCCTATATTTTCTTCCCAGAAGCACCCATAGGACTTCTAGTGTGTTAGTGGCATCACACAGAGCTCCTATATTTTCTTCCCAGAAGCACCCATAGGACTTCTTGTGTGTTAGTGGCATCACACAGAGCTCCTATATTTTCTTCCCAGAAGCACCCATAGGACTTCTAGTGTGTTAGTGGCATCACACAGAGCTCCTATATTTTCTTCTTCCCAGAAGCACCCATAGGACTTCTAGTGTGTTTAGTGGCATCACACAGAGCTCCTATATTTTCTTCTCAGAAGCACCCATAGGACTTCTAGTGTGTTAGTGGCATCACACAGAGCTCCTATATTTTCTTCCCAGAAGCACCCATAGGACTTCTAGTGTGTTAGTGGCATCACACAGAGCTCCTATATTTTCTTCCCAGCAGCACCCATAGGACTTCAAGTGTGTTAGTGGCATCACACAGAGCTCCTATATTTTCTTCCCAGAAGCACCCATAGGACTTCTAGTGTGTTAGTGGCATCACACAGAGCTCCTATATTTTCTTCCCAGAAGCACCCATAGGACTTCAATTGTGTGTTAGTGGCATCACACAGAGCTCCTATATTTTCTTCCCAGAAGCACCCATAGGACTTCTAGTGTGTTAGTGGCATCACACAGAGCTCCCATATTTTCTTCCCAGAAGCACCCATAGGACTTCAATTGTGTGTTAGTGGCATCACACAGAGCTCCCATATATTCTTCCCAGAAGCACCCATAGGACTTCTAGTGTGTTAGTGGCATCACACAGAGCTCCTATATTTTCTTCCCAGCAGCACCCACAGGACTTCAAGTGTGTTAGTGGCATCACACAGAGCTCCCTATATTTTCTTCCCAGAAGCACCCATAGGACTTCTAGTGTGTTAGTGGCATCACACAGAGCTCCCATATTTTCTTCCCAGAAGCACCCATAGGACTTATAGTGTGTTAGTGGCATCACACAGAGCTCCTATATTTTCTTCCCAGAAGCACCCATAGGACTTCTAGTGTGTTAGTGGCATCACACAGAGCTCCTATATTTTCTTCTCAGAAGCACCCATAGGACTTCTAGTGTGTTAGTGGCATCACACAGAGCTCCTATATTTTCTTCCCAGCAGCACCCATAGGACTTCTAGTGTGTTAGTGGCATCACACAGAGCTCCATATTTTTCTTCCCAGAAGCACCCATAGGACTTCTAGTGTGTTAGTGGCATCACACAGAGCTCCTATATTTTCTTCCCAGAAGCACCCATAGGACTTCTAGTGTGTTAGTGGCATCACACAGAGCTCCCATATTTTCTTCCCAGAAGCACCATAGGACTTCTAGTGTGTTAGTGGCATCACACAGAGCTCCTATATTTTCTTCCCAGCAGCACCCATAGGACTTCAAGTGTGTTAGTGGCATCACACAGAGCTCCTATATTTTCTTCTCAGCAGCACCCATAGGACTTCTAGTGTGTTAGTGGCATCACACAGAGCTCCTATATTTTCTTCCCAGCAGCACCCATAGGACTTCAAGTGTGTTAGTGGCATCACACAGAGCTCCCATATTTTCTTCCCAGAAGCACCCATAGGACTTCTAGTGTGTTAGTGGCATCACACAGAGCTCCTATATTATCTTCCCAGAAGCACCCATAGGACTTCTAGTGTGTTAGTGGCATCACACAGAGCTCCTATATTTTCTTCCCAGAAGCACCCATAGGACTTCTAGTGTGTTAGTGGCATCACACAGAGCTCCTATATTTTCTTCCCAGAAGCACCATAGGACTTCTAGTGTGTTAGTGGCATCACACAGAGCTCCTATATTTTCTTCCCAGAAGCACCCATAGGACTTCTAGTGTGTTAGTGGCATCACACAGAGCTCCCATATTTTCTTCCCAGAAGCACCCATAGGACTTCTAGTGTGTTAGTGGCATCACACAGAGCTCCTATATTTTCTTCCCAGCAGCACCCATAGGACTTCTAGTGTGTTAGTGGCATCACACAGAGCTCCCATATTTTCTTCCCAGCAGCACCCATAGGACTTCTAGTGTGTTAGTGGCATCACACAGAGCTCCTATATTTTCTTCCCAGAAGCACCCATAGGACTTCTAGTGTGTTAGTGGCATCACACAGAGCTCCTATATTTTCTTCTCAGAGCACCCATAGGACTTCTAGTGTGTTAGTGGCATCACACAGAGCTCCTATATTTTCTTCCCAGAAGCACCCATAGGACTTCTAGTGTGTTAGTGGCATCACACAGAGCTCCTATATTTTCTTCCCAGAAGCACCCATAGGACTTCTAGTGTGTTAGTGGCATCACACAGAGCTCCTATATTTTTCTTCCCAGAAGCACCCATAGGACTTCTAGTTGTGTTAGTGGCATCACACAGAGCTCCCATATTTTCTTCCCAGAAGCACCCATAGGACTTCTAGTGTGTTAGTGGCATCACACAGAGCTCCTATATTTTCTTCCCAGAAGCACCCATAGGACTTCTAGTGTGTTAGTGGCATCACACAGAGCTCCTATATTTTCTTCCCAGAAGCACCCATAGGACTTCTAGTGTGTTAGTGGCATCACACAGAGCTCCTATTTTCTTCCCAGAAGCACCCATAGGACTTCTAGTGTGTTAGTGGCATCACACAGAGCTCCTATATTTTCTTCCCAGCAGCACCCATAGGACTTCTAGTGTGTTAGTGGCATCACACAGAGCTCCTATATTTTCTTCCAGAAGCACCCATAGGACTTCTTGTGTGTTAGTGGCATCACACAGAGCTCCTATATTTTCTTCCCAGAAGCACCCATAGGACTTCTAGTGTGTTTAGTGGCATCACACAGAGCTCCTATATTTTCTTCTCAGCAGCACCCATAGGACTTCTAGTGTGTTAGTGGCATCACACAGAGCTCCTATATTTTCTTCCAGAAGCACCCATAGGACTTCTTGTGTGTTAGTGGCATCACACAGAGCTCCTATATTTTCTTCCAGAAGCACCCATAGGACTTCTAGTGTGTTAGTGGCATCACACAGAGCTCCTATATTTTCTTCCCAGAAGCACCCATAGGACTTCTAGTGTGTTAGTGGCATCACACAGAGCTCCTATATTTTCTTCCCAGAAGCACCCATAGGACTTCTAGTGTGTTAGTGGCATCACACAGAGCTCCTATATTTTCTTCCCAGAAGCACCCATAGGACTTCTAGTGTGTTAGTGGCATCACACAGAGCTCCTATATTTTCTTCCCAGAAGCACCCATAGGACTTCTAGTGTGTTAGTGGCATCACACAGAGCTCCTATATTTTCTTCCCAGAAGCACCCATAGGACTTCTAGTGTGTTAGTGGCATCACACAGAGCTCCTATATTTTCTTCCCAGAAGCACCCATAGGACTTCTAGTGTGTTAGTGGCATCACACAGAGCTCCTATATTTTCTTCCCAGAAGCACCCATAGGACTTCTAGTGTGTTAGTGGCATCACACAGAGCTCCTATATTTTCTTCCCAGAAGCACCCATAGGACTTCTAGTGTGTTAGTGGCATCACACAGAGCTCCTATATTTTCTTCCAGAAGCACCCATAGGACTTCTAGTGTGTTAGTGGCATCACACAGAGCTCCTATATTTTCTTCCCAGCAGCACCCATAGGACTTCTAGTGTGTTAGTGGCATCACACAGAGCTCCTATATTTTCTTCCCAGAAGCACCCATAGGACTTCTAGTGTGTTTAGTGGCATCACACAGAGCTCCTATATTTTCTTCCAGAAGCACCCATAGGACTTCTAGTGTGTTAGTGGCATCACACAGAGCTCCTATATTTTCTTCCAGAAGCACCCATAGGACTTCAATTGTGTGTTAGTGGCATCACACAGAGCTCCTATATTTTCTTCCCAGCAGCACCCATAGGACTTCTAGTGTGTTAGTGGCATCACACAGAGCTCCTATATTTTCTTCTCAGAAGCACCCATAGGACTTCTAGTGTGTTAGTGGCATCACACAGAGCTCCTATATTTTCTTCCCAGAAGCACCCATAGGACTTCTAGTGTGTTAGTGGCATCACACAGAGCTCCCATATTTTCTTCCCAGAAGCACCCACAGGACTTCAATTGTGTGTTAGTGGCATCACACAGAGCTCCTATATTTTCTTCCCAGAAGCACCCATAGGACTTCTAGTGTGTTAGTGGCATCACACAGAGCTCCCATATTTTCTTCCCAGAAGCACCCATAGGACTTCTAGTGTGTTAGTGGCATCAAACAGAGCTCCCATATTTTCTTCCCAGAAGCACCCATAGGACTTCTAGTGTGTTAGTGGCATCACACAGAGCTCCCATATTTTCTTCCCAGAAGCACCCATAGGACTTCTAGTGTGTGAGTGGCATCACACAGAGCTCCCATATTTTCTTCCCAGAAGCACCCATAGGACTTCAATTGTGTGTTAGTGGCATCACACAGAGCTCCCATATTTTCTTCCCAGAAGCACCCATAGGACTTCTAGTGTGTTAGTGGCATCACACAGAGCTCCTATATTTTCTTCCCAGAAGCACCCATAGGACTTCAATTGTGTGTTAGTGGCATCACACAGAGCTCCTATATTTTCTTCCAGAAGCACCCATAGGACTTCTAGCGTGTTAGTGGCATCACACAGAGCTCCCATATTTTCTTCCCAGAAGCACCCATAGGACTTCTAGTGTGTTAGTGGCATCACACAGAGCTCCCATATTTTCTTCCCAGAAGCACCCATAGGACTTCTAGTGTGTTAGTGGCATCACACAGAGCTCCTATATTTTCTTCCCAGAAGCACCCATAGGACTTCAATTGTGTGTTAGTGGCATCACACAGAGCTCCTATATTTTCTTCCCAGAAGCACCCATAGGACTTCAATTGTGTGTTAGTGGCATCACACAGAGCTCCTATATTTTCTTCCCAGAAGCACCCATAGGACTTCTAGTGTGTTAGTGGCATCACACAGAGCTCCTATATTTTCTTCCCAGAAGCACCCATAGGACTTCAATTGTGTGTTAGTGGCATCACACAGAGCTCCTATATTTTCTTCCCAGCAGCACCCATAGGACTTCTAGTCTGTTAGTGGCATCACACAGAGCTCCTATATTTTCTTCCCAGAAGCACCCATAGGACTTCTAGTGTGTTAGTGGCATCACACAGAGCTCCTATATTTTCTTCCCAGCAGCACCCATAGGACTTCTAGTGTGTTAGTGGCATCACACAGAGCTCCTATATTTTCTTCCCAGAAGCACCCATAGGACTTCTAGTGTGTTAGTGGCATCACACAGAGCTCCCATATTTTCTTCCCAGAAGCACCCATAGGACTTCTAGTGTGTTAGTGGCATCACACAGAGCTCCTATATTTTCTTCCCAGAAGCACCCATAGGACTTCTAGTGTGTTAGTGGCATCACACAGAGCTCCCATATTTTCTTCCCAGAAGCACCCATAGGACTTCTAGTGTGTTAGTGGCATCACACAGAGCTCCTATATTTTCTTCCCAGAAGCACCCATAGGACTTCTAGTGTGTTAGTGGCATCACACAGAGCTCCCATATTTTCTTCCCAGAAGCACCCATAGGACTTCTAGTGTGTTAGTGGCATCACACAGAGCTCGTATATTTTCTTCGCAGAAGCACCCATAGGACTTCAATTGTGTGTTAGTGGCATCACACAGAGCTCCCATATTTTCTTCCCAGAAGCACCCATAGGACTTCTAGTGTGTTAGTGGCATCACACAGAGCTCCTATATTTTCTTCCCAGAAGCACCCATAGGACTTCTAGTGTGTTAGTGGCATCACACAGAGCTCCTATATTTTCTTCCCAGCAGCACCCATAGGACTTCTAGTGTGTTAGTGGCATCACACAGAGCTCCTATATTTTCTTCCCAGAAGCACCCATAGGACTTCTAGTGTGTTAGTGGCATCACACAGAGCTCCCATATTTTCTTCCCAGAAGCACCCATAGGACTTCTAGTGTGTTAGTGGCATCACACAGAGCTCCTATATTTTCTTCCAGAAGCACCCATAGGACTTCAATTGTGTGTTAGTGGCATCACACAGAGCTCCTATATTTTCTTCTCAGCAGCACCCATAGGACTTCTAGTGTGTTAGTGGCATCACACAGAGCTCCTATATTTTCTTCCCAGAAGCACCCACAGGACTTCTAGTGTGTTAGTGGCATCACACAGAGCTCTTATATTTTCTTCCCAGAAGCACCCATAGGACTTCTAGTGTGTTAGTGGCATCACACAGAGCTCCCATATTTTCTTCCCAGAAGCACCCATAGGACTTCAATTGTGTGTTAGTGGCATCACACAGAGCTCCTATATTTTCTTCCCAGAAGCACCCATAGGACTTCTAGTGTGTTAGTGGCATCACACAGAGCTCCCATATTTTCTTCCCAGAAGCACCATAGGACTTCTAGTGTGTTAGTGGCATCAAACAGAGCTCCCATATTTTCTTCCCAGAAGCACCCATAGGACTTCTAGTGTGTTAGTGGCATCACACAGAGCTCCCATATTTTCTTCCCAGAAGCACCCATAGGACTTCTAGTGTGTGATGCACACAGAGCTCCCATATTTTCTTCCCAGAAGCACCCATAGGACTTCAATTGTGTGTTAGTGGCATCACACAGAGCTCCCATATTTTCTTCCCAGAAGCACCCATAGGACTTCTAGTGTGTTAGTGGCATCACACAGAGCTCCTATATTTTCTTCCCAGAAGCACCCATAGGACTTCAATTGTGTGTTAGTGGCATCACACAGAGCTCCTATATTTTCTTCCCAGAAGCACCCATAGGACTTCTAGTGTGTTAGTGGCATCACACAGAGCTCCCATATTTTCTTCCCAGAAGCACCCATAGGACTTCTAGTGTGTTAGTGGCATCACACAGAGCTCCTATATTTTCTTCCCAGAAGCACCCATAGGACTTCTAGTGTGTTAGTGGCATCACACAGAGCTCCCATATTTTCTTCCCAGAAGCACCCATAGGACTTCTAGTGTGTTAGTGGCATCACACAGAGCTCCTATATTTTCTTCCCAGAAGCACCCATAGGACTTCTAGTGTGTTAGTGGCATCACACAGAGCTCCTATATTTTCTTCTCAGCAGCACCCACAGGACTTCTAGTGTGTTAGTGGCATCACACAGAGCTCCTATATTTTCTTCCCAGAAGCACCCATAGGACTTCTAGTGTGTTAGTGAAATCACACAGAGCTCCCATATTTTCTTCCCAGAAGCACCCATAGGACTTCTAGTGTGTTAGTGGCATCACACAGAGCTCCTATATTTTCTTCCCAGAAGCACCCATAGGACTTCAATTGTGTGTTAGTGGCATCACACAGAGCTCCTATATTTTCTTCAGCAGCACCCACAGGACTTCTAGTTTGTTAGTGGCATCACACAGAGCTCCTATATTTTCTTCCAGAAGCACCCATAGGACTTCTAGTGTGTTAGTGGCATCACACAGGGCTCCCATATTTTCTTCCCAGAAGCACCCATAGGACTTCTAGTGTGTTAGTGGCATCACACAGAGCTCCTATATTTTCTTCCCAGAAGCACCCATAGGACTTCTAGTGTGTTAGTGGCATCACACAGAGCTCCCATATTTTCTTCCCAGAAGCACCCATAGGACTTCTAGTGTGTTAGTGGCATCACACAGTGCTCCTATATTTTCTTCCCAGAAGCACGCTCCTATATTTTATTCCCAGAAGCACCCATAGGACTTCTAGTGTGTTAGTGGCATCACACAGAGCTCCCATATTTTCTTCCCAGAAGCACCCATAGGACTTCTAGTGTGTTAGTGGCATCACACAGAGCTCCTATATTTTCTTCCCAGAAGCACCCATAGGACTTCTAGTGTGTTAGTGGCATCACACAGAGCTCCTATATTTTCTTCCCAGAAGCACCCATAGGACTTCTAGTGTGTTAGTGGCATCACACAGAGCTCCTATATTTTCTTCTCAGCAGCACCCACAGGACTTCTAGTGTGTTAGTGGCATCACACAGAGCTCCTATATTTTCTTCCCAGAAGCACCCATAGGACTTCTAGTGTGTTAGTGGCATCACACAGAGCTCCCATATTTTCTTCCCAGAAGCACCCATAGGACTTCTAGTGTGTTAGTGGCATCACACAGAGCTCCTATATTTTCTTCCAGAAGCACCCATAGGACTTCAATTGTGTGTTAGTGGCATCACACAGAGCTCCTATATTTTCTTCTCAGCAGCACCCACAGGACTTCTAGTGTGTTAGTGGCATCACACAGAGCTCCTATATTTTCTTCCCAGAAGCACCCATAGGACTTCTAGTGTGTTAGTGGCATCACACAGAGCTCCTATATTTTATTCCCAGAAGCACCCATAGGACTTCTAGTGTGTTAGTGGCATCACACAGAGCTCCCATATTTTCTTCCCAGAAGCACCCATAGGACTTCTAGTGTGTTAGTGGCATCACACAGAGCTCCTATATTTTCTTCCAGAAGCACCCATAGGACTTTTAGTGTGTTAGTGGCATCACATAGAGCTCCCATATTTTCTTCCCAGAAGCACCCATAGGACTTCTAGTGTGTTAGTGGCATCACACAGAGCTCCTATATTTTCTTCCCAGAAGCACCCATAGGACTTCTAGTGTGTTAGTGGCATCACACAGAGCTCGTATATTTTCTTCCCAGAAGCACCCATAGGACTTCAATTGTGTGTTAGTGGCATCACACAGAGCTCCTATATTTTCTTCTCAGCAGCACCCACAGGACTTCTAGTGTGTTAGTGGCATCACACAGAGCTCCTATATTTTCTTCCCAGAAGCACCCACAGGACTTCTAGTGTGTTAGTGGCATCACACAGAGCTCCTATATTTTATTCCCAGAAGCACCCATAGGACTTCTAGTGTGTTAGTGGTATCACACAGAGCTCCCATATTTTCTTCCCAGAAGCACCCATAGGACTTCTAGTGTGTTAGTGGCATCACACAGAGCTCCTATATTTTCTTCCCAGAAGCACCCATAGGACTTCTAGTGTGTTAGTGGCATCACACAGAGCTCCCATATTTTCTTCCCAGAAGCACCCATAGGACTTCTAGTGTGTTAGTGGCATCACACAGAGCTCGTATATTTTCTTCCCAGAAGCACCCATAGGACTTCTAGTGTGTTAGTGGCATCACACAGAGCTCCTATATTTTCTTCTCAGCAGCACCCTCAGGACTTCTAGTGTGTTAGTGGCATCACACAGAGCTCCTATATTTTCTTCCCAGAAGCACCCATAGGACTTCTAGTGTGTTAGTGGCATCACACAGAGCTCCAATATTTTCTTCCCAGAAGCACCCATAGGACTTCTAGTGTGTTAGTGGCATCACACAGAGCTCCCATATTTTCTTCCCAGAAGCACCCATAGGACTTCAATTGTGTGTTAGTGGCATCACACAGAGCTCCCATATTTTCTTCCCAGAAGCACCCATAGGACTTCTAGTGTGTTAGTGGCATCACACAGAGCTCCTATATTTTCTTCCCAGAAGCACCCATAGGACTTCAATTGTGTGTTAGTGGCATCACACAGAGCTCCTATATTTTCTTCCCAGAAGCACCCATAGGACTTCTAGTGTGTTAGTGGCATCACACAGAGCTCCCATATTTTCTTCCCAGAAGCACCCATAGGACTTCTAGTGTGTTAGTGGCATCACACAGAGCTCCCATATTTTCTTCCCAGAAGCACCCATAGGACTTCTAGTGTGTTAGTGGCATCACACAGAGCTCCTATATTTTCTTCCCAGAAGCACCCATAGGACTTCAATTGTGTGTTAGTGGCATCACACAGAGCTCCTATATTTTCTTCCCAGAAGCACCCATAGGACTTTAATTGTGTGTTAGTGGCATCACACAGAGCTCCTATATTTTCTTCTCAGCAGCACCCACAGGACTTCTAGTGTGTTAGTGGCATCACACAGAGCTCCCATATTTTCTTCCCAGAAGCACCCATAGGACTTCAATTGTGTGTTAGTGGCATCACACAGAGCTCCTATATTTTCTTCCCAGAAGCACCCATAGGACTTCTAGTGTGTTAGTGGCATCACACAGAGCTCCCATATTTTCTTCCCAGAAGCACCCATAGGACTTCTAGTGTGTTAGTGGCATCACACAGAGCTCCTATATTTTCTTCCCAGAAGCACCCATAGGACTTCTAGTGTGTTAGTGGCATCACACAGAGCTCCTATATTTTCTTCTCAGCAGCACCCACAGGACTTCTAGTGTGTTAGTGGCATCACACAGAGCTCCTATATTTTCTTCCCAGAAGCACCCATAGGACTTCTAGTGTGTTAGTGGCATCACACAGAGCTCCCATATTTTCTTCCCAGAAGCACCCATAGGACTTCTAGTGTGTTAGTGGCATCACGCAGAGCTCCTATATTTTCTTCCCAGAAGCACCCATAGGACTTCAATTGTGTGTTAGTGGCATCACACAGAGCTCCTATATTTTCTTCTCAGCAGCACCCACAGGACTTCTAGTGTGTTAGTGGCATCACACAGAGCTCCTATATTTTCTTCCCAGAAGCACCCATAGGACTTCTAGTGTGTTAGTGGCATCACACAGAGCTCCTATATTTTCTTCCCAGAAGCACCCATAGGACTTCAATTGTGTGTTAGTGGCATCACACAGAGCTCCTATATTTTCTTCTCAGCAGCACCCACAGGACTTCTAGTGTGTTAGTGGCATCACACATAGCTCCTATATTTTCTTCCCAGAAGCACCCATAGGACTTCTAGTGTGTTAGTGGCATCACACAGAGCTCCTATATTTTCTTCTCAGCAGCACCCACAGGACTTCTAGTGTGTTAGTGGCATCACACAGAGCTCCTATATTTTCTTCGCAGAAGCACCCATAGGACTTCTAGCGTGTTAGTGGCATCACACAGAGCTCCTATATTTTCTTCTCAGCAGCACCCACAGGACTTCTAGTGTGTTAGTGGCATCACACAGAGCTCCTATATTTTCTTCGCAGAAGCACCCATAGGACTTCTAGTGTGTTAGTGGCATCACACAGAGCTCCTATATTTTCTTCTCAGCAGCACCCATAGGACTTCTAGTGTGTTAGTGGCAGCAAACAGAGCTCCTATATTTTCTTGTCAGCAGCACACATAGTACCTATAGTGTGTTAGTGTCAGCACCCATAGGACCTACAGTGTGTTGTGAGCACACATAGGAGCTCTATTTTTTATACTATATACACTACCGACTACAATGGCTGGAAGACCGCCAAGGAGAGGCAGAGCGTGCAGAGGCAAGAACACAGGGCAGGCAGGCTCTGTTTCTAGAGACAACAGTGCTGGCCGTGGACGTGGTCGTGCATCGTCATCAGCACGTGGCCATGGGACACGCTTGTCTTTGTTTTCGGCAGCTGGACATGTGGAGCCGCATCATGCTGAAGGCTTGGTAGAATGGATGACCAAGCCCTCCTCATCCTCCTCATCCTCTCTCACCCAGGCTCAGGGTACTGGCAGAGCAGCTGCCAACGCGCACTCAGGGGCATCATCAGCCACCCCTTCCCTAGACCCACCATGTCCTCCTCAGGAGTCCCCCGAACTCTGGACAGGGACGTTATCTTTCTTTCATGGCCCATTGGGTCACTCTATTGGCAGCTGGGAGGGATGCAGGACAAGGTGCAGTAGTGTTGGAGGTTGTTCCGCCACCACGCCTCCAAAATGCTACTACTGCTACTGGTTGTGACACACCTCTCTCCTCCACCCCCTCCTTCTTCTTCTTCCTCCAGTGCTCTGTCCTCGGAACCAGCGGTGCTCCGTAGGCGTACAAGGGGCTACACAAGTACGCAGGCAAAAAGATGCCATGCCGTGCTTGCGCTGGTGTGTTTGGGGGACAGGAGCCACACTGGGCCAGAGGTTCTGGCAGCTCTGCAGGGGCAGGCCGAGAGGTGGTTGACGCCACGCCAGCTTAAGCCAGGAATGGTCGTTTCTGACAATGGCACCAACCTCCTCTCCGCCCTGCGACAGGGGCAGTACACCCATGTGCCCTGTATGGCTCACGTCCTCAACCTGGTGGTGCAGCGGTTCTTGGGCAGGTTCCCAGGCTTACAGGATGTCCTGAGGCAGGCCAGGAAAGTCTGTGTGCATTTCCGCCGATCTTATAATGCCAGTGCTCGGCTGACTGAGCTGCAAAAGGAGCTGAACCTGCCCAAGAACCGCCTAATATGTGACATGCCCACCAGGTGGAACTCAACGTTGGCCATGCTGCAGCGACTGCACACGCAGCAGAGGGCCATCAATGAGTACCTTTGCGACTACGGCACCAGGACAGGGTCAGGGGAGCTTGGCTTTTTTTCCCCACGCCAGTGGAGCATGATCAGGGATGCATGCACTGTCCTCTCACCATTTGAGGAGGCCACGAGGATGGTGAGCAGTGACAGTGCATGCATCAGTGACACTGTACCTCTTGTCCACCTGTTGGAGCATACGCTGCGTGGGATAATGGACAGGGCACTTGAGGCAGAACAGAGGCAGGAAGAGGAGGACTTCCTTGCCTCTCAAGGCCCCCTTTATCCAGACAGTGTTCCTTCTGTCCCACCCATCACACAGGAAGAGGATGAGGAGGAGGAGGAGGAGGATTGTGTGAGCATGGAGGTGGAGCCTGGCACTCAGCATCAGCAGCAGCAGTCTTTTAGGGATGATGTACAGTCCCAACAAACCAGTGGACTTGTACGTGGCTGGGAGGAGGTGGCTGGCGATCATGTCATCCTCAGTGACCCAGAAGACTCCGGAACGAATGCCTCAGCTAACCTACGCTGCATGGCCTCCCTGATCCTGCAAAGCCTGCGGAAGGATCCTCGTGTTCTTCGGATCAAGGAGAGGGACCATTACTGGCTGGCCCTCTCCTTGATCCACGGTACAAGGTAAGGTTGCGGACCTTATCTTGCTGTCGCAGAGGGAGCAGAGGATGAGACATCTCAGGGAGGCCTTGCAGAAAGGTCTGTGCAACGTGCAATGTTCCCAGAAACTGGGAGGTTACAAACTCCTGGTCCTGGACGACGAGTTGCTGAGGCTTCGGTCAGTAGCAGAAGGAGCGGTGGGGAAGGTGGACGTCTGACCGATGCGTTCAGACAATTTTTTAGTCCGCAGCCCCAAGGTATGATCGGTTCCAGCAACCATCGCCAGCGTCTGATATACATGGTGCAGGAATACCTAGGGGCAAGGTCAGACTTGGACACCTTTCCCACCGAAAATCCTCTGGCTTACTGGGTCCTGAGGATGGATCACTGGCCAGAGCTTGCACAGTATGCAATTGAGCTACTGGCCTGTCCTGCCTCCAGCGTTCTTTCCGAACGCACATTCAGTGCTGCTGGAGGATTTGTCACCGATCATAGGGTGCGCCTGTCCACTGACTCGGTTGATCGACTGACCTTCATAAAAATTAATCAGTCTTGGATCACCACCAGCTACCAGGCACCTGAAGCGGATATAACGGAATAATTTATAATGTCACATCCCTTCAAGACTGCCTATGCTGATGCTGAGTGACTGTCCTGTTATGTTCACTGACTATCCTCTTCCTCCTCCTCAATGATCCATGCCACCACACCAGTGCCTAAGGCACAATTTTTCAGCCCCTGTATAACAGGGGCGTGTACTTACAATTTTTTTTAAAAATGCTTCGCAACACGTGTGACTGCTGTGCTCCAAGTACAGTATATGTAAGGGGTTGCAGTGTTGTGGCACCAGCACCAGTGCCTAAGGCACAATTTTTCAGCCCTGTTGGGGCGTGTAATTACAATTTTTAGGCAATGCTTTGCAACAGGTCTCATTGCTGTGCTAAGAGTACAGTATCTGTGAGGGGTTGCAGTGTTGTGGCACCAGCATCAATGCCTAAGGCACAATTTTTCAGCCCCTGTTTAACAGGGGCGTGTAATTACAATTTTTTAAAAAGATGCTTCGCAACAGGTGTGACTGCTGTGCTCCAAGTACAGTATCTGTGAGGGGTTGCAGTGTTGTGGCACCAGTGCCTAAGGCACAATTTTTCAGCCCCTGTTGGGGCGTGTAATTACAATTTTTTAGGCAATGCTTTGCAACAGGTCTCATTGCTGTGCTAAGAGTACAGTGTCTGTGAGGGGTTGCAGTGTTGTGGCACCAGCACCAATGCCTAAGGCACAATTTTTCAGCCCCTGTTTAACAGGGGCGTGTAATTAAAAATCTTGATCTAATAGTTCACAGCAGGGCCCATTCCTGCGCCCACCAAGAGTAACTATGAGGGCCTACAGTCTTGTGGCAACACCGTCCACCACCACCACCGCCAAAGGCCCAATTTTTCTGCCCTGTTCAACAGGTGCATGCAATTACAAATCTTGATCTAATAACTCACAGCAGGGCCCATTCCTGCGCCCACCAAGAGTAACTGTGAGGGCTTACAGTCTTGTGGCAACACCGTCCACCACCACCACCACCACCAAAGGCCCAATTTTTTCTGCCCGGTTCAACAGGTGCATGCAAGTACAAATCTTGATCTATTAACTCACAGCAGGGCCCATTCCTGTGCCCACCAGTCTTGTGGCTACACCAACATCTAATAGGGCAAATTTCTGCAGAGTATATACGGCAGGCCCCTACTTTCAAACATCCAACTTACAAACGACTCCTACTTGCAAACGGAAAGAGAAAACAGGAAGTGAGAGGAAATCTACCCCTAGGAAGGGAAATTCTATCATGTTAGATTTAATTTGGGAAAAAGGTATCTCCTCTCTACTGATGTTTATCACCAATCCTTGTTTCAATTAAAACCCCACTTTTCCAAAAACATTTGTCATTGGGACGGAAAGTGAGGTGACATGTTCTGAACAGATGTGCAAAGACAGCAAATGTTACAGGGGTGATAACCCCTCCCTATGTTCTCCAAAAAGCTTAAAAATAGATTTTTTTGGGATGGAGCTACACTTCATAATGTACCTGTTCAGATTCTACTTAAGAACAAACCTACAGTCCGTGTCTTGTTTGCACCACCTATATACTGCTGTTCAGAGTATATAGGGTTGTAGGTATAGGGTTTTATTTTGGGTGCGGGGTCCCCCTTAATATCCATACAAGACCCAAAGGGGCTGGGGTGGGGGGGAGGGGGGTGATGGGGTAGCCATGCCATTTTTCTCAAGGATTTTCAGCCATATGGCGGCCAGGACAAGACATGACATTAAAGCCGCAAGTGGTTTTAAATGGCTTCTTTTTTTCCTTTACAAATGTAATTTTGTGCAAGGACAGTTCTAAACACGGGAAACACATGCCACTTCACAGGCATACTTTAGACACCCCCCAGGTACCATATTTAAAGGAAAATTTCATTTTTTTTCACTTTATGCATCATTAAAATGACTGCTCCCAAAAAAATGTTAGTTTTTAAAAGTTCTTTTTGCATTGATATATGTCCCCTGGGGCAGGACCCGGGTCCCCAAACCTGTTTTATGACATTAACATTCATATTGGCCGTTGTAATTAGCAATTTTGATTTCGAACGTTCGCGTCCATTATAACGAATAGGGTTCGAAAATTCGCGCAAACTTTCGGTCCGTTCGAAGGTTCTGGTGTGAACCGAACCCGGGGGTGTTCGGCTCATCCCTACTGAGGACTGGCTCGTAAGTTATGTCAGTCTCAGAATCGATATATGAAGAGGAATCTGAAGAGAGCTCCCCGTTGCTCTCGTCGGCCTGGGAAAAGATTTGGAACGCCTCCTCTGCGGAATAGACCCTTTTGGACATGCTGCTGGTTGCTGGTGCGACTACACAGGTGTGTACTAAGCCTGCACTGATGGACACTGAGGTGGCACAGATGGGTTACTGAGGTGGCACAGATGGGTTACTGAGGTGGCACAGATGGGCACTGAGGTGGCACAGATGGGCACTGAGGTGGCACAGATGTGCACTAATGAAGTGGAACAAATGCACACTGATGAGGCGTCACAGGCGGACACTGATGAGGCGTCACAGGCGGACACTGATGAGGCGTCACAGGCGGGCACTGATGAGACGGCACAGGCGGGCACTGATGAGGTGGCACAGGCGGGCACTGATGAGGTGGCACAGTCGGGTACTGATGAGGTGGCACAGTCGGGTACTGATTGTGAAGATGTGCAGATGGACACTGATCGGCACAGGTGGGCACTGATCGGCACAGGTGGGCACTGATCGGCAAAGGTGGACACTGATCGGCAAAGGTGGACACTGATCGGCAAAGGTGGACACTGATCGGCAAAGGTGGGCACTGATCGGCACAGGTGGACACTGATTGGCACTGGTGGGGCACTGATCGGCACTGGTGGGGCACTGATCAGCACTGGTGTGGCACTGATCGGCACTGGTGGGGCACTGGTGGGGCACTGTAATAATGGGGCACTGTACTGGGTGATGATTCTTACTTTCACAGATCCTCTCTCTCCTTACACGCTGTCTCTGTGTGAGGAGAGAGAGCCGGCAATGAGAGATGATCTCATATGTTTACATTTGAGATCATTGCTCATTGGCCAGGGGGATCGCGCTGTAAACGGCCGCTGTGATTGGCCGTTTACAGTGATCTGTGATTGGCTGTGTCCAAGGGACACGGCCAACACAGAATTTCCCCGATGCGCGCTCGTGATTTGGCATCCGCGATGTGGCCGTCATTCGGCTACGGCCGGATGCGAAGTGGTTAAATATAAAAGTTTATTATTATCTACTGAGAGACAATATTATTTCTGTCAGGCTGATAAGCCACCTGTTATTGTGCCCTGTGCACAATTTTAGTATGGTGCCCGATCACCTGTGAAGATAGCCAGTCTTAGCCAGAAGATAGCCTTGCAATCATTAGCACTGAAGCAGACATTTAACTACTAGGCGTCCACACTATAGCCGAAAGACAGCTACAGAGCAGACTTCAATTGCCGGGAGGGCGTCCCTGGACGTCCTCCAGTTTACTTTTGCGATGCGCACACCCGTGGGCGCGCATCGGGTAAGTTCTGTGTTGGCCGTGTCCCTTGGACACAGCCAATCACAGATCGTGCTAAATGGCCAATCACAGCGGCCATTTAGCACTCGATCTGAGTGTCCAATGGGAGATGATCTCATATGTACACATATGAGATCATCTCTCATTGTCAGCTCTCCCTCCTCACACAGAGACAGCATGTGAGGAGGGAGAGCGAACGGCTGCAGCGGCAGTGTAAGAGAAAAGAAAAAAGCAAAAATAAAGAGCCCACAGTACCTGTCAGTGCCATCTGTCCCCTGTGCCACCTGTCCCCAGTGCCACCTGTCAGTGCCATCTGTCATCAGTGCCAAATATTAGTGCCATCTGTCATCAGTGCCACATATTAGTGCCGTCTGTCATCAGTGCCACATCAGTGTTATGTGTCATCAGTGCCACATATTAGTGCCATCTGTCATCAGTGTCACGTGTCATCAGTGCCACGTATCAGTGCCATCTGTCATCAGTGCCACCTGTCAGTGTCACATGCCATCTGTTATCAGTGTCACGTGTCATCAGTGCCACTTATCAGTGCCATCTGTCATCAGTGTCACCAGTACCACATATTAGTGCCACCTGTCATCAGTGGCACGTATTAGTGCCATCTGTCATCGGTGCCATGTATTAGTGCCACGTGTCATCAGTGCCACGTATTAGTGCCACGTGTCATCAGTGCCATGTATTAGTGCATCTGTCATCAGTGCCACGTGTCATTAGTGCCACGTATTAGTGCCATCTGTCATCAGTGCCATATGTCATTAGTGCCACATATTAGTGCCATCTGTCATCAGTGCCACATATTAGCGCCATCTGTCATCAGTGCCACGTGTCATTAGTGCCACATATTAGTGCCGTCTGTCATCAGTGCCACGTATTAGTGCCATCTGTCATCAGTGCCACATCAGTGTCACGTGTCATCAGTGCCACATATCAGTGCCATCTGTCATCAGTGCCACGTCAGTGTCACGTGTCATTGTCCTGGTGCCCCAGGGCCTTCAAATGTGTAATAGGTAGTCAACAAGTTAGATGTGTAATTTATGCTCCTAGAACACGTGTTGGTGTTGGCTCTAAGTGGCCAGGCTGTAAAAAAGTCCCACACATGTGGTATCATAATACTCAGGATTAGCAGAATGTATTTTGGGGTATCATTTGTGGTATACACATGCCATGTGAGAGAAATAACCTATTACAATGACAATTTTGTGGGGAAAAAATAAAAAATCTTCATTTTGCAAAGAATTGTGGGGAAAAAATTACAACATCAAAAACCTCACCATGCATCTTACTAAATACCTTGGAATGTCTACTTTCCAAAAAGGGGTAATTTGGGGGTATTTTTACTTTCCTGGTATGTTCGGGTTGCAAGAAATGAGATAGGCCCCCAGTACATCAGATGTGATACATTTTTTTATGATTTGCACCACAGCTTGTAGACTCTCTAACTTTCACAAAGCCAAATAATATCCACTAATTTGGGTTATATTTACCAAATATATGTAGCAGTATAAATTGTTGCCAAAATTTATGAAGAAAAATTTATAATTTACAAAATTGTATCACAGAAACTAAGAAAAATTTGTATTTTTTTCAATTTTTGCATTTATAGCTCAAAAAATTTAAAACCCAGAGGTGATCAAATACCACCAAAAGAAAGCTCTATTTGTATGAGAGAAAGGACAAAACAATAATTTGGGTACAGTATTACATTAATTGTCATTCAAAATGTGAGAGCACTGAAAGCTGAAAATTGGTCTGGTCACGAGTGCCCAGTTGTCAAGTGGTTAAACAAAGTGGATTTGTGTGTAGATATTCTCACTCACCTCTCATATTTGTCATACATATTTCAAACCAGAATGCAACATCATAATATTCAGCAGAGAATCCAGCCTAAAGTCCATTTTGAAATAGTCAGATTTAAGCAATATGCAGTCCACCAGCTCTCTATGTGAGGCTTCCCATGTCCTGGATTGATCCACCACCCGTTGACACCTGGGGGAACTTTGCAGAGCCACAGTGGGGTGCTAAAACGCTCTGTTCATCTAAGCAATGAAGTAATGAGAGTACCTGCTTTTTTGGGGAGAGAAGGAGCAGCATGAAATTGTGTGATCAGACAAGTAACCACTGGCCACCAGTGCTGGAAGGTTTCAAATTCACCTCTACTGCACTTCCTCAGGATCTAGTGTCAGAAGCTTTTCTAATGCCCCGTACACACGAAGGGACTCAAGTCCAGGGGATAATCCCCTCGTGTGTGGGCCTCCGACTGACTTTTTTTCAAAAAGTCCGGCGGACTAAAGTTTTAAGTTTTGTTTTAAAATTATCCGCTGGACTTGGCAGTCCAGCGGACAATCCCGCCGTTAGTGCGGCCCCCCCACACCAAAGCACCTTGTCCCCATGTTGATGAGGACAAGGGCCTCTTCCCGACAACCCTGGCCGTTGGTTGTCGGGGTCTGCGGGCGGGGGCTTATCGGAATCTGGGAGCCCCCTTTTATAAGGGGGCCCCCAGATCCCAGCCCCCCACCCTATGTGAATGAGTATGGGGTACGATGTACCCCTACCCATTCACCTAAGGTGTAAAATGTAAAGTAAAAAAACACACTTTTGAAAAAATAATTTATTGCACTGCTCCGGGGGTCTTCTTCCGTCTTGGGGGTCTTCTCGCCGGACTCCTCCGCCATTTACCTAGCTCTTTTACCGAGTGGAGAAGTCCGGCTACCTTCTTCGTCGTCGCCGCCGTCGTCTGGGGTCTCGATCCGCCTTCGGGGTCTTCCGGGGTCTTCCGGGGTCTCTTCTGTTCTTGCCGCTGTCGTCGCTTTCTGCGCCGCCTTCTTCTTCTTCTTCCGCCTTCTTCTTCTTGTTCTTCTTCTTCTTCCGATATTGACACGTCGCTCTCTCTGGCCGGAATGCCAGAGCCGTGCTGTGCTGGGACTTATATAGGGGCAAGGGGACAGGGTCACATGCTCATGTCACATGGTGACCCCGCCCCCTTGTGATGTCACAGTCCCAGCATCCTTCGGCATCCTCCAAGGTGCTTTGGGGTGGGGGTGGGCGCACGGCCCCCCTTTCCCCAGGGCACCCCCCATGTTGAGGGCACGCGGCCTGGTACGGCTCAGGAGGGGGGCGCTCGCTCGTCCCCACCCCTTTCCTGGCCTGCCGGGCTGCATGCTCGGATAAGGGTCTGAGATGGATTTGGGGGATGCATTTACTGCCTACGCTAGCTACGTACCTGAAGTTACGTTCTAAATGAACGGACTGCTCCGTGTGGGCAAGTCCGTTCATTTTCAAAAGTCCCGCGGACTTTGTCCAGCGGATTGTCCGCCCGAGAAGTCCGGGCGTGTGTGGGCAAGTCCACACGCTCGGGAAGTCCGGCGAAGCCCCGCTGGAAAGTCCGGCGGATTGTCCGCTGGACTAGGTCCGGCGGGAAAAGTCCCTTTGTGTGTACGCGGCATAAGGCAATCTATGCACACAACATCTCTGCTATATCTCTGATATAGCAATCACTAGCACTAGTTTTCCTTACATGGCATGTTTTAGGGAGCTTTCAGTTGAAAAATCCATCTACCTTCACGTTGTCAAAATTACCTGTTGTGGATTTCATTGAACCCAATTAACCACTTCAGCCCCGGACCAATTTGCAGCCAAAGGACCAGGCCTCTTTTTGCGTTTCGGCACTGCGCCGCTTTAACTGACAATTGCACGGTCGTGCGACGTGGCTCCCAAACAAAATTGGCGTCATTTTTTTCCCACAAATAGAGCTTTCTTTTGGTGGTATTTGATCGATAGTTTTATAGCATTTTTATTAATATTTTTTTTTTTACTAGTAATGGCGGCGATCAGCGATTTTTATTGTGACTGCGACATTATGGCGGACACATCGAACATTTTTGACACATTTTTGGGACCATTGTCATTTATATAGAAATCAGTGCAATTTAGATGCACTGATTCCTATGTAAATGACACTGGCAGTGAAGGAGTTAACCACTAGGGGGCGGGGAGGGGCTAAGTGTGACGTGTTGTTTTTTTTTTACAGTAGGGGGCGTGGCTGTATGTCTGACATCATTGATCGGCTTCCCGATGACAGGGAACAGCCGATCAATGACAGGCAGTGTAGGAAGCGCGGGGAGAGGTTTGTTTACCAGACCTCTCCCCGTTCTTCAGCTCTCGCGGGACACAAGCGGCGATCGAGTCTGCTGGTCCCGCGGCCGTGGTCACGGAGCTCCCGACCGGGTCGCAAGCGCGCCCCCACGGCTAGACAATTAAAGGGAACGTATATGTACATGCTTTTGCTTAGCCGTGCCATTCTGCCGACGTATATGTACAGGCGGAGGTCGGGAAGCGGTTAAGGGCACAGGAAAACAGTTTAGGTATCTTTTTTGTGATCAAAAAATTGCATGGCAATTGCACTGCAAGATTACCAGATGCAACATCCAACATGTGGTCTAAAGTTCTAATTTTAAACTGACGCTTTGTTTTGCCAACATAATATTTATCACATCACACAGCTTTTGTTAAGTTTTATTACAGTTAACATAATGCGAGACCTTGATAATTTTGTTCATTAGGCAAGTTGATAAGTTGACCAGTGATGAGATATGGACATTAAAGAGCATCTATGTTTATCCTTAATTTTCCAACATCTCGATGAAATATGAAATTTGTAATGACCACAAATTACTTTCTCTTTCAAAGATGAAGCTTGTTGATATGTGGGGGCAAGATCAAATGGAATAACTTTAGAAATCAGAATATAGTTCTGAAATTAAGGTCAGTGTTTTCTCAATAGGTTACAAAATGTGCATATGTGGATGGGAAAAAGTTGTAACTGGTCATTTTACTTCCTCTTCAGGCCTTGCATCACTCTGTTCTTTTTCAGGAATGAAACTGTCATCAAAGAAAGTCACAGTCGTTTTATGTGCTTTATTTAAATGCCTATCTTTGTGTGCTCAATGAGACTGAAATATCCTCTAAAGGATATTTCACTCCCATTGAAGTAAGGGTGAATTATGGATTCTATGTATTGTGTTTGAGGGTCTCAACAAATTTGATTGAATTGTGGGATGAGGGAAAAACAGAGGTTATAGACAATGTTCAAAGCCCATGTGCAACACAACAAACACAATTCACATGTCCCTCTACACAATGTGCCACGAGGCTTTGTCTATATACACATGCCACATCCTTTTTTGACAAAGGTACACAGATAACATTTTGTGGAATGGTGCAACTGACGTGTTGCAGGGATTTGCAGACCCTCAACAACAATATACAGAATCTAAAACGTACCCTTAATTTAAATGAGAAGAACATATTCTTCCTGGATATTAATTATAAGGAACGGGATGGCAATCTGTCCACTACTCAATATAAAAGTCCAACAGTTGGAAACAGGATCTGGTATGCATAGAAAGCACATGTGGAGGCAATTGTATGCAATATTCTGGATAGACAGTATTAAAAATCACTAGAAATTGAACACATTTTGAATATGCCAAAAGAGAGGCAGATTCACTTTGCAGCCATTTGAAACAAAGGATATAAAGATAAGCATTTGATTAAAGCAAAAAGGGTTGTGGCTTCCCAAAATAACAGATTCATTCTTAAAAGGAAAATTAAACCATCCTATCCTTTACGGCCAAGGAAGCTGCCATCTTGGCACCTTTTTGACATGCAGTTGCCATGGTGGTGCATTTGATCATTTATGACACCAGCCATTTAATTGGTTCACAGTTCACTTTGACAGTCAGCATTCATGGCATGTCTTGAATGTAACTTTTCTGGGCAACAGTTCAATTGATGGGTTTAGTTCTGCTTTTATAAAAAAAAAAAAGTCATGCAAGGCCTGAGGAGGGAAGTGAAAATTGCCTAATTACAATTTTTTATTTCCAAATACGTAATATATTGAGAAAACACTGGCTTTGGTTGTAGAAAGATACTTTCTAAAGTTACTCAATTTGATCCTGTCCTGATTTTTCAATAAGTTCGATCTGTAAAAGATAAAGTAATCCATATATGCTATAAATGTATACTTTCATCAGTTGTTTTTACTGCTTGATTACTGCATGAGTTTACTGCTTTTGTTACCAATGTACAAATTCTCTTGTACCTTGTAAAACTCAATAAAATATTTAAATAAGAAAAATTATTTATTGCAATATTGTATCCATTTATGTTGTTTTGGAATTATAACTTGCATTCCAGGGTAGTTCTCATTACCTCTTCCTTCCTGCACCTCAGAGCTATTTGCCATGTATAATGCAGACAGGAGGTATTTTTGATGCCCACACTGAGTTTATAGGAAGTAGGTGTTTTCTGAATCACCACACACTGCTCCAAAGAAGCTGTAGGGCAAAACACATCAGAGGGATGGATAGGTTGCCTTATTGGCTCCTTGACCTATTTTTTGTGACAGCCCCCAACCCCCCACCCCCCCCCCCCCCCCCCCATTTGCACGGTGCTTCTACTGTTATGCAAGTGTGATTGGTTTTAAAGACAGGATTTGTTTGCAAAGAGACCTGTAAGTCCTGTCCTATTTATGTACACACATCATTTATAGCTGGTTACATCTGTATGGACTTGGATGCCTGTATTCTGCACATACACAATTTCAGCAAGCTAAATTAAAAATGGCAACAACCCAATTTATAATTAACTTTTAGAGTACTATACAAATGGAAATGCTTTGCACACAGCAATTAAAACAAAACAAAAAAGTCTGTGACAGTCTATGTTGGAGCACTGGATAAGCTAGAGGAGTAGGGACACATCAGAAGCCCCCCCCCCCCCCATAGCACAATGACAGTTAAAGCTGTTCAATGTGTTCCAATGCCAATTCCAGCAGGCTAAACAAAAAAGGGAACCACGCCAATTTATAACTAGCTTTTATGCTCCATTCACACCTGAGCGTAGCAATTTACTGGCGTTTTTCAAACAGTTTTTTTTAAGTGTTTCTGCAGCTTTTTACAAATCGTTTTTAATGATTTAAAAGTGTTTTACAGCTTCAGGCATTTTTGAGAGCACTAGGGGGAGGAGAGGGAGAGAAAATTAAGGCTGAAGATTTGCTATTTGAGCAGAAAATGAGTGACAAAACGCTTGTAAAACACTTAAGTCAGGTGTTTCTATTGTAGTGTTTAGGGCCAAAAATGCTTGTAATCTGCCAAAAAGAAGTTCATGTCCTTTTTTAAGTGACAGGCATTTTGCTTCAGGAGACAAAACTGTGAACAGGGGTAATTAAAAAGGATGGGATTTGGCTTTATCTCTCATCACCCTTACCAGCTTGATGTTGTGAAGGTGCGCTGACTCTGTGTAAAAAGTAGGGAAACTCACAGTGACCACTACAGAAAAATATTAAAATGTTAGCTTGTGTAGAAAAAGAAAGGGCGTGTAAATATACACAATGGGGGTTATTTACTAAAGGCAAATACACTTTGCATTACAAGTGCACTTGGAAGTGCAGTCACTGTAGATCTGAGGGGGACATGCAAGGAAAAAAAAAACAGCATTTTAACCGCTTCACGACCACCTCACCGATATACGTCGGCAGAATGGCACGGCTAGGCAAAAGCACGTATATATGTGTATATGTGGTCCTTTAAGAGCCCAGCTGTGGGTCGCGCGCGTGCCGCCGCCGGCGCGCTTGCGACCCGGTCGGGTGCTCCGTGGCCACGGCCGCGGGACCAGCGGACCGGATCACGGATGGTGACCCGCGATCAGGTCACAGAGCTGAAGAACGGGGTGTAAACAAACCTCTCCCCGCGCTTCCTACACTGCCTGTAATTGATCAGCTGTTCCCTGTCATCGGGAAAGCCGATCAATGATGTCAGACGTCAGCCCCGCCCCTAATGTAAAAAAAAAAACACACGTCACACACCATAACCCCTCCCCGCCCCCTAGTGGTTAACTCTTTCACTGCCAGTGTCATTTATACAGGAATCAATGCATTTAAATAGCATTGATTGCTGTATAAATGACAATGGTCCCAAAAATGTGTCAAAAATGTCCGATGTGTCCGCCATAATGTCGCAGTCACAATAAAAATCGCTGATCGCCACCATTACTAGTAAAAAAAAAATATTAATAAAAATGCTATAAAACTATCCCCTATTTTGTAAACGCTATAACTTTTGCGCAAACCAATCAATAATCGCTAATTGTGATTTTTTTTTTACCAAGAATATGTAGAAGAATGCGTATCGGCCTAAACTAAGGAAAAAATATTTTTTTTATATATTTTTTGGGGATATTTATTATAGCAAAAAGTAAAAAATATAGCATTTTTTTCAAAATTGTCGCTCTATTTTTGTTTATAGCGCAAAAAATAAAAACCGCAGGGGCGATCAAATACCACCAAAGGAAAGCTCTATTTGTGGGAAAAAAAGGACGCCAATTTTGTTTGGGAGCCACGTCGCACGACCGCGCAATTGTCAGTTAAAGCGACGCAGTGCCAAATCGCAAAAAGGGGCCTGGTCCTTTGGCTGCAAATTGGTCCGGGGCTGAAGTGGTTAACTTGCACATGATTGGATGATAAAGTCAGCAGAGCTTCCCCTCGTTTTCAGATCTTCCCCTCAGATCTACAGCGACTAGTCTTCCAAGTGCACTTTCAAGTGCACTTGCAGTGCACTTGTAGTACAGAGTGGATTTGCCTTTAGTAAATAAACCCCAATGTGTAGCTACCCAATGAAAACACAATGTATAATGCTAAAACAATTAGAAACAGGTGTGTGATCAAGATTGGAATGACCTATAACACATGAAGATATACAAAATATCTGATGCCTTCTGTATACACATAAAAAGTGAAAACAATACATATAAACACAACGCGCTAAAAAGACAACAAAAAAGCAAATCAGGTTTAACTGAATTGAAAGACAAAACGAATTGCCTCATAAGTCCCAAATCAAACAGATGCCGATGTTCACTGTGGGTTATCCCTACTTTTTACAGTCAGCGCACCTTCACAACATCAATTACTTTTTATTCCTGTTATTCAGGGATTTCTGGTGCAGCAGAAGATTAACTATTGAACTGTCAGCGCTTCCCTTCACTTATACATACCCTTAACATGTTGCCAGCAAAGAAAACAAATTACACTGTCTAACAATTTGTGTTAAAAACAGAGATTTTAGTTGCACAATATTTGCAAATATATGTGGAAGCCACATTTCCTCATCAAGGCGCCTTAGTATAATATGGTCCTAATTCTAATCTATGAAAGTCTCCATGTTGGAGCATATATAGCAAGGGCAGGTATGTCTGGAGGCAGCTTTTTCCCTCTTAAAATAGCAGGAACACACCAGAGGCACAGAACAATGACAGCTGAAGGTGTCCAATGTGTCCCAATGCCAATCCCAGCAAGCTAAACAAAAATGGCAACCCTACCAATCTACATCTAGCTTCTAAAAAAAGTTGCACATAGAAGAGTTTTACACCAAGCAAACAAAACTAAATGTATTTTCCAGCACACATACCAGCAAAAAACACAAATTGCACTGTATAATAATTAGCATTAAACATAGGGTAGTTGCACAACATTTGCAAAGGTGGTCTCATCAAGATGCCTCTGTATATTGCCATCCTAACTCTAGTCCATGAAAGCCTCAGTTAAGGGCAGGTATACTTAGAGATGGTCCATTCTTTCTTAAAAGTGCAGGTACACAATAGAAGCCCAGCATAACACAATGGCAGCTGAACGTGTCCAGCGGGTCTCCACAATAGTTTCAGCAGTCATTCCTGTTACATGGACTCGCCTCACAAATCTGGTAACACCTTTATATGCTATGTGTGGATGGGAGAATCAAGGCATTTTTGTTTGCTCAACCCACTGGTTGAACTAAAAAAGAAAATACTAATGTGTGGGCTGCTTTAGAAGAAGCATGGCAACTTAGTAACTCAGTAATTCCTAACATACAGTATGCAATCTAATTGTACAATCTCCTTTAGATCTACCATTAATTGTGTGGTGCAAGGGCTTGCTTGATCTAAAACAAATTTACTTGGTGGTTCAAACTGGCCATAGATGAATTGAAAGTGGCTGCCAATTGATCTCTGCTGATTACACAGGAATAGTCACATGCGTTATCCGCAGACCTGAACTGACAGTATGACAGTTTGGATCTGCACAGTGCAAGGACATGACAGTTGGTATTATTATACCATGAAAAAACGAACTTTCTTAGAAAGAGGGGGGAAAAAGGAGGCCACAAGCCTCAGGGATTTTTTGTTGATGGTATCTATGTTGATAGAGTATATATAGACAAATAAAGATGTATATAAAAAGTTAAAGTTTTATTTTCCCATAAGGGTAAAGAACAACAAAGGACACAAATAATACATCCATACTTTACAGACATATGTGTTAAATCAGACGAGAATTATATAGAGCTTCGCCATACTCGACATGTTTCACTCTACGGAGTTTCTTCAGGAGATTGATAGGTTTAGCTCAAAAGTATGCTGAAATAACTAGATCGCATGAAAATGCATCCTTTTCAAAAATTGTACAAACAAACAGGGTGTACATGTTTATGCAGTCTGTGAAACTTGGCTCAAACATGATATACATCTAGGTTAGCTGAGCAGTTAATGCATAGTTTAGTATGTTATACAAGGGTTAGATGAACAAGGGGCATAGAAAGCAGATGAGAGACTGAAAAGATGATGAAATTAGGCAGAGCTTACCACAAATACTTGGATAGGTCTGAGGTATAATTGCACATGTTAACTCTCGATTTCTTGTATAAAAACAAACAAATTTCGTAAAAAGAGATGATTTCACTCCCAGGAAGCCACAGATAGCAATATGTCGCTTGCAGAGAGACACGCTAAAAAGTTCAAATAAATAAAGCCATTACTGGGACGGTTGTAATTGTATGGTTCATGACTATAGGGGTTACAGTGTAACATGCAAATGCTGAACAAAGGGTAATACCTGAAATTGCTTGAGAAGTACGCTGAAGGTTGCTGAACTAATGGATACACATGTTCAGAGTGTGATGCAGGTATAAAGCTGCGCCATGTCCAAAAATTGTTTAAGATGATTCAAAGTTATCTGCAATACACAGAGTGATAAACGCTCTGTTACTTGCTAGATATAAATTACATATGTCTGAGATATATTTAGAAATAAAAGATATATCTACAGAAATTAAGTGAAAGTAAAGGTAATTAGAGATTGGCAATGTCTTACCCCAATTAGTAATGAATAGCGATAACGGATTCAGCTCCTGAGTGGAGGCAGATAAAACCGCCTCACCTCCTCGTGTGCTAAGGCTCCTGACAGGGATGGATTGGCAGGGGAAACTGCCTTAAATAGCGGCTCTCCGACCCGGCGGCGTCTGACATCACCACCGGGTCGCGGGCGCCATAGCGGCTACGTCCAGCACTGTGCGTCCGTAGGTGAACGGTGCGCATGCGTCGGCGGCGAACCATGTCGCCGACATATGACGTCAGACGGCGCGTCGCTGTATAGCGGCGCGTCGGTGGCCATCTTTGGAAGTCCGTTTTGCCCTCACCTCTAAAATAGAGGATAAGGGCATTTCTACCTATCTGGGGAGAAAGCAAAATAGCAGCAGACGTAAAACGCCGCCAAAAGCATGCCCCCCAAGTAGGAATGGAACCTAACCAATAGGCCGAGGACAGACAGGGCCGGGCGGGCCATAAAGAAGGGGAGGTTAAGGGAGGGCAGGGAAAACGGTCTATATCACTGCATCACCATCAAACCACCCCGGGGCGCCCGTACAAGCGACTTTACATGCAAAAGTGGACATCCTGTGGGGAGCATCTCTTTAAAATACAAAAATTGAGCATTGAAAAGCTAAATGATAAATAGTAATAGAAATACCAGGTTAAATTATGTGACAAGTCTGCCCCATCATCCAGTCTTCCCATCTGCTTTTGACAAGATAAGATTTGATTTAAAATCATCAAATACAGTACATATCATATAAAATGACATATTACATGGGTCTATTCAAATAATTGGACAAGAGCAGCAACAGAGGAAAAGAGAGATGAAGAAAAAAAGGAAGGAAAAGAAGAGGGTGGGGAAAAGGAAGAGATATTTTTCCCCCATATACATCTAAGAATGCATTCAATTAGAGAAATGATTTATAGCCTAAGGCATCATTTAACCCAGGATAGGTTGTAGCCTTTAAATCAAAGATCCAGCGAGCCTCACGTTGGACTAAGGTACGGTCGTAATTGCCGCCTCTTTTTGCACCTGAGCATGATGTCCAGAGAAGCGGGTAATGATTCTGATGCCCGGATCACTGGTGGAATTTTTGTTTCCATGAATAAGTTTGGAACGATTTTGTTGTTTGGCTTTCAAATAAGATTTCCTCAGACAAGTTTGACTGTAACCTCAGTGTTGTAAACGCTGCTGCAGCTTTTTGGCCTCCACTTTGAAATTGGAGTCTTGACTGCAGTTTCGTTTAACCCTGAGGTATTGCCCATAAGGTATACTGGATACCAAGGGACTTGGGTGAGAACTGGTTGCATGCAGCAAAGTGTTTGCTGCCGATGACTTGCGATAGAGGGTAGTCCCAACATTTCCTTCCTCATCTACATAAATTGTGATGTCAAGGAAAGTTAGTTGTGACTGGCTTTTTTCCATTGTAAAGCTAAGATTATAATTATTAACCTTAAGCTTTTCATAGAAGATTAGCAAATCTGATTCTGTGCCTGTCCAGATGAAGAATACATCATCGATGTATCTTCTCCATATTGGAATCTGGTCTAGAAATGTCTGTATGTCATCCCTATGAAATAGGTGACGCTCCCACCCCCCCCCCAGATACAGATTGGCATACGATGGGGCGCATTTGGTCCCCATGGCTACGCCCTGTATCTGGAGGTAGTGGGAGCGTCCAAACAGAAAAATATTATTGTTGAGAATAAACTCAAGTAATTTTAAAATGAAGTCATTGTATTTAGGTGATGACTCGGTGCTCTCGGAAATTAAGTCCTTCACAACTCCGACCCCCAAGTCATGGGGTATGGAGTTGTAAAGGGCCTCAACATCGAGAGCCACGAGCCAAGAGTCCGAAGGTATCGAGATCCCATCAAGAGCCCTTAATAGATCTTGAGTACCTTGTAGATAGGAAACTAGTCCTTCCACGTGAGGACGAAGAAAGTCATCCACCAAAGCACTAGCATTCTCAGTAAGGCATCCGTTGCCAGAAACTATGGGGCGGCCTGGTGGATTAGTGTCATTCTTATGAATTTTAGGTAAGGCATAAAGTGTTGGGGTTTTAGGAAATGGAATATTTAGAAAGTCATATGTTTTTTTTGTGATTAAATCTTGAAAATAGGCGGAACTCAATAGGTGTCTAAATTTGCCGATGGTATAGTTTACATGGCTTTCAGGTATTTTTCGATACCATTCACGATTTTCAAGTAAGTGGGACACCATCAACTCATATTGGCATTTGTCCATGATAACAAGATTTCCCCCCTTATCAGAGGGTTTAATGACTATGTTAGTTTCTTGTTGTAGGGAACGTAAAGCTTCCCTCTGTTGTAAAGTTAAATTGGACTGGGGTGGATCAAACCACTTAGTTTTACAAATTTCATTGGTTACTTGTTGAGTAAATGCCCAAACATTGGGATTACCTTGTAAAGATGGAAAAGTTGTAGATTTGGGTTTGTATTCACGAGAGGGTGGCATAGGGGCTGCAGGGGGAGGGGCAGACAGACGGGGGGCAACCGGGAGAAGGGCATCAGCCTCCGCCAGGTCCACCTCGTCAATGTGCCCCTCATCCCACAGCTCCATGAGCTCCTCCATAGCTTTTATGTCATTGATAGATAATTGTTGAGAGGGAGGTAGAGGGGGAGACCTCGTTGAAATGCCAGCATGAGTTGAGGAATTAGGTTTGTCAAACATTATACGGAACATTAATTTCCCTTAAAAGAGATTTAGATCTTTCACTAATTCAAAGGCATCTGTAGATTTGGTGGGACAAAACGTTAGTCCCAATTTTAAAAGTGAAATTTGTGTGTCGGTTAGTGTATACAGTGGTGTGAAAAAGTGTTTGCCCCCTTCCTCATTTCCTGTTCCTTTGCATGTTTGTCACACTTAAGTGTTTCGGAACATCAAACCAATTTAAACAATAGTCAAGGACAACACAAGTAAACACAAAATGCAATTTGTAAATGAAGGTGTTTATTATTAAAGGTGAAAAAAAATCCAAACCATCATGGCCCTGTGTGAAAAAGTGATTGCCCCCCTTGTTAAAACATACTATAACTGTGGTTGTCCACACCTGAGTTCAATTTCTCTAGCCACACCCAGGCCTGATTATTGCCACACATGTTCACAATCAAGGCATCACTTAAATAGGAGCTGCTTGACACAGTAAGGTCCACCAGAAGATCCTTAAAAGCTACACATCATGCCGAGACCCAAAGAAATTCAGGAACAATTGAGAAAGAAAGTAATTGAGATCTATCAGTCTGGAAAGGGTTATAAAGCCATTTCCAAAGCTTTGGGAATCCAGCGAACCACAGTGAGAGCCATTATTCACAAATGGCGAAGACATGGAACAGTGGTGAACCTTCCCAGGAGTGGCTGGCCGCCCAAAATTAGCCCAAGAGCGCAGCGACGACTCATCCAAGAGGTCACAAAAGACCCCACAACAACGTCCAAGGAACTGCAGGCCTCACTTGCCTCAGTTAAGGTCAGCGTTCATGCCTCTACCATCAGGAAAAGACTGGGCAAAAATGGCCTGCATGGCAGAGTTCCAAGGAGAAAACCACTGCTGAGCAAAAAGAACATCAAAGCTCGTCTCAATTTCTCCACAACACATCTTGATGATCCCCAAGACTTTTGGGACAACATTCTGTGGACCGATGAGACAAAAGTGGAACTCTTTGGAAGGTGTGTGTCCAAGTATATCTGGCGTAGAAGGAACACTGCATTTCAGAAAAAGAACATTATACCAACAGTAAAATATGGTGGTGGTAGTGTGATGGTCTGGGGCTGTTTTGCTGCTTTAGGACCTGGAAGACTTGCCGTGATAAAAGGAACTATGAATTCTGCTGTCTACCAAGAGATCCTGAAGGAGAATGTCCGACCATCTGTTCGTGTACTCAAGCTGAAACGAACTTGGGTTCTGCAGCAGGACAATGATCCTAAACACACCAGCAAGTCCACCACCGAATGGCTGAAGAAAAAACAAAATGAAGACTTTGGAGTGGCCTAGCCAAAGTCCTGACCTGAATCCTATTGAGATGTTGTGGTATGACCTTAAAAAGGCCGTTCATGCTCGAAAACCCTCTAATGTAACTGAATTAGGACAATTCTGCAAAGATGAGTGGGCCAAAATTCCTCCAGGACGCTGTAAAAGCCTCATTGCACGTTATCGCAAACGCTTGGTTGCAGTTGTTGCTGCTAAGGGTGGCCCAACCAGTTATTAGGTTTAGGGGCAATCACTTTTTCACACAGGGCCATGATGGTTTTGGATTTTTTTCACCTTTAATAATAAACACCTTCATTTACAAATTGCATTTTGTGTTTACTTGTGTTGTCCTTGACTATTGTTTAAATTGGTTTGATGTTCCGAAACACTCAAGTGTGACAAACATGCAAAGGAACAGGAAATGAGGAAGGGGGCAAACACTTTTTCACACCACTGTATGTGGAAAGGTTGATTATTTCAAAGTGATTTTCGTTTGTTTGATCTGTGTGGTGGTTGGTTCCAAGTGTTTCCTTGGGTCTAATACTGGTTGGGTGAAAATCGGTGCTGTCCGAAAACTCGACTCATTATTGGCTTCAGCCTGTCCCCCAAGGGGGGGAGGGGCTGAAGGCAGGGACTGAGTAGAGGTAAAGGTGAGAGTGTCCGAAGAAGTGAGTGTTTTTGAGCTGCCAAAAGCATTGGCCGCTGAAGCTCTGGTGCTAATTGGTGTGCGATTACGTGTAGGGGAACTCTTAGGTTTTCCACTGAGTGCATTTACATTACCCTCCTTGCGTGAGTGTTGTTGTGATTTCTTGGTGGAAGTGGGACGACCAGGTACCTGTGAAGATGAAATAGATGAAAAAGAAGAAGTATCTGAATCAGTTAATTCAGGAGTCCTCTCAGGTTTTTTAAAGGGTTTGGCAAGGCGTCTTCTGTTTTGTGGAGAAACCCAATTATAAGCCTGATTATTATCGTAAGATAGTTTGTCTCGCATAAATTTTTTCTCCTTTGTTTTAAGGAGATCTGATACATAATTCTCTAGGCCCTCCTTGAGTGCAGTCTCCCGCTCAGTGAAGAGTGCATCCATGGAAATTGCCCGATTTTCTTCATAAAGTTTTTCTATCTCTTTGTCAACATTGGTCATCAAACCCTCTGATAAGGGGGGAAATCTTGTTATCATGGACAAATGCCAATATGAGTTGATGGTCTCCCATTTACTTGAAAATCGTGAATGGT
This sequence comes from Lithobates sylvaticus, assembly GCA_028564925.1. Classification (NCBI taxonomy): domain Eukaryota; kingdom Metazoa; phylum Chordata; class Amphibia; order Anura; family Ranidae; genus Lithobates; species Lithobates sylvaticus. The sequence goes on along the minus strand of CM053034.1, from coordinate 71,933,276 downwards.
ATCGAAAAATACCTGAAAGCCATGTAAACTATACCATCGGCAAATTTAAACATCTATTGAGTTCCGCCTATTTTCAAGATTTAATCACAAAAAAAACATATGACTTTCTAAATATTCCATTTCCTAAAACCCCAACACTTTATGCCTTACCTAAAATTCATAAGAATGACACTAATCCACCAGGCCGCCCCATAGTTTCTGGCAACGGATGCCTTACTGAGAATGCTAGTGCTTTGGTGGATGACTTTCTTCGTCCTCACGTGGAAGGACTAGTTTCCTATCTACAACATACTCGAGATCTATTAAGGGCTCTTGATGGGATCTCGATACCTTCGGACTCTTGGCTCGTGGCTCTCGATGTTGAGGCCCTTTACAACTCCATACCCCATGACTTGGGGGTCGGAGTTGTGAAGGGCTTCATTTCCGAGAGCACCGAGTCATCACCTAAATACAATGACTTCATTTTAAAATGACTTGAGTTTATTCTCAACAATAATGTTTTTCTGTTTGGACGCTCCCACTACCTCCAGATACAGGGCATAGCCATGGGGACCAAATGCGCCCCATCGTATGCCAATCTGTATCTGGGGGGGTGGGAGCGTCACCTATTTCATAGGGATGACATACAGACATTTCTAGACCAGATTCCAATATGGAGAAGATACATCGATGATGTATTCTTCATTTGGACAGGCACAGAATCAGATTTGCTAATCTTCTATGAAAAGCTTAAGGTTAATCATTATAATCTTAGCTTTACAATGGAAAAAAGCCAGTCACAACTAACTTTCCTTGACATCACAATTTATGTAGATGAGGAAGGAAATGTTGGGACTACCCTCTATCGCAAGTCATCGGCAGCAAACACTTTGCTGCATGCAACCAGTTCCCACCCGAGTCCCTTGGTATCCAGTATACCTTATGGGCAATACCTCAGGGTTAAACGAAACTGCAGTCAAGACTCCAATTTCAAAGTGGAGGCCAAAAAGCTGCAGCAGCGTTTACAACACCGAGGTTACAGTCAAACTTGTCTGAGGAAATCTTATTTGAAAGCCAAACAACAAAATCGTTCCAAACTTATTCATGGAAACAAAAATTCCACCAGTGATCCGGGCATCAGAATCATTACCCGCTTCTCCGGACATCATGTTCAGGTGCGAAAGATTTTTGATAAATATTGGTACTTGCTTAAGGCTGATCCGTTGGTCTCTAAGCATGTAGATGACCACCCGGTAATCACCTTCAGGAGATCTCAATCTCTTAGAGACACTCTTGTACGCAGCCACTATGTTTCAACCCAAGATGGCTGCCTCAACTCCAACAAAAAAAATGTTGGAACTAAACCCTGTCATAAATGCAATTTTTGTCGCTACATATATGCATCAAAACAAATTACCCTACCAAACAAACGTATTTACAAACCCAATTTTTTGGTTAACTGCCAATCAATTGGTATAGTATACATCATGCTATGCGAATGCACAGCTTTCTATATAGGAAAAACCAAACATCCATTCTTCCACCGTATAAGGGATCATGTAACCCTTGTCCGTGGAAAGAAGATGGAAACCCCAATCAGTCGCCATATGTGACTGTTTCATGCCCATGATGATCAAAAAATGCACTTTTTCGCACTTGAGCATGTACCTCCGGGTGAAAGAGGCGGCAATTACGACCGTACCTTACTCCAACGTGAGGCTCGCTGGATCTTTGATTTAAAAGCTACAACCTATCCTGGGTTAAATGATGCCTTAAGCTATAAATCATTTCTCTAATTGAATGCATTCTTAGATCTATATGGGGGAAAAATATCTCTTCCTTTTCCCCACCCTCTTCTTTTCCTTCCTTTTTTTCTTCATCTCTCTTTTCCTCTTTTGCTGCTCTTGTCCAATTATTTGAATAGACCCATGTAATATGTCATTTTATATGATATGTACTGTATTTGATGATTTGAAATCAAATCTTATCTTGTCAAAAGCAGATGGGAAGACTGGATGATGGGGCAGACTTGTCACATGATTTAACCTGGTATTTCTATTACTATTTATCATTTAGCTTTTCAATGCTCAATTTTTGTATTTTAAAGAGATGCTCCCCACAGGATGTCCACTTTTGCATGTAAAGTCGCTTGTACGGGCGCCCTGTGGTGGTTTGATGGTGATGCAGTGATATAGACCGTTTTCCCTGCCCTCCCTTAACCTCCACTTCTTTATGGCCCGCCCGGCCCTGTCTGTCCTCGGCCTATTGGTTAGGTTCCATTCCTACTTGGGGGGCATGCTTTTGGCGGCGTTTTACGTCTGCTGCTATTTTGCTTTCTCCCCAGATAGGTAGAAATGCCCTTATGCTCTATTTCAGAGGTGAGGGCAAAACGGACTTCCAAAGATGGCCGCCGACGCGCCGCTATACAGCGACGCGCCGTCTGACGTCATACGTCGGCGACATGGTTCGCCACCGACGCATGCGCACCGTTCACCCACGGACGCACAGTGCTGGACCTAGCCGCTATGGCGCCCGCGACCCGGCGGTGATGTCAGACGCCGCCGGGTCGGAGAGCCGATATTTAAGGCAGTTTCCCCTGCCAATCCATCCCTGTCAGGAGCCTTAGCACACGAGGAGGTGAGGCGGTTTTATCTGCCTCCACTCAGGAGCTGAATCCGTTATCGCTATTCATTACTAATTGGGGTAAGACATTGCCAATCTCTAATTACCTTTACTTTCACTTAATTTCTGTAGATATATCTTTTATTTCTAAATATATCTCAGACATATGTAATTTATATCTAGCAAGTAACAGAGCGTTTATCACTCTGTGTATTGCAGATAACTTTGAACCATCTTAAACAATTTTTGGACATGGCGCAGCTTTATACCTGCATCACACTCTGAACATGTGTATCCACTAGTTCAGCAACCTTCAGCGTACTTCTCAAGCAATTTCAGGTATTACCCTTTGTTCAGCATTTGCATGTTACACTGTAACCCCTATAGTCATGAACCATACAATTACAACCGTCCCAGTAATGGCTTTATTTATTTGAACTTTTTAGCGTGTCTCTCTGCAAGCGACATATTGCTATCTGTGGCTTCCTGGGAGTGAAATCATCTCTTTTTAAGAAATTTGTTTGTTTTTATACAAGAAATCGAGAGTTAACATGTGCAATTATACCTCAGACCTATCCAAGTATTTGTGGAAAGCTCTGCCTAATTTCATCATATTTTCAGTCTCTCATCTGCTTTCTATGCCCCTTGTTCATCTAACCCTTGTATAACATACTAAACTATGCATTAACTGCTCAGCTAACCTAGATGTATATCATGTTTGAGCCAAGTTTCACAGACTGCATAAACATGTACACCCTGTTTGTTTGTACAATTTTTGAAAAGGATGCATTTTCATGCGATCTTGTTATTTCAGCATACTTTTGAGCTAAACCTATCAATCTCCTGAAGAAACTCCGTAGAGTGAAACATGTCGAGTATGGCGAAGCTCTATATAATTCTCGTCTGATTTAACACATATGTCTGTAAAGTATGGATGTATTATTTGTGTCCTTTGTTGTTCTTTACCCTTATGGGAAAATAAAACTTTAACTTTTTATATACATCTTTATTTGTCTATATCAACATAGATACCATCAACAAAAAATCCCTGAGGCTTGTGGCCTCCTTTTTCCCCCCTCTTTCTAAGAAAGTTCGTTTTTTCATATTATATTTGGATTTTGGTATCGCCACCTGTTCAACTACTTCATCTAGCAAATTAATTAATGGTATTATTATACCAGTTATATACAGTAAGTCACAGTACTCAGTCTTATGGTGCTATTTGTCAGATTTCTACCTCTTGTTTAATACATGCTGTATATTTTTATTTAAAAGAATAAAAACTTTTTGTAGGATAAACTATTACAATACTTTTTATCCTCATGATCTTTTATCAAGATTTTTACCAAAACCTATTTACGCTCAGTCCATTTAAGTTGTTACCAGTGTATCTGTCTGTCCCTCTCTCTAATATGACCATAGCTCCATCTTCTGGCAGACTAGGGATAGTATTGCATACAGATGTCTTTTATGTATCTTTGTCGTTTATTATATGAATTTATACAATTAATTTAAATTGTTATTTATCACGTCTACACCATAATTACATAGTGATACTTGGTGTGTTATTTGAAAGAATTCCATCTGATTCGTTTACATATATACAGCAGGTAAAATAAGTATTGAACAAGTCACCATTTTACCAGGTAAATATATTTCTAAAGGTGCTACTGACATGAAATTTTCACCACGTCGGTAACGACCCATGCAATCCATACATACAAAGAAACCAAAGTTGGTTTAGAAATTAAGTTATGTGTAATAAAATGAAATGACACAGGGAAAAAGTATTGAACACACTAACTGAAATGTATTTAATACTTTGTACAAAATCCTTTCCTGACCGACTCCATGGCAGCAACGTGTGGGTAGGCTCCGCCTCCATAATTACCCTATAGGACACCTCTCCCATAAATCTTTGCTCTGGACTACTAACCGTGTTCCTTTTTTGTCCTCCTCCATAGGACCAAGTGTTTGGTTCTCTTACCTGAAGATGATTCCCCTACGATCAGGATCAGCCGAGCACCAGATGGCACATCCCTCCGATAGGCCTTGTCTGTTAAGCAGGGTATGGAGTGTATATGCAGTGTAGCACTGAAGAGCTGGAAGCCTGGACATCGGCAGGCTAGCGCGCATGGCCCGTTTGCCTAGCTGTGTGTATGCGGCCATTATCTGCTATGAAGTCCGGTGTGTGTTTATGTTTACCTTAGCTCAGTTAATTGTAGGTGGAGTGGTGAGTTTGTTTTTCAGCATACATGGCAGCATTGTTTGTATTTATATATTGTTTGTACCTTCTGTTCTATTTTTCTCCTTGCTGGGTGTATCTTGTCCCTGTGCATGGCAGCTGGTTCTTCCTGTGTTCCAACCCCCACTCTCCCTCTCTCTTCCGGGTCCTGGAATACGCTATGCACATGCGCGGTCCCGGAATGAGAACAAGGCTTTGTTCACACATGCGTGCAAGCATTTTAGACCTGACGCTGTCAGTGACATTATATGACGCCACTTTTAAATCCGGGAGAGAGCCTGCAGAGCCCGGGAATGTTCGTGGGCATTGCAGCGACTTCCCAGAGCTCCTGGTTTGGCTCTTCCAGGTAAGCATTGCTCTACTGGACTGAGTGGGTTCCCTGCCTGGCAGCTGATCTGTATTTCTCCCTGCAGTATCCTGTTCTGACACCATGGATCCTTCACTGCCTCCTGGTGGCCAGCCCTCTCATAGTAGGTATATCTAAAGGTTTTTTCCTGTGTTCTGCCTGCTGGGGAGGGGAGAGAGTTGGGAATTGGCACCAGCTAAAACACCTGTCTTCTTTCTTTGTACTCTGTTTCTTTTGTTTCTACAGCCCCCTCACCTGACTGCTTATATAATCTTCCCTCAGCATAACTCCACCTCAGCCTCTAATTAGGAACACTATATTAACCTGTGCATTGCAAGCCAACCTGGCTGATCAACCATTGTGTGTTTGGCTTCCTGTTCCCTGCTTGTCGTGTGCTCTACATTTGTCTCTGTTACCAACCTTGGCGTGATCTCAACTATTCCTGTCTGCTCGTGACCCTGACCTTTTGGCGTGTCCCCGACTATCCCTGTTTGCCTGTGACTCTGAACCTTTGGCGTGTACTCTGTTGTCCTTTTCTGCTAGTCGCCCCGACCTTTGCTTAATCCCTTACTATCCCTATCCTCCTGTTGCCTACTGTGGGCATGAGCTAGGGGACCTGGGGGTCGCGACCTGGAGTCAGTTGCAGCCCAGTCCATCCTCACCACTAGAGGCTCTGGTGAACACCTGCTGGCTCTTAGACTCCGCGCCGTAGGGAATCTTTCGCTCTAACCCCGTGGGATCCGTATTGGTGTTCCAGCGGCCCTGCCTTCTTTTACCACCCTGACTCCCATCTGCAGCAGTCAGCCGTAGGGTCCACTACCTTGTGGTGCACATCTGTCACCCAGCCTCAGGCGGCCTGTCACTTGCATGCCCTGGCTCCCCTATATGCTAGGTTACGCAAATCCATCAGCGAGCCTAGAAAGGCTGCCTCAAGGCATACTGCTGTGTTGGATGCGAGCTCCCTTAAACCACCAGTATGTCGATACCAAGACAGCGGCCCAATAATAAACTTAAACACAATAATAAACCCCTGCCGAGTCCACCTGAACAGCGGAAAAGGTTCAGATACCCAACTATTGGTACAGACCCGCGCCCTAGTCCTCCCATACAACATCCAAACCCAATGTATGAATTTAGGACCAAAGCCCAATCTACGCAGGACCTCCCACAGATAGTCTCATTCAACAGAATCAAACGCCTTTTCGGCATCCAGGGAGGCCACTACGCGAGACCCGGAATGGTCATGAGTCAAGGATAAGTTCAGGAAAAGACCTTGAATATTGATGTCAGTGGAGAGCGTAGCACTCTCAGCGGAGATACTGGCAAGTAAGCAGCAGTACACAGTCACCTGGAACATCCAGGGGCACATACTTGAGAACATAATCCAGTAGGATAGGGCAGTTCACCGGGCCCGGATAGTCAGTTGAGAGCAAGTGAGTCAGGTAACAAGTGCCATAAGTACCATAACAGTATCTTGCTAATCCTACCAGGTGTAAGATGGCTGTGTGTATCAGGAACACAGTGAATACAACAACCATGGCCTTCAGTGGGTAAATTCAGGAATGTAATGAGAAATCTGAACAGATGAATAAAGTCATAAAGCGGCACTTGACGGTGACTATGTGGCATTTTAGAGTACTTACAGCGGAGACCCCCGATCATCACAGAGTCTCCAGCCATGCTGCAGCCTCTCTGGGTGAATTAAAAAAGCGTACCGACTCACCATCCTGCACCCAGAGTCAAGCGGGGAACAGCACACTGTAGCCTATAGCCCGGGTTCTGAGCGCAGCCTTCACCTGATCGAATGAGCGACAAAGCTTTTGCGTCTCCACTGAGTAATCAGGAAAAAACATCAGCTTACTGTTCTCGTACTTCAGCTCACCAAGGCCTCTTGCTGCACGCAACACCTCATCTCTGTCCCTAAAATTTAACAGCCAGAATATGAGGGTACGAGAAGGCATACATAATGCATGCATGCATAATGCAGGGAGAATTGTGCAGCCGGGAGGATAGAGCGGAGCAAGTCTTCCACGAAAGCGGTGGGATTTTTACCTTCCACCCCTTCAGGCAGTCCCACCACCCGCAAATTATTCCTTTGGTTTCTATTTTCAGGGTTTGTCCATCTTGTATTCCAGCGCTCGTACCTTTAGAGCGCAGTTGTCAGAAAGGTTACCTGGTTGGATGATGGGCTGTCCACTCCGCTGGTGTGCGTGCTCCTGTGGGCACTGCTGTGCATGCTCCGGTTGGCCCTGGTGTGTGCACTGGTGTTCGGGCACGCGCGTGTGCACGTTAGCCCCTGTGGGCACTGGTCTGCATGTTCCTATGGGCGCTAGTGTGCACGCCGGTGTTCGGGCGGGTGCGGGTTTGCGCGGGGGCATGCCTGTGTGCAGCGTTTGGCGCCAATCGGCCTATTTAGGTTTGCAGCAGATTCTGCTCGGTGCTGCCTGATCATCAGCTCCCTGTGTCCTTGGTCCTGTACCCGTATATGCATTCCTGATCTCGTGACGACTTGGCTTGCTTCTCGGATTCCCTTGACTTCTGCCTGCACCTGACCTCGGCCTGTTTTGACTTTGCTTCTGCCTGCTCCTCTGTACTTCACTGCCCGCCCGTTGCTGAACCCGGCGTGTACCCGGACTTGCCTGCTCTGCTCTTGCTCAGCATCCGTTGCCTGTATTCTTGTCTACCAACCTGCTGTCTGAAGACCACCTACCTTCCAGCATCAGGATCCCTATAACCAGGCTCTCATACCACTCCGTACTCCCGCTCCGCCTGTCCTCTCTACCAGGGGCCACGAGTCAGACACGTAAGGGAGACCGCCCTCTGCCCAAACGGACTAATCGGTCAGGTACGTAGAAGTCTGATAGCAGCTGGCCCATGTTTCTCACATTGCTGATCCAATTTTTATCCTCTATTCTCGAGATTTTATTATCACATGTAATGATGTGAATACATTTTAGTCAATTTTTGACCTGCACTATTGGAGTCACTTCCGTTTCTTTTTGTTTGCACCCTTTTCCTTTTTACCTTGGGGAGTCCGTCGATTGCATCGTGTGGGAGTTCCAGGTTCTGCTGTATGCTGTTCATTGGCCATGCTGCTCTTCTGCCCTGCTGCTTTGGACTTGCCTGATCCGGTATCCTCCAGCGCAAGAGGCTAAGCGCATAAGCCTACAAGATACAATGTCGTATGGCAGTTGTATCCAACTATTGTGGTAAGAGTGTTTATTCTCTCTACATCATTTGATATGTTCCTTGAGACAACATTGTCCAGTCTATACACGCTCCTGAGCTGTCTATAGAGATCCGTGGACATCAGTTCCTCACTTTCTTCACTTTGGGACTTATTATTTAGCTTATTTTGGATTCATTTTTAACTCATTCAGTCTTTATTTGAACTTTATTTGGGGTCACTCCCACTTACATGTTATATGGATTTTTTAGTGTGTTATTCACTGGTTTTCATTGTATGATTAGTGCTACATTTTTTATATTCATCACTTTAGACTTTGTTTGTTTTGTATGATAGCTGCTTTTCTTTTCACATAGGTATAGTTAGCGCAGTTTTTTCCTCCACTTATTCCTCTAGTAGGATGGACCAATGTTTATTCAGTATTTGTTCCATCTCTGTGTGTTTAGTGTGAAATTGAGTGACAAGCCTGATTGGTTGACCTGAGGGCTAGTTGGGATCTTTGGACTGCACAGAGTGATCGGACAAGTAAAAATTGAAAGCTTCATCCACAAGTAATGGTGGGAAGGCTTTTTCAATATAATCAGTTTCCATAGTGCAATTCCTGCGGAGGTGACAAAACTGGCTCTTAGGGATGTTATTAATCCACCTGGGGTGGTGGCAGCTTTTGTGATGTAGAAATGAATTACCAGCTGTAGGCTTTGTGTAATTTTTGGAAAGGATATTTCACTCATGATGGTGTAATGTCAGATCCAAGAATGATCATTTTTGAGAGTCGTGTTCTGAAGTAAAGGAAAGACTGTATGTGTTGTTGTAACAGTGTTCTAGAAATTCAAGGAACAGGGACTGCCCCCATAGCTGTGCCCATCACCTGTAGATAAAAATCCCCATCAAATTCGAAATAATTGTGCGTCAGGCAGAGTTCTGCGGCCTCCAAAAGGAATTCTGCCTGTCTGGGATTAAGCAGGGGATCTGAAGAAAGGGAACTAGCTGTGGCTCTGAGGCCTATGGGATGTAGTATTGAAGTATATAATGAATTTACATCAAGGGATGCCCACATGCAAGTGGGTTCCCAAGTGTAATGTGCCAATTGTTCTAGAAGATGGACTCCATCACAAATGTAGGATGGGGGATTTTGTGCTAGGGGTTGTAAGAATGTATCAATATATAGAGAGATGGGGCTGGTTATACTGTCCATGGCTGCAACTATGGGCCTGCTGGGTGGATTTGTAATGCTTTTGTGAATTTTAGGTATGTGGTAAAAGTACGGTGTTGAGTAAAAAGTGTTATTGAAGAAAGCATATTCTTGTTTGCTGATTGTTCTATCTTCCTTAGCCTTATTGATCAGTGTGATCAATTCGGCAGTGAAACCTGGTAAGGGATCACAACAAAGTTTTTTATATGTAACGGTATCCGACAACAGGCAGCGGGCTTCCATCAAGTAATTTCTGTCTTGAACCACTATTCCGCCACCCTTGTCGGCTGTTTTAATAACTAGATCGTGATTGTGGGTTAGTTCTGTGAGTGCTGTTTTTTCTTTAGAGGTAAGATTGGGATGATTGGAATGACTGGTGTGTGTGTGTCTGTTGGCATAAATTTTGTATGTCTGAGTATACAACTTGATAAAAAGTTTGAAGGTATGGTCTTTTGGCATGTAGTGGATTGAATATTGCTTTTGGCTTAAATGTAGTGTGTTGGATCAGAGGGGATGTGAAGGGATGTTGTGTGAAGAGGGCCAAATCCTCATCATCCTTAGCATCAGTGTTGTTATACAATTCCTCCAGTATATTAAGATCTACTGGATTGAGGGCTTCCATACTGGTGGTTAGGGATGAGCCGAACACCCCCGGGTTCGGTTCGCACCAGAACCTTCGAACGGACCGAAAGTTTGCGCGAATTTTCGAACCCTATACGTTATAATGGACGCGAACGTTCAAAATCAAAAGTGCTAATTACAACGGCCAATATGCATGTTAATGTCATAAAACAGGTTTGGGGACCCGGGTCCTGCCCCAGGGGACATATATCAATGCAAAAAGAACTTTTAAAAACTAACGTTTTTTCGGGAGCAGTCATTTTAATGATGCATAAAGTGAAAAAAAAAAGTGAAATTTTCCTTTAAATATGGTCCCTGGGGGTGTCTAAAGTATGCCTGTGAAGTGGCATGTGTTTCCCGTGTTTAGAACTGTCCTTGCACAAAATGACATTTGTAAAGGAAAAAAAGAAGCCATTTAAAACCACTTGCGGCTTTAGGTTTGTTCTTAAGTAGAATCTGAACAGGTACATTATGAAGTGTAGCTCCATCCCCAAAAAATCTATTTTTAAGCTTTTTGGAGAACATAGGGAGGGGTTATCACCCTGTAACATTTGCTGTCTTTGCACATCTGTTCAGAACATGTCACCTCACTTTCCGTCCCAATGACAAATGTTTTTGGAAAAAGTGGGGTTTTAATTGAAACAAGGATTGGTGATAAAGTATCAGTAGAGAGGAGATACCTTTTTCCCAAATTAAATCTAACAGGATAGAATTTCCCTTCCTAGGGGTAGATTTCCTCTCACTTCCTGTTTTCTCTTTCCATTTGCAAGTAGGAGTCGTTTGTAAGTTGGATGTTTGAAAGTAGGGGCCTGGCGTATATACTCTGCAGAAATTTGCCCTATTAGATGTTGGTGTAGCCACAAGACTGGTGGGCACAGGAATGGGCCCTGCTGTGAGTTAATAGATCAAGATTTGTAATTGCATGCACCTGTTGAACAGGGCAGAAAAATTGGGGGTGGTGGTGGTGGTGGTGGACGGTGTTGCCACAAGACTGTAAGCTCTCACAGTTACTCTTGGTGGGCGCAGGAATGGGCCCTGCTGTGAGTTATTAGATCAAGATTTGTAATTGCAAGCACCTGATGAACAGGGCAGAAAATTTGGGCCTTTGGCGGTGGTGGTGGACGGTGTTGCCACAAGACTGTAAGCTCTCACAGTTACTCTTGGTGGGCGCAGGAATGGGCCCTGCTGTGAGTTATTAGATCAAGATTTGTAATTGCAAGCACCTGATGAACAGGGCAGAAAATTTGGGCCTTTGGCGGTGGTGGTGGACGGTGTTGCCACAAGACTGTAAGCTCTCACAGTTACTCTTGGTGGTCGCAGGAATGGGCCCTGCTGTGAGTTATTAGATCAAGATTTGTAATTGCAAGCACCTGATGAACAGATCAGAAAATTTGGGCCTTTGGCGGTGGTGGTGGACGGTGTTGCCACAAGACTGTAGGCCCTCATAGTTACTCTTGGTGGGCGCAGGAATGGGCCCTGCTGTGAGTTATTAGATCAAGATTTGTAATTGCAAGCACCTGATGAACAGGGCAGAAAAATTGGGCCTTTGGCGGTGGTGGTGGACGGTGTTGCCACAAGACTGTAGGCCCTCATAGTTTACTCTTGGTGGGCGCAGGAATGGGCCCTGCTGTGAACTATTAGATCAAGATTTGTAATTACCCGCCCCTGTTAAACAGGGGCTGAAAAATTGTGCCTTAGGCACTGGTGCTGGTGCCACAACACTGCAACCCCTCACAGATACTGTACTTGGAGCACAGCAGTCACACGTGTTGCGAAGCATTTTTTAAAAAAATTGTAAGTACACGCCCCTGTTAAACAGGGGCTGAAAAATTGTGCCTTAGGCACTGGTGCTGGTGTCACAACACTGCAACCCCTCACAGATACTGTACTTGGAGCACAGCAGTCACACGTGTTGCGAAGCATTTTTTTATAAAAATTGTATGTACACGCCCCTGTTAAACAGGGGCTGAAAAATTGTGCCTTAGGCACTGGTGCTGGTGCCCCAACACTGCAACCCCTCACAGATACTGTACTTGGAGCACAGCAGTCACACGTGTTGCGAAGCATTTTTTTATAAAAATTGTATGTACACGCCCCTGTTAAACAGGGGCTGAAAAATTGTGCCTTAGGCACTGGTGTGGTGGCATGGATCATTGAGGAGGAGGAAGAGGATAGTCAGTGAACATAAGAGGACAGTCACTCAGCATCAGCATAGGCAGTCTTGAAGGGATGTGACATTAAAAATTATTCGGTTATATCCGCCTCAGGTGCCTGGTAGCTGGTGGTGATCCAAGACTGATTCATTTTGATGAAGGTCAGTCGATCAACCGAGTCGGTGGACAGGCGCACCCTATGATCGGTGACAAATCCTCCAGCAGCACTGAATGTGCGTTCGGAAAGAACGCTGGAGGCAGGACAGGCCAGTAGCTCAATTGCATACTGTGCAAGCTCTGGCCAGTGATCCATCCTCAGGACCCAGTAAGCCAGAGGATTTTCGGTGGGAAAGGTGTCCAAGTCTGACCTTGCCCCAAGGTATTCCTGCACCATGTATATCAGACGCTGGCGATGGTTGCTGGAACCGATCATACCTTGGGGCTGCGGACTAAAAAATTGTCTGAACGCATCGGTCAGACGTCCACCTTCCCCACCGCTCCTTCTGCTACTGACCAAAGCCTCAGCAACTCGTCGCCCAGGACCAGGAGTTTGTAACCTCCCAGTTTCTGGGAACGCGTTGCACAGACCTTTCTGCAAGGCCTCCCTGAGATGTCTCATCCTCTGCTCCCTCTGCGACGGCAAGATAAGGTCCGCAACCTTACCCTTGTACCGCGGATCAAGGAGAGTGGCCAGCCAGTAATGGTCCCTCTCCTTGATCCGAAGAACACGAGGATCCTTCCGCAGGCTTTGCAGGATCAGGGAGGCCATGCAGCGTAGGTTAGCTGAGGCATTCGGTCCGGAGTCTTCTGGGTCACTGAGGATGACATGATCGCCAGCCACCTCCTCCCAGCCACGTACAAGTCCACTGGTTTGTTGGGACTGTACATCATCCCTAAAAGACTGCTGCTGCTGATGCTGAGTGCCAGGCTCCACCTCCATGCTCACACAATCCTCCTCCTCCTCCTCCTCATCCTCTTCCTGTGTGATGGGTGGGACAGAAGGAACACTGTCCGGATAAAGGGGGCCTTGAGAGGCAAGGAAGTCCTCCTCTTCCTGCCTCTGTTCTGCCTCAAGTGCCCTGTCCATTATCCCACGCAGCGTATGCTCCAACAGGTGGACAAGAGGGACAGTGTCACTGATGCATGCACTGTCACTGCTCACCATCCTCGTGGCCTCCTCAAATGGTGAGAGGACAGTGCATGCATCCCTGATCATGCTCCACTGACGTGGGGAAAAAAAACCAAGCTCCCCTGACCCTGTCCTGGTGCCGTAGTCGCAAAGGTACTCATTCATGGCCCTCTGCTGCGTGTGCAGTCGCTGCAGAATGGCCAACGTTGAGTTCCACCTGGTGGGCATGTCACATATTAGGCGGTTCTTGGGCAGGTTCAGCTCCTTTTGCAGCTCAGTCAGCCGAGCACTGGCATTATAAGATCGGCGGAAATGCACACAGACTTTCCTGGCCTGCCTCAGGACATCCTGTAAGCCTGGGAACCTGCCCAAGAACCGCTGCACCACCAGGTTGAGGACGTGAGCCATGCAGGGCACATGGGTGAGCTGCCCCTGTCGCAGGGCGGAGAGGAGGTTGGTGCCATTGTCAGAAACGACCATTCCTGGCTTAAGCTGACGTGGCGTCAACCACCTCTCGGCCTGCCCCTGCAGAGCTGCCAGAACCTCTGGCCCAGTGTGGCTCCTGTCCCCCAAACACACCAGCGCAAGCACGGCATGGCATCTTTTTGCCTGCGTACTTGCGTAGCCCCTTGTACGCCTACGGAGCACCGCTGGTTCCAAGGACAGAGCACTGGAGGAAGAAGAAGAGGAGGGGGTGGAGGAGAGAGGTGTGTCACAACCAGTAGCAGTAGTAGCGTTTTGGAGGCGTGGTGGCGGAACAACCTCCAACACTACTGCACCTTGTCCTGCATCCCTCCCAGCTGCCAATAGAGTGACCCAATGGGCCGTGAAAGAAAGGTACCGTCCCTGTCCATGCCTGCTGGACCATGAGTCAGCGGTAATATGCACCTTACCGCTGACCGCCCTGTCCAGCGAGGCATGGACATTGCCTTCCACATGCCGGTAGAGAGACGGAATCGCCTTCCGTGAGAAAAAGTGGCGTTTGGGAACCTGCCACTGAGGAACCGCACATTGAACAAACTCACGGAAGGGGGCCGAGTCTACCAACTGAAAAGGCAGCAGTTGAAGTGCTAGCAATTTAGCCAAGCTAGCATTCAACCGCTGGGCATGTGGATGGCTGGGAGTGTACTTCTTTCTACGGTCCAGCAGCTGGGGCAGGGAAATTTGCCTGCTGCAATCGGACGTCGGTGTACTGCAAGTACTTGGTTGTGACACACCTAATTCTACACCTTCAGTCCTCTCAGAGCAGCTTTCAGAGAGGACTGAAGGTGTAGTGGGGATGGAGATCCCAGCTGATGAGGAGCAAGTAGAGGTCCGCTTAGTTCTTTGGTGTGGGTCTTTTATGTGTGCCTGCCAACGAGCTGCATGGCAGGTCGACATATGTCTGGTCATGCTTGTGGTGCCCAAGCGGCTGATGTTTTGGCCACGCGAGATTCGCTTCAGACAAATATTGCAAATAGCAGTGGTGCGATCTGATGCACTCGTCTCAAAAAAGGCCCACACCAAAGAACTTTTCTGATAACGTGCAGAGGCAGCGCCCTGCACAGGCGGAGCTCTGCGGTGTTGTACAGTTGCTGTGCTGGCCTCTACCTGGCCTCCAGGGGGCATCCTGCCTCGTTGGACATGTGACGCCGCATCCTCCTCCTCCTCGTCCTCCTCCTCATCCTCTCTCCCTTCAGGCACCAACGTGGAGTCAGTGACCTCATCATCCCCTCCCTCTTCACCACTAGAGCAAACCTGGCAGTAAGCTGCAGCTGGTGGAACAGTACTGCCAGATTCCTCAAGCTGGGTATCATCATCCGAGCCTTCGAATCGTTGGGCATCCTCCTGGAGCATGTACCCAACACTGTGCTCAAAGAGTTCGGGGGACTCCTCAGGAGGACATGGTGGGTCTAGGGAAGGGGTGGCTGATGATGCCATTGAGTACGCGTTGGCAGCTGCTCTGCCAGTACCCTGAGCCTGGTGAGAAAGGATGAGGAGGATGAGGAGGGCTTGGTCATCCATTCTACCAAGCCTTCAGCATGATGCGGCTCCACATGTCCAGCTGCCGAAAACAAAGACGCGCGTGTCCCATGGCCACGTGCTGATGACGATGCACGACCACGTCCACGGCCACGGCCACGTCCACTAGAAACAGAGCCTGCCTGCCCTGTGTTCTTGGCTCTGCACGCTCTGCCTCCCCTTGGCGGTCTTCCAGCCATTGTAGTCGGTAGTCCTGTGGGTGCTGCTGAGAAGAAAATATAGGAGCTCTGTGTGATGCCACTAACACACTAGAAGTCCTATGGGTGCTTCTGCAAAGAAAATAGAGGAGCTCTGTGTGATGCCACTAACACACTAGAAGTCCTGTGGGTGCTGCTGAGAAGACAATATAGGAGCTCTGTGTGATGCCACTAACACACTAGAAGTCCTATGGGTGCTTCTGCAAAGAAAATAGAGGAGCTCTGTGTGATGCCACTAACACACTAGAAGTCCTGTGGGTGCTGCTGAGAAGAAAATATAGGAGCTCTGTGTGATGCCACTAACACACTAGAAGTCCTATGGGTGCTTCTGCAAAGAAAATAGAGGAGCTCTGTGTGATGCCACTAACACACTAGAAGTCCTGTGGGTGCTGCTGAGAAGAAAATATAGGAGCTCTGTGTGATGCCACTAACACACTAGAAGTCCTATGGGTGCTTCTGCAAAGAAAATAGAGGAGCTCTGTGTGATGCCACTAACACACTAGAAGTCCTATGGGTGCTTCTGCAAAGAAAATAGAGGAGCTCTGTGTGATGCCACTAACACACTAGAAGTCCTGTGGGTGCTGCTGAGAAGACAATATAGGAGCTCTGTGTGATGCCACTAACACACTAGAAGTCCTATGGGTGCTTCTGCAAAGAAAATAGAGGAGCTCTGTGTGATGCCACTAACACACTAGAAGTCCGGTGGGTGCTGCTGAGAAGAAAATATAGGAGCTCTGTGTGATGCCACTAACACACTAGAAGTCCTATGGGTGCTTCTGCAAAGAAAATAGAGGAGCTCTGTGTGATGCCACTAACACACTAGAAGTCCTGTGGGTGCTGCTGAGAAGAAAATATAGGAGCTCTGTGTGATGCCACTAACACACTAGAAGTCCTATGGGTGCTTCTGCAAAGAAAATAGAGGAGCTCTGTGTGATGCCACTAACACACTAGAAGTCCTATGGGTGCTTCTGCAAAGAAAATAGAGGAGCTCTGTGTGATGCCACTAACACACTAGAAGTCCTATGGGTGCTTCTGCAAAGAAAATAGAGGAGCTCTGTGTGATGCCACTAACACACTAGAAGTCCTGTGGGTGCTGCTGAGAAGACAATATAGGAGCTCTGTGTGATGCCACTAACACACTAGAAGTCCTATGGGTGCTTCTGCAAAGAAAATAGAGGAGCTCTGTGTGATGCCACTAACACACTAGAAGTCCGGTGGGTGCTGCTGAGAAGAAAATATAGGAGCTCTGTGTGATGCCACTAACACACTAGAAGTCCTATGGGTGCTTCTGCAAAGAAAATAGAGGAGCTCTGTGTGATGCCACTAACACACTAGAAGTCCTGTGGGTGCTGCTGAGAAGAAAATATAGGAGCTCTGTGTGATGCCACTAACATACTAGAAGTCCTATGGGTGCTTCTGCAAAGAAAATAGAGGATCTCTGTGTGATGGGACTAACACACTTCAAGTCCTATAGGTGCTTCTGGGAACAAAATATAGGTCTGTGTGATGGGACTAACACACTTCAAGTCCTATAGGTGCTTCTGGGAAGAAAATATAGGATCTCTGTATGATGGGACTAACACACTTCAAGTCCTATAGGTGCTTCTGGGAAGAAAATATAGGTCTGTGTGATGGGACTAACACACTTCAAGTCCTATAGGTGCTTCTGGGAACAAAATATAGGATCTCTGTGTGATGGGACTAACACACTTCAAGTCCTATGGGTGCTTCTGGAAGAAAATATAGGTCTGTGTGATGGGACTAACACACTTCAAGTCCTATAGGTGCTTCTGGGAAGAAAATATATGATCTCTGTGTGATGGGACTAACACACTTCAAGTCCTATAGGTGCTTCTGGGAACAAAATATATGATCTCTGTGTGATGGGACTAACACACTTCAAGTCCTATGGGTGCTTCTGGGAAGAAAATATAGGTCTGTGTGATGGGACTAACACACTTCAAGTCCTATAGGTGCTTCTGGGAACAAAATATATGATCTCTGTGTGATGGGACTAACACACTTCAAGTCCTATAGGTGCTTCTGGGAAGAAAATGTAGGTCTGTGTGATGGGACTAACACACTTCAAGTCCTATAGGTGCTTCTGGGAACAAAATATATGATCTCTGTGTGATGGGACTAACACACTTCAAGTCCTATAGGTGCTTCTGGGAAGAAAATGTAGGTCTGTGTGATGGGACTAACACACTTCAAGTCCTATAGTGCTTCTGGGAACAAAATATAGGATCTCTGTGTGATGGGACTAACACACTTCAAGTCCTATGGGTGCTTCTGGGAAGAAAATATAGGTCTGTGTGATGGGACTAACACACTTCAAGTCCTATAGGTGCTTCTGGGAAGAAAATGTTGGTCTGTGTGATGGGACTAACACACTTCAAGTCCTATAGGTGCTTCTGGGAACAAAATATATGATCTCTGTGTGATGGGACTAACACACTTCAAGTCCTATAGGTGCTTCTGGGAAGAAAATATAGGTCTGTGTGATGGACTAACACACTTCAAGTCCTATAGGTGCCTCTGGAACAAAATATATGATCTCTGTGTGATGGGACTAACACACTTCAAGTCCTATAGGTGCTTCTGGGAAGAAAATGTAGGTCTGTGTGATGGGACTAACACACTTCAAGTCCTATAGGTGCTTCTGGGAAGAAAATGTAGGTCTGTGTGATGGGACTAACACACTTCAAGTCCTATAGGTGCTTCTGGAACAAAATATAGGATCTCTGTGTGATGGGACTAACACACTTCAAGTCCTATGGGTGCTTCTGGGAAGAAAATATAGGTCTGTGTGATGGGACTAACACACTTCAAGTCCTATAGGTGCTTCTGGGAAGAAAATGTAGGTCTGTGTGATGGGACTAACACACTTCAAGTCCTATAGGTGCTTCTGGGAACAAAATATAGGATCTCTGTGTGATGGGACTAACACACTTCAAGTCCTATGGGTGCTTCTGGGAAGAAAATATAGGTCTGTGTGATGGGACTAACACACTTCAAGTCCTATAGGTGCTTCTGGGAAGAAAATATATGATCTCTGTGTGATGGGACTAACACACTTCAAGTCCTATAGGTGCTTCTGGGAAGAAAATATAGGTCTGTGTGATGGGACTAACACACTTCAAGTCCTATAGGTGCTTCTGGGAAGAAAATGTAGGTCTGTGTGATGGGACTAACACACTTCAAGTCCTATAGGTGCTTCTGGGAACAAAATATATGATCTCTGTGTGATGGGACTAACACACTTCAAGTCCTATAGGTGCTTCTGGGAAGAAAATATAGGTCTGTGTGATGGGACTAACACACTTCAAGTCCTATAGGTGCCTCTGGGAACAAAATATATGATCTCTGTGTGATGGGACTAACACACTTCAAGTCCTATAGGTGCTTCTGGGAAGAAAATGTAGGTCTGTGTGATGGGACTAACACACTCCAAGTCCTATAGGTGCTTCTGGGAACAAAATATAGGATCTCTGTGTGATGGGACTAACACACTTCAAGTCCTATGGGTGCTTCTGGGAAGAAAATATAGGTCTGTGTGATGGGACTAACACACTTCAAGTCCTATAGGTGCTTCTGGGAAGAAAATATATGATCTCTGTGTGATGGGACTAACACACTTCAAGTCCTATAGGTGCCTCTGGGAAGAAAATATAGGTCTGTGTGATGGGACTAACACACTTCAAGTCCTATAGGTGCTTCTGGGAAGAAAATGTAGGTCTGTGTGATGGGACTAACACACTTCAAGTCCTATAGGTGCTTCTGGGAACAAAATATATGATCTCTGTGTGATGGGACTAACACACTTCAAGTCCTATAGGTGCTTCTGGGAAGAAAATATAGGTCTGTGTGATGGGACTAACACACTTCAAGTCCTATAGGTGCTTCTGGGAACAAAATATAGGATCTCTGTATGATGGGACTAACACACTTCAAGTCCTATAGGTGCTTCTGGGAAGAAAATATAGGTCTGTGTGATGGGACTAACACACTTCAAGTCCTATAGGTGCTTCTGGGAACAAAATATAGGATCTCTGTGTGATGGGACTAACACACTTCAAGTCCTATGGGTGCTTCTGGGAAGAAAATATAGGTCTGTGTGATGGACTAACACACTTCAAGTCCTATAGGTGCTTCTGGAAGAAAATATAGGTCTGTGTGATGGGACTAACACACTTCAAGTCCTATAGGTGCTTCTGGGAACAAAATATATGATCTCTGTGTGATGGGACTAACACACTTCAAGTCCTATGGGTGCTTCTGGGAAGAAAATATAGGTCTGTGTGATGGGACTAACACACTTCAAGTCCTATAGGTGCTTCTGGGAACAAAATATATGATCTCTGTGTGATGGGACTAACACACTTCAAGTCCTATAGGTGCTTCTGGGAAGAAAATGTAGGTCTGTGTGATGGGACTAACACACTTCAAGTCCTATAGGTGCTTCTGGGAACAAAATATAGGATCTCTGTGTGATGGGACTAACACACTTCAAGTCCTATGGGTGCTTCTGGGAAGAAAATATAGGTCTGTGTGATGGGACTAACACACTTCAAGTCCTATAGGTGCTTCTGGGAAGAAAATGTAGGTCTGTGTGATGGGACTAACACACTTCAAGTCCTATAGGTGCTTCTGGAACAAAATATATGATCTCTGTGTGATGGGACTAACACACTTCAAGTCCTATAGGTGCTTCTGGGAAGAAAATATAGGTCTGTGTGATGGGACTAACACACTTCAAGTCCTATAGGTGCTTCTGGGAAGAAAATATAGGATCTCTGTATGATGGGACTAACACACTTCAAGTCCTATAGGTGCTTCTGGGAAGAAAATATAGGTCTGTGTGATGGGACTAACACACTTCAAGTCCTATAGGTGCTTCTGGGAACAAAATATAGGATCTCTGTGTGATGGGACTAACACACTTCAAGTCCTATGGGTGCTTCTGGGAAGAAAATATAGGTCTGTGTGATGGGACTAACACACTTCAAGTCCTATAGGTGCTTCTGGAACAAAATATATGATCTCTGTGTGATGGGACTAACACACTTCAAGTCCTATAGGTGCTTCTGGGAAGAAAATGTAGGTCTGTGTGATGGGACTAACACACTTCAAGTCCTATAGGTGCTTCTGGGAACAAAATATATGATCTCTGTGTGATGGGACTAACACACTTCAAGTCCTATAGGTGCTTCTGGGAAGAAAATGTAGGTCTGTGTGATGGGACTAACACACTTCAAGTCCTATAGGTGCTTCTGGGAACAAAATATAGGATCTCTGTGTGATGGGACTAACACACTTCAAGTCCTATGGGTGCTTCTGGGAAGAAAATATAGGTCTGTGTGATGGGACTAACACACTTCAAGTCCTATAGGTGCTTCTGGGAAGAAAATGTAGGTCTGTGTGATGGGACTAACACACTTCAAGTCCTATAGGTGCTTCTGGGAACAAAATATATGATCTCTGTGTGATGGGACTAACACACTTCAAGTCCTATAGGTGCTTCTGGGAAGAAAATATAGGTCTGTGTGATGGGACTAACACACTTCAAGTCCTATAGGTGCCTCTGGGAACAAAATATATGATCTCTGTGTGATGGGACTAACACACTTCAAGTCCTATAGGTGCTTCTGGGAAGAAAATGTAGGTCTGTGTGATGGGACTAACACACTTCAAGTCCTATAGGTGCTTCTGGGAAGAAAATGTAGGTCTGTGTGATGGGACTAACACACTTCAAGTCCTATAGGTGCTTCTGGGAACAAAATATAGGATCTCTGTGTGATGGGACTAACACACTTCAAGTCCTATGGGTGCTTCTGGGAAGAAAATATAGGTCTGTGTGATGGGACTAACACACTTCAAGTCCTATAGGTGCTTCTGGGAAGAAAATGTAGGTCTGTGTGATGGGACTAACACACTTCAAGTCCTATAGGTGCTTCTGGAACAAAATATAGGATCTCTGTGTGATGGGACTAACACACTTCAAGTCCTATGGGTGCTTCTGGGAAGAAAATATAGGTCTGTGTGATGGGACTAACACACTTCAAGTCCTATAGGTGCTTCTGGGAAGAAAATATATGATCTCTGTGTGATGGGACTAACACACTTCAAGTCCTATAGGTGCTTCTGGGAAGAAAATATAGGTCTGTGTGATGGGACTAACACACTTCAAGTCCTATAGGTGCTTCTGGGAAGAAAATGTAGGTCTGTGTGATGGGACTAACACACTTCAAGTCCTATAGGTGCTTCTGGGAACAAAATATATGATCTCTGTGTGATGGGACTAACACACTTCAAGTCCTATAGGTGCTTCTGGGAAGAAAATATAGGTCTGTGTGATGGGACTAACACACTTCAAGTCCTATAGGTGCCTCTGGGAACAAAATATATGATCTCTGTGTGATGGGACTAACACACTTCAAGTCCTATAGGTGCTTCTGGGAAGAAAATGTAGGTCTGTGTGATGGGACTAACACACTCCAAGTCCTATAGGTGCTTCTGGGAACAAAATATAGGATCTCTGTGTGATGGGACTAACACACTTCAAGTCCTATGGGTGCTTCTGGGAAGAAAATATAGGTCTGTGTGATGGGACTAACACACTTCAAGTCCTATAGGTGCTTCTGGGAAGAAAATATATGATCTCTGTGTGATGGGACTAACACACTTCAAGTCCTATAGGTGCCCCTGGGAAGAAAATATAGGTCTGTGTGATGGGACTAACACACTTCAAGTCCTATAGGTGCTTCTGGGAAGAAAATGTAGGTCTGTGTGATGGGACTAACACTTCAAGTCCTATAGGTGCTTCTGGGAACAAAATATATGATCTCTGTGTGATGGGACTAACACACTTCAAGTCCTATAGGTGCTTCTGGGAAGAAAATATAGGTCTGTGTGATGGGACTAACACACTTCAAGTCCTATAGGTGCTTCTGGGAACAAAATATAGGATCTCTGTATGATGGGACTAACACACTTCAAGTCCTATAGGTGCTTCTGGGAAGAAAATATAGGTCTGTGTGATGGGACTAACACACTTCAAGTCCTATAGGTGCTTCTGGGAACAAAATATAGGATCTCTGTGTGATGGGACTAACACACTTCAAGTCCTATGGGTGCTTCTGGGAAGAAAATATAGGTCTGTGTGATGGGACTAACACACTTCAAGTCCTATAGGTGCTTCTGGGAAGAAAATATAGGTCTGTGTGATGGGACTAACACACTTCAAGTCCTATAGGTGCTTCTGGGAACAAAATAAATGATCTCTGTGTGATGGGACTAACACACTTCAAGTCCTATGGGTGCTTCTGGGAAGAAAATATAGGTCTGTGTGATGGGACTAACACACTTCAAGTCCTATAGGTGCTTCTGGGAACAAAATATATGATCTCTGTGTGATGGGACTAACACACTTCAAGTCCTATAGGTGCTTCTGGGAAGAAAATGTAGGTCTGTGTGATGGGACTAACACACTTCAAGTCCTATAGGTGCTTCTGGGAACAAAATATAGGATCTCTGTGTGATGGGACTAACACACTTCAAGTCCTATGAGTGCTTCTGGGAAGAAAATGTAGGTCTGTGTGATGGGACTAACGCACTTCAAGTCCTATAGGTGCTTCTGGGAAGAAAATGTAGGTCTTTTTGATGGGACTAACACACTTCAAGTCCTATAGGTGCTTCTGGGAACAAAATATAGGATCTCTGTGTGATGGGACTAACACACTTCAAGTCCTATGGGTGCTTCTGGGAAGAAAATATAGGTCTGTGTGATGGGACTAACACACTTCAAGTCCTATAGGTGCTTCTGGGAAGAAAATGTAGGTCTGTGTGATGGGACTAACACACTTCAAGTCCTATAGGTGCTTCTGGGAACAAAATATAGGATCTCTGTGTGATGGGACTAACACACTTCAAGTCCTATGGGTGCTTCTGGGAAGAAAATATAGGTCTGTGTGATGGGACTAACACACTTCAAGTCCTATAGGTGCTTCTGGGAAGAAAATATATGATCTCTGTGTGATGGGACTAACACACTTCAAGTCCTATAGGTGCTTCTGGGAAGAAAATATAGGTCTGTGTGATGGGACTAACACACTTCAAGTCCTATAGGTGCTTCTGGGAAGAAAATGTAGGTCTGTGTGATGGGACTAACACACTTCAAGTCCTATAGGTGCTTCTGGGAACAAAATATATGATCTCTGTGTGATGGGACTAACACACTTCAAGTCCTATGGGTGCTTCTGGGAAGAAAATATAGGTCTGTGTGATGGGACTAACACACTTCAAGTCCTATAGGTGCCTCTGGGAACAAAATATATGATCTCTGTGTGATGGGACTAACACACTTCAAGTCCTATAGGTGCTTCTGGGAAGAAAATGTAGGTCTGTGTGATGGGACTAACACACTTCAAGTCCTATAGGTGCTTCTGGGAAGAAAATGTAGGTCTGTGTGATGGGACTAACACACTTCAAGTCCTATAGGTGCCTCTGGGAACAAAAATATATGATCTCTGTGTGATGGGACTAACACACTTCAAGTCCTATAGGTGCTTCTGGGAAGAAAATGTAGGTCTGTGTGATGGGACTAACACACTTCAAGTCCTATAGGTGCTTCTGGGAAGAAAATGTAGGTCTGTGTGATGGGACTAACACACTTCAAGTCCTATAGGTGCTTCTGGGAACAAAATATAGGATCTCTGTGTGATGGGACTAACACACTTCAAGTCCTATGGGTGCTTCTGGGAAGAAAATATAGGTCTGTGTGATGGGACTAACACACTTCAAGTCCTATAGGTGCTTCTGGGAAGAAAATATATGATCTCTGTGTGATGGGACTAACACACTTCAAGTCCTATAGGTGCTTCTGGGAACAAAATATATGACCTCTGTGTGATGGGACTAACACACTTCAAGTCCTATAGGTGCTTCTGGGAAGAAAATATAGGTCTGTGTGATGGGACTAACACACTTCAAGTCCTATAGGTGCCTCTGGAACAAAATATATGATCTCTGTGTGATGGGACTAACACACTTCAAGTCCTATAGGTGCTTCTGGGAAGAAAATGTAGGTCTGTGTGATGGGACTAACACACTTCAAGTCCTATAGGTGCTTCTGGGAAGAAAATATAGGTCTGTGTGATGGGACTAACACACTTCAAGTCCTATAGGTGCCTCTGGGAACAAAATATATGATCTCTGTGTGATGGGACTAACACACTTCAAGTCCTATAGGTGCTTCTGGGAAGAAAATGTAGGTCTGTGTGATGGGACTAACACACTTCAAGTCCTATAGGTGCCTCTGGGAACAAAATATATGATCTCTGTGTGATTTGACTAACACACTTCAAGTCCTATAGGTGCTTCTGGGAAGAAAATGTAGGTCTGTGTGATGGGACTAACACACTTCAAGTCCTATAGGTGCTTCTGGGAAGAAAATGTAGGTCTGTGTGATGGGACTAACACACTTCAAGTCCTATAGGTGCTTCTGGGAACAAAATATAGGAGCTCTGCCTGCCTGCCTGCCACGAACACACTACAAGTCCTATAGGTGCTTCTGGGAACAAAATATAGGAGCTCTGCCTGCCTGCCACGAACACACTACAAGTCCTATAGGTGCTTCTGGGAACAAAATATAGGAGCTCTGCCTGCCTGCCACAAACACACTACAAGTCCTATAGGTGCTTCTGGGAACAAAATATAGGAGCTCTGCCTGCCTGCCACGAACACACTACAAGTCCTATAGGTGCTTCTGGGAACAAAATACAGGAGCTCTGTTTGCTGCCAGTGCCTGCCTGCCACGAACACACTACAAGCCCCTCTTTCTAAATGAATCTTTCTAAATGAATCTATCTAACTCAATCTCTCTAAGTAAATCTCTCTAACTAACTAAATCCAGCAGAGTGACACAGAACGATCCTGCTCTATCTACGCCGGAACAGCATGTGACCGGCGCAGACGGCGTGGCGGCCTTTTATAAGAGGGGGCATGTACTAAAGCCCCTGAGCTGTAATTGGCTACAGGCGTCCTGCCTGTAGCCAATTATGGCTCTTCGAGTTTCCGGCGCTGTGATTGGCCAAGCATGCGGGGTCACAGTGCATGCTTGGCCAATCATCAGCCAGCAATGCACTGCGCCGGCCGCGCCGGCCGCAATGCATTGCGGGGCCGCTCGCATCACACGAATGTGATGCGAACGGCCCAAATAGTTCTGGGCTCGCCGATCGAGCGAACGCCCGGTGCTCGATGCGAACATGGGTTCGCATCGAGCACCGGGCCCATCCCTACTGGTAGTTGGAACATAAAACGGGAGAAAGAGAACATACTGTATCTTTAAGGGATTTGATATGATAGTAGCGTTTTAGGGTAAGAGTATGTAAAAACAACTGTGCAAGTCCTTGAATAATGTAAATGAATTGGGTAAGGAGGATGAGGTAATTGAGGCCTTGTTGTAATTTGGAAATTTCTGAAGGAGATAAACTATGGGATAAAAGGTTGAAAATCTTTACAGTTTGTGGGACTTGGCCCTGTGGCTTATGCCTGCTTCTTCCCCCTTGCTTCCCTTGTCTTCTAATTTTCATTTTCCGGTTGAGTGACTGTGGGATTGCGAGGGGGACTGCGAGCGGGACTGATCTAAAAAATCCAAAGGATCTGAAGGAGTAAGGGCGCTAAGGGTAGAGGTGATAGTTATGGGAGAAAGGGAGGGTGCTGGAATCCTTGGTGAAGCGGGTCATGAGGGAGTCTCTGCAAGAAAGGGAGGATCGTCAGCCTCGTGACTCCCCACCGGAGCCACTGTGCTCTCCATCAGGAGAAGGGCAGGACCACGAAACATGGGAATCCTCTCAGCCGAGCCACCCATCCGCTCCTCCCTCGGAAAGTGAATCTGAAGCAGAGGATCCGCTGTAAGGGAAGCCTTGAGTTGGGAAGACCCTATAACTTCTCCTCCAAAACAGAGAACATTTTTCAAACAGCTCAATAAGGAGCGACAATATTTTCCCTTTCTCTCTGAATTGGGTGACATCATCTCTGATAAGTGGGGCAAGATGGACAAAAAGAGTTCCATGCAGTCAAAAATCCTGAAGCTGTATCCTTTCAGGGAGGAAGAGGTTAAACATTTTGAGTCCGCTCCTTTGCTGGACACAGCTCTGATGAGACTAGTCAGATATGTAACTCTTCCTTTGGAAGACACAGTTTCCTTTAAAGATCCCTTGGAGAGACGGATCGACTCTGATTTGAAGAGGATCTACCTGACAGCGGGAATGGCCTGCAAACCGGTCCTTGCCGTAGCCGCAGTATCTAAAGCCATGGAGACCTGGGCAGACAGCGTTGATGAGACCCTAAGAGGTATCTTCAGTGATGTCGCCAGAGGTTCTCCTATTCAGGAGATTAGGCTGGCTTCCACCTTTCTGGGGGAGGCTTCCATTGATGTCATCCATCTGGTGGCCCAAGTTATGTTGGCAACTGTCTTGGCACGCCGTGCCTTATGGCTCCGTCTGTGTTTGGTAAGTCAGGGTTCCTCCCTCAGGATCGGCGCTTACAGAGCCAGAGACACACCTTTCCGAGAAGACAGAATACTGATGGCTAATTGCCAGCTCTCATCTCTCTCCACAGTTACCCAGCTGTTCCTGCTCGTCTGACCTGCCTACTTAAAGCTGTCCAGCTCACTTCATCTCTGCCTTCGCCTTGGTCACATCACAAGAAACCATCTCCTGCATTCCTGTTTAAAGACTGGCTTGCTGACATCCCTTCTGGCTCCTTATCCTGCTTGCTTTTCCTCCACTTGGATCCCTGACTTCTGGCCTGGCTGATTACCCGATCTGGTTATTGAACTCTGGCCTGGTTGACTACTCGATCCCGTTACTGGACTCTGGCTAAGCTTTGACTACGCTTACTCTATTTACCTTTTTATTAATTAATAATTTAATTAATTAAAGTGTGATTTAATTGTACTTCTGTCTCGGTCTGGTTCATGGTTTCTGACAGTAGGCGAAGGTCATGAATTCAGGAGATACAGTCAATCCACTTGTCGGTAATATTTTTTCCAGATTGGATGAGCAAGATCACGGCATGGATTAGTTTGCCATAGCGTTACAAATTCTCCTGAGTCGCACAACTCACCTGGAATCCCCCACTGTGGCTGCTCCGGTACAACCTGAGTTGCAGGCCGTCCCTGCTGCTGCGCCAATCTCTGTGCAGGCACCCGCTTCGAGTATTACCTCTATAAAAAGGTATGTCTGGTTCCGCTCAGCTTCCCCAGCGATTTGGGGGCGATCCAGTTCAATGCAGAGGTTTTCTCAACCAGGTTGAGATTTACTTTGAGATGCTGCCCCAGGCGTTTCCCACGGACAGAAGCAAAGTAGGTTTCATGATATCTTTGCTTTCTGAGAGAGCCTTGGCCTGGGCAAACCCTCTTTGGGAGACGCAAAAGCCTGTTGTCTTGAGTTATCCTGACTTTGTGGCCTCCTTTAAAAGGATATTTGACATTCCCGCATGCTCCGCTTCTGCTGCCAAGTGCCTCATGTCCATCAAACAGAGTACGAGAACTGTTGCCGACTATGCCATTGAATTCTTTACTCTGGCTGGAGAACTTGATCTCGCTTGCCATCCTCATTGACTCCAGACTCAGAGAAAGACTTTCTTTGAAAGAGCGCTTGCGGAAGCCTCCTGTACGTTTGCCTCCGAGCTTTGGAGTCCCACCCATGCCTCCCTCACCTCCCTTGCCTCCTGGTACCGAGTTGGTCACTAAAGATGAATGTGTGGTCTCTCCACAAAGAGGTGTTTGATTTCTCTCTTGACCCTGTGAGTGTCTCCAGAAGTCGACCTCTTTGCATCCCCATGCAACTACAAGCTGACCAAGTACTATTCAAGGTTCCGAGATCCCAAAGCGTATGGGATAGATGCTCTCACGGACCAGTGGATGTTCCACAAGGCCTACGCCTTTCCTCCAGTACCGGTGATACTGCAGTTCCTTCGGAGGCTCAGAACAGAGATGGTGGAAGTCATAGCGGTGATTCCTTTCTGGCCCAACAGGCCTTGGTTTCCCCTTCTAACACTCCTCAGTTATCAAGACCCAGTTCCCCTGCCTCTCAGGCCGGATCTTCTGTCTCAAGGCACAATCCTGCACCCCTGTCCTTCTCACCTGCACCTCAGGGCTTGGCTATTGAGAGGGGAAGGCTCGAGGCTCTAGGTTGTCCTGAAGAAGCTATTCTGACCCTTCTTAATGCCAGAAGAAAAAGCACCAACAGGGTCTAAGAACGGATATGGTCTAGACATGTGCACTGACAAAAAATGTGTTCATTTTCGTTTTCGTTTCATTAGTTTTTTTGCTTTTTTCGGAAATTGGGAAATTTGAAAATTCGGGAATTTGGAAATTCGCTAATTCGGAATTCAGAAATTTCGGGAATTTTCACATTTCTATTTTTCGGATTTCCGAATTTCCGAATTTCGAATTTTAGGATTTCCGAATTACCGAATTTCCGAAGGTTGTCCTGAAGAAGCTATTCTGACCCTTCTTAATGCCAGAAGAAAAAGCACCAACAGGGTCTAAGAACGGATATGGTCTAGACATGTGCACTGACAAAAAATTTGTTCATTTTTGTTTTCGTGTCATTTGTCTTTTTGCTTTTTTCGGAAATTCGGAAATTCAAAAATTCGGGAATTTGGAAATTCGCAAATTCGCAAATTCGGAATTCCTATTTTTTTTTCTATTTTTCGAATTTCCGAATTTTCGAATCTCCGAATTTTGTATTTTCCGATTTCCGAATTTCGTATTTTCCGATTTCCGAATTTTCGGATTTTCGGATTTACGAATTTTCGAATTTTGCATTTTTGAATTTTCGGATTTCTGAAATTCCAAATTTACGAATTTCAAATTTTCGGATTTCCGAAATTTCGGATTTCCGAAATTTCGGATTTCCGGAATTTCGGATGTCCGAAATTCCGAATTTCGGATTTCCGAAATTCCGAATTTCGGATTTCCGAAATTCCGAATTTCGGATTTCCGAAATTCCGAATTCCGGATTTCCGAAATTCGGAATTTGGGATTTTCGGTTTTTCGGAATTTTGGATTTTCGGTTTTTCGGAATTCAGAATTTTCTGACTTTCGGACTTTCGGATTTTCGGAATTCGGGAATTCAAAAATTTGAAAATCTGAAAAAAAAATTAAGAAAATCAGTTTAATTAATAACTAACTATTAAATTAACGAGTATGAATTTGTCCGAATTTACGAATTATCTGAAATAACGAATGCCACATCTAAACAAATGGAACGGAACAAATTAATAATAAATAATTAATAATAATAAAAAGGTTTTATTATTATTATTGTTATTTATTATTATTATTAGATTGTTACGTTCCATTTGTTTAGATGCAGCATTCGTTATTTCAGATAATTCGTAACTTCGGATAAATTTGTACTCGTTACATTCACTAACAGACAAATTTGAAAGGGAATTCCAATACCTATAATTTAATAATTAGTTATTATTTAGAATTAAACAGATTTTCTTTCTTTTTTTCAGAATTTCGATTTTTCTAATTTTTGAATTTCGAAATTCCGAATTTTCGGAATTGCGAAATTCAAAAATTTGAAAAATCTAATATTTTGAAATTTGGTAATTCGGAGCTTACATAAATTCAAAAATTTGAAAAATCGAATACCTGAAAAAAAGAAAGAAAATCTGTTTAATCACATTTTCTGTTTAAGATCACATGGCTTTCAGGCCTAATCCTTGTAACTCTCCGACAGTCCAGGACATCCTTCGTTTTCTACAAACAGGCCTTGACCTGTCCCTAGCAGTTTGTTCACTTCAGGTGCAAGTTGGCCATCTCTGCATTCACGGGTGTTTCTTGGGCGAATCATTCCCTTGTTCGCCAGTTTTTCAAAGGTGCTAGCAGGCTTAGAAATCAGAGGAAACCGAGGTTCCCCAAATTGGATCTCCCTCTTGTTCTGGATTTCCTTCCCAGTCTTGGATCAGATCCCAACAAACCTCTCTCAATGAAAGATCTCACAGTCAAGACAGCCTTCCTATTAGCGGTTACGTCAGCCAAAAGAGTGTCTGAAATCAGAAACTTGGGTTCGAAGGAGCCTTTTTGTAAGAGTCCAGGGCTTACTACGCATGCACCAATGGCGCGTTGCCGCAAGAGAAAATCCATGCCAACTGAGCATGCACCAAAGACGCTTTAATGCGCTAACCCGCACCTGCGCAGAAGGCAGGAAAATGCCTTCCGAATTTTCGAATCTCCGAATTTTGTATTTTCCGATTTCCGAATTTCGTATTTTCCGATTTCCGAATTTTCGGATTTTCGGATTTACGAATTTTCGGATTTACGAATTTTCTAATTTTGCATTTTTGAATTTTCGGATTTCTGAAATTCCAAATTTCCGAATTTCAAATTTTCGGATTTCCGAAATTTCGGATTTCCGAAATTCCGAATTTCGGATTTCCGAAATTCCGAATTCCGGATTTTCGGTTTTTCGGAATTTTGGATTTTCGGTTTTTCGGAATTTTGGATTTTCGGTTTTTCGGAATTCAGAATTTTCTGACTTTCGGACTTTCGGATTTTCGGAATTCGGGAATTCAAAAATTTGAAAATCTGAAAAAAATTAAGAAAATCAGTTTAATTAATAACTAACTATTAAATTAACGAGTATGAATTTGTCCGAATTTACGAATTATCTGAAATAACGAATGCCACATCTAAACAAATGGAACGGAACAAATTAATAATAAATAATTAATAATAATAAAAAGGTTTTATTATTATTATTGTTATTTATTATTATTATTAGATTGTTACGTTCCATTTGTTTAGATGCAGCATTCGTTATTTCAGATAATTCGTAACTTCGGATAAATTTGTACTCGTTACATTCACTAACAGACAAATTTGAAAGGGAATTCCAATACCTATAATTTAATAATTAGTTATTATTTAGAATTAAACAGATTTTCTTTCTTTTTTTCAGAATTTCGATTTTTCTAATTTTTGAATTTCGAAATTCCGAATTTTCGGAATTGCGAAATTCAAAAATTTGAAAAATCTAATATTTTGAAATTTGGTAATTCGGAGCTTACGTAAATTCAAAAATTTGAAAAATCGAATACCTGAAAAAAAGAAAGAAAATCTGTTTAATCACATTTTCTGTTTAAGATCACATGGCTTTCAGGCCTAATCCTTGTAACTCTCCGACAGTCCAGGACATCCTTCGTTTTCTACAAACAGGCCTTGACCTGTCCCTAGCAGTTAGTTCACTTCAGGTGCAAGTTGGCCATCTCTGCATTCACGGGTGTTTCTTGGGCGAATCATTCCTTTGTTCGCCAGTTTTTCAAAGGTGCTAGCAGGCTTAGAAATCAGAGGAAACCGAGGTTCCCCAAATTGGATCTCCCTCTTGTTCTGGATTTCCTTCCCAGTCTTGGATCAGATCCCAACAAACCTCTCTCAATGAAAGATCTCACAGTCAAGACAGCCTTCCTATTAGCGGTTACGTCAGCCAAAAGAGTGTCTGAAATCAGAAACTTGGGTTCGAAGGAGCCTTTTTGTAAGAGTCCAGGGCTTACTACGCATGCACCAATGGCGCGTTGCCGCAAGAGAAAATCCATGCCAACTGAGCATGCACCAAAGACGCTTTAATGCGCTAACCCGCACCTGCGCAGAAGGCAGGAAAATGCCCAGGACACGCACAGGAAGTGACTTCAACCTGATGGAAAAATGCGGGAAAATGCCCAGGAGGCACACAGGAAGTGACCACAAAATTCCCTATATAAACACAGCCCAGACAAATTGCTGGATTATCTTTAGCCCCCCCTTGTTCCTGTGCTACTGTGTGATCTGTCTGAACTTGTTGTGACCTGGAAACCTATTTACATACTCTTGATTGCTGCTTGCCATTGACTTCGGATTTGTACCTTAACCATTCTACTTCTTTGCCCCTTTTGTACTCAGCTGCCAGATTGGAACCGACCCTGGCTTGGATCTTGACCATTCTTCTTCTGATCAACCATTTCATACTTCGTTGCCCAACTGGACTTGACCTTGGCTCGGATCTCGGACTAAGGTTTGCACGGTGCTCCGCACCCCTGGCACCCATGCCACTCGGTGTCCACCAAGTCTCTGTCTCCATCTCCAGAGGCTTCAAGGACCCGAGGTGCAAGGGAGGCCTCCCTACGCTTTGGTCTCACATCAGGTACGTGGCTCTCATGACAGAATAATCCAGCCATGTCTGAGACTGAGGGGAGTGCTTCCACCTTCGAGGCCTTGTGCCAACAAGTGGCCTCTTTGTCTCAGGCCCTGGCGTACATACAAGATGGGTACTTTCAACTGGCAGGTCGGCTGACTGCAATGGTCAATCCCTCAGTTCTGAGCCCTGTGGAACCTGTTATGGCTATGGAGCAGCCCATCGCTACTCCAGCTCCTGAACCACGGGTTCCTATGCCGGAGCACTTTTCAGGGGTTCGCCACAAGTTCTGGGCTTTCAGGAATGCCTGTTGGCTATACTTTTCCCTACAGCCTAGGACCTACTCTTCAGAGGATACAAAGGTTGGGTTCGTAGTAGCCTTACTTACAGAAGAACCTCAAGCATGGGCTCATCAGATATTGGAAAGGGAGAGTCCTATACTGCACTCACTGTCTTCTTTCTTCAATACCATGACAATGCTCTATGACGACCCACAACGAACCACCACGGCTGAAACAGTGTTGACCTCTCTACAACAGGGAAAACACCCTGTTGAGGACTACCTAACTGAATTCCTCAAGTGGGCTGCAGAACCTGCATGGAAGGACGCTACCTTGCGCCATCAGTTTCGCTTGGGCCTGTCCGAGCCTCTCAAAGACGAATTAGCAAGAGTGGGGCTCCCTGATACATTGGAACCTACAATTCAGTTGGCTATCCAGCTTGATCGCAGACTCAGAGAACGTTGCAGAGAACGATCTGTTATGGCCCATTCCACATGGATGCTCCCACGAGTACCCATGGCTCCACACCTGAGAACCCCTGAGACCCATGCATCAACCCCAATTCATGACGCAGAACTGATGCAACTCAACTTAGTTTGTGCACCCCTCACACCCGAAGAGCGACAATGCCGTCGCCTGAACAATCTATGCCTGTATTGTGGTGGAGTGGGTCACTTTCTTAAGGGATGTCCCATTAGGCAGAGTAAGTGGATTGAACCCCCATCTGTTTCACCGTACGTTGTTAAATCCTTACATCTCACTCTCTGCCTCTCTTTGCAGATACCGGGAAGGATAATCTGAGTAGCAGCCATTATTGACTCTGGGGCTTGCAGCTGCTTTATTGACATCCACTTCTCCAAAAAGTGTGGAATCCCACTATGCAAGAAGCCCCAGCCATTTACCGTTCATCTGGCAGATGGCTCCACACCAACCTCGGGTCCCATAACCCATGAGACCACTATCATATTGGCCACCACCGAAGTAGACCATTGTGAATATCTTCAGCTGAACGTGATTTCTTCCCCCATTTTTCTGGTTATTTTGGGGTTACCATGGCTTCGAAAGCACCAGCCACAGATTGATTGGTCCACTGAAGTTGTGTCTTTCAGCTCACCACATGACATCAGTGGTGGTGATGGGGATAGGGATAACATCAGTGACAGTGGAGGGCTAGGGATGACATTAGTGGCGGTGGTGGGGATAGGGATGACATCAGGGGTGGGGTTAGGGATGACATCAGTGGCAGTGGTGGTATAGGGATGACATCAGTCCACTGACACTTATGTCATCCCTATCCCCACCACTGTGACTGATGTCATTCCTATCCCCACCACCACCACTGAGGTCATTCCTATCCCACCACCACCACTGAGGTCATCCCTATCCCACCACCACCACTGATGTCATACCTATCCCCACCACCGCCACTGATGTCATCACTATCCCCACCACCGCCACTGATGTCATCCCTATCCCCACCACCGCCACTAATGTCATTCATATTCCACTGCCACCACTTATGTCATCCCTACCCCTACCACTGCCACTGATATCATCCCTATCCCCACCACTGCCACTGATGTCATCCCTATCCCCATCACCGCTACTGATGGCTGAGGGGGGTGAGATCAGTCAGAGGCAGCAGTTGTGGTGGGGGATGGGATCAGTCAGCAGTGGTGGTGGTGGTGGTGGGGGGTGGGTGGAGTGGGATCAGACACTGGCACTCACCTGCTCCTAGTGTCAGTCCATTCCCCCTCCATCTCCTTGCTCAGTGGGACTCTGCCTGCATGACTCTAGTGGCTTCCGCTGCTGTCAATCACAACCATTGAGCCAACCAGGAGACAGAGGGCGGGGGGCCGAGCCGCGGCTCCATGTGTGAATGGACACACAGAGGTGCGCCTGCTTGGGTGTCCCCACAGCAAGCGGGAGGGTGGAGCCAGGAGCACCAGCGTGGGACCTGAGAAGCGGAGGAATGGGCTGCTCTGTGCAAAACCATTGCACAGAACCGGTAAGTATAAGATGTTTGTTATTTTAAAAAAAAAAGACTTTAATATCGATTTAATAGGGACATATCAATGTTAAAAGAAGAATGCCTAACATGCAAATATATCCAACGTGCACAAAACGTTTTTCTGGAGGGAAAAACTGGTCACATCTTGGAGTTTTTTTGCTCCACTAAATTTGTGGTGTTCTTTGGTGTTATTTGTCAGTCATATCCCTCTAGTTTATTACATATATTTTTTAAAAATATTATTTTAGTATAAACTATTACAATACTTTTTATCACATGATCTTTTATCCAGATTTTTACCAAGACCTCAGTACATCTATTCTCTGTTACGATGTTGTTACAAGTTCATGCAATTGTTTCTTTCCTCCTTTATCCCAAGCAGCATATATTAGTTATGCCGCGTACACACGGTCAGACTTTCTGGCAGAAAAAGTCAGATGGAATCTTTTCATCAGATATTCTGATCATGTGTGGGCCTCATCTGACTTTTTTTTTCGAAAAATCTGACGGACCTAGAAATAGAACATGTTTTAAATATTTCCGACGGAATCAATTCCTATCGGGAAAACCGCTCATCTGTATGCTGTTCCGACGGACCAAAAACAACGCATGTTCTGAAACAAGTATGAGACAGCAGCTATTGGCTACTGGCTATTGAACTTCCTTTTTCTAGTCCCATCGTACGTGTTGTACATCACCGCGTTCTAGACGAACGGACTTTGGTGTGATTGTGTGTAGGCAAGACCACTTGAGCAGAAAAAACGGTTGTGTGTATGCGGCATTACAGTTTATATTTTGTATCCACTAAAATGTTTCAACCTTATCTCCCTCTTCTGGTAGACCAAGGAAAACATAGGATACTTTCGTCTTTTATATATCTTTTTTATTTATTATATACATGTTTATATAACTTTTATATATTTATTTATTTAAAGTGATTGTAAAGGCATTTTTTAGATGATGTCATACTTATGGGTTTGGATACTAATGTTTGTGTTTTGTTTGCAGGTCTGTCAAAGTGAGAACAACAGTGGGCAAAATTTAGCAAAACAGGGGTTAGGTTATTGTGAATGCATAATCGATTATCACATGGTACCATGAGCTCATTAATTAGTAATTGTTTGCAAACAATGAAAACAATTAAACAATAGTCAGACATTAATGGAAGTTACAAATGTTGTGGTGTGTTTTGTTTTTCCCATTAACTAATTGTCTTTCAGATCAAAATGAGAACTTACTCTTCTCAGGAGAAAATTCCACGGATGTCTTTAATTAAAAGTTGAGTGTTTGTCATTGTTTTATGGTGGTTGTCTTGTCATGTTGTTTTTGTGTGATAATGGGCAGATTTAAAAAAAAAAATGTTTTTTATTTTTTTGTTGTTGTTTTGTTCAGGTGGAAAAACTATTATATTTAGTCCACCTGAAAGGGGGGTAATTGACTATGCCCTCAATTAGCAGCTGGATTCATAGTTACATAGTTAGTAAGGTTGAATAAAGACACCAGTCTATCCAGTT
This sequence comes from Lithobates sylvaticus, assembly GCA_028564925.1. Lineage (NCBI taxonomy): Eukaryota > Metazoa > Chordata > Amphibia > Anura > Ranidae > Lithobates > Lithobates sylvaticus. The sequence continues at coordinate 71,896,585 of CM053034.1, read as the reverse complement.
CAACCTGAGTGAGTGAGATACATTTTGTTTAAGACAAAAGTTGGTAGGAAGCCATTCTAGCTGCTGGAGTTCGTTTTTTCTTTGTTTTTATTTTCATTCAGGTGGAAAAGAGTTCCAAAAGGTTTAGCCTTTGTCCACCTGAAAGGGGAGTTAGTGCATAGATCGTAAGATACAGATAAATGCATTGTTTTTTTTTGTGTTTTTAAATTCAGATTTTCTGAGAAACAAAATTGACGTTCGTTTTTACAATTTTTTGATCATACCATGGGGATCCATTTTAGAGTGGGTTCAGCCTAAAGAAGTCATGGCTGTTTTGATAGTGTGGTCAGAGTTGCAGAAGTCAGGAATATTAGGTTCCTAGGTTCCAAGGAGGGAACTATGAGTAAATATAGTAAGCGAGCAGATATTATGGATAAGAATTTGATTCTGTTCTTGTTTTTCACTTCCAGAATCCTGGTGGAGCGAGATTGGAGAGGTTTCTGGAACATGGATGACAGATGTTCATCTGGTTGGCAGTTTGTGCAATACCACACCGCAAATTTGTTTTGATAAACATCAGGAGAGACGGGACGAATGAAAAGATTCACTTTAATACTTGTTTTTTTCTTATGGACAATTTGGTGCTAATGCTGAATCTGAAAGACTGTGCCAATCAACAAGACTTGTGAAATATTTTTGCCGGAGTCTCTCCTGATGGATGCAAACATGTTATTAATACATGTGCAATGGGTTGGAGGTTGGGGAAGGAATATAACATATCCAATCCATCAGAATATGAAAATGTAAAATATGTTTTTTTTGTTGGAGGGAGGAGTTGAAAGAAGAAAAGTTGTGTAATGTATGATATGTATTGACGTAACGGAATTAATATGGTGCAGGTACCCAGGAGGCGGGCACTTATGCATAATATGGTGTCTGTTGGCCAGACTAGAGGGTGCAGGTGACACATCAATGGGGTGAAAACTTTCTTGTATGGGGGAGATACGCCTGGTTGATGTCTCACCTGAGAGGTTGAAGCCTTGCACAGATAATGCCAGTGAATACACACGGGAGCATGCTCCGCTAGATAAAGGGAACAAACGCTGGCTACCAGGGTACAGTATGCCTTCACCACATGGCGCTGCAACGTCTCACAGTGGTTGATAAAAACCTATTACCCTATATGTGCTGAGTATACACTGAATCAAGCATGGTCATTGTACCAGTGACTTACTCCCAGAGATGTGTGGACACAGACATGCAGGACGCTTATGTCTGAGGAGTAACCAAAAGAGGAGGGATATATTTAGCAATATATTGGGGGAATAGGAGCTGGGAGGGGTGTTGTTAATGGAGTGGACATCCGTATCTTGAAGAACAAACTCTCAGCCATAGCTTAAGTGGGGCTTTGTTATTCAGAGAGATTGGTGGCATCCTTGATAACATTCAACGAAGTCACAGAAACACCCAGGTTAAAGTGGCTCCGGATTTTGTCAACCATGTTGAGAGGTTGGTAGAGATTGTGAAAGGTGTTATGCTATATGATCCCATATACAGAAGTTCAGACTCGGTCTGTATATTTGGTGGCATCAATGGGCTTACTGACCGGGGATTCTATTGTGTTGCATTTGAGGCTAAATCACCCACATGCTATCAGAGAAGATGGAAGCTGGAGGCAGGTTGATACTTCCCTCGGTCGGAAGCATGACCATGATGTCCTTTGTATGCCAGGTCAATACATGGTGGTGAACGAAAAATGTTGTGAAGTCATTTCAGAGATCATTGCTGGGAAGGAAGCACCTGGGTATCATTTGGGACATAGACGAGTTTGTTTCTTTGTCCCAAAGAATACCCATGTAACGTTAGTCATGGAACTAGGGTGTCCCTGGAACCTGACAATAAGTAGAGGTGCATGGTATATACTAAGCATGGTCTCTGAAATCCAGGCACAGGGATGGAATTGTGTGGGTTTTGTCATTGTTGCAGATTCATATGTGTGGTTAGACTCGATATTTATATAGAAGGGTCTCCCATTAGTCTAAGCAAGTTGAGGGATGAATTGACCGTGGGGTCTCTGTGTACAAGTTGGAGATTTGCTGCCAAGTCAGAGCTCTGCAATACCATATATATATGTATATAGTATGGTAAAAAGTTGATTTATGTTATGGTATAGTGTGACCTATGTGTATTGTAGGCTAGTAATATGGGCAAGAAAGGCCTTCCTCGAGACTCGGTATTTGAGAGCTGGTTGATATGTTACTCTGAATGTGTGCTGGTGAATGGACACCCCTTGCCTGTACTGCATCCCGTCCTGAAGATACCGGAAAGGAGAAGATACTGAAGATACAGAATGGTGACATGGAAGCTGTCGCTCAAGAAGGATGGTGGTGTGTCACTCAGTGGCAAAGCGGCACTTGTTGGGAAGCACAACACGGTAAGACCATTATGGACTGTTCCATAGGAGCTGTTTCTGCACATGTTGAAAAACACAACACGTTAAGACAGTTAAGGACTGTTCTATAGGTACTGGTTCGGAAACACAGTTTGGGGAGAAAACAGTTGTGGACTGTTCAATAGGAGCTGTGTCTGAAGAAGGGTGGTATGCGCTTTTTAGGCGCAAAGCGTTTGAATTAAACATGAATTAATATCACATCTCTGGATTTTATACATATGTTTACTATTGCCAAGCTCAGCATTGGTTTCACTCAATGTAGGACTGACATATGGTCCCCACATTGCAATGTAGCCAGTTAAGCCTAAATCTGCATGACAATGCTTACTCCGATCTGTCTATGAGAATACCTGATTCAAGCAAGCTTCAAATAGAACTTAACTGACAGAGATGATGGATGAGGTGAGGCACAGGAGATCAAACCCAAGATTTGACCTCAGTCGGATTAATTGCAATCCATGGACAGACGCTACCCCTAGTGGACAATACCCCAGGACAGTTAGTAGTATAGCCTGCTGAGCAGCAAAGCCCCAGGAGGATTGTAAGGTGAACACTGATTGGTGCGAAGCAAATGGGACTGGCAATGGGGGGAGTTTGAATGAGTGAGTTTTGTAAAAAAGGATTGTTGCAGAGAGCTCTGTCTCTCTCTGTTTGCTGCAACCTTTCCATGAGGTTGTGTCTCTGCTAATCTGAAAACTCGGCCATCTTGAGGCCTACTCTGGATGATGGCTCGTGCCTAACCATGTGAGCCATCTCTTATTCCATCACGAGCCAGCTGCTAGGATGTGCTAAGTATATATTGTATTGTGTTCTGATTGTATGCTATGTAATCTTGTAATTTCTAATTATACCTTATATAAGCTTTCTTATTTCCTTGGGAAATAAATGTGACTGGATTACTCATAAACCATGTGTTTGGTTTCATAGCTAACTTTGTATTATTGTGATATTAACAGTAGCATGCACTAGGGACTAGACAAATTAATACACAGATGATATAATAATAATTATTATATCGCATTTTTCACTTCCGCTGCTGCTGTGTCTCCTGTAAGACTAGGAAGTGAAGGGAGAAGAGCTGCATCTGGGACAGAGCTGGATTGTGAGCATAGGCAAGTAAGTGTTTAGGGATAGGTGGGGAAGGAACAAGTAGTGGGGAGTTTTTTTTTACCTTTATGCAGAGAATAGGGATGAGCTCAATGTTCGAGTTGAACGTAAGTTCGACTCGAACATCGGGTGTTCGCCTGTTCGCCAAACTGTTCGCCAAACAGCGAATATTATATTATATATTGTGACAGTAGGAGATGCTGTCAAGGTAAACTTGATAATTTGGGGGACACAGGGTTTGCTTGGTGCAAGGCTACAGAGCATAAATGTGGACTGGAGAAAACTGCTTTTGCAGCTTTCTCCATTTTTTGGTATTCGGTCATGGGGCTCTGTAGTTTGGAGATTCCATAGTGTCTTGGGTGGGAAGGAATCTCCAACCCTGTGTCCAGACTGTAAATTACCAGAAGGGTGTGTGCTCAGGTGAGCACAGCACTTATAATGAGAGTATGTGAAGACTTCATGGTTCCCAGTTGGAGACTGCTCCACACCCAGAGAGACAGGAGGTCTCCAGGAGTTAGGGAGGTTGCAGGAGGCAGCCAGAACGTGTGACTGCAAGAGACAGTGCAATAGCCTGAGGACTAAGGCCAGAACAGAGCTGTGGGCGCTAAAGAGAAGCCATCCACATCCTGTGTGACCAGGATAAAGAACAGAGGTACTGCTAAAGAGCCAGGTGGGCTAGCATTTTCTGTGTGTTTATTTTCTGTGTGGGAAACCTTTATGTCAGACTTTTATTTGCCTTTTTAATAAAAATGGGCTACCACGCCCTCAAATATAGTTCCTGACTGGCTTGAATCACTAACAAAAGCATCTGCCACGAGAGCTAATGGTCCCCCATGTTACAATATATATACAGTCTAGTATATATACAGTATATATACTCTGCATTTAGTGTAGACTAGATAGTCAGTGTAGACTCATCAGTGCAGGCAGTGTAGTTTATATAACACAGTGTATTGAAGTGGTTAAGGGGAACCCTGCACCAATTTTTTTTTTAAATGACGTGGGGGTCCCCCCAAAATCCATATCAGGCCCTTCTGATCTGGTATGGATTTTTAACGGAACCCCGCACCAAAATTTAAAAAAAAAATGGCGTGGGGTCACCCCCAAATACCATACAAGACCCTTCAGGTCTGATATGGATGTTAAGGGGAACCCCATGGCAAAATAAAAAAAATGGTGTGGGGGTCCCCCCAAAATCCATACCAGACCCTTATCCGAGCATGCAACCTGGCAGGCCGCAGGAAATGGGGGGGACAAGAGAGCGCCATGTTCATGGGGACAAGGGCCTCATCCCCACAACCCTTGCCCGGTGGTTGTGGAGGTCTGCGGCTGGGGGGCATATCGGAATCTGGAAGTTCCCTTTAACAAGGGGGCCCCCAGATACCGGCTCCCCATGTGACTGGGTATCGGGTACATTGTACCCCTACCCATTCACCAAAAAAGTGTCAAAAAAGTAAAAACAACAGGAGACAGTTTTGGACAATTCCTTTATTAAAAAAAAAAACAAGTGTCCTTTCCTGCGCCCTGTCAGGTTGCATGCTCGAAAAAGAGACTGGTATGGATTTTGGGGGGACCCCTACGCCATTTTTTTCAATGATTTGTCATGCATATTGCCAGGATCTGATTTTTCCTTTAGAAATTTCATTTTGCTGCGGTACTGTTATAGACATGGGAAAGATGCGCTACTTTATATGCAGACTAAGCCCCCCCCCCCCCCCCCCCCCCCGGAACAATATTTAAAGGAATATTTTTTATTTTTATTGTTTCACTTTAAGCATTCTTAAAATCACTGCTCCTGAAAAAATGTCAGTTTTAAAAAACTTTTCTTTGCATTGATACATGTCCCATGGGGCAGTACCCGAGTCCCCATACACGTTTTATGGCAATAACTTGCATATAAGCCTGTAAAATTAACACTTTTGATTTTTCACGTTCGTTTCCCATAGACTTCCCATAGACTTTAACGGTGTTCGCATGTTCGAATACATTTTTTGTCTGGTGCGAACCAAACCTGGGCCTAGCAGAGAATACATAATACATAATAAAATCACTTTAAAGGATAAGTTCACCTTTGGGAACATGTTACATACATGTTACGTATTCCACTCATTTTTAGCATGGAATATGAAATATATTACCACTGCTGCAGTCTCTTCCAGCTGCCTGCTCTCCCAGGGACAGCAGTACAGGGAGAAGTTCCCCATACTAGCTGTCACTTTTTGAAAACAGCTCTGCCCACATGGCTACGTCATTCGTTCACAGAGTTCTGTGACTGAATGAACTATAAGTCCCGAACATCGTTTGTAGCTGTGGGCTTGCAGTTCTCAATACACTACCATGGCGCTGTTGAGCGCTATGGTAGTTGGGTAAGTCTTCCTGTCAGTGTGGGACTGCCTGGCCGTACGGGGCAGGCAGCTTAAGCCCCATACACACGGTCGGACTTTTTCATGGATTCTGTCCGATCGGACCATGTTGTCGAAAAATCCGACCGTGTGTATGCACCATCGGACAGTGTACGTCGAATTGTCCGACGGACAAAGTCTTATCTCCTGCTGGATAGATTTGCCGACAACCCGGTCCGATCACACCAAATTCGATCGTGTGTACGGTTGTCCGACCGGACAAAGTGCTACGCATGCTCAGATCACATTACAAGACCAAAGCTATTGGCTACTAGCCTCTACGTAGTCCCGTCGTAGGCAACAAACGTCACCACGTTCAGAATGATCGGATTTTTCGACAACTTTGTCCGACCGTGTGTACGCAAAACCAACATCGGACAAAGTACGACGGACATGATCCGACGGACCTGGTCCGCGGATTGTCCGACCGTGTGTATGGGGCTTTACACTGACAGTCTGCAAGAGACCTGCATGGCATCGGCGATCTGTCGATCGCTGGTGCAATGCTTTCCAGGCTTCTAAGAAAAAAATAGTAAATGCACGATTTTTACCTGCAAAAAAAAATTGCATACTATGGCAGGCAATGATTTCCTCGATGCAGCTTTCCTCAGACTGGGAGATCATCAATGCACTGTAAAAACACACACAAGAGGGCACAAACGGATAGTGCATTACCACCATAACCATTTATTAAAAACACAACAATATTATACTCACAAACGTATATACAATCAAGCTTTTCAAATACACAGCTCTAGCAAGTGGAACAGAGCTCTAAGGAAGGGGGCCTGTCCCCCAAAACGCAAAAGCTTCTTTAACGTGTGGCATTAGATGAGGATAAAAGTGTTTAATGTTTTATAATCGGAGCCTCTATACTCTGCAGGTCCCTCAGTCATGTCATTTACTGCTCATGTGTTTGACTTCCTGTATCTCTTACTGCAATAATGACTCAGATCTTGGGATTGTAGCAGGCGACTTTCCCAGGAGGCAAGGAGGAAGTAAAAGAAAATCAGTATGACTTTTAGATAAACAGCAGGGGGCAGGAGTTCCCAATGATGTTTGCTATATTCTTTGCATTTTTTATACCTGACTCCAAGACATCAGGTATATACACAATAGTAACACACACAAGATAAATATATACAGGAATATCAGCAGAGCTCACGGGTGCTTGATCCCCAGTCATTTGTCTATAAGCAGCAACCCATTAAGATGATCCGCATAGCCAGTTGTTGCTCTTAAAAATCTTTGTTTATTGAAAAACCACAGTGTACAAATAGTGAAACGAAAATGCAGGATATGATAAAATGTCCATATGGTGAGAAAAAAGCATTCAATAAAATCCTTAAACCAATATAATGGTGAACCAAACTATAAAAATACTTATAAAAAATATATATAAATATGTATATATATGTGTGTGTGTGTGTGAGAAAAAAGTGCTACAATGTACCGTGCAATCAAAAAAAGTTCAAAAGTGCTCCAATGTAATCCATGCGATCCATGCGATTCAGTGGTTGCTGTGTTATCAATCCAATATTAAGGTGCTGCGTGTGCACTCAGGTGTTCCCCCCAGGTAATGGCCGCTCACCTTAGAGCGTGTGACCTTGCTGATTAGGCTTGGTCAATACACGCATTGGAACCTGTAAATGGTTCAGTGATAAATCCGGATTCCTGTGGTGGCCTCACTCTGTGCTTCAATATGGTAATGGGGTCCCTTTTGTGCCTCAGTAATACCAATAGAAAAAGGAGGACTTCATAGTGTAGTATATTAAAACTTTTATTATTAACACAGTAAAAAATCCCTGGCAGAGTACTCTCATTTGCATGGCGCAACAGGGCACCACTCTAAAATAGCATAAAAACAAGCTGTAGCAGCTGATATCAGGGTGGTATGCTGATCGTCCTTAGTGGGTGCACTGCACTAGCGTTCCGTCCTGTCCCCTTCACCTACGCGTGTCGATACAAGGGGTAAATTAATATCTTCCTCAGGGGGTAAGATGCGTTTCAGCCTACAAGGCCTTAGTCATGACTATACTAAAACACAGAACATTTGAAAATAAATACTATCAATAAATGCCATAGACTCCACCTATCAATTGCCTTAATTGATTGCAAATGGTCAGCAAGAAAAAAAACACAGCTTTAACAGCTGCAGGGTGGATTCAGGTATATGTTACCAAGCTTTGCAGACACATTGATACAATAATATATAAACATGTGCAATAAAAAAGAAACAAATGAATCAATCAATTAGTGTCTGCCAAGGAGGGTAAAACAGAGTGTATCTACAAACATCACAAATATACACAATATAGTGCAATTACACATCAAATAGTGTGTACCAAACATTGCCTGCGGTACAACAAAATAGAACACTTAAATACTAAATTATACCATACATTGAGTGGTGGCTGGTGCTGTATATTTGGGGGGGCCAACAAGACACCCGTCGCTAACACCACCCATCCCCCCATCGTTCGCTCGTCTGTCCCCCAGGCATCCCACACTCACCCCATCTAGCAGATTCGGCTCCTTCCTCTCTGCCAACTGGGTCTTAAGACCTGCTTCCTGATTGGCCGGGAGGAGAATCAGGAAGACAATAGCAAATATTAAAAGAAGGAAAATGGATTTTGGGACTTTACATGAGGCTGACACCAAAGGAATGCCTGCCTCCATCCCTAACTTTGGTGTACAAGGAGGAGAGGTGGGACTTTAGATGAAGCACACAGCAGTACAAGAATAGGTCAAGCGACTGGAAAATTGCATTTATTGTATATCATACAATCATAATTCATTGAATGAAGTATTCTGGGCATCAAACCTCTAATGCCTTTTACCGAGCAGAGGAGCCCGGCTACCTTCTTCGTCATCGCCGCCGTTGTCTGGGGGTCTCGATCCCCCTTCGGGGGTCTTCCGGGGTCTCTTCTGTATGAACTGTTCTGTGTGAACTAAACCCCTGGGAGGAACCTATGTGAGGAAAAGTAATATTAAGTATGTGCATGTATGGTTAGTGTAGACATATGCTGATAGAAGCTGCTATCTATCAGCATATGTCTACACTAACCATACATGCACATACTTAATATTACTTTTCCTCACATAGGTTCCTCCAAGGGGTTTAGTTCACACCACCCACACTCGCTCACTTTGGTTATGTCTGTGGCGGTTGTCGTCGCCTCTACAGCTCACCTTGGCGTTTGGGGGTGTTGCTCAGCGTCTCTTTGGCGATCTTCGATGCGGCTCCATTGGTGCGCGGATGCAGATGTGAATAGCAAATATTAATTTGCTATTGTTACACATCTGGGTGGGCTCAGGGTGCAGTGCTTTTCCACCTCGAGCCCACCCTTTTTTAAAGCCAATTAGAGCCTAAGGCTCTAATCATGTGCTTCAGAAAAAAAAAACATTGAAATCCATGAGTCTGGCACCCTGCATGTAGATTAGGTGCCAGACGCATGGATTAGGGGGATGGCGCCCCTGCACCCCTAATAGACGGGCCGCTACTGCATACACTGCACTAAATACACCTTGGATTACATTTCCTGTTATACTAGTCACAGCCCTTAATGTTCAATAAAATGCAGCGAGTAAAAATGAATTACCTACTAACTACAGTAATAGATGCAACAAGCAGTCTAATCGGTAAATACTATAGTGTGTCAGTGAGCATTGAGATGTTCTACTGTAGAGCAAATCTTGTCACAGTTTGCTTTATGGTTTATAAATTCTTATCCTCTTGAGAGTGTGTTCCACACATAGAAGACAGGTAGGTGTTTTAACACATGCCACATGATGTAAGATCAGAGCCAAACATAACTTCCACTCAGTAATCATCAAAACATACTGAATCTGCACAAAAGCATCGTTATTTCTGTGTGATCTTTATCTAACCAGACCACTTCAGTCTCTTAAACTCTGCAGACAAGGGTGCACCTAGAAAGTCACCCACCAGCAAATCTGGAAACATATAATAAATGTAGCACCCTGGTGTTTAGGCAGGGTTGCTCCTAAATTTACCTTCCAGGTATAGCTGCCTTGGCTAATTGTTGAGGATCAATTGATTTCACTCTAAGTTTGTAATTGTTGCACTTCTCTCTTTTGCTGCTAGGTGGCTGGGTACTTTGTGGCATTAGATATGAGAAGGGCAATGCAAGGCCAGATTATGGGTATATGGGGTATCCCAGCCAATGGGCAGGGGTTTTCTTAAATCCCTGGGCCTGCTGGAAGAACCTATATATTTGGGTGGAGTCAGGTGATCAAAGTTCTATGCCACCCGTATGGCTGTCTGGGTAGACGTGTGTTGTATTGCCTGGGTTGCTAGGCCGGAGTTTTGGGCCTATCCCAGGCACATCTGGCTGCTAGGCTGTCTGAGGGCCTATCCAGAAGCAAGAGAGCAGCGCAGGGATTGTGGCTTGCGGTTCAACCAGAAGTGATGATTCTGCCAGCCGGAGAACCCGTCGTGGTGGAGGTAGAGGGGAAGCTTTTGCCACTAAGGGACCAACCACCTTATTACCAGGAACCACAGTGAGTAGCTGAAGCAAGTATGGGAGCAGAATTCTCGCCAACTGGGGATGGTGAAGAATTGGGAAACTTCAGTGGGTATCAAGCCAGGGATCTAGTTAGCGGAGGTGACGCTTGCAGAGCAGCCTTGTGTGTCAAGCCAGGGACCGAGCCGGCCAGTGGGGTGAAGCTTGAGAAGTATCTTGTGTGCCAAGCTAGGGACCCAGCAGAGAGGCGGGGGTGACGCTTGAGGAAGCTACTACCGTGAAGATTGGAGGAGCTCAAGGCATTCAGTGGCAATAAATGAACTAGTCTAGTGAGAGACTGGGAGCTCAGTGAGCTGAATAACTACAAGAAGTAATTGTAGTGTAAGTGAAGAAACTGTTACACTTTGTGTTAGGAACTGTTAAAGACTGTTGCCATAGGAGACAGCACTTCTACACATGCAGTCATTTTAGCTGTGCATAAACTGTACCTTGAGCTATTGAGGCCAGTAGACAACATGTTTTTTTTTTTCAAAAGGCTGTAAATAGATTTGGAAAAAGTGAAATGGAGCAATTAAAAAGCTTTAGCATTGCTCAGTTACCCCTTATATTGCCTCTTTTCTTCTGCACACATATGACTATTTCTTCTATCTGCACATGTGGCAATTCCTGCACCTTCATTCAATGTTCCCACCCACTGAAAATAAGCCTAGAGCCTTCTTCATTTTTACACCTACTTTTTTCTTTGCCCCCGCACACACTGTTTGACATTCCGATCACCAAATCCGTCAGTCGGACAAAGTTGTCAGAATTTACGGTCGTCAAGAACGCTGTGACGTAAGCCGCGTACGACGGGACTAGAAAAGGGAAGTTCAGCACCACGTCAGGCACCCTTTGGGCTCCTTCTGCTGATCTCGTGTTTATCGCGTGTTAGTAGAAGTTTGGTTAGAGATGATTCGCGCGTTTCAGACTTGTACTTCAGATCGTTACCACTCTACAGTTTGTGTTTGTAGGGGCGTATCCGCTTATCAGTGCGTGTAGTCAGTTCGCATTTGTTTGTCATAGCCGCCTATATCTTGATATAGTACGCTTTATTTTCAGTGCTTATTGTCCGCTCGTTTCTGGTTTTCAGTTTGTTCTTTCAGGCATTGCTGTTTATCGGTGCTTTCTGTTAGTCCGTTCTGACCAGCCGACCGTTTTGAAGCCATGTTTCATGTACGTACTTGTCGAAGAGTTTGTGCTGTGCAGGGGCTTGTTGTTGGGCTTTTAGCTTTAACACAAGCCCAGTCCATGAACAGGGCAAGGAGGAGTTCATGGAGCAAGAATTGGTTGCTCCAGTGTGACCAATTCTTGCACATGCCTTTGCTTCGTGAGATCCGGGAGAATAATCCTGATGATTTCAGGAATTATCTCCGGATGACGGACCCCGTTTTTCACCGTCTGTTGGCTTTGCTGTCCCCTTATATCAGCAGGCAGGATACCTGCATGCGGTAAGCCATCATTCCGGAGCATAGGCTAGTTGCCACGTTGCGGTACTTGGCGGCAGGGAGAAGCCTGCAGGACCTCAAGTTCTCCACAAGCATCTCCCCCCAGGCTCTGGGGATCATTATCCCAGAGACCTGTTCTGCCATCATACAGGTCTTGCAGACAGGGCCGCTGATAGAAATCATGGGGCCCCGTACAGCCTACCTGACGGGGCCCCTTTCAGCTCCACCCTGGCCCCGCCCCTGGTCCCTCTTTCAGCCCCACCCCTGGCCCCCGCCCCGGACCCTGCCTTCAAACAAAGTGTAGGTTTGTCTACAAGTGATATTAAAAAATATAAAAAATAGCACCTTGAAAGTACCCTAAAAGATACGCTCCTGTGTCTCCAGTGCGAAAGCCCTTGGGCTTTCACACTGGAGCAGTGCGTTGGCAGGACGCTAAAAAAAGTCCTGCTAGCAGCATCTTTGAAGCGGTGAAGGTGCGGTGTGTATACCGCTCCTCCACCGCTCCTGCCCATTGAAAACGAGGCTATACCACCGGCAAAGCGCTGCTGCAGCAGCGCTTTGCTGTGGTTTTAACCCTTTCTCGGCCGCTTGCGGGGAGTAAAAGCCCCCCGTTAGCGGCCAAATAGCGATGTGAAATTGACGGTAAAGCGCCCCTAAAAATAGCAGCACTTTACCACGACGCACCCACCGCCCCAGTGTGAAAGGGGCCTTACTAGTAATGGTGGCGATCAGCGACTTGACAGTGGGACATGCCAATGCCATAATGTACTGCAGAGACAGTGCTACCCATGCCGCCAATGCCATAATGTACAGCAGACAGTGCCAGCCATGCTATGCCGCCAATGCCACATTGTGCTGCAGACACTGCCGCCCATGCCGCCAATGGCAAAATGACATTGGCAGCATAGGTGGCACTGTCTCTGCAGGCAGCACATGCGTTATGGCATTAGCGTCATGGGTGGCACTGTCTGCAGCACATTACGGCATTGGCGGCATGGGTGGCACTGTCTGCAGCACATTACGGCATTGGCGGCATGGGTGGCACTGTCTCTGCAGGCAGCACATGCGTTATGTGCTAGTCTGTGCCACCCATGCCGCCAATACCGTAATGTGCTGCAGACAGTGCCACCCATGCCACCAATGCCAATGTGCCATAATGTATAAATGCTGCTGCAGCCTGCAGTAGTAGTAGATCTTGAAGCCCCCCCCAAGCAAGCATACACATCACCTGTGTACTTGTTAGCTGCCTCAGCTGTCAGTCACTTCCTCCCTGTTCTTGCTGCTGCCTGGAATTCACTGTGTCCACAGAGTAATGGATCGGACGAATCGTTATGAATTGGATGCCTGGCTGCCCCTGCAGATGTAGTCTCTCTCCTCTCTTCTACTTTTTCCTCTCACGTGGAGAGAGAGGAATCACTCCGCGATATTAGATATACCATGTTATCGATGGCCGGCACTTGTGCTTGTGCCAGCATGAGGAGCGGGCGCGGAGGCGGTATTCTTCTGCGCGCGAAATACCAAAAATAGTCCCTCCCCTGCCGCTATCGTAACCGAACACAGGTATGGAAAAAAAAATACGTAAAAATGTCCAAGGGGGAGGGGGGTGTGTGGGTTGGGTGGAGGTGGGGAGGCAATGACGAACGGTGGTCGGATGGTATGTGAGACTTTTTTTTTTACATTACTGTGTTGCTATGGGCATTTGTATAGTGACTTTATTGCAATAATATAGAGTTTTAGATTTAGTAACAGCATATGTCTACAAAGGCCTCTTCCACCTCCATTGATATGTAAATAAACCAGATAGAAGATGAGCAGAGGAGGTTGGTGTTTACAGGAAGTGGGGGGGAGGGGCATGGAGAGGGTTTGAAAGAGACATGTGTTTTGGGGAGAGAGGGACAGTTGGTGTTTGGAGGACAAAGAGAAAACACATGGCTTCCAGGAACTGGAGAACGTTGGAGACGCGTTTGTGAGTTGGACTTTGAACAAGGAACTATGAAGGACATCTTAACCCCTAAGTTGAGTAATTGTTTAGTTTACCTAATGTGTACATATTATACATGCTTATATGTGAAGCTATAAGTTGTGATGTATTGTATTGTTCATCCTACAGTTTGTATGTGCAGATTTTTCCCTGTTTAGTAAAGCATTAATACACTTCAGAAGTCTAGGTTTCCTTGGTTTTACCACAAGAACTTAATAGATAAACGCAGGCATAACAATTACATTACAGCAGGTTGCCCGGGCCCCCCTGCTGGTCGGGCCAGGTACAGCAGGGCCAGTTGTACTGGCCTATCAGCGGCCCTGCTTGCAGAAGGACTATATTAAGGTAAGATTTCTCCTTTAAGATCGCATTCTATGTATTTTCTGTTTGCTAATGTACCGTATATACTCGAATATAAGCCGAGATTTTCAACCCCTTTTTTAGAGCTGAAAGTCCCCACCTCGGCTTATATTCGAGTCACCACTGTCTGCCTACATGAACAGCGTGTCATGCAGACAGACGGCAGTTTTCAAAAGCCGCGCCTCCTCCTCCTCCTCGTCCGTGATAGGAGGAACACTAATTTTCCCAGCAGTAAGTCAGTGTGCAGTGTTCCGCCTATCACGGACGTCCTGTCATTCTCATCTCAAGGACGAGGATGAGAGGACGTCCGTGATAGGCGGAACACTGCACGCTGACTGCTGGGAAAAAAGTTTTCCTCCTATCACGGACGAGAAGGAGGAGGAGGCGCGGTTTTTGTATTATTGGAATGGCGCCTTACACGGGGGACAGAGCGGGACTGCATCGGCTGCCAGATCGTACAGGGAGGGACACAGGACCGAGAACACAGGACTGAGGACACAGGACCGAGGACCCAGAACCGGCGGACCGGCGGATCGGCACATCGGCACAGGTAGGCTGTACAGGGGACACGGGGGTCTGTACAGGGGAAAAGCAGCTGCAGATGGACATTGCTGACTCTTTTCCACTTACAGTAGCTGCTGCATTTTCCCCCTCAGCTTATACACGGGTCAATACGTTTTTCCCATTTTTTTGTGGTGAATTAGGGGCCTCGGCTTATACTCGGGACGGCCTATACTCGAGTATATACGGTATTGTATTTCTTTCCTCGTTCCCTAATTATCAGGATTGCAATATGCTGTAATATGCTGTGCCCCTTTGTCCTCATGCATGCTGGAAGCTTTTTAATACATTTTTTTGTCCTTCATGCATATTTGCCTTCACTAACCTCCCCAGCATGCTCTTCTGGGCCCATACACACCTATAGCCTAGTCACTTAGCAATGTATTTTGTCAGCTCCATAGTATTGGTTTCCCCCAAACACCCCCTAAAATCTCTACAAATGTTATGTGTGTGTTAAAATTCATGCAGAGTGCCAGAGGTTTTTTTTTGGTGGGCTAAACCCATTAGGAACCCCTCTCCCCCAACTGCTAGGTCAGCTGATACCAATCCTCTATCTGCTGACTTTTCCAAACCCAATACACACTATACCTACCTCTTTAGTGAACAGATTTATAGATGAAGCAAGGGCCTGCCTCAATACTTTCAAATGCTAAGGTTAAGGCCTCATACACACGGACGTTTTAAAAGTGGATTTTTTTAGCTTTTTTTGCTGCTTAAGAAGGCAACTCCATGTTATTCAATAGGCTCATACACATTATGGCATTTTTGAGCTGTAACAGGCATGGCCGTTTTTAAGCTCCAAAAAAAAACAAGGACCAGCGCCTTCAGAGGCTCCAGCGTCAGAGCTGTTTTAACGCCGATGCCGAAAAAAGCTATAAAAAGCGCATTAGCGCTATAACGACGTTTTTTAGCGTCAGCGTTATTAAGCTGTAAAAATGTATATTATGTGATTGGTCACTGTATGTAATGAAAAACAGGAAATTCCTGTCTAATTACCCAAAAGTGTCTTGCACACCTGGGGAATTTTGGGTAATATTAGGAGGAGCAAGAGAAGCATGGCCAGCAGTGTGTCCCAGCCTGCTCTCATTAGTGCTGTGGAGGCCCATCCTGAGCTGTGGGACCTTTCAGACCCACAGCATGGAGACCACATCCTAAAAAACAAAGTGGGGATGGATATCAGCTCAGCAATTACCCCAGGGTGGGAAGAGATGTCACATGCTGCACAAAAACAAACAAGTAAGTCTATGTTCATGGAATGCATGATCTGTTTGTTCTGTAATGTAATGAATGTAGAATGCATAATTAACCTCTTCCTTTCCACATATTGTCCACTAGGCAAAGTCCTTCAGCGGAGATGGAAGTCCCTCTGTGATCGCGTGAGGAGGGACCTCACCGAAGATGAAAAAACATCAAGATCCGGAGCCCCAGCCCCCAAAAGAAGGCAGCATGTTTACCACCAGAACCTGGCCTTTGTACGGCAAGCCATGATAAACAGAACCAGAGAGTAAGTAATGTTTTTTTTTATATAATTAACCCTATGCATTTAATTAAACCAGTGCATTTCTTTGCAGGCAATATGCATGTGCTATGTATAATGTCAATTAACTATGTAATTATATTCTTTGTAGGACGACATCAAATATTGCTGACGGAGTAGAGGGGGCAGGGGAAGTATGTGGAGTGGACAGACCCACCCCCAGTGCCACGGACAGCTCAGCCCACACATCTCCCTGTGACAGTAGTGTTGAAAGCCACGCTGAGGAGACAGCACATGAGGTAACTGTCCATATATTATGTCAGCCTGTCTATATCTGCCTGTCTGTCTACCTACATGCCTGCCAATTCATATATTTATTTTCTTTTGCAGGAATCTAGCGTCAGCCAGCACGGGGAGGTGTAGGGTCGGAGAGGTGTCCATGGCCCTGGGCGTGGATGTGGGCGTAACCAGCTGCAGAGGGTGGGGGAGTTTGTCACTGATACAGAGAATAGGGTGCTTGCACTGCTGCAGGAAGTGCGGCAGGAGAGGCGCCGCTTTGATGCCTTCATGGACCCAAGCAACAAGAGTGCCTGCTTCTGCCGCCACATGTACAACCTAATGGAGGACATGGGTGGAGACCTTGAGATACACTGCATGGATCGATTGAACACCATCTGTGTGCAGTATAGGCAATCAAAATACAGTGGTGTGCCACCTCTACATTCAGTCGATCCATGCACTGTATCTCAGGATCCCCCAATGGCCTCCGGGACCTCAGCAGTGCAAGCACCCTCCTCTCTGTATCAGCCCCCTCCTCTCCGCCAGACGCCACCCAACATGCCCCAGACCCCATTGTATCCCTCACCCAGCTATGAGGAATTTACACCGCCATCCTATATGCAGAGGCGCCATGCCCATTCCTTCCCCCGTCCACATTCCCCAAACACCCAGGGTGACCATGCATCCCAGCAGACCTACCACCATTTATAATTAATTTTTTTCTGTTCAATAAAAAATATTTTGCTTGACCAATTCTGTCTTTTTTGTATAGCATGCACAACACCAGTCATATACACTCTGCTTGAGACAAACACATGCAGAGCCATAAAAGCATGCGTTTCTCCCAAGCATATTGAAAAGACCACTTTTCACCATGCTTGAGGGAAAGGCATGCAGAGCATGCGTTTCTCCCAAGCATATTGAAAAGACCACTTTTCACCATGCTTGAGGGAAACGCATGCAGAGCATGCGTTTATCCCAAGCAAATTGAAAAGACCACTTTTCACTATGCTTGAGGGAAACGCATGCAGAGCATGCGTTTATCCAAAGCAAATTGAGAAGACCACTTTTCACTATGCTTGAGGGAAACGCATGCAGAGCCAATAGGCCAAACAAGCGTTTACCTCACGCATAATGTGATGGACTTAAGGAACAAAAGAAGAAACACGGACACAAACAGCATTAACATGAATATGATGTGTTTTATTAAGACCAAGATTCAAGCTTTATTCAATGTCAGCATTGTTTTTTTAAATATGATCATCTTGCCATGACACCTCTCCATCAGGAGATACAAAATATTGGGCAAATTGGTTGCGGATTGTCATGACCCATGCCGTTGCTCGCAAGTCCATAAATTGAACACGATGTGTTGGGTTGCTGGGCTCCGGTTCCACATTGCTCCTATCATTGTCCCTCTGAAGATTATGAAGCACGAAGCATGCCAGGACCACCTTGATTGCATTCTCCACATCCAGTTGCATGGAGGACAGCTAAACCCTCCATTTGGCAGTCAAGACACCAAACGCGCACTCAACCACACGGCGTGCACGGCTCAGCCTGTAATTGAAAATTGTTATCCACTATATGGCCTCATCAGGTTTTCGGCCAATCCAAAAGCCTCATCCGCAACCATCACCAATGGCAAACTTGGTTCATTAGTGGAGGGTAGAGGCCTACTGGCTGGTATGTTGAGGTGTCCCTCATGCAGACGACATCCAAAAGACGACTCTCTAAATATGCGGGAGTCACCTTGGCTGCCGTAAGCTCCCACATCCACGGCAAGAAATTTTAGATGGGCATCAGTCAATGCCAGTAGTACTACGGAGAAATATTTCTTGTAATTGAAATAAGATGATCCGGAGTGGGGAGGCTTCTTCACTCTGATGTGCTTACCATCCAGGGCACCAATGCAATTCGGAAATTGTGTTTTTTCCCAAAATCCATCCAGGCATGATTTAGATAAGATCAGGGGTCGGCTCACTGTGGCAGAAGAGAGAATATCTGAAGTAGAGGATGTCTCCCATACACAAGGCAATCAGTTATCCGAATTGCATGCCATGGTAAAATCGCTGCAAAGCTGCGCAGATGACGCTGAAGACAGGCAGAGGAGAAATAACGTGCGGATGGTGGGATTACCAGAGGGAGCAGAAGGGTCCCACACAACCACCTTTGCTGAAAATTTCTTTAAAGTGGAGGAACACCCTGAAAACAAAAACTTTTAAAAATGTTAATAACAATTTCAAATGAAAAAAAAATAAAACATTTTTTTTTTTACTTACCAGAAATGGCTGTTGCTAGGCAGATTGTCCTAATCTGCCTCCTCCAGCGCCGCAGTGATCTTCTCTCCTTCCGTCTTCTATGGAATGGGGCGCAGTGTGTTATGGGAACTGTGTCCCACAACACATTGCGTTTCCCCATTCACAAATCCCACTCGCGCATGCGCAGTAGGCCGCGCGCCGGCTCGCGCATGCGCAGTAGGCCGCGCGCCGGCTCGCGCATGCGCAAAGCCGTTTCCCTCACTGAGGATGGCGGCGCAGGATCCGGAACGCCGAGGGACATCTCGGCCTCCACGAACAGCATCGCGGGCGCCCTGGGAAGGTAAGTGTACTTATTAAAAGTCAGCAGCGACTTTTTTTTTAGCTGCTGACTTTTAATTTTTTTTTTTTAAGCTGACACACCGCTTTAAGCATCTGCTGTCACTGGGGAAACAACCGTCAAGGTATGTGGTAGAGCGTGCCCACAGGGTCCCCACAGGGAGGCGCCCCCATAGTGAATACCCCAGGCCTTTTCTGGTACGTTTCCTGAATTTTAGAGACCGAGATAAGATTCTGGCTGCCTCCAGAAAAACCCAAGAGCTGAAATATGAAAATACAAAAGTAATGTTATTCCCAGATTTTTCGGCCGAAACACAGCGCAAACGGAGATCTTTTACAGAGATACGGAGGAAATTGCGGGAGAAAAATATCCAATACAGCATGCTATACCCCAGCAAGCTGCGTATTCAACACCAAGGCGCAGTGAAATTCTTTGAAACCCCACAGGATGCCTGTGACTGGCTGGACAGGAATCCGTGAGAACGGTACAAGATTTGGTTCCATAATATTCTTCAGTTGCACCGGTTGTGCCTTTATTAAGACTGCAGATTACTCTTTGCATAGTTTGCCGGGTGAGGATTGATCAACATTATTCTGCAGCAGGACGGATGTGAGTAGAGACTAACTACAAATGCATTATTGTTGGCATACGAAGCATCTTTTTGTCCACATTAGTTATGTGTCTGGCTGCTATAACCTGACGCCACTAGATGGTGCCAAAATCCTACATATGCCTGCTACAGTTCTTTTTGCATTTACATGCCCAATTTATATTGAACATGCTCCAATTATACTGACTAAATGGAGCTCCATGGAAACGCTAGGAACAATCTACTGGTCTTGTCGGACTATCTTACGTCGGGAGACCTTCTAGCAACAATTTTTTTGATTGTTTGCAAGTTTGGGAATGTAAGCTGCATACCGGACGATGGTGTTTTTTGAAGTTTTTTTCCTTCAAGTTTTTTTTTCTTTGCTAGTTAGTTCTGGTATAACAGCAGGGGGGGGGGGGGGTATGTTATTGTTTTGTTTGTAAGTGGGTAAGTTATTACTCAGTTCCCTTTCCCTAACTAGTGATGGCAGCCATTCACTTGGTGGGGAATGTATTCATTAGGGGGTTTAATGTAACCAAAGTTGTTGGGGGAGTTGTTGGTATAAAAGCAAGTGTGGGATTGATTGCAGTCACATCTCGACAAGTTAAAGCTTGTATAAGCTCCTTTGTCCTAGAATTTGTACTATGTGTTCTTTTGCTGAATAAGTTGATAAGGAAATGGTGTCAAAAGCTATTGTGCACCACAGGTATGATCTTGTTGCACGTAGTTGAATGCCTGCCTTGGGGGAATGGGGCCTCGGATCGGATGACACCGGGGGCGTCATTGCTCCGGGGCGGTATGATATATGACTATCTCAATATAGATGGCGGATGATATTAAGATTGTTTCCTGGAACGTTAGAGGCCTGAATCATAAACTAAAAAGAGCCTCAACTTTCCGATACCTTAAACAGGTCCGACCACATATCATCTTCCTGCAAGAAACACACTTGGATGGTAGCAGAGTCCTTTCCTTACGTAAACCGTGGATCCAAAAAGCCCTACACTCGACATACTCTACGTTTGCTAGAGGTGTCTCAATTCTGATAAGTAGGTCCGTCTCCTGCTCGATAAAACAAGTGTTTTCTGATCCGGGTGGCAGATATGTGGCGGTTGTTATGGATATATGTTATAAAAGTATTGTAATGTTGAATGTATATGTACCTCCCCCATTTCAGGTAGAACTGTTGGTTGGTCTGTTGAGTAAACTTGCACCCTATGCTCATCTGCCACTGGTGGTGTTGGGGGATTTCAATGCCGTCTTGGATGCAGCCTTGGACTCCTCCAACCTGACTAGAAGGGGGTCCCCAGAATTAAAAGGCTGGGGATCGGTTGCAAATTTAACGGAACTCTGGAGATGGAAACATCCAACTGATAGGTGTTACTCCCATGTCTCAACGGCACACAAGTTAGCAGCTAGAATTGACTTGGCTTTTGGGAATGACCTACTGTTGCCATACGTTAGGGAGGTCTCCTACCTCCCCGGAGGCCTAACGGACCACAATCCCCTTGCAGTCACCCTGTCATTTCAGGCGGGGGCTCGGAGGGGTGGTTGGAGGCTCCAACCAGGTTGGATACAAAATGAACAGGTCTTGGCTCAGGTGACTAAAGCCATGCAATCATATTGGTCATCTAACGACGACACAGCAGACCCCATGACTGTTTGGGACGCTTTCAAGGCAGTGACCCCGGGGGGGAGTATATCTCAGCCATTAAAATAGTGAAAAAAAATTACCAGGAGGAAACAGGGTTGTTGCAACAAGCAGAAAGAGTGAAAGCGGGGGCGTATGCTGACGCTCCTACAGGAGCTTTATATGCGGCCCTGCTGGAAGCAAGACGCACATTATCTATCCATTTTACTGGACAGGCCCGTGCAGAACTGGTTAGGAACACACAGACGACCTTTGCTGAAGGGGACAAGAACGGCAAATTATTGGCCATGCTGGTGGCCGATCAGCATTCACTTACCTGCATCCCGGTGATAAAAGACACGGGAGGGAACTTGGTAGACAAGCCGGGTCGCATTATGCACACTTTTGTTCAATTTTACTCCACCTTATACGCTCCTATCCCCCCTATGACATGTCGACTCTGGAATCTCTCTTAAATGACTTACCCATACCAAGACTGTCTGAAAGTATATGCACGCTTTAGATGCCAGAATCACAAAAAAGGAAATCGAGAAGGCCATCTTTACTTTCCCCCCCAATAAAGCTCCGGGTCCTGACGGTCTCCCGGCTGACTTTTATAAGGCAAATGTAGAGGTTGTAGCACCTAGGTTAAACTTACTTCTAGAATACTGTCACGAGCATGATGCCTTGCCTGATTCCATGCTGGACGCCTATATGGTTCTGCTATTGAAACCAGGCAAGGATCCACAAGAATGTGCTTCGTACAGACCGATAGCTTTACTCAACACGGACTTGAAAATCTTGACCAAGATACTAGCCCTTAGACTGGCGACTGTACTCCCATCCATTATTAATATTGACCAGACGGGCTTTATGCCGGGAAAATCGACGGACACAAACCTAAGGAGACTTTTCACGCACCTGCAAATCCCACTAACACCCGACAATAATAGAATTGTAGTTTCAATAGATTTTGAGAAGGCCTTCGACTCAGTCGATTGGTTGTACATGTTCAAGGTCTTGGAGACAATGGGGTTTGGACCACAATACAGGAGGTGGGTATCCCTGCTCTACAGATGACCGAGAGCAGCAATCCGGCTAGGAACCTTCACCTCGGACTTCTTTAAGGTGGGTAGGGGGACTAGACAGGGATGCCCACTGTCCCCTTTTCTGTTTTCTCTCGCCCTAGAACCCTTGGCAGTTGCACTTGGTGCACTCTGATAAAGACATAAACTCCATCAGGGTGGGTACGATTGATGAAACCCTGGCATTGTATGCGGATGATATGCTGCTGTTCCTGGATGACCCGGGGGAGTCCCTGAAAAAAGCGTTAGAGACAATTGACCTCTTTGCCACCTTCTCGGGTCTGAAAGTGAACTTGAGCAAATCTTCCATCCTGCCGATAGACCCCAGGGCTAAGGACAAAGCTGATCCCAATCTACCGCTCCAGTGGGTCTCTTCTTTAAAATACCTAGGAGTCCTGGTGACAGCAAATGTACAGGACTATATACCTCTTAACATACTCCCCTTAATTACGCGGTTGAAACGGAAGATACAAACCTGGTCCAAGCTCCCATTGTCTCTCGTAGGCAGAATAAGTCTCCTAAAGATGAAATTTCTTCCCGTGGTCCTGTATTTCCTACGACATGCACCTGTCTGGATTCATGAAAGCTACTTTTCGGAAGTTTGACAGTGTAGTCTCCACCGTTTTGTGGACCCCCAAGCCCCCCCGAATAGGCCTAAAAGTACTGCAGGAACCAGGAGAACAAGGGGGTCTGGCGGTGCCGGACTGGCAAAAATACTACCTGGCTGGACAAATGGTCTTTGCCCGCAGGTGGTTGATGGCAGATGATGGTGACGCGGCTACGGTCTTGGAGGCGGCTCATCTGGGATCCTATGACAGTCTGCAATTTGCGCTGTTTAGAGGTACTAGATCTGATCTTCCGCTGACATTGACAATGAAGGCAAACATTAAGGCCTGGGAATTGGCGGTGAAAACCACATGCCCCAGCTATCAGGGGGTGTCACCCTCAACCCCCATTAGGATGAACCCAACCTTACCCCAATTCTATAATCTACCAGATCCTATGATCTGGGCGATTAACCACCTGATTACTTTGCACTTAAACCCCCCTCGTGACCAGACCAATTTTCAGCTTTTGGCGCTGACGCACTTGGAATGACAATTGTGCGGTCATACAACACTGTACCCAAATGAAATTTTTACCATTTTTTCCCCACAAATAGAGCTTTCTTTTGGTGGTATTTAATCACAGCTGGGGTTTTTATTTTTTGCTAAACAAATAAAAAAAGATGGAAAATTTAAAAAAAATATAAAATCATGTTTAATAGTTTATATACAAAAGGACAGAGAGGATCCACTAAATGATACAGCACCTCATCCCTTGATATTAAAGTATAAACAAGAAGGGGGGTAGTGGACTAGGGATTATAGCGGTGCAATAATAATATAGGAGAGTCGGGGTTAACTCATAGTTCGATGCTCAAAACACATATTTGTTAATACAAAATGATTTTATTACATATAGATAATTACATAGACAAAAAAGAAACAAAGGAAAAATTATTGATATACATTTGACAATGCTTAATCATGAGAGGTCATAGCAAGAAATGATTAAATTCGTTCTAAAGGATATATGATCATCTATACAAAGAACAGTCCAAAATTACCATTTAGTTCAAAAATACACATAGAATTTAGAAACAATTCAAAGTTACTGTAGATAAGATGACCTGAGATGAACTGGGTGCATCTTAGTAGACAATTCCGACATGTTTCGCCATGACAATGGCTTCCTCAGGGTAGGTCTACTGTACAAGATAAGTGTATCTAATGGGAGAGATTGTCATAGTTAGTATAATTTACTGGAGAATGAGACCGGAAATAGTCCAGTGCCAGTTTATACACAAAAGGGGGGGATTTTTAATGGAGATAGTCAGGGAGAGAGTCCACTGGTTGCGATCCTAAAAGGATCGCCCCCACCCCATATCCCCTGGTGATGGAAAAACAGGGGTGTCCCCTTTAGATCAATCAGAAACTTACCCAATTCGGTATAGATGGTGGAAAGTCAGATTCAGGTCAGGCTGTGGAGTGAGGTGGTCTTAAAGGGTGCCTACAATGCATAGCAGAAGGCGAGTCAGGCCAGACCAAAAAAGGAAGGTTTTCTGGTTAAAAAGAGGGAAATATTTAAGGAAAAAATAATAAATTTGTGTAAAAGTTAAGTAATATAGTGTTGTAAGTCCATGATAAATTAGTTCATGGACATGACGCCATACACTATGTAAAGGACAAATGTCTCAAGTATTTACTTACTTCGATAATTTAAAAGAAGGCTGGTAGTGAAAATTAGAAGAGCCTTGTAGTCTGGGAAGGGATGATTAGAAAGCGGGAGGCACCTGAAAGGTATTAGTAAAGATAAGATTCCAAAACTTAAAAGGAAATAGGAAGGAAGGGGGGGAGGGTAAAAGTATAGATGCAAAAAACAGGTTTATAGTCTAGTACCTGTGTCATTCTATGAATGTGAAAGCCAATTCTGCCCAAATGCGGGCATATATGGGCACCTTTAGATGAAAAAAGTGTCCAAATGGCCGAAGGTCTCTGATGGATAAAAAATACAATAGTCAGGGCAAACCAAATTAGATAAGACGAAAATACCAATCAGAAGATCAAAGGGTAAGTAGCGGGTAGACTCAGATAGCTTACTTGGTTGCAGAGAAGTTTAGTGCGTCAGGTGCCTCCAAGGTCCCGTGCTGGACTGAGCTGACAAGCTGGCTTTTGTACTCGCCTTCCAGTCTGAGGAGGCGTGGGGAACGCCCCTCAGTCAGCGGACATGGGAGCCTGTGCGCAGGCGCATCACACGCAACTCCGTCAGGGGCCTCAAAAGACCATAATTCCCGGCGGTGTGCGTGTGCGCGGCGTGATGACGTAATCGCCAAAGTATGGCGATTCGCTGCAGAGGCTAAAGGTGGGCGGGCTTGATAGCACCGCCCTCGGGTGTCCATACTAGGCAATGAGGCACTCCCAAGTAGACACACCTACCGTCCAATCAGCGACCGCATCATGACAGCCGAAGGATGGAACTTATGGCATGTTTGAGAGAGAAAAAAGGGGGAGAAAAGGACAAAGCCTGGGGGTGTTGGTGGGGCGATCTGGTGGATCGCATAATACAGAGGATATCTCGCCCAGAGGAATCTCTAATCAGAGGAAATAAGTAGCCAGAATTAGACATACTGAGATAGTAGCAGTTTAAATGCCTTTAAATTAATGCTGGCAAATGGGGAGTTTATTTGACAAAGGCACGCAGGCAAATTTAGGCAAATCAATCCAAATTGATATTTGTCAAGTGCCTATTTTAACTATTAAAGGCAAATAGATAAGTACAAAAAGGGGGCAAGTTACTAAATTAAATTAGATTAAAGTTAGATAAGTTTAAAATTCAATTCCCATACAGTATATTTAATAAAATTTTTTTTTTTTTTTTTCAGTATTTTGAATTATTTTCAATGTGTATTTAAGAAGTATCATTAAGTTGTTTATACATTTGAGAAAAATAGGAAGGGGAGGGGGAGCGAGCTTTAGCGCATGTTGGAAGTGAACTCAACAGGCAAGGGCCAGAGGGAGGGAACATAAAAAAGTTATATGAATAAGGGAAGGCGGGGGGGGGAAAAGAGAAAAAAAAAAAAAAAAGAAGGAGGGGGGAGGGAAAAAAAAAAAGGGGGGGGAGGAAGGGAGAGTTACAAAAATGATTTAAAGCTAATATATTCATTCATGCCCGGGTGTCTGGTGGCATCTAAAGTGTATATCCACCTGGTTTCGAGTTGGAGTAGGCGGGTATCAATATCTCCTCCACGTATATTGAGGGGTATGTGTTCAAGGGCAGAGAATAAAATTGCAGTAGCATCAAAGTTATGTTTTTGGGCAACATGGCGGTTAATAGCTGTTGAGATTTTCTTTTTAAGTAAGGGTTTGATATGGTCCTGTATACGGATAGAGAATGCTCTCTTTGTTTTGCCGACATAGAAACATCCACAGCGGCAGGTGGCTAGATAGATGACTCCTACGGTGTTACAAGTGACCCGATGTTTAGGTTTGTATAGGTTACCATTCGGTAACAGGGTGCTGTTGGAGTTAGACAGAAATACACAAGAGTCACAGTGACCGCAGGGAAATGTGCCTGGATGGTCCATTTTCCTGTCATTTGGGGCATAAAAATGACTGGAGGTTAATTTATCACTGAGAGATAGTGGCCGCCGGTAGGTGATTTCCGGGTATGTTTTCACATATTGTCCTACTATTGGATCAGTTGAGAGTAGGGGCCAAAATGTATTTATGGTATCCCTAATTTGGGTAGATTGGTTAGAGTATTGAGTAATGAGGCGTACAGGTTGCATTGATTGAAGATTTTTGTCTCTAAAGATTAATTCCTTTCGTTCCAAACATTTAACTCTATTAAATGATTGTTTAAGTAAATTATGGCTGTAGCCTCTTAATTTTAATCTCTGATATAGTTCGTAGGAGGATTGGTAAAAATCTTTATCATTGGTACAATTTCTTCTTATGCGTAGATATTGGCTGTATGGTATACTTTTTAGGAGAGTTTTAGGGTGAGAGCTGGATGCATGCAATATAGTATTGCCGGCCGAGGCTTTTCTGTATAGCGAGGAATATAATTTACCCTCATTGTTGATGGTTATAGTAAGATCAAGAAAGGTGATCATTTGTTGACTATAGTCCAAGGAAAATTTTAAGTTGTATGCATTAGTGGAGATTTTTTCGAAAAAATGTTGTAAGTCCAAATAGGTACCAGTCCAAAAAATCAAAATATCGTCAATATATCTCAACCAAGAGAAGACATGCTGAGTAAAGCATCTTATCTCAGGGTCCGAGAGAATTTCCTTTTCCCACCCCCCCCAGATACAGATTGGCGTAGGAAGGGGCACATTTAGTGCCCATTGCTACGCCCTGTATCTGGAGGTAGTGGGAAGATCCAAAAGTAAAATAGTTCTTGGTTAGAATGAACTTAAGTAATGATAGGACAAAATTATTATAAGGTTGCGCATTGGGACCAAGAAGTTCCAATTGTTTAGCTACAACTTCCACACCTCTTTCATGAGGTATGGCGTTGTAGAGGCATTCAACATCTAGCGCAACAAGGTACGAGTTTTTGGGTAACTGTTTGTTTTCAAGAATACGTAACAAATGGATAGTGTCTTTGATGTGGGATGGGAGAGCTGAAACAAGGGGGGCGAGGTGTTTATCTACAAGCTCACTTGCTTTTTCTGTAAGTCCCTCGCAGCCTGAGACAATGGGCCTGCCCGGGGGTTTTGTCATGGATTTGTGAAGTTTGGGAAGTGCATAAAAGGTCGGAGTTTTAGGTTGAGTTACATGTAAAAATTTCCAGGTATTGGTATCTATAGTTCCCTTTCTAGTTGCATGAAAGATTAAATTTTGATATTCTAGAATATAGGATTTAATTCGGGTAGGGCAAATGGGTCTATACCAATCGTGGTTGTCAAGGATGTCGTGGCACATATTTATGTAAGCCAGGACATCCATGACAACCACATTTCCTCCTTTGTCGGAGGGTTTAATAACTATATCTTGATTGGATTGAAGAGATTTGAGAGCTCTTTGTTGGGCCTTAGTTAAATTTGTCATGCCCGATTCATCCAAATTAAGTTTTTTTAATTCCTTTGTAGTTTGTTCCACAAATGCCCAAATAGAGGGATTAGTGGTTAGCGAGGGAAAGTTTTTTGATTTGGGCTTAAAGGGAGTCGGACATGGGAATGTGGTAGCGGGAGTAGTAATTTCGTTTTGTATATTATCCAAGAAATCATCATCAGTAGGGTCTGCTTCATCTAGGAGGGTCATTAGGTCCTCTAGGGCTTGGATTTCTGCTAGAGTAGGAATAGTGTTATCTGTGTTGGAAATCTGGGTGGATATTGTTTTGGGGTGGTAAATTGTTTTATAAAGTAATTTCCTCGCAAAGAGGTGAAGATCTTTTACTAGTTGAAAGCAATCAAAATCTGTGGAAGGGCAGAAGGTAAGGCCTAATTGTAGGACCTGGATTTGAGGTAATGTAAGTGGGGAAGAGGAGAGATTAATGACATCTAGATTAGCTGTTCTAGTGTATTCTGTATTGTATTGTGGGGTTAAGTGGGTGTTAGTGGTAGGTCCTGATTTTGGCCTAAAAAAATAGGTGCAAGTTTCAGTTCCTGAGAGGGTATGGGAAACATAGTAGATAAAGAGGGTTCGCTTGCTCTTCTAATAGGAGATGTAAGTGCAGGAGTTGAAAAATTGGAAGAGTCCAAGGCGCACATGTGAGTAGTTGAGGGGGGTATGTTTGGTAGAGATGGTTGGTTCTTAGGATAAGGAGTGGAGATGCTGGAGATTTTAGAGCGGGTGCTCGAGGGTCTAGTTAAGGTGCTAGTGCTCAAAGCTCGTTTTATTAGCTCTGTGGACGAAGTAGGTTGGTCATTTTTTCGTTTTTTATTAATGGGGTCCTGTGAGAGTTCATGATAGGTTGTACTGGAACTGAAAGAGTTGGATGATGTACTGGGTGGGTCAGAGTTATTTTTAGGTGGTTGAAAGTTGGGTGGTTTTGTCGATGCTCTAGTAAAGGAGGGATTATCCCATTTATAGGCATAGCCATTTTGATGTGCCGATTTATCTCTTGCAAATTTATTTTCTTTATTACTTATGATATTTAAGGTATATTCCTCAAGGTGTGCCCGTAGGTTCTTATCCTTTAAGGCAAAACGGGGGGACGATATACAGGAAATGTGATTTTCATACCACTCAGAGATGGAGATATCGAGTTGGTCGAGTTCATGATCGTATTGTTTACACAATATAGATATCATACCAAATGAACATGCTTGAAGATTAAATTCCCAAGAAGTCTTGAGAAGATCATTGACTTTTTTGACATTAGGAAATATTTGAATTCGTAGTCCCCAAGGGACAATTTGATGTTCAGCATATTTTTCAAAATAAGTCTTATGCCAGTATATTCGTACCTTCTTTTCCAAGAGACGTTGAAGTCGCATGAAATCGCGATCAAGGTCAGCATCTGAGATATTGGTTGCATTTTGAGACTGTTGTATTTTGGTCATCAGTCCCTTCCATGCCTCCCCGGTGAGGTCAACCATCATGCGCCAAAGCGTTTGTAAGCTCTCAATTGTAAATAGATATTTGTTATAATACTTATAGACAAATAATTAATAATTCATTTAAAGTCTTTTTTATATTTTTTTTTTTTTTTAAAAAGAGAAAGATTTTTTTTGAATGAGCATTGAACTATGTGTATCCCCAAAAAATTTTTTTTTCTGAAAAACAGATTGTTATAGGATCATCTGTCAGAGAGTGGTGTATTGAAACACCTGGAACAGAAAGTAATATACAAAAGGACAGAGAGGATCCACTAAATGATACAGCACCTCATCCCTTGATATTAAAGTATAAACAAGAAGGGGGGTAGTGGACTAGGGATTATAGCGGTGCAATAATAATATAGGAGAGTCGGGGTTAACTCATAGTTCGATGCTCAAAACACATATTTGTTAATACAAAATGATTTTATTACATATAGATAATTACATAGACAAAAAAGAAACAAAGGAAAAATTATTGATATACATTTGACAATGCTTAATCATGAGAGGTCATAGCAAGAAATGATTAAATTCGTTCTAAAGGATATATGATCATCTATACAAAGAACAGTCCAAAATTACCATTTAGTTCAAAAATACACATAGAATTTAGAAACAATTCAAAGTTACTGTAGATAAGATGACCTGAGATGAACTGGGTGCATCTTAGTAGACAATTCCGACATGTTTCGCCATGACAATGGCTTCCTCAGGGTAGGTCTACTGTACAAGATAAGTGTATCTAATGGGAGAGATTGTCATAGTTAGTATAATTTACTGGAGAATGAGACCGGAAATAGTCCAGTGCCAGTTTATACACAAAAGGGGGGGATTTTTAATGGAGATAGTCAGGGAGAGAGTCCACTGGTTGCGATCCTAAAAGGATCGCCCCCACCCCATATCCCCTGGTGATGGAAAAACAGGGGTGTCCCCTTTAGATCAATCAGAAACTTACCCAATTCGGTATAGATGGTGGAAAGTCAGATTCAGGTCAGGCTGTGGAGTGAGGTGGTCTTAAAGGGTGCCTACAATGCATAGCAGAAGGCGAGTCAGGCCAGACCAAAAAAGGAAGGTTTTCTGGTTAAAAAGAGGGAAATATTTAAGGAAAAAATAATAAATTTGTGTAAAAGTTAAGTAATATAGTGTTGTAAGTCCATGATAAATTAGTTCATGGACATGACGCCATACACTATGTAAAGGACAAATGTCTCAAGTATTTACTTACTTCGATAATTTAAAAGAAGGCTGGTAGTGAAAATTAGAAGAGCCTTGTAGTCTGGGAAGGGATGATTAGAAAGCGGGAGGCACCTGAAAGGTATTAGTAAAGATAAGATTCCAAAACTTAAAAGGAAATAGGAAGGAAGGGGGGGAGGGTAAAAGTATAGATGCAAAAAACAGGTTTATAGTCTAGTACCTGTGTCATTCTATGAATGTGAAAGCCAATTCTGCCCAAATGCGGGCATATATGGGCACCTTTAGATGAAAAAAGTGTCCAAATGGCCGAAGGTCTCTGATGGATAAAAAATACAATAGTCAGGGCAAACCAAATTAGATAAGACGAAAATACCAATCAGAAGATCAAAGGGTAAGTAGCGGGTAGACTCAGATAGCTTACTTGGTTGCAGAGAAGTTTAGTGCGTCAGGTGCCTCCAAGGTCCCGTGCTGGACTGAGCTGACAAGCTGGCTTTTGTACTCGCCTTCCAGTCTGAGGAGGTCGTGGGGAACGCCCCTCAGTCAGCGGACATGGGAGCCTGTGCGCAGGCGCATCACACGCAACTCCGTCAGGGGCCTCAAAAGACCATAATTCCCGGCGGTGTGCGTGTGCGCGGCGTGATGACGTAATCGCCAAAGTATGGCGATTCGCTGCAGAGGCTAAAGGTGGGCGGGCTTGATAGCACCGCCCTCGGGTGTCCATACTAGGCAATGAGGCACTCCCAAGTAGACACACCTACCGTCCAATCAGCGACCGCATCATGACAGCCGAAGGATGGAACTTATGGCATGTTTGAGAGAGAAAAAAGGGGGAGAAAAGGACAAAGCCTGGGGGTGTTGGTGGGGCGATCCGGTGGATCGCATAATACAGAGGATATCTCGCCCAGAGGAATCTCTAATCAGAGGAAATAAGTAGCCAGAATTAGACATACTGAGATAGTAGCAGTTTAAATGCCTTTAAATTAATGCTGGCAAATGGGGAGTTTATTTGACAAAGGCACGCAGGCAAATTTAGGCAAATCAATCCAAATTGATATTTGTCAAGTGCCTATTTTAACTATTAAAGGCAAATAGATAAGTACAAAAAGGGGGCAAGTTACTAAATTAAATTAGATTAAAGTTAGATAAGTTTAAAATTCAATTCCCATACAGTATATTTAATAAAAATTTTTTTTTTTTTTTCAGTATTTTGAATTATTTTCAATGTGTATTTAAGAAGTATCATTAAGTTGTTTATACATTTGAGAAAAATAGGAAGGGGAGGGGGAGCGAGCTTTAGCGCATGTTGGAAGTGAACTCAACAGGCAAGGGCCAGAGGGAGGGAACATAAAAAAGTTATATGAATAAGGGAAGGCGGGGGGGGGGGGAAAGAGAAAAAAAAAAAAAAAGAAGGAGGGGGGGGGGAAAACGGGGGGGGGGGGAGGAAGGGAGAGTTACAAAAATGATTTAAAGCTAATATATTCATTCATGCCCGGGTGTCTGGTGGCATCTAAAGTGTATATCCACCTGGTTTCGAGTTGGAGTAGGCGGGTATCAATATCTCCTCCACGTATATTGAGGGGTATGTGTTCAAGGGCAGAGAATAAAATTGCAGTAGCATCAAAGTTATGTTTTTGGGCAACATGGCGGTTAATAGCTGTTGAGATTTTCTTTTTAAGTAAGGGTTTGATATGGTCCTGTATACGGATAGAGAATGCTCTCTTTGTTTTGCCGACATAGAAACATCCACAGCGGCAGGTGGCTAGATAGATGACTCCTACGGTGTTACAAGTGACCCGATGTTTAGGTTTGTATAGGTTACCATTCGGTAACAGGGTGCTGTTGGAGTTAGACAGAAATACACAAGAGTCACAGTGACCGCAGGGAAATGTGCCTGGATGGTCCATTTTCCTGTCATTTGGGGCATAAAAATGACTGGAGGTTAATTTATCACTGAGAGATAGTGGCCGCCGGTAGGTGATTTCCGGGTATGTTTTCACATATTGTCCTACTATTGGATCAGTTGAGAGTAGGGGCCAAAATGTATTTATGGTATCCCTAATTTGGGTAGATTGGTTAGAGTATTGAGTAATGAGGCGTACAGGTTGCATTGATTGAAGATTTTTGTCTCTAAAGATTAATTCCTTTCGTTCCAAACATTTAACTCTATTAAATGATTGTTTAAGTAAATTATGGCTGTAGCCTCTTAATTTTAATCTCTGATATAGTTCGTAGGAGGATTGGTAAAAATCTTTATCATTGGTACAATTTCTTCTTATGCGTAGATATTGGCTGTATGGTATACTTTTTAGGAGAGTTTTAGGGTGAGAGCTGGATGCATGCAATATAGTATTGCCGGCCGAGGCTTTTCTGTATAGCGAGGAATATAATTTACCCTCATTGTTCCCTGACTATCTCCATTAAAAATCCCCCCCTTTTGTGTATAAACTGGCACTTGACTATTTCCGGTCTCATTCTCCAGTAAATTATACTAACTATGACAATCTCTCCCATTAGATACACTTATCTTGTACAGTAGACCTACCCTGAGGAAGCCATTGTCATGGCGAAACATGTCGGAATTGTCTACTAAGATGCACCCAGTTCATCTCAGGTCATCTTATCTACAGTAACTTTGAATTGTTTCTAAATTCTATGTGTATTTTTGAACTAAATGGTAATTTTGGACTGTTCTTTGTATAGATGATCATATATCCTTTAGAACGAATTTAATCATTTCTTGCTATGACCTCTCATGATTAAGCATTGTCAAATGTATATCAATAATTTTTCCTTTGTTTCTTTTTTGTCTATGTAATTATCTATATGTAATAAAATCATTTTGTATTAACAAATATGTGTTTTGAGCATCGAACTATGAGTTAACCCCGACTCTCCTATATTATTATTGCACCGCTATAATCCCTAGTCCACTACCCCCTTAATGTTTAATAGTTTGTTATAAAATTTTGCAAACAGGTAATTTTTCTGCTTCATTGATATGCGCTGATGAGGCGGCACTGGTGGGCACTGATAGGCTGCACTGGTGGGCACTGATAGGCTGCACTGGTGGGGACAGATAAGTCGGTACTGATGGGCACAGCAAAGATGGCACTGATGGGCACGGATGGGTGGCACGGATGGGTGGCATGGATGGGCACTGATGGATGGCACTGATAGATGGCACTGATAGGTGGCACTGGGCACTGGTAGGGGACACTGATGAGCACTGGTAGGGGACACTAATGAGCACTGGTAGGTTACACTGGCACTGGCACTGTGGGCACTGACATATGGCACTGTGGGCACTAACATATG
The DNA here is from genome assembly GCA_028564925.1 of Lithobates sylvaticus. Lineage (NCBI taxonomy): Eukaryota > Metazoa > Chordata > Amphibia > Anura > Ranidae > Lithobates > Lithobates sylvaticus. The sequence goes on along the minus strand of CM053034.1, from coordinate 71,862,512 downwards.
GCACTGGGGGCACTGACAGTTGGCACTGGGGGCATTGATAGATGGCACTGGGGGCACTGACAGATGGCAGTGGGGCCACTGACAGATGGCACTGGGGTCATTGACAGATGGCACTGGGGGCGCTTTTATTAGAAAAGAAGGGCACCATGGACCCTGGGCATATTGCAGTGAGAGGGACTGATGTCCCTCTCACTGCCGCCGGTGATCGGCTTATTTTTTTTCTCCTCGCGCTGTCAGCGCGAGCAGGAAAAAAAGCCGATTACCGGCTCGGTTACCATCACATGATCAGCTGTCATTGGCTGACAGCTGATCACGTGGTAAGGGGTCGGGATCGACCCCTTACTCGGATCTGTGATCCAGCGAGTCTCACAGACTCGCGGATCACAGAGCGCGCCTCGCGCGCCCTTCAGGGGGCGCGCAGGCAGCTCGTTGCTGGGACAACGTCAATAGACGTTGTCCCGGCACATCAGATCCGCGCTGTAGCTGTCATTTGGCTATAGCACGGATCTCAGCTAGTTAAAGGAATTAAGACGTTAAAAGACATAACATCTTTTGGAGAAATACAATCCTTTTCACAACTTAAATCTAGACATGATCTCCCCAATCATTACCTGTTTAGATTTCTACAGGTCCGACATGCTTTCCAAGTACAATTTCATGAACTGAAAGTAGAATCTATACCCTCGTCCCTGGAAACGATGCTGACAAGAGAGGAGCTAGCAAAGCCTCTCTCTGAAACGTACAAGGAATTCTTTAAAGTGACTCCCAAAACTATTACCAGATGCAGGGAAAAATGGGTGAGAGAAGTCCCAGAGATACAGGGCGAGGATTGGGATGACTTATGGACTCAACCCTTCAAGAACCTGGTGTCGGCCAGGGATAGGTTGATTCAATTCAAATTTCTACATAGGAGTTACTACACACCGGCTAGACTGGGGAAGATTTTTCCCTCAGCCTCAACGGAGTGTTGGAGATGTACTCATTCACCTGCTGACGCTGACCACATTTTCTGGCATTGCCACCACGTCCAGAAATTCTGGACGGATATCCATGCATGTATACAGAACTTATTTCAGTCCCGATTCCATTGAATGTTAGAGTTTGTCTCCTGGGGCTGGTTGATGATGTGGTGCCCTCAAGGGCCATGCGTACAATGTTGAGTATACTGTTCTTTTATGGCAAGGAGGCTATTCTACTAGCCTGGAAAAAAACTGTGGCTCCAAGTATCTCCGCCTGGAAAGGCCTAGTAAATTCAATGTTACCTTATTACAAAGCCACATATGAAAGTCGGGTTGTATAAAGAAATTTGACAAAGTATGGCATTCATGGCTTAATTCTGACAGTACTGTAGGGTAAGAAATAGTTGTGAGATACTGGTACTGGAGGTTTGACCTGCTTCCCGAGGATGATGTGCTAGACAACATAGTTGGGTAACAGCTAAAATAATACAGAAGACACCAGGGCCCCACATTACAAGAGCACGCATGCCTGTATGAATTGATATATGACTCCGTTTCATAGTCGAGATGTGACTGGGGGGTGGGGAGGGAGGGGGGGCAGGGGGAAGTTTTAGTTAGTTGGTCTATGTTAGACAGTTGGCCTCGGCCAGTTTTTGGATGTTTTCTTGCGGACACATCATATGTTGTATGTTATGCATATTAAAATTTCAATAAACAGATTTTTAAAATAAAAAAATAATAATAATAATATGAACACACGACAACTACTTACTTTTTAGCAGAACTCGCTTGATCCTTCTGTACTGATCGTGCTCCCTCAGTTTCAGGTATGACCAGCGTTTCCTCAGTTGATCCTTGGATCGTTGTGCCCCAAAGTTCTTCTGTAGACTCTTAACAACTTTAGTCATGATCTTGGCCTTTCTGACATTTGGGTTGGGGTAAGGCCCATACTTCCCATCATAGTCGCTCCTCTTCAATATGTCCACCATCTCTCCAAAAGACATATTTGAGGCCATAAATCTTCTCCTCCGGGATCGGGACATTTCTGCCTCCGGGCTTTCCTCGTCCTCCTCCTCGTTAGTGGAATTATCATGAACCTGCTGTGTCTCTGCCATGTGCTCTCCCCACTGCGCCGAAAGAGAAGGGGCGGGGAATAGACTAGAAAGATCGTCAGGGGTGGGTGGAGTTTCACACATGCGCACTAGTATATAAAACGGAACACGCGTGTGTCGTACGTACGATCTGTGAGCAGAGGGAGAGCTGATGCGCCGATCGCTATAACGAAGGTACAATTTGAACTTGGTACATCACTAGCCTATACTGCTTCTAGATTGAGGCTTATATTGGGACAAGATTAGGAGAGTTTAGGCTGACATTATTTAGGGTTTGTCTTGTGTTGTGTCTTGCAGATAATAATATGGATGGGTTTAACGACCACAGCTTCCTCCCCCTGTTCATCGACAAGTACAGGGAGCTGCCCTGTTTGTGGCAAGCTAAACATCCCCACTACAGCAACAAAATAAAGAGGCAGGCAGCGATGGAGAAACTGCTGGAGTTGGTGAAGCCGGTGATCCCCAGGGCAAACATCAACTATTTAAGAATGAATATTGGTGGCCTGAGGAGTAGTTATCTGAGGGAGCGCAAGAAGGTGCAGAAGTCGATGAGATATGGAGCTGCAGCAGATGAAGTTTATGTCCCCAGGTTGTGGTACTATGAGAGGCTGCATTTTCTGGCAGACCAGACTGAGGTCAGGGAATCCCTCTCTACTCTTCTTTCCACGCTTCCTTCCATGCTTCATTCCACCCCTGCTGAGGCTTCCGACGCCCAACCTGGGCCTTCCAGTCAGGAGGTGTGGAGGAGCCCAGCTTGAGCCAGGTATAGTATTGTTCTACATATTTTTAGAGTAAAAATGAATGATGTTAACTTGATTTTTGAGCACTAATTGCTGATTTTCTAAAGTGTTTTACATATCAATAGACAGTAGTGTCCGAAATATTTGGGCCAAGAATGAAAAATGCTGGGCTCAGAATGATAGTCTTTTATATTTGTTAACAATTTGCAACAGTCAAGAGCTGAAAATTGTGTGTGTTTGATGAGCCAAAAACTAAAACTATGTCCCTTTTTCATACACAGGAAGGCCTCAGCCAGGAGGTGGCTGTGGAATGTGGCAGCCAGGAGGAGGTAGGGGTAAGTGGCAGCCAAGATGTGGGCAGGCCTAGGAGCCTGACTCAATCACAGGTCCTTCCCCTCCGCCTTCCAACCAAAAGGGCCAGAAAGGGGGGGGGGGGAATGTGGAGGAGTCAGCGCTCAGGCTGATTGGGGAGGCTTCTGCAGCCCTCAAAGCCAACCCCACTTAAGAAGAGGCCTTTGCCGCCTTGGCTGCCTGCAAAATGAACCAAATGGAGGAGGGGCAATGCCTCATGTGTGAGGAAATAATTAACCACACTTTAAATTAGGGGTTGTTGAGCCAAATCACACAAAAAACACACTTGTGTGATTTGGACCATGCTCCTCCTCCTTCTGCCACACCTCCAGCACCACAGCCACAGCCTGGAAGGAAGCGTGGAATGAAGACCAAAGTGTGATGACCTGGGTTCAGTCTAGTCTGACAGAAGATGCAGCCTCTTGTATGACCACAGCCTTGGGACATAGATGTCATCTGCTGCTGTTCCGGGTCTCTTGGACTTCTGGACCAGATTGTACTCCCTTAGATATGTACTCCTCAGGCCACCAATTTTTGCCTTTAAATAATTGATGTCTGCCCTGGTAGGCCAAAGGCTTCGCCAATTTCCCCAGTTTCTCCAGCGTTGCCTCCCTCTTTATTTGTTTATGACACCTAATAAAGGTTTTTTTGGTTCAATAAATACTTGCCTATGTGTTTTACTTCAAAAAGGACAGTTTATTTGTGAGTAGGCAGGTACATTTCAAAAATAGAAAGTCCAATTAACAAGGGGCACCAACACCAAACAACCTCCTAGAGATTAAAAAAATAAACCAATAAAATAAAAAGATAATACCAGTGTTGTGGTAAGTTGAGACACACAAAAAGAAAACAACGAAGATGAGCAAAATGTCAAAAAGGGAGATCTTGATTAAAAAAGCAACCACAAAATTTAAAAACCCCAAAAAAATTATTTCGGAGATCTGACGAATAAAAAAATATTCTATTCATGAAATCAGGAAAAAGAATAAAGAAATAAGTTTTGGAGAAGTCTGTGTGAATATGGGCAGAGAAAGAACTCCATTCTTTTAGCATTATTAAGAAAAAGAGAATGCGCTGCATTAAACAATTTTTAACATTGCAGCGTGATGCATGTGCTATATCGATTACGAACGCTAGTTTTACCTGACCGAGCGCTTCCGTCTCAGAATTTCTTCTGACCATGCGTGGCACTTTGTCCGTCGGACTAGGCTACACACGATCGGAATTGCCGTGATCGGATTTTGTTGGAAAATTTGAGATCCAGCTCTCAAACTTTGTTGGTCGGAAATTCCGACGGAAAAAGTCAGATGGAGCCCACACACGGGCGGATTTTCCGACAACATGGTCCGATTAGACATTTTCCGTTGGAATTTCCGACCGTGTGTACAAGGCATTTCTCTGGAAGATTCCTTTGCGGTTACTTGGGGAGTTGGAGTTAACATTATAAAGAAATGTATCTTGCGTGACATTACAGCACACCACAGATTAGAAAACCAGATATGTGCAAAAGAATATACATTTAGCAAAAAGGGTAGAAAGTCAAAAAGCAATATACTACAAGATAGACATTATTTAGTAATATTGTTGCTGTGGCGGTTTAATTCTCTTTCTACTCACATAATGACATTTGATTGTATCGCTTCATGCACACAGCCATGCAGGGGCCATACAGCATGTGTAGCCTGCGTAATTACTCTCTTTGGACCCTAAACCACCCATTGAGATGAAGTAGAAGATGTGGCTGTATGCAACTGTGCTCCAGGGATTGCATAAAGCACCTGCACCCACACAGACATATGCTCTGGAGGCCACCATCTTTGAGTATCTTGCATGTGGGCAGATATACATCAGGTCTATGCCTGTTTTTTAGGACCTGGGCAGTGGCGGCTGGTGCTCAAAATTTTTGGGGGGGCGCAAACAAACTGAAAAAATCTGAAAAAAAAACATCAATTGCAGCCTCACTGTGCCATCAAATGCTGCCCCTGTGCCCCAAATGCTGCCACTGTACACATTAAATGCTGCCACTGTGCCCCAAACGCTGCCACTGTGCCCCAAGTGCTGCCACTGTGCCCCAAATGCTGCCACTGTGCCAATTAAATGCTGCCACTGTGCCCCAAGTGCTGTCACTGTGCCTTAAATGCTGCCACTGTGCCCATTAAATCCTGCCACTGTGCCCATTAAATGCTGCCGCTGTGCCCATCTAACGCTGCCACTGTGCCCATCTAACGCTGCCACTGTGCCCCAAATGCTGCCACTGTGCCAATTAAATGCTGCCACTGTGCCCCAAGTGCTGCCATTGTGCCCCAAGTGCTGTCACTGTGCCTCAAATGCTGCCACTGTGCCCATTAAATGCTGCCAATGTGCCCCAACTGCTGCCACTGTGCCTCAACTGCTGTCACTGTGCCCCCCACCCGCCATCTGCCCGGCACTTACCTTGTCTTAGTGTGCAGCCGGTGACGGCGGCAGGCAGCGAGCAGTGTCCTCATTGCGACCTGATATCTTCTCCCGCGCTCCTCCTGTCTTCTGCAATGATTGGACACCTAGGCATCCAATAACAGCGCCTATGACTTCAGCCAATCAGGTGACAGGTAACACAGACCTGGCAACCTGATTGGCTGAGAGGCGGGTCAGTGTTAGGGAAGCGATGTATTCGCTTCTCTAACACAACACTGTGTAAACATCGAACGCACAGCATTGCGCCCGCTGTTTACACTTATGGAAGCCTATTAGAGCCCACCGCTCTAATCGGGACGCCTATCAGAGCTGACAGCTCTAATTGAGCACTTCCAAAAACACCCCCCCCCCCCCGCTGTAATTCAGATGCCCGGTGCCCGACAAGGGGCCGGACACCTGAATAGGGGGCGGCAGCGGTGACAATAGATAGATTCATGCAATGCATGACTCTATCTATTGGTGATAGAGCGGTGCAGGAGAGTGGGGGGCGGCGCTCCTGCGCCCTCTATGGACACACCGCCACTGGACCTGGCAGAGACCTACAGCACATCTGCACACGTGCAGTGCATTTCCACACATGTGCACACATTTGCACACATGCAATTTGTTGGGCTTTGCGGCTTGTTTGAGCATGTCTGGAAATTCCCCATGCATGCACAGATGTGCCACAGGTTTCTGCCATATCCTAAAGACCTAAAATACATCTGCACATGCACAAAATTAAGCACTCTGCAGTAAATTGTGGGGGGTCTCAGGAGGCATCAGGGAATTTCCCTTAGGGATAAAAAAAAGTATTATAAATCTAAATAACAAAATTCTGGCATAGGCTTCAAAGCAGTTAATAAAAGGTGGAAAACATTTTTGTTCAAAAGGGAACAATATCCAATTATTTAAGAGGGGGGTAAGGAAAGCTAAAGTTCACCTTCAAACAGTAAACATTGTTAAAAAAAATGCATTGGCAGCTGAATTCCTTGCACGCAGTGGCGGAACTACCGCCATAGCGACACATGCGGTCGCTATGGGGCCCGCAGCCAATCAAGGGCCCGGTGAGCGGCGTTGCTAGGCGGGTGCGGGCCGCGCCGGGTGACACCCGCTAGCGGGGGTGACACCCATGGGTAGCGGCAGCCGCACCACTAACGCCGCTCACCGTGCCTTCTATGCTGCACTGAGCGCAGGAGGGAGAACAGCGGCGCGGACCGAAGCCGCCTCCCCTCCTCTCTGTTTACATCCAGAGAGGAGGAGGAGCCTGCGCTCAAGCCTCGAGGGACACACGCCGCTGTTCTAAGGTATGTAAAGGGGGGGACGTCTGCTGTTGGGTTTGCACTACCCGGGGGGGGGGTCTGTAATGGGTGGGGGTGTCTACTGATGGGGGTCTGCACTGAGGTGGGGGGTGTCTGTACTAAGGGGGTCTGCACTAGGGTGGGGGGTGTCTGTAATGGGGGTGTCTTTACTAAGGGGGTCTGCACTGAGGTGGGGGGGGTCTGTAATGGGGGATTGTCTGTACTGAGGGGGCCTGCACTGAGATGGGGGGGTCTGAACTTGGATGGGGGGTCTGTAATGGGGGTGGGTGTGTGTACTAAGGGGGTCTGCACTGAGGTGGGGGGCGTCTGTACTGATGGGAGGTCTGCACTTGGATGGGGGGTCTGTAATGGGGGGTGTCTGTACTGATGGGGGTCTGCACTAAGGTCGGGGGGTGTCTGTACTGATGGGGGTCTGCACTGAGGTCGGGGGTGTCTGTACTGATGGGGGTCTGCACTGAGGTCGGGGGTGTCTGTACTGATGGGGTCTGCACTGAGGTCGGGGGTGTCTGTACTGATGGGGGTCTGCACTGAGGTCGGGGTGTCTGTACTGATGGGGGTCTGCACTGAGGTCGGGGGTGTCTGTACTGATGGGGGTCTGCACTGAGGTCGGGGGTGTCTGTACTGATGGGGGTCTGCACTGAGGTCGGGGGGGTGTCTGTACTGATGGGGGTCTGCACTGAGGTCGGGGGTGTCTGTACTGATGGGGGTCTGCACTGAGGTCGGGGTGTCTGTACTGATGGGGGTCTGCACTGAGGTCGGGGGTGTCTGTACTGATGGGGGTCTGCACTGAGGTCGGGGGTGTCTGTACTGATGGATGGGGGTCTGCACTGAGGTGCGTGGGGGGGGGGGGGGGGTGTCTGTACTGATGGGTGTGTCTGCACTGAGGTCGGGGTGTCTGTACTGATGGGGGTCTGCACTGAGGTGGGGTCTGTACTGATGGGGGTCTGCACTGAGGTGTCTGTACTGATGGGGTCTGCACTGAGGTCGGGTGTCTGTACTGATGGGGGGGGGGGGGTCTGCACTGAGGTCGGGGGTGTCTGTACTGAGGGGGTCTGTAATGGGGGTGGGTGTCTGTACTGATGGGGGTCTGCACTGAGGTGGGGGGGGGTGTGTCTGTACTGATGGGGGTCTGCACTGAGGTCGGGGGTGTCTGTACTGATGGGGGTCTGCACTGAGGTCGGGGGGTCTGTACTGATGGGGGTCTGCACTGAGGTCGGGGGGTGTCTGTACTGATGGGGGTCTGCACTGAGGTCGGGGTGTCTGTACTGATGGGGGTCTGCACTGAAGTCGGGGGTGTCTGTACTGATGGGGGTCTGCACTGAGGTCGGGGGTGTCTGTACTGATGGGGGGTCTGTAATGGGGGTGGGTGTCTGTACTAAGGGGGTCTGCACTGAGGTGGGGGGTGTCTGTACTGATGGGGGTCTGCACTGAGGTCGGGGGGTGTCTGTACTGATGGGGGTCTGCACTGAGGTCGGGGGGTGTCTGTACTGATGGGGGTCTGCACTGAGGTCGGGGTGTCTGTACTGATGGGGGTCTGCACTGAGGTTGGGGGTGTCTGTACTGATGGGGGTCTGCAATGAGGTCGGGGGTGTCTGTACTGATGGGGGTCTGCACTGAGGTGGGGGTGTCTGTACTGATGGGGGGGTCTGCACTTGGGTGGGGGGTCTGTAATGGGGGTGGGTGTCTGTACTAAGGGGGTCTGCACTGAGGTCGGGGGTGTCTGTACTGATGGGGGTCTGCACTGAGGTCGGGGGGGTGTCTGTACTGATGGGGGTCTGCACTGAGGTCGGGGGGTGTCTGTACTGATGGGGGTCTGCACTGAGGTCGGGGTGTCTGTACTGATGGGGGGGGTCTGCACTGAGGTTGGGGGTGTCTGTACTGATGGGGGTCTGCAATGAGGTCGGGGGTGTCTGTACTGATGGGGGTCTGCACTGAGGTGGGGGGTGTCTGTACTGATGGGGGGGTCTGCACTTGGGTGGGGGGGGGGGTCTGTAATGGGGGTGGGTGTCTGTACTAAGGGGGTCTGCACTGAGGTCGGGGGTGTCTGTACTGATGGGGGTCTGCACTGAGGTCGGGGGGTGTCTGTACTGATGGGGGTCTGCACTGAGGTCAGGGTGTCTGTACTGATGGGGGTCTGCACTGAGGTCGGGTGTCTGTACTGATGGGGGTCTGCACTGAGGTCGGGTGTCTGTACTGATGGGGGTCTGCACTGAGGTCGGGGTGTCTGTACTGATGGGGGTCTGCACTGAGGTCGGGGGTGTCTGTACTGATGGGGGTCTGCACTGAGGTCGGGGGGTGTCTGTACTGATGGGGTCTGCACTGAGGTCGGGGTGTCTGTACTGATAGGGGTCTGCACTGAAGTCGGGGGTGTCTGTACTGATGGGGGTCTGCACTGAAGTCGGGGGTGTCTGTACTGATGGGGGTCTGCACTGAGGTCGGGGGTGTCTGTACTGATGGGGGGTCTGTAATGGGGGTGGGTGTCTGTACTAAGGGGGTCTGCACTGAGGTGGGGGGTGTCTGTACTGATGGGGGTCTGCACTGAGGTCGGGGGGTGTCTGTACTGATGGGGGTCTGCACTGAGGTCGGGGGGTGTCTGAACTGATGGGGGTCTGCACTGAGGACGGGGTGTCTGTAATGATGGGGGTCTGCACTGAGGTTGGGGGTGTCTGTACTGATGGGGGTCTGCAATGAGGTCGGGGGTGTCTGTACTGATGGGGGTCTGCACTGAGGTGGGGGGTGTCTGTACTGATGGGGGGGTCTGCACTTGGGTGGGGGGTCTGTAATGGGGGTGGGTGTCTGTACTAAGGGGGTCTGCACTGAGGTGGGGGGCGTCTGTACTGATGGGGGGTCTGAACTTTTTTTCGGGGGTCTGTAATGGGGGTGGGTGTCTGTACTAAGGGGGTCTGCACTGAGGTGGGGGGCGTCTGTACTGATGGGAGGTCTGCACTTGGATGGGGGGTGTCTGTACTGATGGGGGTCTGCACTGAGGTTGGGGGGTGTCTGTACTGATGGGGGTCTGCACTGAGGTCGGGGGGTGTCTGTACTGATGGGGGTCTGCACTGAAGTCGGGGCTGTCTGTACTGATGGGGATCTGCACTGAGGTGGGGGGGTCTGCACTTGGGTGGGGGGTCTGCACTGAGGTGGGGGTGTCTGTACTGATGGGGGGGTCTGCACTTGGGTGGGGTGTCTGTACTGCTGGGGTGTCTGCACTAAGGTGGTGTCTGTACTACTGGGGGGGTTCTGTACTACTGAGGGGGGTCTGCACTGAGGGGGGTGGGTCTGCACTGCTGGGGGGGTCCTGCACTGAGGGGGGGGGGGGGGGGGGGGGGGGGGGGTCTGTCATTTTGGGGAGGTCTGCACTGGGAGGGTGTCTGTACTGAGGGGGTGGTCTGCACTGGGGGGTGTCTGTACTGCTAGGGGGGGGTCCTGCACTGCTAGGGGGGGGGTCCTGCACTGAGGGGGTGTCTGTAATGCTGTGGGGTGTCTGTACTTAGGAGGGTGTCTGTACTGCTGGGGGGTCTTTACTGCTGGGGGTATGCATGTGTGTCCTTCAGGGGCTGCATACAGTATACTGCATACTTTGTTGTTCAAAATTAAGCTGTTGCCTGGGTACTGTGCCTCATGAGTGTGGTAATCTGTTTGATGGCATTAGTTTATTTTTTTATTTTTTTTGTGGTGGGGGGGGGGGGGGCCCATACAACATTTTGCTATGGGGCCCTGTGATTTCTAGTTACGCCCCTGCTTGCACGCCCTGAATGCCTTGCTAATCCTTGTAATAATTCTTTTTCTTTTGTCTTATTTTCTCCCTTTCAAAACATGTGAAAGGGTGCAGGTACACATCTTGACGGTGAAACAATTTCTCTTTATTTTCAGTTTTTGTTTTAGTTCTGTTCAGTGGGAAGGAGGTCCCTGGGATGGGCCAAGGCTATATATATAAAAAAAACGAAGGAAGTAGTTAACAACTGATGAAGCAGACAAACGACTCGTACAACTAGTACTCATACTCGTACAGCAAAATGTAAGTAGCAAAGATTATTATTCTTTACAGACGTAACTGTTCACCAATTTAGGAGGAGACAGGAATAATCCAATAGACAGACGGCATCTACGCTGTTATTCAAAAAAGAGGGGAAAGGGGATTGAATGAAGCACGTAGGTATAAAGAATTCAGTTTATTGTATAAATTATTATACAGACACATAATCATGACTAAGTGTATATCCAATACAATTATAATAACTGGTACAATTCATAAAAATGTAAATCTATACATACAATATAGATGGGTTGTCACATGATTCTAAACGATTAATATCAAAAATGATACATACTGACAGTTGCATGTCTTTTTTGACATATAGATCGGGATTGAGGCAATTGACATTACCAGGTCACCGCCTCATATAAAGTCCCAACTGTTCTCCTTTTTCTTCTCTACTCTTTTATTCACATATAGTTCATAGTATCTCTGTTTTCCCCTTTGACTTTCACTACTTCATACAAAACACGAACATGAAAGTGAAAGCATTTATTAATTGAAATGATTGACAATGGGTGAATTAGAATCAGTATGTACTATTAATAACATGCTAATCTTCATAGAGAAAAAGACAGTCCGAGAAATAATTTACAGCATATAGTATAGTAGTGAATAAGTGCAGCGTTGCTGTGTGAAACGTGTCTACCTGTACCTGTTTGCCTGTCCTGTGCTGTTATTCATGTTACCAGAGCTGTCTTAATGAGTGGGCACACTTGGCCACTGCCCAGGGTGCCCAGCTGCATGGGAGGCCCCTGCACTTTCCCCAAAGCAGCTGGTCCTTGAGCCCATGCTGTCCCGAAATTGGGGGCACCATGATGCCACTGAGAGTGATGGATACACAGGGGAGGCAGGCTGGCAGCGGTGCGTCATGCTGTGCAGGAACGATACCTATTATTTTACAGCCAGCAGGGAGGGGCAGGGCTGGAGTGCCAGTGATGCTCTGACCCTGCCCCATAGAGCTTGAATGCTCGAGACTCAGAGGCCGGGGTAGGAGCTGGAGTGGGACCTGCTGAGTCAGCAGCACTGAGAGCCCACCTGCGAAAGTAGCATTGTGGATGTGTCATGGTGAGCCCAGCTGTCCAGCACTGTTTGCACCAAAAGGCTTGGAATGCCCAGAGGGATGCTTCCCTCCTCTGCCCCTCATTCTGCCTGCTTGATTGGTATAAGTGAGTCCAGTGCTGGAGGTGGTCACATAGCCAAAAGTTTACATGCACTGTATCTCCACTTGAAAAGGGGGTACTAGATGGATGGAATAATGGTGCTGGGGGATATCAAGGGTGTATGGGGGAAAACAATGCTAAGGGGGGATCTGGGGTGTATAGGGGGTAACAATGCTTGGGGTAGCTTGGGTGGCTGTAGTGCTAGAGGTATCAGGGATGTAGAGAGGCCACAGTGTAGGGGGTATCAGGGATGTAGTGGGGTCACAATAAAAGGGGTATGTTATGGTATATGGTAACAGTGCTGGGGGAAATATCTGGGGTGTAGAGGAGTCAGAGTGCTGGGGGGAGATATCTGGGGTGTAGAGGGGTCAGAGTGCTGGGGGATATCTGGGGTGATATATGTGGTGTAGAGTGGTCAGAGTACTGGGGGAATATCTGGGGTGTAGAGGGGTCAGAGTGTTGGGAGGATATCTGGGGTGTAGAGGGGTCAGAGTGATAGGGGGATATCTGGGGTGTAGAGGGGTCAGAGTCCTGGGGGGGATATCTGGGGTGTAGAGGGGTCTGAGTGCTAGGAGCGATATCTGGGGTGATATCTGGGGCGTAGAGGGTTCAGAGTGCTGGGGGGATGTGACGGGAGTTCCTTTTGGGTGCAGAGTGACCAAGAAAAGAATGAACCCTGAGAATATGATTGGATTACTTCAAATGGGACAGTAATATTCATTAACAATATCGCTCAAGAAATATGAAGATTTTATCCCCTGTACACTGTGAGGTCTGTGGCCAGGAAGTATAACTCCTAATATGGGCATTCCAGGAAGTTCAATGTAAGAAACAGACCGTCTATTGGTTAACGATGTTGCTTTTGTCTGGATATGTAAATCCTGTTAATCTTGTCTGAGGCAGTTTTCCCTTCACCTATTATTAAGTGTTCTAATGAATTCATCTGTTGTCTGTATTGACACTCAGAATAATGTGTATTGGGGGCTCGTTATGTAACCATTGTATGATGTTGTGGGTGGATCTGGGTCATTGTTCCTGTATTGCCTGCAGTATTCTCAAATGTATAAAAAGAGCCTGTGTTCTGCCGAGATAATTCCCATCGGCAGATTAGTGTATATCCGTATTGCGCATGCGCGGCAAAATTTCAGAAAATTACCGAAGCTAAACAGATGCGAGGGAAGTGTACACCGCGCACGCGCAGTCGGTGTACGAGACGATGCCAGGGAAGTCTAACTAACGGGCGGATCTATTATAACTCTAAGCAAGGGGCAAAGGAAAAAGAAAAATAAATCGTTCAGCTGTGGATATAGAGGAGAGTAATAGAAAAGCTGTGTTTTTAGAGTGCTATCTGGGGTTTTTCTTTTCAATTAGGAGTGTATTTTTTTTAAACTTTTTTTTAAACAAACAAAATCAGCTGTGCGGTGTACACTTCACTGGCATCTGTTTAGGTTCGGCAATTTCCGGAAGATGCCTAGTCGTTCGTACTGCGCCTGCGCAGTACAGAGAGGAACCAATCCGCCAGGGGAACCAACTCGGCAAGACACCTGCATTCATTTCAATAAAGATTCATTCCTGTTTGAACCTCAATACAGAGCCTTGTCTCGTATTTGGGGGAGAATTATTCGTATGGGTTCCTTGTTAGGCTGATGGAAGTGTTTGGTAGCGCCTTTGTGTTCGGGTATGGAATGTCCTAAACGATTTAACCCCTTTCATACTCGGGGTGCCGTTACAGGGGATATCTAGAGTGTAGATTGGTCAGAGTGCTGGGGGGATATCTGTGGTGTAGAGGGGTCAGAGTCCTGGAGGGATATCTGGGGTGTAGAAGGGTCAGAGTGCTGGGGGGATATCTGTGGTGTAGAGGGGTCAGAGTCCTGGAGGGATATCTGGGGTGTAGAAGGGTCAGAGTGCTAGGGTGATATCTGGGGTGTAGAGGGGTCAGAGTTCTGGGGGGATATCTAGGGCGTAGAGTGGTCAGAGTGCTGGGGGGATATCTGGGGTGTAGAGGGGTCAGAGTGCTGAGGGGATATCTGGGGTGTAGAGGGGTCAGAGTGCTGGGGGGATATTTAGGGTGTAGAGGGGCCATAGTGCTGGGGAGGCATCAATCTAGCAAATATATTATATGCACAGGACAGCTTTGTTACTTTATGTATGTAGTATTTCCCCACGGTTTCTTTGCTGTACAGAATAATTGTTCATGTAGTTAATGCGGAGCTCCACCCAAAAGGGGAAGCTCTGCTTGTCTGCCTCTTACCTACTTGATGTCTGTATACCTGCACTGTCTCCATTGTGGGGGCCCCAGAGCATTACTTTGCCCAGGGGCCCGTGATGCTATTAAGACCGCCCTGCATGTTACAGATTTGACAATAAAGAGATTCATCACTACCTCGGTGTGGAGCCATCCATTCCTTTTATCCAAATTGCACGGCCAGTGACCCGAGGCTAGCATCCCTGGGAGGAGTCCATTCCCCAGCCTACCTGGTTCCATCACTCACCTGGAGCGGCATTTTCTTTTCCTATTGCTAGTATAGAAGTGCCACTGGACTTGACAGTGACATCAGAAGGACGACTAATTAATAATAAACACATTGGAGGCTTTATATCTTGCTCTAGTTCTTGTGATCCTATTCAGTCCTGAAGAAGGGGGACCTTGACAACCCTTGAAATGCGCTAGTTTCAGTTGGCGATTACATAAAGGCTTATTTTGGACTTTTAGGTGGAGTAGCGCTTCCATGATTTATTCTGTATTTATTTTTCCCTAGGGACCATTCACAAACGTCTTAGGAAGAATAGAGCCTACTACAACTTCAATATCATTCATTTTAAATAGGCTTGGTTTTACAGGAGACGTATCGTTAACCTAATGTAATTTATGTCACTTTAATGAAACATACTGTATATAAGAGAGCTGTAGTCATGAGACTAAAGAAATTCAAAAGTAAACAAAAATAATAAAACGTTGGTTGTAACAGTAATCATGAAAACACTAATCCCAAGGTTTTAAGTAGTTAACCACTTGACAACTGGGCACTTAAACCCCCCTCCTGCCCAGACCAGTTTTCAGTTTTCAGTGCTCTCACACTTTGAATGACAATTAATCAGTTATGTACCCAAATACATTTTTTGTCCTTTTTTTCATACAAATGGAGCTTTCTTTTGGTGGTATTCGATTACCTTTGGGTTTTTTATTTTTTGCGCTATAAATGAAAAAAGACAGAAAATTTTGAAAAAAAATTTTTTTTTCTTAGTTCCTGAAGTACAGTTTTACAAATTATTAATTTTTCTTCATACACTTTGGCAACAGTTTAAACTGCTACATATCTTTGGTAAAAATAAGCCAAATTAGTGGATATTATTTGGTCTCTGTGAAAGTTAGAGATTCTACAAGCTATGGTGCAAATCATAAAAAATTGATCACATCTGATGTACTGGTGGCCTTTCTTGTGACCCGAACAAACCAGGAAAGTACAAATACCCCCCAAATGACCCCTTTTTTTTATTGTTTATTTATAAGTTTTTGCAAGTCATACAAAAGAAAACATATGTAAAACATTAAAGTGGGGTTGCAACCAAAAAACAAAAAGGGGCTTAAAAATCATAAAAAAAATAAAAAAAAAATAATTGGAAAAAAATTTTTTTTTTACTCACCTCTAAATGCCTGTTGCTAGGGGGTCCCTCGAAGTCTGCCACCTTCATTGCCCGGGCTAAAAGTCACTTCCTGTAGGCAACGCACAGTCATCTGGGACATGTCATGTGTCCCAGATGAGTGAGCGTCGAATCACGGCGCACGGCGCCGCTCTCGCATGCGCAGTGGGTGCCCGGCTGTGAAGCCACAGCGGGTTCCCACATTAAGAATGCCGGCGTCGTGAGCGGAGCGGGGAACGAGGGGGGGGGTCTCGTTCCCCCGCATCGCTGGACCCCGGGACAGGTAAGTGTCGGATTATTAAAAGTCAGCAGCTGCAGTATTTGTAGCTGCTGACTTTTAATTTTTTTTTTTTGCCCGGCCCTCCACTTTAACATTTAGAAGTAATGCATGTATATACTGACTTAGAGATATAATATAATATAATCTGTACAAATAAAGGATTAGCAATGTGGTTAGACTGTGAACTTGAGTGGGAGAGAGCTAGTCAAGCTCAAATAAAAAATAAATAAAACATAAAATAAGTGGAAACATCCTCCTACCCTATCTGTAAAGGGATTGTAGAGGTAATATAAACACACTATTTAACCTTATAAAGAGATCTGTGCAATAAGAAAAAGAATAGTAGTTAGCCAAACTCACTAAGATATGTAAGCAATTGAATTTAATTAACTAGGTTCATATCCTTCAGATCCATATACAGAATCATCCCATGTTGACCATATTTCAGAAAATTTCTGCTCCCTACCCTCCACTACAGCCGTCAGATGCTCCTATCTACGTATGTCAGCCACAGTGGTGATCAATTGTGGGAGTGTTGGGGGTGAGGTGGACAACCATAACCTAGGAATGACCCGTTTGGCAGCCAGTAGAATATAAGACATCAGTCGGTGCATAGCCTTAGTAACACCAGGGAAAAGGAGGCCTATCAAATAGTGCATGGGCATCAGAGGAACGTCCAGTGTTTCTAACAATTTCTGGACTCGGAGCCAAAATTGGTGGACAGGAGAACATTCCCAAAAAATATGGTAGTGAGAGCCTACAGCACTGTTACATCTCCAACATTGTTTTGAGATTGATCGATTACGGGCGTGTAAAATGTCTGGGGTCCTGTACCAATGCATCAGAACTTTGTATGCAGTTTCCTTATGGGTCACACACCGAGAAATTCTGGAAGTGTGCTCCCATATGCTCCCCCAATCCAACAAGGAGATGTCATGCTGCAAGATCTGAGACCATTTTCTCATGTAGTGATGGTTATTTACCGTCATAGGGACAGCCTTGTGCAATATTTTGTATATGGTAGAGATCATTTGGGGCTCATAAGGACCATTGGCGCATAGGGTCTCAATGTCTGTTGGCTTCTCCAGAGTCAAAGAAGGGGATCTGGTGGAGAAATAATGTCTAATCTGTAAATACGAATGTAAAAGCTTTTGGGGAATCTGATGTTGTCTTTGCAAGTTAGGAAAAGTCAGTAAGTGTCGTGTCACTGGATTGACAAAGTGACGTAGTTGAAAAAGCCCTGCATGGGTCCATGGCAGCATACGGTCATAAGAAAGGCTATCTGGTATGTCTGGGTTGATTAGGATATTCAAGAGTGGTGGGCACGGTGAGGATAGGGAATAGCGCTTGGAACATCTTTTCCAAATAGACAACGTGAACAACATTGGAGCTAAACAAATTTTCCGTAATTGGGGCATATGAAGGGGGGTAGAAGGCCAGAGCATATAGCAAGGATGGACTGGGGCTGTGACCCTCATTTCTATTTCCGCCCACCTATTTGGGGCTTTCCGGGAGGTCCAGGAGGTAAGAACTCTCAGGTGTGAGGCATAATAGTATTTGATGAAGTCTGGGCCTCCTAATCCCCCCCTATTCTTCTGGGCCAGGACCACCGTCCCTGACATCCTGTTGGAGGCGTTATTCCAAATAAAGCGGAGGCTTCTCCTTTGAAGGGATTTCAGCTGTGTGATTGAAACGTTACCGGTGGCGGTCCCAAACAAATATAATAATTTAGGAAGGATGGACATTTTAAGGACATTAATTCGCCCCAGCAGGGATAGGGGAAGGGCAGTCCATTGAGTTAGCAAACGGTTCATTTCTGAAAAAAGGGGAGGGAAGTTGGCCCTATATAAAGTGTCATAAGAGGCAGTGAGTTGAACCCCTAAATATTTAAGTGATTGAGAACACCAATGATAATTATACTTGCTTTGGAGGGAAGATAGGAGAGAAGGGGGGATGTTTATGGGTAATGCTTCCGTTTTAGTATCATTAAATTTTAAAACCTGAGAGGTCACTAAAGGTAGATAATATGTTATGTAAGTGTGGCAGGGAGGTGTGTGGGTGGGTGAGAGTTAGAAGAACATCGTCCGCGAATAGGGATAGTTTATATTCCGTGTATCTAAGATGTACGCCCTTAATATCCGGACATTCCCGTACAACTGCAGCTAAGGGTTCCAAACTAAGAATAAAGAGCAGTGGTGATAAAGGGCACCCCTGTCTCGTACCATTGCTAAGGGAAAAAGGACGTGATAGGTGGGAGGAGAGTTGTACTTGTGATGTGGGCTTCGAATATAGGGCCCGAAGAGCATGAATAAAAGGGGCCTGAGAATCCATAACGATTTAGTATTGCAAACATAAATGGCCAGCTAAGGCGATCAAACGCTTTTTGGGTGTCTAAACTGAGTATCAAAGCGTGATTTTTGTTTTTTGTGAGTAGGTCTATAAGGTCAATTGTGCGACCTGTATTGTCACATGCATGTCTCGTGGGGACGAATCCTACCTGATCTCTATGAATTAATGCTGGCAGTAATAGAGAGAGTCTGTTCGCTAAGATCTTGGTGAAAATTTTGTAATCGGAATTTAATAGGGCGATGGGTCGGTAATTGTCAGGAAGGGATGGATCTTTGCCCGGTTTAGGAAAATTACCCCTTTTTTGAAAGTAGACATTCCAAGGTATTTAGTAAGATGCACGGTGAGGTTTTTGATGTTGTAATTTTTTCCCACAATTCTTTGCAAAATGAAGATTTTTTTTTATTTTTGTCATTCAAAATTGTAATTGTAATAGGTTATTTATACTCTCACATGACATGTGTATACCACAATGATGCCCCAAAATACATTCTGCTACTCCTTCTAAGTATGGCGATAACACATGTGTAGGACTTTTTCACAGCCTATCCACATAGAGATGCCCAACATGCAGGGAGCACCATCAGGTGTTCTATGAGCATAAATTACACATCTAACTTGTTGACTACCTATTACACTTCCTGGAGCACCAGGACAATAACACATGACACTGATGTGGCACTGATGACAGATGGTACTGATATGTGGCACTGATGACACTGATGACACGTGACACTGATGTGGCACTGATGACAGATTGCCCTAATACGTGGCACTGATGACACGTGACACTGATGTGGCACTGATGATAGATGGCACTAATACGTGGCACTGAGGATACGTGACACTGATGACAGATGGCACTTATACGTGGCACGTGACACTGATGTGGCACTGATGACAGATGGCACTAATACGTGGCACTGATAACAGATGGCACGTGACACTGACAAGTGGCACTGATGACAGATGGCACTGACAGGTGGCACTGGGGACAGATGGCACTGACAGGTGGCACTGGGGGACAGATGGCACTGTGGGCACTGTGTTTTATTTAGTGTTCACTCACGCTGCAGCAGAAGCTCTCCCTCCTCACACATACAGTTATAAAAATTATTTTTAAAAAATGATAAAATATAAGTATATGTAAAAAATTTAACAATTAAGCATGATTAATAAAAACATAGTACCACCATCATTAAATGAAAAAAAAAAAAAGGAGGAAATGATTTCATGCATTAAAAGACATACAAAAAATTAGTCTTATGCTGAAATCCATTAAAAGTCAGTTATGAATATTTGTATGTATTAATATGAATGTGCATAAGTAAATAATTAATAAATAAACAAATGCATAAATAAATGTCCTAATGGGAACTGTATGGAAATCGCATTACAATATATCAAATAAAACCAAAGAAAATTCCCAGCTCAACTTACCAACCAGATTTGCAAATACATGTGTAAGCTGCAGAGCCACTTCACGGCACCCCAGTATTATCTGCTTTACTAACTCTATTTGAGAGCCTCTACAGTGGAAGCACATGCATTATAATGGATAGATAGAGGGCATGTGAGTCTGGAGGGAGAGCCCATCCCTCCTTATAGGTACCGGGGTGCACTGGACACCCAGCATATAGCACAATGACAGCAAGTGTCCAGTGTATCCCCTCACCAGTATTCCAACAGTACAAACAAATGGCCACTGCCCCCCCCCCCCCATAACTGGCCTTTGCAGCAAGGAGCACATGAAAGGGCAATGCATGTCAAACAAAACCAAGGAAAATTCCCAGCTCAACTTAACAACCAACCAAATTATCCTGTCTAACAGTATGCATTAAAAATATTTGCAAATACATGCATAAGCTGCAGAGCCACTTCATGGCAACCTGGTATTATCTGCAATCCTATTTGAGAGCCTCCGTAGTGGAAGCACATGCATTATTATGGATGGATAGAGGGCAGGTGAGTATACTATATTATACTTTTAGTGAACTATACATTTTTCGCTGCCAGGTCCCTATGTAGTATGGACCTGACATCGGTGGGTTCACATACAATCCGATGGCTGCAGCCACCGGGATTGTGTGTAAAACTGACAAGCTCCTTCCTGTCAGGTGGATGCATTCAGGCAGCTGCCCTACCGCCCAATTGCTTCCACACACCCCCAGTAATAGCCTCTCTCCTTCCCTTCTTGTTAGTGACCCGAAAAGTGACATGTATGACATACACATCACCTGTAACTTACTTGGGCCAGCATAGCCGTGAAGGAATGTATTGCAATGCGATCTGCATTGTAATACATTCAGTGGAGCCCAGAGGAGACATGCGGGGTCTAAAAGACCCCGCATGTCTCATTAAGAGAGAACCTGTCACCAAAAAATCATCACATAGAGGACTTTTTTTTTTTGATTGTAAAATAAAGTTACACTCAAGCACATTAAATCCTAGACATGTGCACGCTGAAATATTTTGTTTCCGAATTTCGTTTTCGTCCGAAAAATAAATTTATTTAGTTACTCCCGAAATTCGTTTTTATTTATTTCGTTTTTCGTTAAAAATTGCATTCGTCCGAAAATCCAAATGAATTAAGGTCGAATCTGTCATTGAAGGCTTATGGTGTCTGTCGAATGTTCAAAGAAGATTTGACGGAGCAGCTAAACTGTATGACTCTGTATAGTTTAGCTGCAATTCCACCCAATTCCAGCAGCAATCTTTTCTCTCTACGTCGAATCTTCTCTCTGAGTTGAATCTTTCCTCTCTCCGTCAAATCTTTCCTCTCTCCGTCAAATCTTTCCTCTCTACGTCAAATCTTTCCTCTCTACGTCAAATCTTTCCTCTCTACGTCAAATCTTTCCTCTCTGCGTCAAATATTGGACTAAAGCCCCATACACACGGTCGGACTTTTTCATGGATTCTGTCCGATCGGACAATGTTGTTGAAAAATCAGACCGTGTGTATGCACCATCGGACAGTGTACGTCGGATTGTCCGACAGACAAAGTCTTATCTCCTGCTGGAAAGATTTGCCGACAACACAGTCCGATCACACCAAATCCGATCGTGTGTACGGTTGTCCGACCGGACAAAGTGCTACGCATGCTCAGATCACATTACAAGACCAAAGCTATTGGCTACTAGCCTCTACGTAGTCCCGTCGTAGGCAACAATCGTCACCGCGTTCAGAATGATCGGATTTTCCGACAACTTTGTCTGACCGTGTGTACGCAAAACCAACATCAGACAAAGTATGACGGACATGGTCCGACGGACCTGGTCCGCGGATTGTCCGACCGTGTGTATGGGGCTTTAGAGTTAGGCCCCTTTCACACTGGGGCGGTTTTCAGGCGGTACAGCGCTAAAAATAGCACCTGTATACCGCCTGAAAAAACTGGCCCCATTGACTCTAGTGTGAAAGCCGGCGGGCTTTCACACTGGAGCGGTGTGCTAGCAGGACTGCAAAAAAAGTCCTGCTAGCATCATCTTTGGAGCGGGATAGGAGCGGTGTGTTCACCGCTCCTATACCGCTCCTTCCCATTGATTTCAATGGGACACCGCGGTAAAACCGCGGCAATACCGCCGCAAAGCGCCACTACGGCGGCGCTCTGCGGGGGATATTAACCCTTTTTCGGCCGCTCGCGGGGGGTAAGACCACACCGCGAGCGGCCAAAACCCGCAGGCAAAACGACGGTAAAGCAGCGCTAAATACAGCGCTGCTTTACCGTCACCGCGGCTCCCCGCCCCAGTGTGAAAGGGGCCTTAAGGTTAGGCACATTTGACCACAGGTTCAATGGACACAGATTGTTATTGTCAGCGTCGAATCTCCTATCTATATCAAACTGTTGTCAGTACGAAAATAAAGCATTTGTTTATGTCGGATCTTTTGTTTTTCGGATTCTGCACTTTCGTTATCGTTTGTTAAAACAATAACGAAAATACCTGAAATTCGGACACCACCATGTATACGCACGTAGGAACATAAATGCTTGCTTCGATTACAATACACATGTTACATATCGCCACGCATGCCCGAGTGACAGAAATAATTCTAGCACAAGACCTCTTTGGTAACACTAAACTGATGAACTATAGGGGGCTTTTGAAGCATCGCCTCTAGAAAATATAGGGTACTGAAGTTTGTTCACTGGCCCACACAAATTTAAGGTTTGCCATGTTGGGTATCTATTTACTTGGTGCAACCTCCTCTTTTATAGTTTTCCAAAGATGTGGGTAATTGATTTTGTTTGTTTGCTCTACAATTCACTTAGTGTATTTTTTGCGGTAATATTGTGTGACATAAAAAATAATATTTGGGGTGTAATCTTCAGGCCTAACATTTTTTTTTTAAACATATTTATTTTTATATTTTTTTTAACATCTCTTAACCTCTTCCCATCCCGCATATGGTCAAATGACAGCCGCAAGGTGGCTCTCTCATCCTGGGCGGCCATCATACGTCGTCCTCGGCTTCCTGGGGGGGGGGTGTGCGTGCCTGGCAGCCGATGTGCGTACCTTGCGGACGCGATGGCAGGTCACAGGCAGGTCACAGAGCAGGGATGTGGATCTGTGTGTGAAAACAGATCCACGTCCTGTCAGGGATGAGGAGACCGATCGTGTGTTCCCAGTGT